>CM031373.1:102087091-102766717 GCA_018208015.1 Medicago ruthenica | reverse complement strand
CAGGCAACAGTCACCATATAAAAATGAGTTAACTCTATGGTGCCATATATATATATATATATATATATATATATATATATATATATATATATATAATATAGGATAAGCTCAAGTGTCAAATTAAATTAACACCAAATTTTAACTATTAATACAATTTTAATCCAACGTTTCTCATCAATTCATTAAATAATCACATGTTTAATCAAATGACTCAACTTTAATTTTAAAAATAATTTATTCTTTCTTTTAATGACTTACCAAAAAATTCACTGATGGTACATCTCTCTTATTATTATGGTTCCCTTGCACCTGCATCATCCTTTTATTTATTTACAGCAATTAACCATTATTTTTGTGGCTTTTGTCAAATTCCTCAATGCCGTTTTGCTGTTCCAACACCACTATCATTCTTATTATCCATATTTCTTTATTCCTATTAACCATTTATTTTTATTTTTTAGAAGAGCCCAAATAAAATTGATTTGAAACGGGCACTAGGGATACCAAAACATGACCAAAATGTATAACAAATGAACATATGCACCCAAAGTCAAAAAGCACATATGCTCCTAGACAAAAAAAAAAGCACAAATGTTAAAACACTCGATACAAGAATTGCTTCATCTCAGTTTCAGCGACTCACAATTTCAACTATGCAACACTCTGATTTCGCAATTTGTTGTTGGTGTCAAATGACTATAATTTAGTTTGAGCTATTCAACTTGAAGCAACGCCTCCACTTGAAGCAATTCAATTTCAATTTCAATACGAATGATAGCAATGTGGAGCAGTAAAACTGCATTTAGGAATTTGACAAGAGTTGTACAAAATAAGGGTTAATCGGAGTTAAAAAAAAGGATGAAGCATGTGCAAGAGAACCATAGTAATAAGAAATATAGCATCAAAGAAATTTTGGTACGTAATTAACCAGAAGAAGAAGAGAGAATAAATTATTTATAAAATTAAAAGGTATGTTATTTGATTAAGTATGTGAGCACTTGATGAATTGGTGGGAGACGATGGATTTAAATTGTATAAATGGCTAGAATTTGATGTCAAAATTTAATTTGACACCTTTGTGTCATTTGATCTTATATATATATATATATATATGCTTGCTAATTTCGACCAACAAAAAACGTGAAGGTCCAAGTTAGCAAGTGTGCACCTTTTTATTTGGACAAAAATATCATTCATCTTTATTATTTAAAACTATTTACATGAGGGTTACTTTAGTAATTTTCATTATAAAATATTTGTTAACTTGCACCAAATTGCTAACTTAGACCCACTTTTATTATGAACATATTTATGTCACAATTACAAACATTAAACAACCCAAAGAAAAAAAGACAAAACGGTTTTAACAAACTTAAAAAAAAAAAGACAAACATTACTCAAATAGTCATTTAAAAAGCTATTTTGACAACAAAAGTTATTTGACAACATATAAATATATTTTTTTAATAATTTCTTTCTCCACCTACTTAACTGGTCCACTATTTGTATAGGAAAAAAAAATGCAAGAGAAAGACAACCTACACGTACGCGTTTTCAGAGAAGCAACTACGAGAAGAAGGGACAAGCCCATTTGATTCTATTCTATAAAGGTTAGCTGAGATTCTATTAAAAAAATTAGCTCAGCTTAGTAGAAAACCTTCTTTTATTTTAGAGAGAACTTGGTAGAAAAACTAAATTCTAAAGGCAAGGTCACCATTGTTGATTTGAAGATGAAGCAAGACAGATATAGATCCTCGGCAGCATTACACTATTACATGATTTTTAGCGGCTAATGGTTTACTTTCTTTGATGTGTGGGATTGTTTAAATCATATGATTTAGCGAAATAATTAGATTTGATGTGTGGGATTGTTTACAACACATGGTTTAGCGAAATAATTAGAATACGTTCAATCATGATATCTCTAGTTTTGAATAAGTAAAAACTGGGTCAATCCTAGCATTTTACGGACTTAGATATTAGCCATTTTCTTCTTAATTTTCATAATAATTGGCATATGAGAAAGGATAAAACTTAGGTACAATTTTTTGGGTGCTTTTCGTATGGTTCTTAACTAAAAATATATATTTTTTGGATATAACAAACCTTGAGAAAATTATGGATTTAAGGAAATCATGGTGAATATAGTTAAGAACCATACGAAAAGCACCCAAAGAATTGTACCTAAGGTTTTTCCTATGAGAAATACCTAAAATATTTGTCATTAGGAAAATTAAGATTCATTTCTTTAGTAGACTCATTTAACTAGAATATTTTTTGACGTCTTATCAAGATTCTCCCAATTTTTTGGATCATAACTATCAAAATGAGCAATTTCAATGTTAGATGCATTTGACACATCATCATCAAGATAGGAGACGAAGGATTTCACACTCTTGATGCGTTATGCCGATTTTGCGTTTCTGCAGAGTTTTCAATTGCTATACAAACCCCCTTTTGCATTGGTATGGGCCCTTTTAATGAAAAAACCATTTAAAGGTTGTTGGGTTGAACCTTTGATACTGCTGACTTTTGGGCCATTTTGGTTTATTTACTATACACCCCCCATATAATTTTTTGGGGCCCCTACAAACATGGGTTCTAGGCCATCGCACCCGGAACCTATGCCCATGACTAGGCCTGAGTAAAGATCATATCCACTTCTCATAAGAAATTGAGAGAACAACACATAAATTTTAAAAAATATAATCATAATGCAACCCATTAATGAAGGAAGCTCGTTAAACTCATTTAAATAGGTTTGTCTAACATATGCAATATTGTACGTTTTAAAACAAATAAAAGTAGTATTTTTTATTGAAAAACAACAATTATTTATTAAAAAACTACATATTTAATATAGAATGTACAAATTCCAAGAGAAACTTCCTATTTTGAACTTCTTAACATGTGCAAATCTGCACATGATAGAAAAAACACATAATACTATGCTATAGAAGTACAAAACGAAATTGCGACCTTTATGATCTATGAAAACTAGATGAACAAGAGATAATGAAGAAAGATGAGTAGTTAAGTACTTGAAGTATGTAATTTGTAGGCTTAATTGCATGTTTGATCTCTTATGTTTATTTTAGGTTTCAAGTTGGTCCAAAACGTTACTCACATTGGAATAAGTTAGTTCCTTCCACGACATGATATTGGGTTTAATAAAACAAAAAAAAATTAAAAAAAATGTTTTAAAATTGATTTTCTAAATACGTTAAATTTCATCACCCATATTGTCAACCTCAATCTTTAAAATGTCAAGTGATGAAGGGACTAACTTATTCCAATGTGAGTAACGTTTTGAACCAACTTGAAACTTTTAAAACATAAAGGACCAACTTGAAACTTTTAAAACATAAGGGATCAACTTGAAACCTAAAATAAACATAAGGGACCAAACATGAAATTAAGCCTAATTAGTAAATAGTTGTACATAAATAATAGATGCTCTCTTAATTTTTAGGGCCATTTCAATCCCTGAAAAACAATGACTTTTTGTAGCCTGGAATATAACCTTATATAAAGACCTTAGTGATTCATGATTGCATGCATTTTTAATTATTGTGCTTAAGATGTATTGCAACACTTGATTGTTGTATATGCATTGTATATATTGAGGGAAACACCAACCAATGGGTGTATATAGTTGTGAGGATAATGATTCTTAATTGATTGATTGTGGATTTAAACATGCATATCCATGATTTGATTTGAGGTTATTAATGATATTTTATTTTTATCTTGCATTTTTCATGAATCATGCAAGCTTTTAAAAAGTTTATTTAAAATGTTTTGATTCATCGTGTTGGATATTTGGTTGTTGGCTTCATTTTTGTTAAAATCAAATATACAAGTAAGATGTACGTCTTCAGAAACAGAATCTCAGAAGCTGCGTCTTCAGAAGCAGAACCTCAGAAGCTGAACCTTCAGAAGCTGATCCTTCATAAGCTGAACCTTCAGACGCTGAACCTTCAGAAGCTGAACTTCAGACGCTGAATCTTCAGAAGTACTTTTAGAAGCAGTCTTGTTTTCGCACCTTGGAGCTGTTTATTATCTCACCTGATCTTTTAAAGATTTGATTGAAGAATTCGTTCATGTTACTTGATCTCCAAGCTGCGTGTGTTTCTAGAAGGAAGATATTTTCGTGAGATATATTTTGAAGATTGAATATTTTTATTTGTGAATATATTTTCAAAGAGATCTTTGGAAAATATATATTTCTGAAGAATATTTGTTTCAATATTTTTCTGAGAATAATATTTGATTCAAATATATGTTGTTGCTGAAGGCTATAAATAGAAGACGCCACTATGGAAGAAATCAACTCAACCAAAGCCATCATTAAAAGAGTATTCTTAGGTTTTGAGTCTGTTAATTGTGAGTCTTTCTTGTGTCACCTTGATGCAAGCTTAGGACTGTGTTTATTGAGTTGTAATTGTAGATCACTTGAAGCTTTTAAGCAAGAGTGATTTTTGTGTGTTTGGAGTGTGTCTCCGTCTTTGATTGTTATTTGAGTCTAAAATCACTGGGGCAGTGATTGTTTGAGGGGAAGTGAGAGGGGTCTCATATCTAGGAGTTCCTAGGTAGAAATACCACGAGTAGTGATTAAGTGAGAAGGCGGTGAACCAGAGGTTGTTCACATAGGACTTTGAATTGATACTATTATAGTGGATTTCCTTCCTGGCTTGGTAGCCTCCAGACGTAGGTGTGTTTGTCACCGAACTGGGTTAACAAACATCTCGTGCCTTTACCTTTCTGTCTGTTATTTCTTTCCTTGTTATTTGTATTGATCAGTAGCTCAACGTTGAAATTGTGTACTTCGCATTACGTTCAACGTCAAGATTTTACTGTGCCAGAATTTCAATTGGCATCAGAGCAGGCACCCTGTTCTGTTTTTGGGTGAGCTCCAGGGATAAATCAATTCTGGTCATATGGACAACTCAAAGGAAGGAGGAGTTATCAATGATAAAACTGTGAAGATGAATAAAAGCATAGCTTTCATATCCAACACTAATGAGGAAGTTGTTCAATGTGAAATAGATACTGAAGAAAGCATCTCAGATGCAATTGTGCTTAGGCAATTCAATAAAGTTTTGAAGAGGTTGGACAGAAAGCCAAGACCTAATGTCAAGAACATGTCGTTCGACATCAGTAAGCAACAAAATAATTTGGAGAAAACAAGAACTGATGAGAAGAGCAATCAATCCAAGGGAGTTCAGTGTCATGAATGTGAATGATATGGTCACATTAGAACAGAATATGCCACATACCTCAAGAGACAGAAGAAAAGCTTGGTTGTTTCTTGGTTTGATAAAGATGACTTAGAAGGAGAAGTGGAGAATGAGTCTGCTAAGCTTGTCACTGCTTTTACTGGTAGGTGCATGTCTGATGATAAAGTTAAGGCTTTAGAAACACCATCAGGTTCTGAGGCTTCAGAAGCACCATCTGATACTGAATCCAGTGATGAAGAATTGTCTTATGACGAACTGGCTAACTCTTACAAAGATCTATACATCAGAAGCGAAGAAGTTTGCAAGTTACTAGTGAATCAGAAGAAGACTATCAGTCAATTGCATGCTGAAAGAAGTGACCATTTAGCAAAAATTTCTGATCTCAATGATGAGGTAACCTAACTGAACTCTCAACTTGAACATATGAAGAAGCAAGTCAGAATGTTGAACATTGGTACTGATATGCTAGAAGAGATATTGGAGAGTCAGAACCAAGGGAAACCAAAAGGAATAGGGTTTGATTATGGGACCTTGAACAACAAACAGCAAAATTCAGCTAAAAGGTTCATTGCAGCTGTTGGAACATATGATACAATGATGGGCAAACCTAAATTGGAACATCAGAACGAACCTCAGGGATCTAAGAGCAGGAGGGCATCTCGTCCTTGGATATGTCATTACTGTGGTAGAAAGGGGCACATAAAGCCATTCTGTTTCAAACTGTATGGATACCCCAAGCACTTTCAACAAAGAAAAGTGGAACTCATTGTAAACAAAATCAATGTCAAGAAGGAATGGAGACCCAAATGTGATAATGTTGGCTTAATTGCTCACACCTCTCTAAGAGCATCATCTAGGGAAGACTGGTACTTTAACAGTGGATGCTCTAGACACATGACTAGAGTTAGTAAATTTCTTGAAAATATAAGACCTTACACCAATAGCTATGTGACTTTTGGTGATGGAGCTAGAGGAGAAATTCTTGGAATTGGAGACTTGATCAGTAATGGACTACCAAGGTTAGACAATGTGCTATTAGTAAAAGGGTTAACTTCCAATTTGATTAGCATAAGCCAGCTGTGTGATCAAGGGATGGAAGTGAACTTTAACAAGACTGAATGTCTGGTAACTGCTGGGAAAAGTGAAGTGATAATTAGAGGTAATATATCTAAGGACAATTGTTATTTGTGGGTACCTCAAGAAGAAACTCACTTAACCACATGTCCCGTGAGTAAAGAAGAAAATGTTAAACTGTGGCACCAGAAACTTGGTCATTTAAATCATGGCAAGGAATTTGAAAAAGCCAAGTTCTCTGAATTTTACTCTTCTGAAGGAATATTTCTTGGTTACTCCATCAACAGTAAAGCCTACAGAGTATTTAATTCCAGAAATAATACTATGATGGAATCCATAAATGTTGTTGTTGATGATTCAGCAGTTGAAAAAGGGACTAATGTTGAAGACGATGTTGGAACATCATTTCAGCAAGTTGATGCTTCAGATAATGTCCCAGACATTGAGTCCAACATTGAATCAGATTCAGGTGAGGCACAAGCCAGCAAAGGGTCATCAATCAGAATTCAGAAGAATCATCCTGAGGAGATTGTTTAGGATATCTGCATGAGGAGTTATAGCAATTACAGGTGTTGAAACGTGCAAACAAATTCTTTCTATTTACTATAACTAGAGTTGCACGAGAAATAAGGGAAATCATTCTCATTCTGAAGACTGCTGTAAATGTGAGTTCTCTTGTTGTTTCACCTGTACCAGTTGCTGTTACCACAAGCCCTTTTGATTCTATGGATATAAATTCTGATGTTACTGAAGCTTTTATTACTTTTGTGAATGTGTTGAAACCAGTTCTGAGATCTCTCAAACTGATTCTGATATGGTTGAGTTTCCTGAGAATCCTCAACCTAATCAACCTGATGTGGGTTGAAATTTTGATGTTCAAATATGTTAATGCTCAGAGGCATTATGTTCAGATGTGGTTACTATTCCTATGTGTGTCTGAGTGGTTTGCTTTGAAATTGTTTGACTAAAAAGGGGGAGATAAGTATTTCAGAAGCAATACATAGCACTACAGTAGTTTAGAAGCATTACAGTAGTTCAGAATCAATACAGTTTTTCAGAAGCTGAAGTGTATGTTCCAGGAGTGTATGTTTCAGGGGGAGTGCTTCATTTGTTCCTGAATGACATATTTCAGGGGGAGTGTATGTGTGGAAACGTAGTATATCTCTTGTTAGGAGATTGTTGGATATGTGCCGCTGCTGACTCTGTTGCTATTTGGTTGCTACGTTTAAGTTCTTCATGGTTGCGTACTTATGATAAGTGAAGAATTTGCCTTGTGATATCTCTCTGATCTCAGATTGATTTTAGCCAAAAATTTGCCAAAGGGGGAGATTGTTGGATATTTGGTTGCTGGCTTCATTTTTGTTAAAATCAAATATACAAGCAAGATGTACGTCTTCAGAAGCAGAACCTCAGAAGTTGCGACTTCAGAAGCAGAACCTCAGAAGTTGAACCTTCAGACGCTGAACCTTCAGAAGCTGAACTTCAGACGCTGAACCTTCAGAAGCTGAACTTCAGACGCTGAACCTTCAGAAGCTGAAACTTCAGACGCTGAATCTTCAGAAGTACTTTCAGAAGCAGTCTTGTTTTCGCACCTTGGAGCTGTTTATTATCTCACCTGATCTTTTAAAGATTTGATTGAAGAATTCGTTCATGTTACTTGATCTCCAAGCTGCGTGTGTTTCTAGAAGGAAGATATTTTCGTGAGATATATTTTGAAGATTGGATATTTTTATTTGTGAATATATTTTCAAAGAGATCTTTGGAAAATATATATTTCTGAAGAATATTTGTTTCAATATATTTCTGAGAAGAATATTTGATTTAAATATATGTTGCTGCTGAAGGCTATAAATAGAAGACACCACTATGGAAGAAATCAACTCAACCAAAGCCATCATTAAAAGAGTATTCTTAGGTTTTGAGTTTGTTAATTGTGAGCCTTTCTTGTGTCACCTTGATGCAAGCTTAGGACTGTGTTTATTGAGTTGTAATTGTAGATCACTTGAAGCTTTTAAGCAAGAGTGACTTTTGTGTGTTTGGAGTGTGTCTCCGTCTTTGATTGTTATTTGAGTCTAAAATCACTGGGGCAGTGATTGTTTGAGGGGAAGTGAGAGTGGTCTCATATCTAGGAGTTCCTAGGTAGAAATACCACGGTTAGTGATTAAGTGAGAAGGCGGTGAACTAGAGGTTGTTCACATAGGACTTTGAATTGATACTATTATAGTGGATTTCCTTACTGGCTTGGTAGCCTCCAGACGTAGGTGTGTTTGTCACCGAACTGGGTTAACAAACATCTTGTGCCTTTTACTTTCTGTCTGTTATTGCGTTCCTTGTTATTTGTATTGATCAGTAGCTCAACGTTGAAACTGTGTACTTCACATTACGTTCAGCATCAAGATTTTACTGCGCCAGAATTTCACATCGTAAACCTAATGATACATGATCCACCATAGAATTTATTTGGTCTTTGCCTTGAACTTAATTTTTGTAGGACTTTGTTGAAGGACAAACAAAGTTCTAGGTTAGGAAGAGTTTATAAGTGTCAAATTGACGTTGATTTACTTATGTATTTCAAAGGAATTATTAACTTATTTTGTAAGAAATCCTATGAAAAAACCCTAATTCTTGTAAATATTATAAATCCAAGTCCATATTGAATTCCTTGTACTTTTACCTTGTTTCCAACACATTACACAGTGAATTAGAGCTATGGATTGAACATCCTGAGCAAAGAGATAAAGACAAGCAAATCAAGCTAATCACCTTCTGAGCAGAGCAGTGGCCTGGCGATTCAAGTTAGAGGCTCGTGTTTTGAAACAAGGCAAAATTGTCCAACTAAGAAATGGCTTGCCCAACAAGTGATGGAGGTTTAAAACCTGCTTGGTTGAAAACCAACATTTTGGAGGGAGGGAGAGAGAGAGAGAGAGAGAGGAGAGGAGAGAGAAATTAAGAAATAAGGTGGAAACATTGTAGACTTGTAAATCAAGTCATTTGACACAACATTTTGTCTTTCTCCTCTTCGTATTGTAAGTTATACAATTATGTGTAACTAATCTCTCTTTGTGTTGATATTATGTGTAATTGGTTAGAAATCTAATGTAAATACTTGATATGGCTAGTTATATCCAATTCATATTTCTACATTTAATGTTTTTTCGACGTGAAATCTGAAATTGATCTTTTGATAAAAGGAGTGGTAGACATAGACTTTCTTTGTAAGTGACATGTGTAGAGGCATTTGTAGATGCTAGTTACGAGACATTGAACTATGTTTTCAATCACACATACTATCAGAAAATGATGTCATTCTATTAGCCAACTGAGCAAGCCATCAAAACATAGAGAATATAATAGATCTCTCGTTGTCTATGAGACATCAAGATGTATGGAAGACGATAGGTGAATGATATGTCACCGCAACTGCACAGTTAATACCGAGTAGTAAAAATATCGATCCACTGGGAATTTAGTAAGTACCGACTAAGTTTTCAGAGTATGTTAGCTGAACGAATTAAGCTTTTGAGTTGGCAAATTTTTTTAATTAAGTTTTATATAATAAAAGGCATCTTGGGATTATTGGTATATCTAATGACATAATCTTAAACGATCAAGCCTATTTCTCGATTTTATATGGAATTTATTTTCCAAAGACAAGATTCTCTAAGGTAATTCATGTTTCCTTTCGAAGTACATGAATGTATCCCAATAGCAATCACACTTATTCTCATGGTTGATTGTTATATGAGACCCATTAAGTACGAATCTTATGGCCTCAAGACATCTCAAAGCTACTCATTTGGGGTGTTTCTATCAAGCTTTGAGATGCCTTGTCTAATCTCATTTGTTCCAATATGAAGCTTCTTCATTTGATACTTCACTCGATATTTGAAATGATGAAATAATAGTTGTTGAACTTCTCCGCTCGGTACTTCGTTCAACACTTGATATTAAGTTTAAAAATGATGAGATTAGATATGAAAATGATTTTTGAATAAAATAGAGTCTAGGCTTGGTTTGATTAGGATCTAGTCATTAGACTTTTCCAACAATCCCAAGACTAGACTAGTCTACTCACAAGAGTTCATTGTAGACACTTGACAAAATATAAATTGCATAAATTGTAAAAGCAAGAAAGTAAAAGACAGGAATTGTAAATATGCGGAAAAGTAAAGAGCAGAGATATAAAGAACAATCATGTAAATTGCAAGGAATTGTAAAAGTGCAGAAATTTTATAAGTGTTTGAACTTAGAACAAGATAGAGTTACAATCTCACTATAGTAACTTTACACCCATTCCAAGATGAGAAACAACTCTGATTAGAGCTCTATTTATAGCCTAAAGTCATGGACAAAACATTAAACACGAATTACACAGCAATAATTGGCAAATTCCAAGAGTTTTCAATCATAAAATCTGACTGCATAACGCGCACGACCGTGCCATATGGGCGCACGGTCGTGCCAAGTTTTAAAACGTCAGAATCTGAAGAACTAGACAGGCGCACGACCGTGCCCTCTGAACGCACAGCCGTGCGTGATCTCACTACCTTGCTTGGCACGATTTGCTCAGTTGGGACGCACGGCCAGTGTAAATGATGGTACGACCATGCCATCTCAGTTTTGCCTTGAAATTTGACTTTTCTTGCTTGGCTCTTTGTGATTTTGCTCCAAAGTGTTTGCTCATCATTATTTTTGCCAAGGAAGAAAAACAAAGGTACTAAGGTAAAATAGCTCAAGAAAATAAGGAAAAACGACTAAACTTGCATAAAAAGAAACCCTTAAAAACCTATAAATTACTATTTATCAGTGAATGTATATATGAATTTAGAAAAGTATATAATTGATCAAGAAAAGACATTAGAGACTAACCAATGAAGCTTAATCCGCACATAACTTGTTAATTCATAATTTAACACCATTTAAAATTTGTCGCTCAATCAAACAACTATCTATTTATATAACCATAATTTTTTACAATTAAAATAGTTGAAAGGCTAAATTACCGTCTCTGTGGATCTTTCTTAAAAAAAAGTCTCTGTAAATCTATAATTATAAATCTTTGATATTGAACTTTTCTTTAAAAAAAACTTTATAACAAAAATATGAAATACTGTAAAAATTATGGTGAAAAAAAAACTATAACAATTGGACGCAAAATTGATTCTAGAAATATTGAATTGATTTTGATTTGTTTGAATGTTCCAAAATGAAATTGATTTTATAATTTGCAGCTTTTAACTATAAACGTAATTTTTACATTAAAAATTTCTTTTCAACTTTAATTTTACGTAAATATATTCAAATACAAATCACTTTACATTTAATTTATTTTTTATTAATATCAATTTTTTTCATTGTAAAACCAAATAAAAGATAGTTTTATATGATCACATGACCAAATGAATAGTACTTAAATACACACATTTGAAGATTTTTTTTCTTTCTAATAATAGAAAATAAATTGATAAAAAATGATTTAATAGTTTGAGAATAAATCTCTTTATACGTGCCAAAACAATATTTAATTGGTCTTGTAATAATCCATTTGGATTGGTCGATAATGTTGGCTTTTAATCTTAAAGTGTGATCCTCTCAAAATCTCATGTTTAATTCTTATCTGTGTCAATTTCGATGGATTAGTTTAATTTCTTAGAAAAATTGGTCCGGTCATGATAAAAGAATACCTGGCGAAATAATTGTTTAAATGATTTCTCCCTAAAAAAAGGTTTATATGATTCCCAAACACATTTCAATGGCAGGGTTGTTTGCAATTGCATCATAGACCCAGAGGTTGAATTGTCAAGATAAGGATTCGTCCGATCGTGTCACATGCACTGGGTGACCCATGTCGCATAGTTGGATGATTTCTCTTGACCATTGTTCTCGCACCAGATGTGACCTACGTCAGATGGGGCAGAGCTAATTGAATGCTTACACTCTTACAACATTGTCCTTTATCTAAGAAAGATAAATTAAAACAAATACTAGCATTTTCCGTTAAAAAAAACAAATAATGGACTTGGTATTAATCTATATATATATATATATATATATATATATATCGAATCAAGAAAAATGAATGCATTTTATCTAAATCTTAAACTAGGTATTAATATTTTATTGACCTATCTTTTTTTTGTTATTAATCTTTTGATTTTTAAGGTCAGTGATTTTAGTAATTCAGAGTTTGGTAAATCCGTAAAGTTTGATCAATCATTATCTCACTAAAAAACGAACTTATATTCTCTCAAACGATTTGTCTTTCGACAAAACTCATTAATCACTTGAACATAATCATTTGATTACATATCTTTCTTATATATAAAACCAGAGAAAATAGAAATGATAAAACATGTAAAAAAAACATTAATTCATTATTGATATTATAAAGTGTTGAATATGTTTTTTGTCCCTATAAATATACTAACTTTTCGTTTTAGTCTTTTTTTTTTTCCGACTTTTAGTCCCCCTAAAGTTTTTTTATCACCACATTTGGTCTCTACTTTTAAATCAAATTATATGCAGAATATTATAACAATCTCTCCAAAAAAATATTCTTGTTTAACAAAATATGAATTAAATAAGAACTTTTAAACGCCAAATTTTTTTTTATGTATGCTTATCATAATAAAAATCATTGTTTTGAAAAAAAAAAATATCCCGCTTGTTAGGATACAACAATTTTTTTTTAAAGGTGTTAGGATACAACAATATAAAGTGATTTTTTAATTATAAAGTTAACGTTCCCATTTTGTCACTTACTATATTTTTGATAGGACCGACGATGTATAAGTGCAACAAGGCTCTTGACACAAGACCTCAAATTTAGAGGGTCTTCAAGTTAATAACGAAACAATCTCTTAATAATATGACTGTTTTTGTGGAATATTTGGAGTAATTTAAAAGGTTTTGTTAAGCCGAAATACTCATTAAGAATCCAAAATAAAATAATTACTCTCTAAAAAATTTAAGTATTTCAATTTCTATTGCATTAAATAAATAAATTTTTCATAAAAATTTATCAGTAAAATTCTTAAATAGTTACCGGAGACATTGTTGTCTAACATTTCTCTATTTTGAAAAAAAAGTCAAAAAGTCAAAAATAAGTGCATCGCCACAAATAAAGAAACGACACCAAATATCATTCAAAATCTTAAAAGATAGTACATACGTATAGGGGTGGGAATAGGCTAGGTCGAGCTAGGCTTTGCAAAGCCTAAGTCTGGCCTGCCAAATTTTTTAAGGCCTAAAGTCTGGCCTGCGGCCTGTCATAGGCTTACTTTTGAGGTCTGAGCCTGACCTTCTGAAAGCCTGATAAGGCCTGCTAGCCTGTTTAAAAACCTATATCATATGAACATCTTTAAGTAAGCAATGTGATCTAAGTTTAAATAGACTAGCGAACTATTATATCAATTAGATTAAACTCTCTTTTAGTAATCAACATGAGTTTTTAAGGAATTTAACTATATATCGTATCATATTTCAATTCTAGTTTATAATAATACATTTGTATATGCGAAAAATTAATGTATACTAATAAGCTTAAATTACTAACCAATTAATATTTTAAGTCAAAGTACACAATATATTATAATAATAAATAATATTATTCATATTTACTTAAATAGGCCGGCCTAATAGGCTTAAGAGGTTTTTTAAATGGCCCGTGGCCAGACCTTTTAAGCTAAATAGGCTTCTAAAAAAGCCCAAGCCTTCTCTATTTAAGAAAAAAGCCTGACCTGACCTGGCCTGTCATAGGCCCCTGTAGGCCGACCTGACCTATTCCCATCTCTACGTACGTAGTCCTTTTTTTCTTTTTGAGGAAACGTAGTAGTTATTTGGTAGGTAAGATATAACCAAATAAAGAAACTGAAAGGGACAATTATTAGCAGAAAAAATGATCCCATGCCTGCCCTCAATTTTTTTTTTGAAACAAATGCCTGCCCTCTATTATTGATTGGGTTTCCCATAACAAATAACAAAGATAAACAAAACAAAATAATATTACAACATCACGTGAGAGGGGATGTACTGATCAGAACATAATTTGTTAACGCCCGACAAGACTTGGAGTTGAACATGCAATGTAAATATGCTTAGCTGAGGAGCTAAACCCATTGAAATTGGTCCCAGAAGACGTTGTATAAGCACCCATATGTGGAAACACAAGCCAATCGTTCACCTCAAGTTCAGGTAACTCATACTCTTTAAGAACCGTATCAACTGAATCACAAGTGGGTCCAAAAACCGTTGAAGCATAAGTTTTAGGATCTCTCCATGCAACATTCTCAGGTTTTGAACCAAACCTAAGTGGCATGCATTTGACAATAGCATAATCAAACACAATGTTATTAAGAGTACCGTAAATTCCATCATCGATCCAATACTCTCTCATTTCACCTCTCACACGTTTCCCAATAACTTTTGTTGCTAACGTAAACGCCGTTTCCGCAAAGTAACGACCAGGTTCACCAATTACAACAAGATTCTCTTCGTTTCTGAAATTAGTTTTTATTGCATTGTTCACGTTGAATGCAGCTTCATCAAATTTGGAGCCAGAGGTGAATCCACCACCAATATCAAGAATTTTCATTTTTGGCATTCCAAGCCGTGAAGCCGTTTCAAAAACTTCTTTAGCCAATAATATGGCTCCGTGGTAAGCTTTTGCGTCGGCTCCTCCACTGCCTATGTGGAAAGACACGCCGGTTACTTTAAGTCCAGCCACGTCAGCAGCTTTGAGAAGCTCGGGAACTTCGTTATGAAGCGCACCGTATTTGAGACCCAAACACGAACGCGCTCCACTGTCTTCCTCCGGTCTAATACGGAGGAGGAGCTCACATTTTGGGTGCCATTTTTTTATCTTTTCGACTTCTCCAACAGAGTCGAAAGTTGTTACATTTACACCTACACTTGCTGCGTACTTGATGTGTGACTCTGATTTACACGGATTGGCGTAAATGATTCTGTCGGGTGAAACGCCAAGTGATAAAACAGATTCAATTTCGGCACGGCTGGCGCAGTCGAAATTGGAGCCGAGTGAAGCTAGTGTGCCTATAAGTGAAATGTTTGGGTTACACTTAACGGCATAAAAAGGCTTAACCGTAGGAAGTTTTATGGTCCATTTGTTCATAAGATCAATTACAACCCTTAAATCAAGGACGCTAAATGGTGAGTCATTTTCAGCTGGTTTGGTTTTAATGACAGATTGAATGAAATCTGAGATAGTAACCTCTGAGGACAAAGTTGTCACTTTCTTGCCTTTCACTCCCGAAGCACAAAAAATTGGCTTCAAGTTGGTAATTTGGGATTGAGATTCTTCAGTTACTAGTGTAGGCATATTTGGGCTTTTTCTTAAGTGCTTAGTAGCTTGAAAATGTGATAGAAAAGGAAAGAAGTAATGTGGAATAATAATTGGTTTGGATGTTGGAGCTAGAACGCAGAAATGATCGTATATATACACATGATTAAACAGGTAAGAGAAGGGAAGATATGACACAGGCTGTGAAATTCCGCCATCGCCACGTGAATCATTAGCGTTTGGCCGCATATTATGTTACAATAATTTAATACCACTTGCACCTTCAATAACATCAAGCTTGTCTAATGTACACAAATTAATAAATCTGACTATAGAAATTTATTTTTTACTATTAAATCAATACTTATTCATATCATAACATTCAATAGTGAAAATGAATTTATGCATGGTGTACAATACTTGACTTAATTTTTTTAGAGGAAAACTTGTCTTACTAATACACCTTATAATAAGTTATACTTTCATGTCATATATATAAATATAAATATAAATATATATATATATACACACACACACACATACATGTGTTGCTTTTACACACCTCAAAACACTGAAAAGTAAATTAGCAACCTACCCTACCTAAAATAATTAAGGAGTAAGTTAACAATCTACACCCACTTGATTATTTACACCTATATTTATAAATTGTATCAAATTATTTACGCTCTCCATGCTAGTTTTACACCCACTTTCATTATTTTAAATATTATTTCTTTAAAAGTTTGTCTGTCACGGTGCTATTACATGTTTTCAAGACCTGTACGTTACCCACGATATATAGTGCTGTGTTGTTCTAACATTTTTTAGCACGTTAAATTTTTTTTTTTTGTGAAAGCACGTTAACTTCGTTTACTAACTTGTATATTTCAAAAGAAAATTAATCAAGCAACAGCTTAATTGAGAACTGAAACTAAGCTCTTGGACAGCATGAAAACTCATATGTTGAAACTAAACTCATATTAGAAAAAAGAACAAGGAAGCATGTTTACGTGATGTGTGACGTTGAAACAAATATAGGAAGGAACATCTGAAGCTTCCTACGTTTCCTGTGTTATTAAACTTGTTTGAGATGAATTAAACATTTGTTTTTACAAAAATAAATACCAAAATTACAAACATACCCCATTAGTTATTTTAAAGAAGGATTGTGGTTTTGGTAAAAAGCTAGTGGGTGTAGGTTGCTAATTTACTCCTTAGTGTTTTGAGGTGGATGTAGATTAATAGTCCATATATATATATATATATATATATTGAGGTGAATTAATTGTATAAAATGTACGTGAGTTTAACTTCTTTATAGACACACACGCACGGTATGAAATATAAGGGGTGTATATTGCATATTATATATAGGGGTCTGTGTTCGAACCTCAGACACCTCACTTCTCCATATTTAAAATGTGTGATCTCTAGTCATTAAACTACTAGACAAAAAGAAAATCTCAACTCAATATCATAATATGCCAATCAATGTGAACTGAATGTGATCACGAACAAGGACCAAATTATGATTCTATGCTCCTTCCGGGAACCAAAGTGGAGAACATAAAATAATAAAATATGAATATTTTACTCTCAATCATCATTTTATCACTACCTTTTTTCTATACAAAGTCCTATACAATTATTAAAAAAAACAGTCTTTAGAAAAAAATTACTCCCTCCGTCCTAAATTAAATGAATCATTTGTTCATTTCACATTTATTAAGAAAAATGTATAAGTGAAGGAGAGAGAAAGTATTGATGCATTTTTCAAGTATTGATGCATTTTTCATTATTATAAATGCAAAGTGAAATATATTGAATTGAAAATGATGAAAGTAGAATTAATTAGAGTTATAACTGGAAAAAGTAATTAAGATTGCATTGAAAAGTGAAATGAGTAAGTTATTTTAGGACAATATTTTTTACAAAAGGATCATTTATTAAAGGACAGAGGGAGTAATACACCGTTTTATACAATTAATACATTTTTAATCTCTTATACTTTTTCTTATTACATTTTCTTCTTCTTTAGCTCATAAAAATACATTATTTCTTTGTAAAAAAAATATATTCTTTCTTCTTTCATTTCTACCATCCGCACACCCAATATAAAATTATTATTATTATTATCTATTTTGCTCATTTGTTTTTATCTTTATATCCAATAACTATTTAAATACACAGACAAAAAAAATCTATTTAAATACTACTACACTAGTGCAATAGGAAATATATCCAATATTTTTTCAAAGACGACAAATTTTATTGATAATCACCTAGTCCGATGATCACAAGAAGAGATCGGAAAGTGGAAAAAAGTTACCAGGACACTGTTAAAGCATGAAAATGAACCACAACTGAAAACCAACAAAAACACCTATGGCCAAAGAACTACAGTTGAGCTTCCCACCCAAGTCAAGTCAGATTCTTATGAACTCCCCACACACATAGCAGCAGCAACAAAACAGACCGTACAACTGAGAAAAGGTTGTATTGTATCTATCTATCCTCACCTACGAAACTCGGATACTCTAAAATGGAGACATATATGTATCAGATACGTATCGGATACCGATACTCTACGAATACTCTCGGATACGTACCCACGGAGTATCAGAATTAATTATTTTAATTTAAAATATATATTTTATCTGATATTTATAAGATATTCGACATATACAAACAGATACTTATTAGATATTTCACAGAGACGTATCCTGAAAAAAATGAAGGGTAAAAAAGTGAGATTGTGTTGTGAAAATTCAATGAAGATGTATATGATTCAATTTAAGATATGAATCACTATAATTGTTTTTTGATTAACCGATTAAAAATTATGTTTTTGGTGGATGAAAGTAACGAGAGAGAGGAAATTCAATCAATCAAAATTAAACAAACTTTATTTTGAGTTCTTTTATTGATGCATTTGTTGATATTCTAACATATGAATGAAAATAGAATATGATTTATACGAAAAATGTTTCATTTTTTATTTTGATCATATGTCTTATTTTTTGTAAATTGTGACTTTTATGATTATATATTATTAAAGAGTAATCAATACTTTTTTTTTTCAAGTATTTTACAAGCATATAAATTTTAATATAAATATTTTGTTAACGTATCTTAGCCGTATCGTATCCTAAATTTTAAAATTTCACGTATCCACGTACCCGTATCGTACCGTACCTGCATCCGTACTACGTATCTAGGCTTCATAGATCCCCACATACTATTTTTCTCTCAAATTATTTTATTTTTTCATAGCTTTTACGTTCACTTTTAATTTTCTTTTTCCTAAAACTATTTCCTGTCTCGTATCACGCAAAAAAAAAAGTTGAGGGAGGGAGAGAGAGGAGCATGAAAAAACAGCGAAAAGAAAATTAGGTTTTTTTTTGTCTAAGAAAATAAAATTAAGTTTGTTAATAATTTCAAATTTTTTCTGTAAAAAAGAAAAGTTTAAAATATTTCAATTCAGAGAGTTTGGCCAAATGAAAATTTATTTTATAGTAAACAAATAGAAAGTACTTCTTGTCAAAAAAAAAATAGAAAGTACTTCTTGCTTAAAAAAAAAATAGAAAGGACTTCTTGTAAAAATAAAATAAAAATAGAAAGGACTTCGAAAAGTACAGCATGCGAGAAAATTAAAATAGTGTGTCGCGCGCGAGTCACATGGATAATATTATAATCATTCCTTCATAAAAAACTATTATAATCATAGCACATATTTGTATGAAGATATGTAACTTAAACAACACATATTGAATTTTCCCCTAAAAAAACACATGTTGAATTTCAACCATAGATTAATATTGCAAGGACAGTTGTATTAGTATAAGTAAGTATATTATTCTTCAGCATCTTGTCTATAATTTTCACATTATTTTACACTAACATTTTTATAATAGAAGAAACTATTTAAAAAATGGACATTAGTATAATTTTCTTTTATTTTTACATTTCAATTAAACTATTTTATTCTTCATCTAAAACTGGTTAAATACTTAAATTTCACTGCAATAGAAAAAATAACAATATAATCGAACCCTATTGAACATTATAAAAACAACTTATTTTAATCTTATTTGACAAGTCTCATTAAGTGCAACATAAAAATGGACAAACAGACACGTTAGTGATCATCTTTTTGCCAGTACTATATAATAGATATAGTCTGTAACATTTAACTCACTTTTGAAAATGTCGATATTGATAAGTTGTACACCTTCACTTGAATTTGAACTCATAACTCATAGTTGTGTGAGCGAGTTTCAGTGATGTTTGTCACTTCGTCTACGTAAAAAATAGACAAAGAAGTATATATATGGATAAAAAATACTTAATGAAAATATTTGAAATTTTAAAACCACTAAATAATTTTCACCAAAAAAATATTAAATGATATATTTATCTAGTTATTAACAAGTTAAAAGGTTCTCCTAAAAAAAATAAAAAGTTGTTTATAAGGATTCAAAATATTTTATTTTTAAAAAGATAAATTTTGGGCTCTCACTGTCTCACGTGATTATTGGGATTACTAAAAAAACAAATTTTGCCCCTCACCCAAAAAAAAAAAAACGAAACACGTTTATTTAGTGGATTTTGTAAAACTACTCCCGATCATTTTTTGAATAATAACACCACAGGCAGCTTAGAGTCATTTTTCCTACTGGACCTATTCTTTTTTTTTTTTAACGAAATTTGACTGGACTTCTATGTTGGACGTCAAAAAATACAAAATACCCTTTGCTTTTCGGTTTAATTACACGCGTGAATAAATTATAAATCTAAATGAATCAGGATTTGGTGGCAATATGTTAAACTTTAGTTTGACATCACACTCTTTTGTGATCCAATGTATAGCTGCAGCGGTGGCGCATCGTCACTCGTGGTTGTTTCTTACTAACGTTTTGTTTTGTGTTTGGTCGTTCAACGATAGTTTATTGTTGGTTTGAAGTTGCCCACCGCAAGAAATAAGCAAATTTTCTATGAATTTTTTTTTTAGGAAAACACTCTGAATTCGTCGGAAACGGTGTTTTCCGACGAAACGTTACATATGAAATTTTCAATCTATTCCTACGTGTTTCCGAGGAATTTCCTAGGAATTCTCTGTCAGTAGTTTTCCTAGGAATTTCCGACGAAATTTATTAATATTTTAATGGTTAGTTTCCGACGAATTTCCGAGGAAAATTTATTAATATTTTAATGGTTAGTTTCCGACGAATTTCCGAAGAAAATTTATTAATATTTTAATTGTTAGTTTTCGAGGAAATTAATTAATTATTTAAAAAAAATTAAATTTTGGAATTATAAAAATGCTCCAAAATTTTTAAAAATAGCGCCAAAAAAATATGAAATATTTTTAAAATTTTTTCCGAGGAATTTCCGAGGAAAATAATTTATTTTTTAAAAAAATTAAATTAAATTTTCGAATTTCAAAATTGCGCCAAAAAAATTTGAAAATTTTTTAAAATTGTTTCCGAGGAATTTCCGAGGAAAATAATTAATTTTTTTAAAAAAATTAAATTTTCAAATTTCAAAAAATGCGGCAAAAATTTGAATTTTGAAAAATTGCGCCAAAATAATTTGCGCGAAATTCATATTTTGAAAAAAAATTCGAAAAAATTGCGCGATATTAAAATTTGGAAAAAAAAATTCGAAAAAATATATATTAAAAAATGATTTTTAAAAAAGAAATATATGTAGTAAAAGTGTTTTGAATAAAAACAAATGTAGGAATGCATTATTTTGATGACATTATTTTTGAAAGAAATAAATAGATTTTATTGTTGAAGAAGATGAAAATTTGTGTTAATGAAGATGAAAAATTGTTGTGGAAGAGTTGTTGAAAAAGGAAGAAGAAGAAGAAATTAGGAAGAAGAAAATTAATGTTAAAAAAATTATAAGAGATTATTGTTGAAAAAATTGGTGTTAATGAAGATGGAAAATTGTTGTGTATGAGTTGTTGAAAAACGAAGAAGAAGAAGAAGATGATGAGAATAGGAAGAAGAAGAAGAAGATGAGAATAGGAAGAAGAAGAATAAGATGAGAATAGGAAGAATGATAAGAGATTATTGTTGAAGAAGATAAAAATTATGTGTTTAGAAATTGTTGAAGAAGATGAAAAAGAAGATGAAGAAGAAAATATAGAGATAGATGAATATTTGTTTGAGTAGAGATGAATGAATGAATGATGAAATGTGTAGTAGATTGTGTTATTTATAGAGAAAAAATTCTGTCACGTTTTCCGAGGAATTTCCTAGGATAAAATTCCTAGGAAACCTTCCCACTAAAAATTTTAAATTTTCGTTTCCCTCTTTTCCAATTTTCATTTCCCACCTTTAATTTCCTAGGAAAAGATTTTTTTAAAAAAAAAAACAGTTATTTTAAAAAATCGAATATTTTTGAAAAAATTGAAAAAATACATTATAAATATTTTACTTGGTCTTGTCTAAAAAAAAATTTGGTTAAATTAAATTAAATAAAAATAATGATTTGAGTACACAACGACAATTAATATTCATAAATTACTCGCTATCAACGACAATATTCATAAATTTACAAAACAAAAACATAAATTACTCGCTATCATCCTCCTCCTCCTCCTCGTCCTCGTCCTCGTCCTCGTCATTATGATCATCATCGTCGTCGTCATGTATTTGATGAGGTGTCGGTGAAAATTGACTCGACGATGCAGGCGACGATGAATCAGATGTCTTTCTACTCTTTCTCCCTCCCATGAACTTCTTTGTCATCATCTTTTGGAATTTTCGAAAGACATTTATTTGTTTCCTTAGCTCCTTCTCTGTCTCATCTTTCCTTGCCAACACCTTATTTTGAGCTTCCAACGCCTGCTTTTGAGATTTCAACGCCTCCTTTTGAGATTCCAACAACTCATTTTGATTTTGCATCATTATCTTTTGACTTTGCAACTCCTCGTTCATTCGAGTTATCATTGCTTGCATCTCAGGAGACAACTCTGCAGAACGAGCTGAGCTGGACTCTGGTAGAACAGGAGCACGGAACAAATTTCCATGCACCACGTTGCCGGCTAACGCTCCAAAACCGTATACTCTATCCGGTCTTTGTTGTCCTCCTGCAGCCTTTGTCCATAATTCAATTTTGATGGAGTCGGGAATTTGTTCATGCGATTGAATCTCAGGATTCTGCGCCAAAAACCGTGCTACGTACTCGTCATAAGGTGCCTATAAAGAAAAGTAAAGAAAATTAGATAATAATAATTGTTTACAAATAAAGTCAAATAAAAATTATATAATAAAAATAAATGAAATTAACATATTTCATATTAGTTAACAACATAATTCTTTAATAATTCACTTTCTTTTTCTAATTAAAATATATTACGAATATTTGCAAATTTACCTGGGTATTGCGTGCTCGAGCATCGACATACTGACCAGTACGTTGGCTGAAATGAGTCTCTCTATGGAGCTCATTTGGATAAGGATCTCTCTCCAAGGATTTTGCCTAATTGTACACGAAAAGTTGTATAAGCAATTAAAACATTTGAGTTTATTTAATATATACATGTATAGAAATAGAAATAGTGAAATATTTTTTTACCAGATGTCTAGCATGGGTAGGGACACTGACACATCCTTATGCGTGTTCATGTCCTCCTATAAGAGATGCTCTATTCTGCTTGTTAGCTCTGGAACGGTTCTTAAATTTTGGATCTTCTAGCCAATACTTAACCAAGTCTTCCCACGCTTTTTCCCCGATCCAATATCTACGGTAGTTGCCCTTATGTTTTTTCCATTCCTCCCGTTCATCATATAACAAATCTGATAAACGTTTGGAAGCTAACTTGTGAAAGAGCTTCTCTACAAGATGATGGACATCTCTAGACCAGGTACAACGCTCCTGCAATAAACAAAAAAATTATTAGACATTAAAATTTTTAAAAATATAGCATGTTATAAAGTAATTACAATTATTTAATATTTAATAAATTGTGTTTACCGGAAAGTATTTAAAAAGTGCCGCCCTGTCGTCTTTAGTAACATTCCATATGCAGGAAAGTCGTTAATAGTCCACATCAAAGCTGCCCTCATCCTAAAATTCTCCTTCCTTGCAATATCATATGTTGATTCACCGATCCACAATCTCTTCAAATCATCAATTAAGGGTTGTAAATACACATCTATACCATCTAATGGGCTATTAGGTCCTGGTATAACACAAGTCAAAAACAAATAAGGTTTTGACATGCACATGTCAGGAGGAAGATTATACGGGGTAAGAAGAATTAGCCAACAAGAATAAGGCGTTGCCGACTTTTGGATATACGGGACAAATCCATCAGAGCATAATCCAAGCCTCACATTACGTGGATCTTCTGCAAAATCAGGATGTACTGCGTCAAAGTGCTTCCATGCCACCCCGTCACAGGGATGTCGCATCACACCTGTATTTGTTGTATTGTAATAATGCCACGTCATTTTATCGGTTGTGTGAGTTGATGCATACAATTTCTGCAATCTTGGTATTATTGGCAGATAAAACATTGACTTGACTGAGACTAGTTTCTGCTTTCGAGAACTAGCATTATCACGTACTTGATACCTAGGTGCATTGCAAAATTTACACTCCACCAACGACCCATCATTTTTACCGAATTCGTTGTCGTAAAACAGCATGCACCCTTTAAAGCAACAATCAATAGTTTTAACTTGCAATCCCAACTTCGACACCATCTTCTTAGCCTCATAAAAACTCAATGGCAAATTGTCCTTTATAGGAGTTGCGTCCCTCATCATTTTTGTATAACATTCTGCGCCTTCTTCGGCCACACTCCAATCTGACTTGGCAGCTAAAAGCCTCACACTCATGGATAACTTAGAATCAGACGACCCTTCAAACAACGGCTTGTTTACTTCCATCATCATTTTGTAAAACTTCAACGCTTTCTCGTTCGGAATTCTTTCCTCTTCAGCGCCCTCGTCCTCGTTGTAAGACAGGTTCACCCCAAGAGCATCACCAACCATATCTTCCATCATGCCAAAGTTTTCACTCTCCGTACTCGCCCCACTGCTTGAAGCGTGCATATTAACATCATTTGTCGGCTCTTGTTCACCATGATATTTCCACACGTAATAATTCTCCATAAAACCAAGGTCCTTTAAATGATTTAGAACATCTTTTGGGCTCTGAAGCAGCCTACACGTACATTTAATACACGAACATCTTATCCCTCCCTCCAATGTAAACGCACGTTGCGACATGGCGTAAGCAACAAATTCACGAACTCCATCCACAAAAGCCGCTTTAAGTGTTCTTTTCCCCGGATATTTTCTATCGTACATCCAACTACGATGTAAAATATATTGATCCATCTTCCGCGTCACTAAATTAACTTCAATTAGTTTGTATTTATTCGTTACAATAACGCGAGTGTTTATTATCCTCGCGTTGCCGACAAAACTTAATGACTACAACCTAAATATAAATAACAATTTTTTTTCTTTCTAAAAACCTAAATATTTAGAAATTCATACGAATTACACATATTTCATATAAATTAACTTCATAATTCTTTACTAATTTATCTTCTTTTTCTAACAAACGTTTTAAACATATTTCTTTACTAACTTAACCTTCTTTTTTTAAAATAACTACAATAACATTATTACTATAACCATATTTTTACTTGCATTTTTATTAACTAATTAAAACACATTCATTACATAAATTACTTTTACTAATTAACTAATTTTTAAACATATCTCTTTACATAACTTAACCTTCTTTTTTTAAAATAACTACAACAACATTTTTACTAACCACATTTTTTACTTGCATTTTTATTATAACTAAAACATATTTATTATATAATATCTCACATGAATTGCATAAAAATTATATAATATTTTACAACTAACATATATAACATTTTCTAATTAATCTATGTCACATTTTCTAAAATTTGTATGAATTCAACATTACGCGCATATAAAAATTACGAGCCACAAATAAAAGTTACGCGCGAATAAAAATTCTGCGCGCCACCAGCAAAATTAAAAACAACAACTAATTCACATATTTCATATTAACTTCATAATAAATTTTTTTAACATATTTCATTACAACAACTAATTCACTAATTTACATTCTTTTTCTAACAAATTTTTTTATAAATCTTTCTTTTTCTAACAAACTTAATTTTATACATATTTCATTTTATTCCTAGTCAAACCATTGTAGCAATTTAAAATAAGTAGAAGATATATACCAACCTCAAATAATTAGACGATGAACAAAGTGGATGAAAAAAAAAACCAAGCAGCAGCTGTAGCAACAACACCAACCTTAAAATGGATCTGAAGCAAGAAACTACAAAAAATAATACAACATAATTAATAAAATCAATATCAATGGAGAATAGTGTAATAACATTGAAATAAATTATTATAAAAAAATAACATTAATATAATTAATTATATACACAAACCTGATGGAGAATAGTTTAATAAATTATAATGGAGAGAATAAGTGATATTGATATGGTGTATTGATATAGATTAAGAAAATAAGTATATAATATGAGATAATAATTTGAGATAATAAGTGTATTGAGAGAAAATAAATTAAAAAAAATGAAAGATAGTAGTATAAGAATGAAGAAGATTAGTAAGAAAGGAGAGAAGAAATGAGAACGTGTATATGGAAGGAGAGAATGAAGATATATATATATATATATATATATATATATATATATATATATATATATATATATATATATATATATATATATATGCTGCCTTTCCAACGTTCATCTGCAACGGTCAAAAATTCCAACGGCTATTTTTAAATGCTTTCCGACGAATTTAATTCGTCGCTAAGCATACCCTTTAAATTTTTGCCACGCGTGCACAAGGGACCCATTTTGTCTGAAATTGTTTTCCGACGAAATTTTTCGTCGGTAAACAACATGCTTTCCGACGAATTTAATTCCTAGGAAAATTTTTGTAGGGAAATTGGCTTATTTCTTGTAGTGGCCGTCATCTACGACAACCGTTGCTAATTCTGATAAACGAGCATGATTCTATGATAGGTGGTTTGTTTCTATGGTTTCTTTGAGCCACCGGTTTGAGATTTGATTGTGGTTAATTTTTGACAAGTTTGATGGTGGTTAATGTTTTGTGGTTTTGAAGTCTCTTTGTAACTCCTTCCTCTTCATCAAATATGTGGCGGTCTTGTGGTGGTCGTGAGTTTGTTTGATGTTTGAAGGTGTAGGTTTGTGCCGGTGTCGCCGCTACATTGCCTTGCCATTTAAACTGACTATGAGCTAGAAATGGCCATAATGCTTACTATGTGTTGCAACATAGTGAGTTGTAGGTGCGGGTCCTTTATACGTGTTGGAGTTGTGATCCTTCGCCTTCTTGAAAATCTAGATTCAGTGTTCTAAACATTCACATACCTATTTGTTTTACAATTTGGTTTCGAGCTTGGACGCAGACTCGTTGGATTGTGCATTGGTGTGTAGAGTTTTACTTTGAATTGTGATTTATTGTTATCATACTTTTTAGATTGTTTTGTCGTACTCTAACCCACTTGTTAAAAAAATAACGATGTTTGCATATAAAACAAAAAAAAACATTTAATAGAAACACTAAATTAATGTTGATATTATAAAATAGTCATGGTTTTTAAAACTTTATCATATCAACATTTTCATATAATACATAAAAATTTGTTTATGAGGATAGAAGCAAAAAAAGCCACAACGGATGTGGTGTAAATATTTAACAAACTTTTTTTTTTAAAGAACATTTAACGAACTTTTGTATATAAAAGAAAAAATATTATATAAAAACATTACATTAATGGTGATAATATTTGATTTAATATCTTTAAATATTTTCAGTATCATTGATATAATTATTTTTTATAATCATCATAATGTTTTGCGATCCATGCATATCATTTATTAGTTTATTTATATTAGAACAGATGGAATAACGATTGTCATTTTTACATGTATTTCCCCCTCCGCCAAATACAGCTAAGGTTCGTGATAATAATTGACTTATGTGGCGAGCCAGACTATCATAAAGATTTGCTTTTTCTTTAAAATATTAAATATTGGATATCGTAATGGATATTCGATCTGGTAGTTGCAACTAGCTCCAAACAGAAAAAAAACAATGCTAGCTAAGCAACCCAAATTATCTTTTTGTTCTGCAATTATTCAATTATTTTCTATTCCGGCTAAAGAATTAAAAAACTTGCATTGAAAAGAACAAATAATCTTTAATAGATCTTAATCAAATTTAATAGAAATTATAAATAATCTTTACTGCTTTGATTTGAACTCTAAACATTCAACTCTTTAATTCTCTTTAAAAAAACTCTTTAATTCGTTTAATTTTTTTAATTCAACCAAATAGGCTACCAATTTTTTCAAATTATTTTTATATGTCGGTCACTTCTTTTAAAGTATTAGCAAAGCTATTTAGCATGAATGGCAAACTCATGAATCACATGACTTGTTATGTTTTTAAAGTGATAATGTATAGTATTAGATTTTTGGTGGAAAACACGGTAAATTGTGGTGGGTGGAATAAGCCGTTTATAATCTTTCGTGGATTTTCATTAAAATATTGCCCGTAAGAATGATAATTTCCATTCAATAATCAGTTTGGTTTGGAGGTTATTTAACACTTCTCACGTTTCAAGTCCCAATGAACATATGCCAAGATTTTACAGAAGCTATGCCAAATGTGCAGAAATGCGGTATTCCACCACAAAAACAAACATACACGAAGTATTAACTATACTTATGTTCATTTTATTCTTACACTAATAATGATGTGTAAAAAAGTAAGTGAATCACCTCTAAAAAAAAGTAAGTGAATCAACCAAAGGTAATGGTAAATTTGGCATTTGCTTTTCTATACTACTAGAAGTTATTTTATAAGGTACATATCGTATATGGGGGGAATAGATATCCCCCACATTTTTTTTCTTATGTAAAAACTAAATTTTCGAAAGCAAGACTATGCATATTGTGAAATAGTATGAAAATAATTGTGAAAGATAATTGCAAAACTCATAAGTTATGATAACGAAGGACACAAATATTCGATTAATTTGTTTGATTGAGATGATCAATAAATTTATTGATTATTTACTAAGTTGATCAATACACCAAAATAAACTATGAGCGTGGTAAATCAATTAACCAAACTTTAACAAAAAAAATCAGAGATTAAGCTAAAAATATGAAATTCACCAAAATGCTATTTTGATTCAAAACCTTCAATTGCCTTGATGAACCTTCATCTTTGTTTCTTGACACTAATAAAGAATCACTTGAATTCACCAATTCAAACCCTTGATTTTAACCAATCAAACTCCTTGATTTTCATAGATCATTGTCAATAACCATCAACCTTGCATTTCCTTCACGGTGAAAAACCCCAAATGTTCAAATAAGTGCATGATTTTTTGGGGGTTAGGATTTTGAATTTGGGGAAAATTTGAACATTGAAGTTTAAATTTAATTATATGGATTGTTGAGTTTTTTTTTTTTCTAGGTTTGATGATGAAGATGATGAAGGGAGTCGATGAAGGTGATGAATTTTGTTGGAATTCTGGATTTTAGTGATGAAGGGGATGAAGTTTAACAAATTTTCACCCAATTTAACGGAAATAGTTTATTTGACGGTCGAAAGTATAGTTAAGGGACCAAAATGTAACAATGATTAATTACTGGACCAACATGAAAACATTAAATAAGTTAAGGGACCAAATATCCAATTTAGCCAACATCAAATTAAAATTTTGTCCATCAAACATTGTGTAAGACAAAATTGTTCAATATTTTAAAAGTTTCTCCTGTGTTGTTCTGTCTTGTCGGTTCAATACTTACTTTTTAGCATATCAAATGCGCCTTAGGAAACAAGGTAGTAAGGACATAAGAAGACGAAAAGAGATATTTTAGGTTTGCGAAAAACTTTTAGATTGTTAATTAAAATTTTAAACATAATTATATAATTCTTATTTTTTTAATCAATAAGTTGAAAACTTAATTAAATAAAGATTGATATACAATAAATAAAAATTTCATGCCAAGTATATGGCGGTGATCGTCACACTGTATAAGTTGACAAGGCATCAACTATTACATTATTGGTTGAATGAAATAACTTTTCTAACACAATCAATCTCCAGGACAGGAACGTAGAGGCACCCTTGATCAGAACATGATCATTTGTTCTCTTGCCCGACAGGACTTGAACATGCAAGGTAAATGTCCTTAGCTGTGGAGCAAAACCCATTGAAATTGGTTCCAGAAGAAGTTGTATAAGCACCCATATTTGGAAACACAAGCCAATCGTTCACCTCAAGTTCAGGAAGCAGGTACTCTTTGAGAACAGTATCAATGGAATCACAAGTGGGTCCAAAAACCGTTGAAGGGTAAGTTTTAGGATCTTTGCATGTAACATTCTCAGGTTTTGAACCAAACCTATGTGGGGTGCACGTGACAATAGCTGAATCAAACAAAACGTTATTAAGAGTTCCGTAAATTCCATCATTGATCCAATACTCTCTCAATTCACCCCTCACACGTTTTCCAATAATTTTTGTTGCTAATGTAAACGCCGTTTCCGAAAAGTAACGACCAGGTTCACCAATAACAACAAGATCCTCGTCATTTCCGAAATGAGTTTTTATTGCATCGTTCACATTCAATGCAGCTTCATCAAATTTGGAGCCAGAAGTGAATCCACCACCAATATCAAGAATTTTCATTTTTGGCATTCCAAGCCGTGAAGCCGTTTCAAAAACTTCTTTAGCCGATGATATGGCTCCGTGGTAAGCTTTTGCATCGGCTCCTCCACTGCCTATGTGGAACGATACCCCAATTACTTTAAGTCCCGCCACATCAGCAGCTTTGAGAAGTTCGGGAACTTCGTTGTGAAGCGCGCCATATTTGACACTCAAAGATGCACGCGCACCACTCCCTTCCTCCGTCTTAATACGGAGGAGGAGTTCACATTTTGGATGCCATTTTTTGATCTTTTTGACTTCCCCAACAGAGTCAAAGGTTGTTAAGCTTACACCGACACTTGCAGCGTATTTAATGTGTGACTCTGATTTACACGGGTTGGCATAGATGATTCTTTCGGGTGAAACACCAAGGGATAAAACAGATTCAATTTCGGCGCGGCTGGCGCAATCGAAATTGGAGCCAAGTGAAGCTAATATGCCTACAAGTGAAATGTTCGGGTTACACTTAACAGCGTAAAAAGGCTTAACGGTTGGAAGTTTTACGGTCCATTTGTTCATAAGATCAATTACAACCCTTAAATCAAGGACGCTAAATGGTGAGTCATTTTCAGCTGGTTTGGTTTTAATAACGGATTGAATGAAATCAGAAATAGTAACCTCTGAGGACAAAGTTGTCACTTTCTTGCCTTTCACTCCTGAAGCACCAAAAATGCGATTCAGGTTGGCAATTTGGGATAGGGTTTCTTCGGCTACTAGTGTAGGCATTTTTGGGCTTCTTTTGGTGCTTAGTAGTTGTTTTTTTACTGGCCAGTGCTACTGCTTAGTAGCTTGATAAGGTATAATAGAAAAGGAGAAGTAACGTGGAATTATAACTGGCTTGGATGCTGGAGCTAGATTACACATTACACATATTTAGAGGGGAAGATATGACACAGGCTGTGAAATTCCGCCAGCGCCACGTGAAGCATGTGTATATATAATAACTTAATAACACTTGCACTTTCTATAATTAAATTTAATACATGGATCTTGCACTTTGGTAATATTTTATGGTCGAGCTTCTTTAAGAGTTTAAAATAGTAAGATTTTATGAAAATGTGTGTATTTAATGCATTGAAAATTAAAATATTTAATTTTTAAATAAATATATCGGATTAATTTCTTTATTTAGAATAGTGTTCTAAGGACACTTGTTAGAAATACCCTTAAATTAATAGTAAAATGAGTTTCTTTTATGAAACAAAAAAAAGTTTCTTTTATAAAAATTAAATTTTATTTTTTATCGCTTGCAATTAGAATAATTAAATCCTACTTACTAAAAGCGGTGGAGAAATTCTTCCAAAAAAAAGTGTTGGAGAAATAAAATTTATTTTTTCTTAATATAACTTGTAATAATGAATATTTATCATTTTTTACGATAAAATGTAAAAACTTTGGCATGAATCTTATAAATAATTAAATGATGTTTTTCTCTTCTTATGAAATGATATTTTCATTAAAAAAACTTGTGGATACTTCAATTCAAATCTTATGAAATGATGTAAAATCTTACGAAATTGATCTTTTTTATGAGTTATGAAATGATATTGATTACAGTATAATTTTTTCTTCTAAGAGTAATAAATATCATTTCATAACTCCTGGTGTGAATATAAGTTTCAAATATTTCAATTCGAAAAGTTTGGTCAAAATAAACTTATTTTTTATTTATAAAAAAAAAACTTTAATAAACAAATACAAATAACTTCAGGGTGTGAGCAAATTAATTAAAGGGTTAAATATGTTTTTGGTCCTTATAAGTATATCAACTTTTTGTTTTAGTCCTCCTAATTTTTTTTTATTCTTAGTCTCCCAAAAATTTTCATATTAATTATGAATTTTGATCCATATAAATAATTTTTTTAACATAACATGAATTAAATATGAATTTTTTTAGCGTAAAAAACATAAAAATTTCATATTTAATTCATGTTTTGTTAAAAAATCTAATTATTTTTTTAAAGATTCTTATAATATTTTGAACATTCCTGAAAAATGTTATTTAAATGTTTGAATTCTGAACATTCCTGAAAAATGTCATTTAAAAGTTTGAAGGTTACACGAGAGTTGACTTAAAAGTAGAGACAAAAAATAGAGATTGAAAACTTTAAAGGGCTAAAAGTGAAAGAAAAATTGTAAAAGAACTAAAACAAAAAATTTATATATTTATAGGACCACAAACATATTTAACCTTTAATTAAAATCATGTAATGCAAATCATATGGATACTATTTTTTTTGACAAAGTCAAATGGATACTATTATAATTGTAAGTTGTAACATATGCTTAGAAAAAATAAAGCTCATGTAGGCATATAGATAATCATAGCACGTCCTTTCAAAAAAAAAGAAAAAGATAACCATAGCACGTATTAAAACTTAAACAACACAATTTAAATTTCAACGGTTGAACGAACGATCCAAAAAAGAAATCAACGAATAATCACTCAAATATCAAGGGGGTTGGTTAACAGGTCAAGAATTGTTCCACCCAACAACAATATTTAAATTCTCCTGAACAATTCGTATTTTGATGAAATTCATTAACCGTTTGAGTCCAATTATTTGGTTACTAGTCTCTAAACAATTAAAATCAAATACTCTCATGCATCAAATTGGTTCTTCAGTAGGGATCAAATTGACATATAAGAGTATACTTTAGAGACTTTTTGTTGATTTAAATAGTTTAAGGATTAAATAGACGAGAAAGTAATAATTTAGATTAAATTGACTATTTATTGCATTAAAGACATTTTTGTTTTTTTTTTTTTACAAGAAAAGACATTTTTGTTGTTGTTGTCGAAGACATCAACAAGGACAATTGTATTCGTATAAGTGAATATATATTTTTTTTACAAAGTATAAGTGAATATTTTACCTTGTCTATAGTTCTCTCATTGATTGTTTTATATAAAAGAAACATTAAATGAAAATATTTAAAATTTTAAAAGCATAAAATATTTTTTATAAAAAATTATTAAATATTGTATCATATTTATGTAGTAATTAACATTTTCTTGTGTTCGTTAAAAAAAACTTGTGTTAACCCTCCAGAAGGGGTTCTTGTAATGCAGAGTTTGGTAAATAAAATTTGGTCAAAAATTATCTCACCTTTTTTTAGGAAGAAAATTATTTCACTTTAGAAATTTTAGAATCGAAGTCAGGTTCTATGGAACAATTTGTTAAGTTTTTAACCATTTGAGTCTAATTGTTTAGTTAATAAATTTCAAGTATTTAAATTCAAAAAGTTTGGTCACAAAAAAAAAATTTGGTCAAGGGTTACAATAAAGTTATCTTAAATACAAACATGGAATTATACGGGCCGCGATGTGAGCAAATTAAAATAATGCACTTGTTAATGTTAGACCCAAAAAAAAAAATTATATACTTATTTGAAAGGAAATAAAATAATATACTTGTTTCGTAGAAAAAAAATGTATTGCGAATCATATGGATACTATTATAAGGAAAGCACATGTTTGTATGAGGAGTATACCTTAAACAACAAATATTAACTGTCAACTTTATATTAATTATTTTAAGGACAGTTGTATAAGTATTTTTATTTTATTTTTACCAAAAGTTGTATAAGTATTCGTATAAGAAATTAGTATTTTCTTCATGATCTTGCCTATTATCTTCTCGTTATTTTATATTTAAAATTTTAAAAGCATTAAAATATTTTTTATCAAGAGGAAATAAAATAATATACTTGTTTCGTAAAAACAAAATAATGTATTGCCAATCATATGGATACTATTATATCCAAAGCAAGAGTTTATTTTATTTAAAAGTTTTTAATTTAGCTCTTTTAGATAAGTGATGTAGGAGGTTAAAGAGGGAGAAACATGAGTTTTGACGTAAAATCTTGATTCATAAATATGAGACTCTAGAGGGGGAAGTGGTTGGGGGGAGTAGCATATATATATATATATATATTTGACTTGGTGGAATGATATTTGTAGTATTGAGAGAGATGATGAGGTGAGTTAAGGGAGATGGTTTATGGATAATGTTTCTAAGAAGATAGGAAATGGCAGTAAGGCATTATTTTGGTCCGAGTTGTGGCTAGGTGGTAAAAGATCGCTTTAATAAGTTGTTTAATTTAGCGATGGAGAAAAATCTCTCCGTGAAGGATATGGTGTTAGTTGTTGGTGTTGAAGAAAGCTGTTGGAGTTGGACAATACAACTCTTTGTTTGGGAGGTTGAGTTGGTGAAGGAGTGCAAGATTTTATTGTCTAACATTTCGTTGAAAGATAATGGGGAGGATACTTCAATTTGGGATCTTAATCATGGTGGTATGTATCGATCAGTTAAAGAAGCTTACTAGTTAATATCTAAATTTGAAGATGGAGCCGATTCACCTTTTTATAAAGCCATTTGGATTAATATGGTTCCTTTGAAGATTTCATTGTTTTGCTTGGAGACTTATACACAACTGTCTTCCCACCAAAAACAAATATTTACAAAGAATTTAGCATTATTATTTTCTTGTGTGGTTGGTTGTAATCTGAATTAAACGACTAATCATTTGTTCTTTTATTTTCCAATTTTTGGAAAACTATGGTCGTAGGTTTTATCCTAGTTAAGAATTAGTTGTGTAATGACAAATAACAATTTTGATCATGCGGTTCAATTTGTGTGGTTTTTGATAATCAGGATTGCTTAGCTCTTACACATTTGATGGGGTAAAATTCCTAGTTAGGTGTGATTTTAATTGTATTTTGATTCTTACTTTTTATTTTTGGTTCCGAGACACGATTGTTTTGATGTTGTTTGTAATTTGTTAACTTGAATCTCTTCAAATTGTTTGTTTTTATTTATTATTTATTATATTTTTGACTTTTTCAAAAAATAAAAAATTATTCCCTTATTAAATAAATAATTATTATTGGGATGGCTAAAAGACAATCAACTACTCCTCTAAAAAAATAGACAATCAACTATGTTGTGCACGGACATGTTTATTTTTTACTCCGTCCCTATGTAAAACACTCATTTAACTAAAAAGATTTAGTCCCTCCGTTCCTTATAAAACACTCATTTGATTAAAAATTTGTCATCAAATATAAATTTCTTTTCAAACAAAAAATTTTGGTCAAGTAGCCTAGTGGATAGAGCTCACACATTTTAAATGTAGAGAAGTAGGATGTCCGAGGTTCGAACCCCGACCCCTGCATATAATATGCAATATCCCTACCAACTGAGCTAAGCTCATAGGGATATCTTTTTTCAAATTACTAGATACATTTATTGTTTTTTTTTTTCTAAATTAACACCTAATTAATACCACTAAGTGCTTTGGAATAGGAAAAGTCAAAATTTACTACACATACTCCCTCTGTTGTCAATTATAAACAAATTTTGACTTTTTAGGTTCATTCAATTAATGATGTATGTGGTCCATAATATAGATCATATACATCATTAATTAAATGAATCTAAAAAATTAAAACTTAGTTATAATTAACAACGTAGGGAGTGTAACATCCCGATTTTTAGTATTATAATTGTTTGTTAATGTTTATTATTAATTGTTTGGTTATTATATATGTTAATTGTTTATTTCGGGGGATTAGTGAATTTTGAATGATTAAGGGTATTTTGGTCATTTGAGAGTTAGTTGCATTTTTGTAATATGTTAGAAGTTTGAAATTTGAATTTTAGAGAGTTGTGGTAAAATAGTGAAAGGGGAGGGTTAAGTGTAGTAAAAGAGTAGCGTTTTAATTATTAGACGAAATATGGCTAAGCCCACTAGAGTGAGTAACCAAAGCCCATTTATATTTAAAGAGGAGTGTTAGTGTTAGTGAGTTAGGTCATTTCATTTTGCAAAACTTTGGGAAGAGGCTAAGGAGAGGATATAACAAGAAGAGGCTAGAAGAGGGAGAAATACTAGAAGATAGAGGATTGAAGGTAGGAAACACTTTTGGTGAAGAATGAAGGTAAGAGGGAAGATTATTTTCATTATTTGGGTATTAAGAAACAAATGGGTAGTTTGAGATGTTTTTAGCTTATGCTTAAATTCATGAACTTATGATTAATTGTGTTAAATTCGTGTTTCTTTTTTATGCTTAAATTGAACATGTGTTAAGTTGTTGAATTGATGTTGTTGTTTCATCAAAACTCATGTTTGATTATGTTGTTTGGTAACGTTGTGAAATTTGATGAGAAACATGATAATTGGTTTTGATTATGATTAATTGAGTTGATTATGAACATAGGTATGTGGTTAGTATATGAATTCATGAGGCTTTGTAGTTTGGGTTGAGTTAAAATTGTTGTTGTTGTTTATGTGAAATATGCTTAAGTTGGTGAAAATTAATAAGTTGTTGATGAAATGGTTTAAGTTGATTCATGTTGGTTGATTTAAGTGATTATGATCATGTTGAATTGAATGGGAAGCTTGGAATGTTGTTGTTATGCTTTGCTTGTGAAATTAAGTCGTTTTGGAAGAAAATGGATTTTTGAGACGATAATTGATTTAATGAGAATAAGTTGATGCTAAGTGATTTTGATTAAGTTGTTTTAAGCCATATTAAGTAGATAATGAGTGGTGATAACTGGTTTAATTTTTTTGGAATGTTCTAGTGCGAATTGGGTCGAAAAACGATGATGAAAACAATATTTTTACGCGAAAACGCAAAAATCGGAAAACCCTGAACTGGTAGCCACGCACGACCGTGCGCCCCTGTGGCACAGACCGTGCGTGTGTTTCGCACCTAGGAGGCACGACCATGGGCTCCCTAGGCACGAGCGTGTGCCCTGTTCAGCGTGGCGAAACCCTAATTTTGTGACTTTTTTAGGCATCCAATGCACTTGAATGGTTTCCAAGCTCTTAAATGTGATTAATAGGTGTTTAATGGTGATGTCTATGATTGATTACTTAGATATAAGTATAGTAATGCTTATAGGTTAATTGATTAGAGACGGACTTTGCAAATGAAGTGAAATGAAGATGTTCTGTATGTTGCTTATGAATGAATGAATATGATGATGATATGATGCTTGATTACTTGACTTGTTGATGTGTGGCCTTATTGATTTAACAATGCAATTGGTGTTGAATTGGTGATGATATGTTATATGATGGTGTAAATTGTATAACGAATGATGAGTATGTTTTGTGTGCATTGTCGAGTCTATATGTGGGTCCATGCATTTGTTCGGTAACATAGTTCCGACTTTCCAATTATGTAAAGACGAGTATGTAAAGACGAGGGATCAATCGGTAAAATAACTCCGACATCCAACCCGGTACAACATGCATGTAGAGTCCTTAGGCGCATTGCATACACATGAAGCGTCGTATGTGTCAATGTTTTGGCGTGAACTTGTGCATCTAATTGGTAATTGGATACTTGGTGATTGCGATGAGATTGAATTGATTTAACTTGAGTTGATGATTATATACGAATATGATTTGGTATGAGTTCTTAATATGTATATAACGGTGGGGTAACCCGGATGATGATTGTATCCGAATATGTTATGAATATATGTAAGATGAAACTAGGCTTTGTGATGTATATGGATGTATTGATATTGATGTTATTGTTGCCTGGACTTACACGCGTTTATTAATCTCTTATGATAAACGTATATCTTACCCCACAATGACTTTTGTCGCCTCACTCTTGTGGTGTAGACGTCGTGCAGGTTGAGGAGTAACATCTTGCTTGTGAGTTGATGAGGACGGCTTGAAGCCTACTCATATTTTTCTGTTTTTCTCGAGGAGTCTAGATTTAGGAGCTCTGATCTAGGATGTTGGGATTTTCTTTTGTTGGATTCTATGCTATGTGATCTTATGATCAAACTGTTGTTGATATATTCTGTTGAGTTGTATGTTATGAACCGAGACATGACATTTACATGATGTTGAGTATGATTTTATTTCGTTGTGATCTGAATATGTTGATGAAATTTATATTGAATAATTGATATGAAATGTATGTTGAAGTAATAGCACCTTGATGTGTAATAAATGCGTGATTTATCTTTTATATATGTTCTCGGGGATTGGGGTGTCACATGGAGTACATACAATGGACATTTTAGGTAAAATCAAACATAAAATAGACACATTAACTACACTACCAATTTTTCAAAATAAAAGTGAAAAAAAAGTACTTATATTAAGGGACAGAGGGAGTAGCTTGGTAGATTTGTAACAGATTCGTCCTTTAAGTTATTTTTTGTAACATGTCAGTCCTTTAAGTTTAAAAACATGTTCACAGTAGCCCTTCTGTTAAACAGACGTTAAAAAATTGATGAATTGGCAGTAAGTGTTTGAATTGGCAGTAAACGCATCATTCAATGTCGTTTTGGCTTTCCTAGTGTATCAAACGTACAGATCAGAATCAAATACCCCAAAATTAGGGTTCTTGATGAAATAGAAAGGGGAAAATGTGGAAAGGCGAAAAATCAAATCAGCCACCAAATCGAATTCCGTTATGCGTTTCCTTCAAGGAAAATCGAATTATTCTTCTTCATGCTTTAAATTCTGCTAAATCAAATTCTTCTTCTTCATGCTTTAAATTCTGGTAAATCGAATTTACACGCCATTCATGCCACTGGTAAATCGTTTTCATTCATGCCACTAGTAAATCGTTTTCATTTTCTTCCCATTGATAGCGTTTTTTTTGTTTCATTCCACTGGTAGCGTTTTTTCTGTTTTCATTCCACTGGTAGCGTTAATATGTGTTTCCTTCAATCTGGAATTTTACCACATCAACGTCTACCACTTGATATGAATAATTCGGTGTTGTCTGCACCCGAATTCGAGTAGTTCTTGCGCTTGGAAGCCATTGATTTGAGAAATGAAAGCTTTGGTATGAATAAAAATGGAGCTAGGGTTTTGAAATTTGGGGGAAAATGGTTTGAAAGAATGAGGAAGATGAAGTTTGACAGATAAGGTCCATAAAACACAGAGTTTTAAACCCCTTCATGCCAACTCACACACTTAACTGCCAACTCATCAATTTTTTAACGTCTGTTTAACAGAAGGGCTACTGTGAACACATTTTTAAACTTAAAGGACTAATATGTTACAAAAATAACTTAAATGACCCATAATGTAATCTAGCCTATTTTTTATGACGGCTTTTGTAAAATTAGTCTCCATTTTTTTTTAATATTAATGACAGACCGACGACTTTTAGGCTTCGTTTGTTTTGGATTTTTTTTTAAAAAAAATCTATTTTAATTCTTAAATGAAAAGCTATTAGGATTATCTTATCTTAAATCTATTTTCACAAAAAAAAAGGTAACACATGAACTAGTTAAAATATTACTTTTTTTTATTAGTCATTTTTGAAGGTGAGAAAAACACAAGAAGGGGGGTTGAATTGTGTTGGCCTTTTTCTTTCTCAAAAACTTATGTTAGTTCAGAGTCTGATATTGATCAGATTCTGAAGCTATAGATCCTGGTTCCTTCCACAACCCGTAAGTAATCCAGTCCTCTTGTCACTTACAAGAGATTTTTCACTATAATCACAAAGATTACAATTGCTCAAGCACAAAGCAAGAGACTTCCTATGCTCAAACACAAAGTAAGAGACTTCCAATGCTCAAACACAAAGTAAGAGACTTCCTATGCTCAAACACAAAGTAAGAGACTTCCTTGCTCAAACACTAAGTAAGAGACTTCCTTGCTCAAACACAAAGTAAGAGACTTTCTATGCTCAAACACAAAGTAAGAGACTTTCTATGCTCAAACACAAAGTAAGAGACTCTGATTGCTCAAGCACACAGGCGAGAGACTTTGAACCAAACAAATTTACAAAAGAATATGTTTGAGTTGAACACTTGATATACTATCAGTGGTGTTCACAAAATACAACACAAATTCAGACTCTATACTTAAGAAATTCTAAGATAAGAAAGTTTGTAAGAATTTCTAAGTTATTTGATGACTTTTGAATTTGGCAGAGTATATGGCGTTTCCAGAATTGCAGAGTCTTTTCTTCTTCTTCTTCAAATCTCCAGTCCTTTATAGAGGAACAAAGAGCCGTTGAGAAGATGTCAGGTCATCAATTAGAGTCGTTGGTATTGAAGCTTCAGTCAACGTTAGTTCCTTCCTGATATGGTATACGAATAGAGGAACAGAGGAATAACGTTTTGAATTGTTTCCTTAAAACAGGGTTAAGTGTTTCGTCCAAGGAGACAAAGTTGCAGAGAGTGGTTCTGACTCTGAGATTTATGTCGTACTGTACTGTTGACAGTGACAGCTGTTGACTTCTAAGTTTCCTTCAGACTTTAGACTCCAGACTCTCAGTCTTCAGACGTTGTTCTTCAGACTCCCAGTCTTCAGACGCAGGTCTTCAGACGCTAATCTTCAGACACTGACCTTCAGACGCTGGTCTTCAGACGCTGGTCTTCAGACTTACAACACAAGCTTCAATATTTTCCTTCTTCTCTTAACTTGATCTTTCAGAACCACTGTTAGATACATAACTTTCAGTATATGGTCCTCCACACTAGAACAAGTATTAGCGTATCCAATTTTCTTTTTAACACTTTGTTATCATCAAAACTCAAAAGGGACTTGTTCATACATTTTGTTCCAACAATCTCCCACTTTTTGATGATGACAAACACAAGTATTAATAGAAAATTGTTGTTAATTTAATTAACAAGTTGACTTCAGGGTCTGAGGTTTGTAAGCTCCCCCTAAGTCTGATAATTCACAAGGTGAGGTTTGTAAGCTCCCCCTGAGTCTTATTCAGGTTAATTAAATTCAATTTAAATCAAACAGGTGAAAAATCCAAACTGTTTCTGAGTGATTTTTCACAGAATTATCTCACAAAGAATTAATCAGAGGGTAAGAGATGAAAAGATGTTCTCCTAAGTTAATTAATTTTCAATAATTAACTTATGTTCTGACATGGCTCAGAGCCTGAAATACTTGTTACTTTTACTCCCCCTTTTGTCATCAACAAAAAGAAATTCAAGAATTTAAGACACAAGAGTGTTAAAATGTGAGATAAAAATGTTCAGAGCATATTGTTCAGTACCACTGAACTCTTTCAGAAAACGTTTAAGAGTTTTTAAATGGGTCTAAAAACTGAACGTGTAAGATGAGAAAGTGAAAGTGTGACTGTGTTTTGAGTGTTTTTGTTAAAACGTTTCAGAAACTGAAAGCAGAAAAAAAAACATTAAACACAACTGCACATTAATGACTTTAGGAGGGGCACAAAGTACAACTTTCAAAACTAACTCATCACTGTCCAACAGTTATAACTTACCAGTTTCTGACCATGTGTCAGACTACTGTTCAGACTCACTCTCATTAGTGGGCCACGTGTAAAGTGTCCAATTATAATGAGTTTTATCAGAAGTCAAAAATTTAGATTCTGAAACTCAGACTCTGATGTCTTCAGAGGCTGAACTTTCTTCAGACTCTCAAAGTGAGTGTCTGATAAGCCTTAGCTTCTGATGAACTTCAGATTCTCAGTTTCTATTCAGAGTCAAGCAGATTTTTCAGAGATGAAATGCATGTTCAGATTCTTTTTAATAAAATTAAATCTATCTTCTGTGAGGGGTTTTGTAAATATATCAGCCCATTGATGATCAGTATCAATGAATTGAATATCCAAAACACCTTTCTGAACATAATCTTTAATAAAATGATGTTTAATTTCAATATGCTTGGCTCTTGAATGTAGAATTGGATTTTTAGACAAACAGATAGCAGCAGTATTGTCACAGAAAATAGGAATGCTGTTTTCATGAATCTGATAGTCTTCCAACTGATATTTCATCCAGAGTAGTTGTGTGCAACAACTTGCAGCTGAGATGTATTCTGCTTCTGCTGTTGACAATGCAATAGTTGATTGTCTTTTGCTGTCCCAGGATATCAGATTCTCACCAAGGAATTGACAATTTCCACTGGTGGATTTTCTTTCAATCCTGTCACCAGCATAATCAGCACCGCAAAATCCAACCAGCTTGTAATCTAAGGATTTCTTATACAGAAGTCCAAGATTAGTTGTACCTTTCAGATACCTAAAGATTCTCTTGACAGCAGTCATATGAGATTCTCTAGGATCTGATTGGAATCTTGCACATAAGCATACACTGAATAAAATATCTGGTCTAGAAGTTGTTAAGTATAACAGAGAACCAATCATACCTCTGTAGAGCTTCTGATCTACCTCTCCTTGTTCATTCAGTTTGTTTCTGAACACCCATTTTGTTCCAACAATGTTCTTGTGATTTGGTTTTGCAACTAAATCCCAAACATCATTTCTTTGAAACTGATTGAGTTCTTCTTGCATAGCCACAATCCATCCATCATCTGCAAGTGCTTCATCAACTTTTGCAGGTTCAATCATTGACAGTAATCCAAGCAAAGAGTCATTCTGACTGAATGCTGATCTGGTCTTTCTTGGACTATCCTTGTTTCCAATTATTAACTCTTCAGGATGTGAAGACTTGTACTTGAATGAGTTTCTGGGTGGATTTGCTTCTTGAGAATCATTAAGACCTTGTTAAGAAACATCTTGATCTTGATTGGCTTCAGGAGGAGTGTCAGCTTCTGAAAGTTTTTTTTTTTGGCTTCTGGAGGATTTTAAGCTTCTGGACTTTCTGCAGACTCAGAAATCTGTTCAGGTTCTGAAGTGTCCTCTGAGAGCTGAATATCTGCAAAACTCTCAATAGCTCAGTACCAATGATCTAGTCTTTTTGGTTTCCTCCAGATCCCACAGTTCCTCCCTCTTTCATGGTCAGGGTTTGGAACATAGACTTTTCTCCTGTCATGTGATGCGAGCAACCACTGTCAAGGTACCAAGACTTCTCATTTTCTTTGGCTGTTAAGCATATCTGCAATAGAAATGATTTCATACTTAGGTACCCATATCTTTATGGGTCCTCTTTGGTTAGTTCTGAAAGGATATGGCTTCCTTTGCATCTTTGGTCTGACATTCCGAGATTTAAAAGGTTTTGTATAAACTGGTTTAGTATTCCTTGAAGGTTTTACAAACACAGTCTTTTGAAAATTTGAGTCTGAATTTTTCAGAGTCTGAGACTTGCTTTTCTTGGGTTCTGATCTTTTCAGACTTTGAACCTTTTCAGGTTTAGAATCTGATTTTCTCATAATCTTAGACTTAAAGCCTTTTGGTTTAGACTTTGGCAAAGTTTTAGATTCTACCTTCATCTTTCCCTTAGGTTCAGAAGTTTTGGATTCTGAGTTGTTCAGAACTTCAGGATCAGCAGTCTCAGTTTCTGGTAAATTCTGTTTCTCAGAAATCTCAGATGCAGATACAAAACACACCTTAGTGCCTTTCATAATATCTCCAGAACAAGATGATATGTTTGTTTCTTTTGAATGATTGAATATATCATTCTTGAAACCAATACCTTCTCCCATGTTTCTGTTGATATTGTAAATCATAGAAGCAACCTTACTTCTGTTGATTCCAGTTAAGATGAAATCCTGAAGTGCAATTCTTGTTCACTTGGAACTTCATCAGGTTTCTTATGAGCCATTTCTCTGAGTTCTCTAACTTCTTCCTCAACCTCATTGATATGATTTTGAAGTTGGAGATTCTCATCAGTCAGCAAGTTGTATTTCTTTTTCAAAGATTTTAACTGAATTAGCTTGCTTCTGAGATGGTTCATAAGATCCTTAATTGTATCAACAAGTTCAGAACGAGTGAGTTCAGAATATATCTCATCTTCATCTTCAGAGTCTGAACCTGACTCTGCATCAGAAGATGTTGTAGCAACAAGAGCGAGATTTGCTTCTTCTCCATCTTTCTTCTCAGACTCAGATTCATTGTCAAGTTCATCCCATGTAGCCATAAGACTTTTCTTGAATCTGTCTTTGAGGTTGCCTGACTTTGAGTTGGTTTTTCTGGATTTCTCCTTTGATTTGTCCTTTTGAAGTTCTGGACAATCAGTTATGAAATGACCAGTTTTCTTTTAGTTGAAGCAACCCTTCTGTTCTTCCTTCTTGGAACCAGATCCTTTGAAGTTACTGCTCCTGTTAGAAGATTTCTTTTGTCTCTTCATCAAGTACTGAAACCTTTTAGAAAGCATTTCCAGCTCCTCAGCTTCTGAATCTTCTTCAGAACTTCCCTCAGGAGACTCTTCATCAGATTCTATAGCTTTTAGAGCTTTTAATGACTTTCCTTTAGATTTAAGTGCTATAGACTTTCTAACAGGTTCATCTTCATTGAGTCCCAGTTCATGCACTTTGAGAGAGCTTATAAGATCTTCAATACTTAGAGTATTTAGATCTTTATCTTCCTCAATAGCAGTCACTTTAGGTCTCCATTTAGATGGCAGACTTCTGAGAATCTTGTTCACATGATCAGCAGTTGAGTAACTCTTTTTCAGAATTTGAAGTCCAGAAACCAGAGTCTGAAATCTTGAGAACATAGTCTCAATGTTTTCATCTTCCTTCATTCTGAACAACTCATACTGCTGAACCAGAAGATTTGCTTTTGCTTCTCTAACCTTCTTGTTTCCTTCGTAGTTAGAGCAGAGAGAGGTGAAGATGGCTTTTGCTGTTGATTTATCACTCAACTTTAAGTATTCATTATGGGGCAGAGAGTCCACAATGATACCTCTTACTTTGTGATGCTTTATGTAGATCTTTCTTTCAGCATCAGTAAGGCTTCTTCTATCAATAGCTGCTCATTCTTCATCAACTGGTATAGTTATACCATCTTCAATGATGTCCCATAGACTATCATCTATTCCAATGATATGACTATACATCTTGCTTTTCCACCATGAAAATTTCTCAGGATCACCAGTAAACATAGGAGGTTTATGGTGTGAGTGAGATTTCCTTTCATCTGTACCATATTCACCACCACCACTTCTGGATGTGGATTCACCAGATTCACCAGAAGACATGTTTTTCTCAGGATCTTTACTGACTCACTGTTAGGTGATTGAATATCAGAACCGGAGCTCTGATACCAACTGAAGGTGAGAAAAACACAAGAAGGGGGGGTTGAATTGTGTTGGCCTTTTTCTTTCTCAAAAACTTATGTTAGTTTAGAGTCTGATATTGATCAGATTCTGAAGCTATTTTCAGAGTTGTTTTGCAGCGGATATAAAGTAAATGAGAGAGAGAGAGAGAGAGAGAGAGAAGGACACAAGCAATTATCCTGGTTCCTTCCACAAACCGGAAGTAGTCCAGTCCCCTTGTCACTTACAAGAGATTTTTCACTATAATCACAAAGATTACAATTGCTCAAGCACAAAGCAAGAGACTTCCTATGCTCAAACACAAAGTAAGAGACTTCCAATGCTTAAACACAAAGTAAGAGACTTCCTATGCTCAAACACAAAGTAAGAGACTTCCTTGCTCAAACACTAAGTAAGAGACTTCCTTGCTCAAACACAAAGTAAGAGACTTTCTATGCTCAAACACAAAGTAAGAGACTTTCTATGCTCAGACACAAAGTAAGAGACTTCTGATTGCTCAAGCACACAGGTGAGAGACTTTGAATCAAACAGATTTACAAAAGAATATGTTTGAGTTGAACACTTGATATACTATCAGTGGTGTTCACAAAATACAACACAGATTCAGACTCTATACTTAAGAAATACTAAGATAAGAAAGTTTGTAAGAATTTCTAAGTTATTTGATGACTTTCAAATTTGGCAGAGTATATGGCGTTTCCAGAATTGCAGAGTCTTTTCTTCTTCTTCAAATCTCCAGTCCTTTATAGAGGAACAAAGAGCCGTTGAGAAGATGTCAGGTCATCAATTAGAGTCGTTGGTATTAAAGCTTCAGCCAACATTAGTTCCTTCCTGATATGGTATACAAACAGAGGAACAGATGAATAACGTTTTGAATTGTTTCCTTAAAACAGGGTTAAGTGTTTCGTCCAAGGAGACAAAGTTGCAGAGAGCGGTTCTGACTCTGAGATTTCTATCGTACTGTATTGTTGACAGTGACAGCTGTTGACTTCTGAGTTTCCTTCAGACTTCAGACTCCAGACTCTCAGTCTTCAGACACTGTTCTTCAGACTCCCAGTCTTCAGACACAGGTCTTCAGACGCTGATCTTCAGACGCTGGTCTTCAGACGCTGGTCTTCAGACTTGCAACACAAGCTTCAATATTTTCCTTCCGCTCTTAACTTGATCTTTCAGAACCACTGTTAGATACATAACTTTCAATATATGGTCCTGCACACTAGAACAAGTATTAGTGTATCCAATTTTCTTTTTAACACTTTGTTATCATCAAAACTCAAAAGGGACTCGTTCATACATTTTGTTCCAACAGTTTTCTAAGGCTTAATTACATAAATGGTCCCTTAACTAATTATGAGATTTCATATTGATCCCCTTATTAATTTTCGTTTCGTTTTGGTCTCTTAACTCACCTCCTTCAACCAAATAAATCATTTTCTGTTAACTTTTGTGAAAAACTGTTAACATTCATCATTCCCTTCAACATCAAATCCAGAAAGAAAGAAAAAAACTCAAATTAACCCAAATTAACAAAATTTAAGCCCATAAATAAAAACAACAAATAGCAAATTTAACTCTTTTCCCAGGATCATAACAACAACACACACCATCCCCTTTTCCCACACCCTTCACTTAACCTCTTCTCCCTCGTCTCTCTTCTCACCACAACAACCCCAACCTCTCCTCAATTCCTCAATTCCAGAAAGTGAAAATTCCTCCTTGACAAAATCAACTATTTGCAATCATAGAAATTCAACCCAATTACAATCACAATCATAGAAATTCTAACCTTTAAAACTTATCCCCAAATTTTCAAACCCTAACCTCAAGGATTTGCAATCAACGAAATTCAACCAATCACAATCAACAATTAGAAAATCAGTGAAGAGTTTAATGATGTGACAATGAGTGGTTGTTCGATTAGATCTACGAATTGAAGAGATTTGGAGATGAAGATGAATTTTAGGGTTGCTCTTGAAAAATTGAGTAAAGATCCTTGTTCTTGAACCTTCGTCTTAGATTCACATCAATTGGTATCATTGAGCCATAAACTTGATTTTGATTTCAAATTTTTTATAAAAAAAATAAAAAAAATTTGCAAATTTTCCCCATTTTTTTCCTTCAATTCTTGCGTTCATCATGAATTAGAGTTTAGGTGTACTGTTTTTGTGTGTTATACTAAGATTACATCAAAATAATCGACTAATGTCATGTATAATTCATGCTTTTGGAGTAGAAATTCGGAATCTAGATATACTTCTTGTGTCCATGCGCTCAAATTCATTTTTGATGATGAATCAACTCAGTTTTCATACATTTTTTTTAAAGAAACTCAGTTTTCATACTTGATTGTTCACTAATTTTGAGTTTTTCATATTTGCTTCAAATTCGAAACCATACTGTTGCTGTAATTTTCCAGAAATTCATTGTGTTCATCATCATCTTTATAATGTTTGAAGAATTTTGCAGAATTTTAATTCCATTTCATGTGTTATTGTTGTTTGAAGATTGATGGGTTTAAATTTGTTTTAATTTTGGATGATGATGAATATACTAATTTAGATTTAATTTTCGAGTTTTTATTTTTATTTTTCTGGATTTTATGATGGATTTGATGATGAAGATGATGAATTTTTCTGGGTTTGTGAATTTTCTGGGTTTGAGGATGAAGGTGATGAAGGGCATCATGAATGTTAACAGTTTTTCAAAAAGTTAACAGAAATGATTTATTTGGTTGACGAAGGTGAGTTAAGAGACCAAAACGAAACGAAAATTAATAAGGGGACCAACATGAAATCTCATAATTAGTTAAGGGACCATTTATGTAATTAAGCATTTTTTTAAAGTTAAAACCAACACCCTGTCTTTTTTAATGGACCTCTTTATTTTAAGAAATTTGACTGGACTTAGTCTCATATATCCTTCCACGTCAAAAAAAAAAATAAAAAACAATTTTCTCGCTTTTTTATAGTTTTTTTTATACAAAAGATGACTTTTTCGCTAAACCCTTACAAAAAGACTAATTAGTATATACTTCCCTAAACCCTTAAAAAAAGTATATACTTCCCTTTAAAAAAGCATATACTGTATATCATATTTTAAAGCATGTGTAATCTGTGATTCATTTAGAAATAAGCATGTGTAAATTAGGTCTATATCAACCCAAAAAACACTAGGCCTACAATATCGATTGTTTCATAAGAAAAAGATGGGGTCTCGTTTATCATTTTTTTATCAAGTCAAAATGGATTATATTAACACCAATTGAGAGTCCTTACTAGCACAAGGTGTACAAGAAAGAATCTCAAAAGTATACAGTCAACAAACAACCAAAAACAACAAAAAAACAAGCAAACTTAGACGATACTCATACAAACAAAATGGCTCGACCACCACATATGAGAGTTTAAACCAAGATTGACGTTATAAGCTTTCAACCACCAAAAAGAATGAATTTTGACTTTATCTAACATCTGGTGAACTGTGCTTTCCTTAGCCTTGAAAACTCTGTTGTTCCGCTTGTTCCACATTATGTACCTAGACACAACATAACCAAATGAGCTGCAAAGAAGAACGGCGAGCTCACAATCTTCCAGAAGAATTAATAAATTGAACAAGATGGTCCTGTAACAAACCCGGATCAGCTGAAGATATACCAATCCAAGACCTAACCATACTCCACAAAGGGCGAAAACAGGGCAAGAAAGGAACAAATGTTGCACTGTTTCCAATCCGCCGCAACCAATCACACAAAATTGGGAGTCATGAGAAATGATGTTACGCGTCGCCAGATTGTCCTTAGTCGGTAACCTGTTACGAATAAGCCTCCAAGCCAAAACAAAAACCTTCAATGGGACCTGTTTGTGCCAAATTAAGTCTGAAGTAGCACCCACATCATGCAGGTCTTGCGAAGAAAGTAAATTGTACGCACCCCTCACGGAGTAACCTCCACAAAGGTCATGCCGCCACAACCACTTATCTGAAATGTTAGACTGCAGAGAAATAACATAAAGTAAACTCCTACACTCCCCTAACAACTCCTCCTCCCACGCCCACAACTGACGGCGCCACTGCCAAGCCTCCCCTCCTTCCTCCCACCCTAAGTCACACATAACCGCAACCGAACTCAACTTATTATTAGACAAGTCGAATAGGCGTTTATACTTCACACATAAAGGAACACTAGTTAACCACGGATCCGATTATCACCCAAACATAGCTAAGATTTAACACCCCATATTTTTTTTCTTTATCTCTCTTTCTTTTACATTTTCAAACTATCATATATGTCATATTATTTTATTTTTATTTTTGCTCCTTTTTATTTCAAAGTGTATAAATCTACATAAAATGTACATAAAATATTTTTCGATCATAAATGAATTATATGCCGAACACTAACAGAAAGTATTGCTTTTTTTTTTACAAGAAGCAGAAAGTATTGTTTTTTCCTAAAATATTGAATAATGTGGTAGATAGTACGTAATAATTCCCTTCCTCTAAAAAAAGAAGTTATAAGGAGTCCCCTTAAAAAAAGTAATATATATATATACGGTCACGGTAGGAAAAAAAAAAAAGGATATTCGATCCGGTAGTTTATATCTAATTTCAAAAAGAAAATATTATGCAAGCTTGGCAACACAGTTTATTTTGTCCCTAAGGTGTAGGCAGTGTTAAAGGGTTATGACACTAAATAAATTTAAGAACGGTTTAAAATTCCATCGCTGCAGCTAATATTTTTTCTTTTTCTCTAACAATATACTAACAACTAACACATGCATATAAAAAACACAATTCTTAATTCTTTCTTTGTTATATAATAATTTTTTACTATGGCTAGAGAAAATTGAGGGGAGAAAAAACTATGTTCAAAAGAACAATGTATATTAAATAGATCTACATAAATTTCATATAAATTATGGATTTGATAATTTAAAGTTTTCCAATTTCTTTTTAACTCCCAATGTTTTAGAACAAATTGTTTTTATATCGGTCATTTTCAAGACTTCATAATGCTATATTAAGTATGTATGAACTTCACTCCTAAAATAAAGTATGTATGAGTTTTCGTTGTATTTTCAATGTATTAGAGTATCGAATTTAGATCGTCAAGGTTGAACAAATTTTCAAACAAGTGATTCTATGATAACAAACAAAGTATGTATGAGCCAAGTTTACCAAAAATAAAGTATGTATGAGCTAAGTTATTTAGTACAAATAGCAAACTCACGAATCACACAATATGTAATACTCCCTTCGTCCCAAAATATAAGCAAAAATTGGTCAACAAAAGTTAATGTATTTGGTTCAAAATTTGTACCAAATACATCAACTTATGTTGACTCATTTTTGCTTATATTTTGGGACGGAGTAGTATTTTTTAAGTGATATTTTTGGCTGAAAACACGTGTCGTGGGTGGAATAAGTCATTCAAAATCTTTCGTCTATTTTTCGTTAAAATCTTGGTCGTAACAATGAGCATTTCCAATGAATAAATAACCTATTATGGAAAAAATTATTTTTGTGAATATTTCTAGCTACATGATACGAGTCTAAACAGGGATTTTTTTAGGGGTGAAACATGTGGCATGCAGGGTTACATGTCATCTCCTCAGATTATCCTCGACAATCTTTTTATTATGCCGATGATAATTCAGTTGGTCGCCTCGGCCTACCCATTGACCTCAGCGCAATAAAAGGAGAAATGCATGAGCCTGACTTTAAAATTTCTCATTAGGAAACCAATTTTTCTCCTATGAACATTGTTCCTTGGTCGGTTGTGATATTATCAGAAATTCCAAACCTATATATGATTTGGTTCTTAATAAAGTTAATGATGTCATCCTACCCCACATTTATCATCGGCTGAGCTTCGACCCATTTAGTGAAGGAGTCGGTAACAACGATGATGAATGTGGGTGAGGAAGAAGTGTATATTTTTCCGATCAAATCCAAAAGCCATCATCTAAAAGAGAAGGGGAATCATTCTTTTGGTAGACACTTCTTATATCATACTTTATTTGTTAGTGTTCTATAGGAGAAGATCAAGATAGGAGTTGGGCCTTTTGTGCTATTTGATACAAATCATAAAACAAACTCTTTAGCAAGAAAATTGCTCTTCCCACAAACAACATTGCTCCTTCCCAAAGAAAATGACGGAAATACTCCTGCGTGAGATAACTCACGCTCGGTAGCATCTGCGTGACTTAAGTCACACTGCACCAGCGTGACTTAACTCACGCTCACTACAAACCAGCGTGACTTAAGTCACACTGAGTTCTATTTTAAGAACATTGCAACCAGAACACAGAACCACTGTGTTCAAACTTCCAAATCGAATTTTCTCCCCTTTTTGCGATTTCAACCATTATTGTGTGAATCAACATCAACTTCTACCCAAAATCAAGTAAGTGTTTATTATCCTATTGCATTGGCTTTTTATGGTTTAAATTTATGTTTTTTTTCGATAAATTTCACAATTTTAGGATTTTAGGGTTTGAGTTTTTAGGATTGTTAATGATGAATTAAGTTAAGAATTGTAGTTTAGATGTTGTTTAGAGTAAGTTTCACTCCAATGTGGTAGTTTATGGTTTAGAAATTGTTAGATTTTATGTTGATTGAATGTTGCACTCTAGGTGTTTGATAAAATGTCTCTATGAAAATTTGTTTGATTTTTGCATTGTTAATGATGAAATTAGTTAGAAATTGCATAGTTAATGAACGCGCGTAATTAAACTGGCGCGCGTAATTAAATTGGTGAACGTTTTTTTACGATTAAATTGTTATGTCTTTTTTAGTTATTGAAATGTTTATATTTTTAACGGTTTATTGTTCGTTTAATTTTTGTATTTCAGTTGCAGAGGACGCGTAAATGCACCGTGGTTTCTCACGGGAAGAAAGTTAGGAGGATCCCAGTCTCAACTAACGATTAGACCTGGTTCTGGCAGCGGGTGGAGGCATCCGGTCTTCTACCCCTCCTTCATACTGGGTACGATAGCATCAACGTTGCCATCATCACCGCCTTCTCAGAGAGATAGCATAAGGAGACCAGCAGCTTCCATATGCCTGTTGGGGAGATGACCATCACACTTGATGAGGTGGCGTATCTTCTACACATCCCTCTCGTTGGGAGGCTCCTGGAGTTGAGTCTTGTCGAGGTAGGATACGAGAGACGTGTGGAGCTGTTGGAGGTCGGTTTGGGTATGACCCATGGCGATGCTGATGAGGAGACAAAGGCACAGTGAGGGTGCTTACATCAGTATCACTAGCTTGAGGATGCATTACGAGACACTCTTGCATAGGTGCAATGAGTTGGCGGATCTTCTTGCTGATGATGAGGAGGCTGAGGAGCAGGTGACAGTGAGGGCGCAGTGCACTAAAGCGTTTATGTTGTACTTGGTTGGCATCACCATTTTTGCCAACAGGAACAGCAGAAGCGTTCATCTGCTGTGGATGAAGTGAATCATGGATTTGGACATGTTGGGCAAGTGGTCATGGGGCGGGATGACACTTGCTTACCTCTACCACGAGCTTTCTCATGTCACGGTCCCGAGGATGAAAGCCATTGGCGATTACTCGACTCTACTCATGGTAGTATTTCTTTTCTTTTTACTATAACATTTTTTAAATGACTTACGATATTATTGTGTATGTTTATGATTTTGTGACGATGAAATATTTGTTTGTAGGGGATGGATTTTCGCCCATTTTAGGAACATGTATACGAGGTGTCCGAGTCAGGGGTATCATGTTTGCGCTCCCCTTGCAGCTAGCTGGAGACCGCCCATGTAACATCTGGCTGGCTCCCTTACGGGCTGGCCTCCCTATCTTTCAAGGACCGCGATGTACTCATGGTCTTCTCCAAGCCCCTATTGGAGTTTCATGCCTTCCGTGGGAATCGAACCGTGTACCTGGGACCTATAAGTACACGCTCAATGCATTCCCACTACCAATTGAGCTACTAATTGGTAGTGGGAATGCATTGAGCGTGTACTTATAGGTCCCAGGTACACGGTTCGATTCCCACGGAAGGCATGAAACTCCAATAGGGGCTTGGAGAAGACCATGAGTACATCGCGGTCCTTGAAAGATAGAGAGGCCAGCCCGTAAGGGAGCCAGCCGTATGTTACAAAAAAGGCGCCTTTTTTGTAACATCTGGGATTTGGCAACTAACGGCCCCCGCGATGTACTCATGGTCTTCTCCACCCCCCATGTGGAGTTTTTGCCTTCCGTGGGAATCGAACTCTGTACCTGGGGCCTAAGTACAAGTTTAATGCATTCTCAATTGGTAGTGGGAATGCATTGAACTTGTACTTAAGCCCCAGGTACAGAGTTCGATTCCCACGGAAGGCAAAAACTCCACATGGGGGGTGGAGAAGGTCGTGAGTACATCTCGGCCCTTGAAAGATAGGGTGGCCAGCCCATTGGGAGCCACCGGATGTTACAGTCCAGGGGTCATGTTGATGCTTCACACTATCGTGGCCTCATTGATCTAATGGTCAATGTTGATGTCACCTGGATGCCGTATGAGGACCGGCAGGGGATCATCACTTTCTAGGACATTTTCTGGTACTCCAGTTGGATCATGGCCGACAGTCAGATTATGCACCTTCACTTGCCAGAGCGGGTTCTCCGGCAGTACGGTCACGTGCAGACGGTCCCTAGATCTCCTACCGTTCATCATGTTGTTCAGGCTGCGGCGGTCAGAGTGGCCTTTCAGGACTTTCTACTACATGTACTTCCACAGGCACTTCGGGGTCGGCGGACATCAGAGGCTCGACGGTGGAGGTGTCATGATGGGTACATTACATGGTTCTACAACGTATCACATCCCATCATGATCGACCCTGCTATCGTTGCAGAAGATGCCCCTCTTGTCCCTCCTTACGAGGAGGTTATTGTTCAACAACAGTATGCCCGACAGGTTCCCGACCCACTGCAGATCATTAAGAACATCAGGCGCAGAGTGGACAATGCCTTCACTTGTCCTGATGTGTTTGGGAATCCAACGGTTGCCACAATTATGCAGGGCATCCAGTCTGAGTATCTCATCTTGCTGGAGCAGGGGGGTTCCTCGGAGGGGGACTAGGAGCCATAGTCCAGCGGAGTAGCTAGGGTCTTATGACTGATGTAGTTTTGTATATTTTCAGTTATTTTTTTAGGACATTGATGTATTATATTTACACTCGCGCCTTTGTGCATTTTTATGACATTTTGGTACATTTTTGGTTTTATTTTCCGTATTATAACTTTGATTGAATTTGCGTATTTTAACTTTGAATGGATGAAAAATGGATGAATGAAGGAATGGATGAATGAGAATACACAAGTACGCGTAATAAATTCCAAAATTAATAGAATACGAAGGGTTACATTACATTCTCCCTAAATATGGTGTATCATCATGATGTTGGATTAAAATTAAATTCTTGAAAGCTTGCGGAAAATGTTGGCATTGAAGTGTCTTATGCTTAGTGTAAAAATTTGCAAGTCTCTTTGAAAACTCAAAAAAATGAAGAGAACACAACACATGTATTCTACCGAATCAACTATATAGGTTTTGACATTGAATTCCCTCATATAAGATGAGTCATGACAAAAAGGAATGCAGTTCCAATATATTCTTTTGAACTTAATCTTACTGCCAACTGACAAGTTACAATTGACAGAGGAGCATGATCAAGCACAAAACAACATCTTAGAACTGCATTCCCTTTTGTCACACTCATCTTATACGAAGGAATTCGATGTGAGAACCTATATAGCTGATTCGGCATAATACATGTTATGTTCTCTTCATTCTTTTGAGTTTCCAAAGAGACTTGTAAACTTTTACCCTAAGTAAAAGACACTTCAATGCGAACATCTTCAGCAAAATAACAACAATTAAACTAAAATCCAACAAAATAATGACACAACATAATAATACTACCTAAACATCTTCATCCGGCCAAATCAAAGTCTTGAGAATATCTTCAGGCGACCTCAGCAACGTAGCATCAATCTCGATGGGGATCATGTTGTACTAAGCAAATATCGAGAACATGCTCCTCACGTCGTCGTCGTTCGTTAACTCCGGCCGAGTGAACGAAAAATTCCCCTCTGAGTCGAACGATGGACAATGGTACCAAACGTATTCCATCCTCCTTGTGTCTCCGTGGTTGAGTCGTTGGTTGATTTCATGAAGTTGATCCTTCAATTCTTTTAACGTGACATCGTCCTGAACCTTGAAAAAATGAGAGTTTCCACCGTTGAAGTATACTTGAGCGTATACTTGAACCATTGTTTCAGATCTACACCATAAGAAATTAAAAACAATCAATGGAAAACTCATTCAAACATTTCATCAAACACTTGGAGTGCAAATTATACATAAACCCTAAAACTAAAAACTACAACATAAATATGCAAACATCTTAATATTTAAGCAACATAAGTCATTTACATGTAAACATTGTATCATTTCTTGCAAAAAAAAAAATCAAAATTTAAACAAACCCTAAAACTTAAAAATTTCTAATTTAAGAGGAAAAATGTAACATATAAACATAAAATGACAATGATACTTGATTAAGAAAACTTACTTGTTGTTGGAGTGGTGGGTGGTTTGAAGTTGAAGAAGTTTGAGGTTGAATGATTTGAGAGATTTTTTAGAGATTTGAGAAGTGAAAGAAAGTGAAATGGAGAAGTGAGGTTCTGTCTGAGTTATAAAAAAACGCAGCGTGACTTAAGTCACGCAAGTTATACACCAGCGTGACTTAAGTCAAGTTGATATATACCAAGCGTGACTTAAGTCACGCTGGGTGTATAACCTGCATGACTTAAGTCACGCTAGGGATATTTTTGTCTGTTTGTATGGGAGTGAATAATTTTCGTTGGGAGAAGAGCAATTTTCCTTTAGCAAATACAGTTTCAATAACTGAAATCATTCTTTTATAGCGTTTAAAGAGCGTGAATGAGCACACATGACTTTAATGAGTAAATGGAATGAAATTGGATATTAAAAAAAATTACAATTCATAAACATAGTCAAGAACTTGTAAGAAAAGAAAAAGATCATTGAAAATTTGCCAAAAAAAAATATTGAGAAAGTGTTTTAGTTAAGATAATTTATGTTGTTAGATATATTGTTGAACAGAATTTAGTAATATACCCTATCAAAAAGAGATAGCAATATATCTATTTATGCTGTTTTAGATAGTTAGCAAAATATTATTATTTTAAATAGTTTTAATTTGATCTTAATAGAAAAATATATTTTAAATAATCTAATTTACGAATTATTAATGATTATGCAGTGAAAAAAATGTAAGAAAAATAACATTTAAATTATTAATTTTCACATGACATTCATCATTTCATCAGGAACGGCCCTGACATACCATCTTGGAAATGTGCAGCAAAAATTCCAAAATTTCTGAAAAATTGGGTCTCAAAGATGGATCTTGCTGCCAGCACCACTGAAGCAAATCCACCAACTTTGGATGAGAATGCCTTGGAATTTTGGGCCTTAAACCCTGCAATTTATCCCCAAATCTCATCTAAATTAGTAATAATAATATTTTTGTTGTTTGGTAGGTTGAGCTACCATAGACTTTTGAATTTACTATATTTAATGTAGCCAATATATACTTTACTTCATTCAAATATTTTTGTAGTGCAAGTATAATTTGCTAGTGAAAGCATATATACCTTCTGGACTACTCCAACTGCTGCTTGCAATGGGGATAAATGCTCATAAGGAAGCTGACATTCAATCAGAAAACATTGATGAAAAGTTTAAATTCTGTGCAACCATAATTGTAACTGAACAAAAACACAAAATAATTATTTAAAACATTCTTCCTCTTTTATTGTCAAATTCTGCTTTTAAATGTAGTATACATTGTTTCCAGTTTGAAACCAATGAAACAATCAGTCGCTAGTCATTAAATTACTCTTTCTCTACACCAAGGTTTGTATTTTACTCATTAGTCCTATATCTGAATTAATGTAGCCAACGTTGTCTGGAAACATATGTGAAGTATTTTCTTCTTTTTCAGGAAGTAATCTAACCAGTAGCATTGAGTTGAGTTTACATACCAAACTATATTAGTTCAACCCTAATTGAAGATATGGTCGATAAAAAGAAACTGAAAGTTTAATACAAATTTTACATAGTAGAGAGGATAAGTCACTTTTAATGGGGAAGATTTAACTCTAGGGCTCTACGGACACAAGAAAAAGAAACCAAAAGAGTGAAAAGAAAAAAAAAATATGTAAGACGCATTACCTTTCCTGTAAGCAGCTCCCAGATGACAATTGCAAAGCTAAAGACATCAGCTTTGTGATCGTATGGTTTATGCTCAATAACCTTTGATATGTAAGAGAAATCACAAATTAGTTGTAATTGTTTTGACAAAGACAAGAATAAACCACACAAAAGTCGGAAGATCAAAGGAAAAAGAGGAAAGAACAAGACACAAAAATTTAAGTGATTCAGTCAATGTGACCTATGTCACAAAAAGTCGCGAGATTCTTGTTTAGTTAGGAAGAACATATACTAAGAATTCGTAATATCTTTAGTTCAAAAGTATGATGTCAATTTACAATACATGTCGACGACTAACATAATTCAAGGCATCTCAACAATAATTTATACAATAGATGGTATAAGTAAATGCAAGAAACACAGGTGTTTTTATAAGATGTCTAACCAATGAAAGTATCCATAGATAAATGGCACATATATGGGTTAAGGCAACAAGAGAGAAGATAATTCAAAACAATGGCTTACCATTATCTTTTACTAAGATTATTACAATAACTCTTGGAGGGTGTTTATAAAATAGGGGACAAAATTGTTATTATCTATTTGCAAAGCATATAAGCAACGAAAAGAACTAAAATTCATGTTAGCTTTAATAGATGTTCAGTTCCAATTATTCAATTTTCAGCATAAAAGCCGTCATTCTCATTCCAACTTGTCTAGGTTCGTCTTAAACTTCCTCATCCAAACCTGTAGGTTATACATTTAAAAAATTTAGAAGTAACCAACCCTATGGCAATACTTATATATACACACAGACCTCTGGAGCCATCCACCGATATGTTCCGGTCTCTGCAGTCATTATACCAGAACGATTGCGCACTCTGGCTACACCAAAATCAGCAACCTTAACAACCTGAAAAGTTTTTTAAAATATATACACAATTGGATAAGTTCATACAACTCATAATGTCAACTATATCTAAACTTTCTGAAGCACTATTAAGTGAAGACCAAAATATATGTAGCAGACAAAAATATTGGCAGAACTGGAAAAAAACATAATGCATATTAAATTTCAAAGTTGTATCATAATCATCTCAATAGTTAGTTTATCATCCATTCCACATAACCTTATAGCATCTAACTGTAGTCTCAGTACCAAGTTTTGAATTCCTCTCAAATTCTCATCCTAACTTGTGCAAAGTGCAAACTCTATTTTTAAAGAACTTGAAACTTATTTTAATACTTTGTGGTAATAAACTGAGAGGACACTCAATCACTTACTATACATTATTGACTCCAAAAGTTAAGTTAATCTATTTTCTTTCCATCTTTTGCCAACACTGTATCAATTCAAGTTTTAAAATAGATCACTTCTTATTAACTTGTATCGCCAATCAATTTTAGTTTCCATATATAATCAGATAGAGGACATGCAATAACTTATCCAACAGGAATTCCATTGACAAATATAAATTGACAGCATCAACAAAATACAATAGCCAGTAAAATTTAAAAGTAATCAATGTGAGCTTACTCCAGTCTTATCTATCAAAAGATTAGCTGACTTGAGGTCCCGATGTATGATATCATTCTGATGCAAATATTTCATCCCTTCAGAAACATCAATGGCTACTTTTAGCAAAGATGGAAGAGCAAGGACATTGTTCTGTTTATGAAGAAGGTCGTACATACTTCCACCGGACAAATATTCTGAGATAAAAACAAGTTATATTGAAATCGACAATGCTTTTTCCAATACATTGACAAAGTCATAGTCAATAGGAAAAATTTAACTAGGAATATGTGACTTAATAAATTTGACCTGTGACAAGGCAAAGATTTGGGGGTTTTGTACATGCACCAACAAATTTGACAACATTCCTGTGCTGAATTTTACTGCAACAATTCAATTAAAAAAAATGAATTGAATATCAGTAACAAATTTTATTTCAACGGCAAGACTGCCTCAAGGAGATGCTAACCTATATTAAAGAATATTATTGTTTCTTTTTATTTTCATTTTTAACCTGATTGGACAAATTTTCATATTGAAAATTATATTTATTTAAATTTAAACATTATTGAAAATTCCAGAGAAAAAAGGCCTCATGGTAGGGGACTGATGAATAGGAAAGTGGGATGGAACGAACCTTAGGATATATACTTCCTGAGAAAACTCCCTCTGTATATTTTCATTCAAACTCTCTTGCTTCAGGACTTTGATAGCTACACCTTGATTACATAATGTACCTTTGTACCTGTGTCAGCTTATCAGTAATTCAACATATACTTACCCACAAACATATCAAGGAGATGAAATGATACTACTCACAAATCACTGAAGGGTCCAGATGCAATTTTCTTTTCAAATCTCAACCAACTTGCTTCACTTGTTGAGTCGCCATTTTCACGGGCTGGAAAAATTACATGTCTAGATATAAAGTTCATCCTAATTTTCTCTTGCTCTGCAAGCTTTGCAAGAGGAGGACTGCCATTTTCTTTCAACTGAGACTGCTTCTGGATTTGCACCCAAATATTACATAAATAATCCTTTATTAAAACTAGGAGAGGAGAGAAGCAAGAAACATTAGCATTAACTTGTTAACTTGTAAATGTGTTCATTTTAACTTGCTTATAAGAAGATGTGAGACTCTTTAAGTGAACCATTGTGATGGATAGAAAATGAAATGCCAACTGTGGATGATGCATATTAGGAAATAATAAAAACAATTTTTTTTTTTGTATTTTCATTGTTTCCAAAAAATGTATAGAATTGTTCACTTCAAGACTATTATTACTTTGTTAACAAGTAAAATTAAAACAAATTTTAGAAAATGAAAACAGAAAATGTTTTCACAAAGTAAACAGGATCTTAACTTGTTAACTTGTAATTGTTACAAAAAGCTAAGAACATACATGCAGTACTAGTATATGTATATTTCAGCATTAGTTAACATTTATTATTATGTGAAATATGTAACATGTTTACAATGTTCATCTTTTTTCATTAAAAACAGTACTGATATTTGAACACCCAACTGAACTATTACTGTCTAGCGAAACAGTACTAATTTCATGTGAGTAAAAGGCTGTTTGTAAGAGAAATGATAGTCGATAGAGAAAAACAAATCAAGTAATGCAGGTAAAACTATATCAAAAACATATTCAGTAAAAATGCAACCATAACTGGTTTATAATGGGCTTACCTCTAATTTCTGAATTTTCTTAGCTAGTACATGCTTTAACTTTTCTGTCTCCTATAAATTTCAAGCATGGATAATTTGTCAAGCAAAGTTTTACAAAGAAATGAGAGACAAAAAAATAGAGTATAATCCATGTCATATACTCTCGTTTCTTCTGCTCATAAAAAATTCAAGAGCACATCCTATATATAAGTTCAAACTTCTAACATGTTTATATTTGAGTTACATGATCAAGTCTAATCTCCTTTAACATCAGTGTCTGTAGATTGAACTGCTGATCACTGAACTGAACTATACGTAAGAAAACAATAGGAAAATACCTCAACTGCCCAACCACCAACAACAAAAACATCCAATGAATAGCCATCCAATGTCGAAAAAGCATGTGCTTCTTGAATGTCCAGCCCAGTCTCAGACAGTAAGGAAGTCAGCTGTAGTTGCAGCACAACTCCTTAAAATTATAAAAACATTGATTTCAGCTGGAAATATTTGCACAGCAGTCAATAATATCAGCTGGCTACCTGACTAAGAAGTTTTGGCTTGTCATTTGCTGAAATTGTGATTTCATGCATAGGCCTGCAACAAGTAGTAGAATGAAAACTGAGGAGGAACAAAATCAAAAGTTTCAACCAATAATTTTTTTTTAATAAAATAGGTTACAAGAAGGAGAAGAGCAAGTAAATATATTATTCACACAATCATACCTCATCATGTTGCCCTGAATATCAGAATCTTGAGGACTCACTTTACTTTGTGAATTTGAATGAAGGGATTTACAAGTCACTCCAGAAGCAGAGCGAACCTGCATAAAATATATATTGCCAAGATCTAGCAAATCAATTTGCTAATGCAGGTAGGTACCAGCAAAGTTTCCATAGCCTGATAAAAAGAAGAAATTAATTTTCTAGACACTAATGACATCAGAACATAAAAATTTCCTTAATAGGAAGCATGCAATGATTAATTAACAATAAATATATTGAACTACAATAACTAAAGGAGAGAAATGTGTGAAATTAAACAATGAAATAATTTAGAAGAGCAAATCATGTCTAGGTCTACTTTTCTTTTCAAGAAAATTTTCAAATATTTTGAATTTTAGAGAAGTGATTTTTCTAAATCAAAATATCAAATGCTATATAGAATATTATAATCTCATTTTGATTATGAAATGATGTCTAGTTAATGCATAAACCACTACCACTTGTACAAGACGGACTTCAACTGCAGGTCCAATAGATGCAGCTGGGGTTCGTGCGATGTGCAGTAACCTTTTATGCATAAGGACATATTGGGCCCTCTCCACATTCATATCCAATGCATACCTAAAGTATATTGCATATTAAATTTACATACACCAATAACAAACAATTAGATTTGCTATATGACGTGATAAAAATTGATTTTAATTGGATTGATTCTTGAAAACTGATTGTCTAAAAGTAAGTTGATTGTAATGTGATCCATATTTGAATATATATTTATGTGAAAATAGGTTGAACCATAAACTCAAGGTTAAAAACCAATTGAAGATGCAAAAGCTCTATTTTTTTTTTTGTCTTAACTCTCCATTTTTCAATAGAAATGAGCTTTGGTAGTTCGGAGTTTGGTAGGGGATAAGCAAACTCGGTTCCTCCTAAACAATTTATTCGAGCTCATTAATCACTTAAACTCAATTATTTGGTTACAAAATGCTCTAAATTTTATTTTTCAATTAAAATCAACTCAACTATAGAATATTCAAACATGTCAGTGGTCAACATTATACATCTAAAATCAATTTTGTCTCCTCTAAATGTGGAATAAAAAAAACCAAAGGAAACAAAATAAAGCAAGAATGATGAAGTGGTGAGAGAATGTGTTTGAAGGCACCTAGTGGGAAGACGATAGAAATGCTCCCAAAGATCATCCTCAAAACCAGGAGCCATAGTCTCAGGGACATTCAATTCCCTAAGTCGACTAAGAACTTTGAGGTAAACTTCAATCTTTTGCTTCTGCTTTCCATTTTGATTCCATTCAGAACTGACAACTTTGATATTACAACAACTCTCAGTATCTCCCATCACATGAACATGAAGAAAATCAAAAGTTGTGAGTTGTGTCTAAAATGGGAAGTGTATATAAAACTGAAGCTAATGACTATTAATGCAAAGGAGTGCAATGCGCATCTATATTTATTTATATTTGATGTGGATTATACACACAACATCAACATTTTGATTATATCACCGTTTCTTGTTCCAAGAATCCACCATCAACCATATATATATATATATATTACTAGTAAAGTAGTAATGTCGATGAATGCAAGGAATTATATAATGCTTTAATTATGTAATCCTTTGATGGCATCACTACCACCAAACAGTGGTGCCCCTTGTTTCTTTCGCTAAGCTCAGCATCACATCTAGGCAGATACAACTATATTAACTTTATATATTCTATTGCTTATCCACCAAGAAGATAACCGTTGGTTATAAATTAATAATTTATCCTTTCATGGAGTCATTGATTCTTTTTGTTGCTACCTTAATCTTCCTTACCTTTTCTCTTCTCCTTTAATTATGATGACAAGCCCAACTTTTTTTAAACTTTAATGAATTAAAAAAAATAACCTATTATAAATAAATTCTATTTTTGCAATAGAATATTTAATCCACTTCCTTAACAGATAAATAGTTACTAACGGGCAGTGATGTTGTAGTTAAACGTAAAATTTGAGACATGCATGCTAGATTATAAATGGTTTAAATCAGTAACACCATATTTATCAAAATTTGGAGCTGCTACTAAATATTGCAAAATTGTGGATGACTAGTGCAAAATGTTGAGCACTACGTTCACAAGATAACAGTCATTACGAGTTTAGTTGAGTAAAGAAGGTCAGAGCATGATCTTTGTTCACTAGCTTACATGATTTCGAACATTTATCTGTAAATACAACTAGTAAATTTAATTTTTAGAGACACTTAATCAATAAAAAAAAATTAAGTTTATCTATATTTTTATGCTTCTAACTTTTACTTATGTTTTTCATAACATTTTTGTTCTCAAAAATCTTTTGTATACTTAATACTTTTTGGAGAAATTAAAAAACTCACGGTGGAGAAACATAATTCCTTGGTTGGTGTAACCGTTTGAAGAAAAAAAGAATCATTGTTCGAAGGTGAATGAACCATCATGCCTGATGGCTTCTTCTTTCTCACTTGCAACTTATAATAAACTTTCAAAATTCTATGGTAGTAAAATATTCATAAGAGCTTAATATTTTATCTTAACCACCAAGTTTGCCATTTCCTTTCCCTTCAATATTCACTCCACCTGAAACACCAATAATATAAGTTAATATCAGGTTTGCGTTCTTGAAATTGGATACTCTTATCAACCTAGTCTCAATATGTTGCAAAGAAGCTTAGTCACGAATTTCACGAACTCTCTGTTTTCCTATTTTTTTTATTTCTTTCCTGTAAATCTTTCACGAACACTACCAATACAAGGCTCGGGTTTTGGGTTTTTGAAGAGTGTGTGGAAAGATGTAAATCTTGGGAAAGGGTTTGTGTCTTTTAGGGAGGGATTCATAGGGTGGAAACACATGGGAAACACGTGAGAGATGAGATTGAGGCAAAACTATAGGGTTTACCAAAAGAGAAGATCCTTCTGAAATCAAAGGCTAATGATCGGTTCCTTTTGAGTATAGAAACTAGAGCTTGGAAACAATTGTAAACACTTTGGATAGAGAAATCGTTGAGTCTCTTGACCAAGGGAAGAGATTCAAGAAAAGGGTAGAAATTAGAGTCTCATTGGCCACGGGAGAATAGGTTGAAGGTTAATTTTTTGTAACTATTGTATCTCTTTATAAACAACTCTTTGAAATTGAAATCAAGAGTTGCTATCTCCCCTAGAGTAAGTCAATTTGAACCGAACATGGTAAACAATATTGTGTCTTTTTCCTCTTCTATACTACTCTTTTATCATGTTGTTCTTCTAATCAATTGTGGTTTTACATTACATTGTTGTTATTGCTAGCGATCTATTTAGTTATTGGTTGTCGTTGACCCATGCTCCACGCATCAAAGTTTATTGGTGTGAGTTTTGATCCGAAATCACAATAATAACGAATCTTAAAGGGTTACTCCACGTCCCTTCAATTTAACTTCGGTTGAAATCCTCTTATTCAACAGCCTCCACGCAAATAATTATAGTAGCTTAATTAAAAATAACAACTTGTAAACCTGAACTCAACAGTGAAGATCCCTTTGGTTCATGAGAAAATTTCGCATACAAATCAGGAAGATATTCCGTCAAATTTTGATCTCTGAATATTGATCAAAAGACATAATAGGCAGAAGCAATTGAGTGATGCATCTCACAAAAGGAAAAAAGAATGAGAAGAATGCAAGTAAATTTATTAATGTTGATGATGTCATTATTGACACATATTCTAAGAGTGATGGTTCAAGTGTTGCAGCAAAAAAATCCATCAGGCGAGGGGTCAACACCAAAGCTTGGTGGGTTTAAATGGAATGATAGTTTGCAAGCCTTTGAAGTAGACCTTATTTCTCAAACTAGGGTCTATAATAAATTAGGAGGTAAAAACCCTCCATTTTATGTTATGCATGGAGGAAAGAGTGACCCCATTGACACTAGCCCGACTAAATTCTTTTCAGGATCAAAGCCATTGTCAGGTATCACTACTATTCCAATACATGTTTCAGTACAGCTACATGTTATAGATTTGGTGAATAATTATGCCAAGAAACAAATAGAGGATCAACATGATAATACATTTATTGATATGTGTATTGTTGATTCTTAGAGTGATGCAGTTATAAAGATTGACTATTGTAAGACCCTGATCCTCGAAATTACTAATTAAGCGATAAATCATACAACACGACTAATTGGAATCCAACAAATCACCAAATAACTCATACAATTTTTCATGATAAAAATCTCATCAATAATCATCACAGCACAACGGAAATAAATCATCAACAACATAATAATCATCTCGGGTCTCAACATAAATATCTCAAATAAATACATCCTCATAAAATTCGACAAGAAAAATAAATCTCGGACTCCTAGATCAGAGCACCTAATCTAGACATCATCGAAAATAAAACGCAACAAAAGGAGAATAGGTGTGAAGTCATCCTCAACACAACTCATCGAGCTCTAATCCTCCACCTGCAAGTCTACATCTACAAGGGTTGAACCCACGGATGAGGCGACAAGAAAGCCACTAGAGGGTAAGATATACATTCAACAAAAGGATCAATAAATGCATATAAGTCTCAGGCAAAACATCATTTAATCATCGAAAATATTCATCAAAAAGTCTGGTTACTAATCATGCATAATTCACAAATTCGTAGCATACCTTCATCGTTATAGTTACCAACTTAATTATACCACGTTGTAATTAAATCGTAACTTCGCGTCGTAATTCATCATCATTAATTAAATCATATCCGCACATCATAATTCATCACAAACAGTTGAATCATCATTTCAACTATAAATCATCAATTGCACAATTATGAATCATTCCATAATTTCCACACATCGATATTTAACATATACCACATAAATGCACAAGTTCACACTAAAACATTACCAACACGACTCATGTGAATGTATTGCGCCTTATACGACTCTACATGCATGTGGTACCAAGGTTTTTGGATATCATAGGTCTGTTACTGATTGATCCCACAACTATAAATAGTGATCTTAAATCACCCAACTATCAGTAGTGATCTTAAATCACCCAACTATCAAATCTTGATCTTAAATCAAGCAACTATCGACTGACTATGAATGCATGAATGTTCACTTATGGGTTTGACAATGCACACAACTATAAATCATGATCTTAAATCATGCAACTTTCATAACTATCAATTGCATTATCAAATCAATACATCCACACAATTCATGTTATCATCACATCATCATTTAAATCTCAACTATAATGCCTTAAGCCACATACAACAATCACCAATCCCACATTAATGTATTTCATCAACTTTATTCATCGTTTAAGCATAAATATTCCAATCTTGCATTTATTCACCACAATTCACATAACCCACATTTCATGAATAAATTAAGTAAGGTTACCTCAACCTAGTACTACACCACATTATATTCATGATTCAACTACATTCATACTACTGTAACTATTCATTAAGTTCGTTTCGTCAATTATCAAATTTCACAAAATCTCTAAGTTCGTCTCAAAATTAATTTTCATAATTAATTCATCACAAGCAATCATCATCCATCAATGAAAGGTCAAAATAGCATTGAAACAACACAAAAGGAATGCCCATGGATGTTCGGAAACATCCCCTAAGGACCAAAACACACAAAATAGCACATGATGTTGTTGTCATGGTCGCTACAGCGAGCCTGGGGTCGCTACAGCCACGACAACCAGAACAGGTTTTCCCTGTTTCTGTCATGGTCGCTACAGCGAGCCTGTGGTTGCTACGGCCACGACAACCAGAACGGGTTTTCCCTGTTACGGGAAGACCTCCAAAAATCCCATTTTTCATCCCAATTGACCCAAAATCATTTTAAAAACAATACCCATGATCAATACACTTAAATTGAACAATGGGTACACAAGGAAACATCAATTGACATGAATTCCAAAGGTTTTTCGGTAAATTTCAAAGTTCGTCTCTAATTTCCATTTTCACCAACAACTTAACAATTAAGCTTGTTTAACAACATCAACAGTATTTCATCAAGTTCAACATCACAATATACACCTATTCAAACTATTCCAACAACAACTTATTCATTTAAGCAGCAACTTACTCATTTTCACTTAATTGAGTCATTTTAGCAAAACACCAACAACAACTTAATTCTCATCAAAGCCACACAACCAACATATATTAACATGTTTTTCATCATAAGGCAGCAACATAATCAAAACAGTAGCAACTTAAGCAAATTCACTCAATTAATCACTTTTCTCAAAATCACTTAAATCACAACTTATTCAACATAACTTCATGATTTTTCAAACAAAACACATACCCATACTCATAATCAGTTTCATAAATAGCAAACATCATTCAATTATCATGTTGATCATCAAATTCATCAAAATTCACAAAGGTATCAATTAATCATAATTAAACATGAATTTTGACAGGAACAAAATGCAATTTCATCAAGGTTTGACATGCTTAATTTAATCAACAAAAAGGAGCACGAAAATTCACCAAATCAGCAACAATTAATCATGCAATTAATTATAATCTAAAACACACAAACCCCATAAGTGCTTATTTAACCCACTTGGTGAAAGTAATCTCCCATCTTACCTTAATTCTTCACTTTTCTTGCTACTTCTAGTATAATCCACTCCTTCCCCTTAAGCTCTTCTAGTTTCCTCTTCTCCAAGCTTCTTCTCTCACTTGCCTCTCAAAATTGTGTTATCATGTTTAACATAATTCACCACCTCTCACTACTAGTGTATTTATAATATGTTTCTAGGGTTATTCCCACTAATGGGCTTAGTCACAATTGTCTCACAATTATTTTCTCTACATTTTTACTTCACTTAACCCCCCCCCCCCATATTAATTATACACCACCATTCTCTAAAATTCAAATTACTAGTCCTAGCGTATTTACAAAAATGCCACTCTAGCACTAATAATTTCACTAACCCACCATTCACACACAAATAATCAATTAACAAATATAATTAAATAAATAATACTAATTAACGTTAACAGATAAATCTAACTATAAAAATCGGGTTATTACAACTATATTTGGTAGTGTAGGAATATAATCTTTATATATTTGGTTAGGTTTATATCTCTCAATCTTCTGTTTTTCTTTTTTCATAAATAAATTTCTAAATATAATATATATCTTCCAAAAATTAATTAACGTTGGAAATTAAAAGAAATAGAAGAAGAAAAAGTGAAGGAAAAAAAAGAGTGGGAAACGGGTAAAAAAAAGAGTAAATGAAGCAAACAAAGAAAAATAAAATAAGCAAAAAACTAAAAATGGATAGAATTGTTAATTATGTGAATCTAATTCTTTTAAATTTATTCTATAAAAACTTTTTGAAAATGATTAATAAAGAAAATAAGGATATTTAGAGTAAAACTTAAGTCGTTACCAATAAAATTACCCCGATTAATTATTTTGTTGTGTACCTCAAATATGATTTGCGGTCAACTATAAAGACTAATCCTCGAGTCAATTAAAATTATAATTGTCGACAAAGTTATTTCTCAAGAGTTTTAGTATTGCTGCATTTTATGAGTTGGAATAAAGCATAACCAAATATTGTTAATGTGAATTAGTTTTACACTGATGTTTGATGAAATATTTTTATTTTGCCTTTTCTTAGCGGTGATTAATGGTTAAGTCATGAAAGTGAGGTAACATGTAGGAATGATTTTGTCAAAAAAAAAATGTAGGAAAGATTAATTCTTACTTTACACATCCGTAAGTTGGTTCATATTTAGGGTCGATTCTAAGACATTTGATGTCTTAAGGGAATCAATATAGATGTGTCCTATTAATTAATCAAATATCTTTTTTCTTAGATTTTTATTGTAAAAGATTCATTCATAAACAAATTTTTTAAAATATATTTTCAATAGAATTAATCAAAGCGAGTTAAAAAAATATATGTATGTACTACTAACTACCAAGTAAAACTAAGAAATGATATTTGTACAACTATTTTATGATAACTTTTGGAAAAACTTTCTCTTTCATACTCAATATGTTTTTACTTCGTCTCTCTCTATTGCTTTAATTTTTGTGTCAATACATATTTTTCTTTGTAAATTTATGGTTGTCCGATTAGTTGTCATACAAATGATTGTTTAAATAAGACACCTCTAAAAATAATAATTTTGTGCCCATAAAAAATGGTGTGCTGGGCAGCGCACCCCTTTCACCCATGCTCAAGGCTGCCTTTGTTCAAACTAAAGTGTTATGTTTCAAATATTAACCGATGATTCGTGTTTGAAAATTGAATATGTGTGCAGTAATTTTAAGGTAAATAATATAGTTTAATTTTATCCTTAAAAAAAATTTAGTTTAATTTTATGTGGGTGGCATTGGAAGTGGTTATGATTAAATTAAATATTTCAAATGATCTAACACTAGTGATTTGATCGATAGTGTAAAAAAAAACCACGTCGACGTTGTATATGAACTAAATTCATAACAATTAAATTATTTCTACAAAATTCATATGAAGTAGTCTTTTTCTTGATGTTCTATAAGTAAATCTCAAATGGTTGCTGCAAACAAACACATTTGATATGGAGAAACATGAGTTCGATCTTGTATTTTTCACATCTCAACACTTAGAATACTTGAGTTTTTCTCCTTGACCCTTTAGAACAAAAAAAAAAGCTATATTTTCTTCTTATTATTATTAGGGTTAAATATGTTTTTGGTCCCTATAAATATGTCAACTTTTCGTTTTAGAACCTCTAAAATTTTTATTCAACATTTAGACCCCCAAAAGTTTTTCATCTTCACTTTTGATCCCTCATTTAAAGTAAACTCATATGTAGAATTCGTATTTTTGAATAAAATTTGGCAGAAAAATTTATAATATTATAAGAATTTCTCCCAAAAAAATAGAATTTTTTGACACAACATGAGTTAAATATGAATTTTTATATTTTTTACGATTAAAAATTCATATTTAATTTATGTTTTGTTAAAAAAAATCTAATTTTTTTAGGAGAGATTTTTACAATATTCTACATATTTCTGCACAATTTCTTTAAAAAAAAATACAAAAATTGACTTAAAAATAGAAACCAAAAGTAGTGATTGAAAATTTTATAGGGACTAAAAGTTGAAAGAAAACTTTAGAGGGACTAAAACAAAAAGTTGGTATATTTATAGGGATCAAAAACATATTTAACCATGATTATTATTAATTTAAGGAATATTTTCTTATTACTAGGGGGTATCTTCTTATTATTATTTTCTAACAAAAAAAAATTAATTATTGTATTTTTCGCGTTTGTTCATGAATGTGAACAAAATTAATTTGTGAACATAATAATTGTCTATTAAAATAGACTAATTAAATATATACAATTAATTTAGTCAAATATACAATTAATGATTTTCAAACCAACTACAATAAAAAATAATGAATAGATGATAATTATAGCAGTTCAATTAAAAATATTTTTAATTAACCAAAAGAGAATACTAGTTTCCATAAAAAAAAGTGAATAGATTTGATAAAAAATAAATAAATAAATGAACGTTGAAAATGAAAAGAAAGGGATAAGAGGGAAGAAGATAAAAAAAAACCACGCAAAAAAACAAAAGTCTGGGAAAATGGGAATGAAAATGTCCGTATAAAATGGGAGAAGTCCATTTATATTACATCATGCAGTCTTTTTTCAACTATTGTTTAGAACAGAGAGAGAGAGAGAGAGAGAGAGAGAGAGAGAGAGAGAGAGAGAGAGAGAGAGAGAGAGAGAGAGAGAGAGAGAGAGAGAGAGAGAGAGAGAGAGAGAGAGAGAGAGAGAGAGAGAGAGAGAGAGAGAGAGAGAGAGAGAGAGAGAGAGAGAATTGATAAAAAAAGAACAAGAGAGAGAGAGAGAGTGAGAATTAATCCAAAACAGTGATACCAAAGAGCAGTGGAATATGGCACGAATCAAACTCACAAGAAGATCCATCGGACCTTTGCCAAGACTTATTCTTCGATCGTCTTTGCCATTGTCGAATCCGGAGCTTCCTTATCGTTGTTATTCTTACTCCAATGGTGTTTGCACAGTTTGCAAACAAAAATCGTCTATAGGAACTATTGTAACTGTTGATTGCGAAATATGCAAAACTCCATGGCATCTTCCATGTTTACCATCGACGATTGATTTGAAATGCCCTGATTGTTCGTATGATCCTTCTACCGAAGAAGAAGAAGAAGAAGAAGAAGAAGAAGAAGAAATTGTTGGTGGATCTTCTAAACCAACTACTGAAACCAACAACGAACATAACAATGACGTGCTTGATAATTATTGTTCCTTCTGCATAGAGTTGCCTGACAGACCCGTCACTGTTAGTTTCTTTCATTTCCCCCTTTTCTTCTTTCCAGAATAAATATGATTTAATGAAGCTTGTTAAATTTTATAGATAGGTTTTATTTAAATTATTGTTTGAAATTGTTTTGTTGTTCTTGGTTTAGATCCCATGTGGACACAATCTTGTTAAATATATTGATATTTTGTAAATTATTATTTGAAATTGTTTTGTTGTTGTTGGGTTAGACTCCATGTGGGCACAGTTTTTGCTTAGAATGTTTTGAGAAATGGATGAAACAAGGAAAGCAAACTGCCCATTGTAGGACTGCAATTCCAACAAGATGACGATCTCTCCTCCCACGAATCAACACACAATTGGCAATCGCCATTCGTATGGCTAAACTAGCTAGATCGAAAGGTGTTGGAGGAACCACTGCTCCAAAAGTCCATCGCATTGCTCACAATGATAAGCGACCGGACACTGCTTTTACTATGGACAAAGCTATGAAATCAGGAAAAGTTAATGCTGCTGGTGGGAAAATATTTGTGACTATTCCAAAACATCATTTTGGACCGATTGTAGCTGAGAATGATCCTACTAGGAATCGTGGGGTTCTTGTTGGTGATAAATGGAAGGATAGGATGGAATGCAGGCAATGGGGTGCTCATTTTCCCCATATTGCGAGGGTTGCAGGTCAGAAGAACCATGGTGCTCAGTCTGTTGTTTTGTCTGGTGGTTACACTCAAGATGAAGATCATGGTGAGTGGTTCACTTATACCGGAAGTGGTGGCAAAAATCAGTTCTTGGACCATCAATTTAATAATATGAATGAGGCCTTGCGACTCAGTTGCCGAAAAGGCTATCCTGTTCGTGTTGTTAGGTCTGTTTTTATTGATTGTGAATTCAATTGATTGATTGATTCCTTATTAGTTTAGTTTCATTGTGATGTTATGTGAGGACTGAATTTGTATGATATTTTATTTAGGGTTTTGTTTATTTGTTTCAGGTCCCGCAAGGAGAAACACTCCTCTTATGCACCAGAAGCAGGAGTGAGATACGACGGGGTTTATAGAATTGATATATGTTGGTCCGAATTTGGAAAAAATGTATGGTTCTTGTTTGTAATAATCATTCATTGCAATTTATTCAACTAGTTCATTGAGTGACACCTAATGGATTAACAATTGTTCAAGCTTTATTATTTTGATGGGGAATCTTTATGTGACAGGGTGAGAAGGTTTGCAGGTATTTGTTTGTGAGGTGTGACAATGAACCAGCGCCATGGACAAGGTTGGTTTTTCGTTCTTCAATTTTTATTTTCCTATGTTTGTAGTACTCATAAAAGTTGGAGTATGGAAGTTGATCATTTGACTTCTTTTTATTGATGTGTAGTGATTTATCCGGAGATTGTCCCCGTCCACTACCTTTTATCGAGGAGTTTAGGGATGCAGTTGATATTATTGAAAGGAATGGCGATCCATCATGGGACTTTGATGTAAGTGGTGTTGTCTACTATAATGTTTTTCTTAGATTATATTTCTTTGATGTCTTGTATGTTTCTTTCAGTTTAGGTTATTACATTTCTTCATTGTTTTCTAGACACTATATTTGTACTTTGTAAGACATTTTTTTTAAAGATACTTTGTAAGACATGATAATCTCAAATTATTACGTTTTGATTTTAGGAAAATTATTTGCTAGGAGAATGTTTTTTCCCCTAACTTTGTTGTTCAATAGATTTTGTAAGGTGTCTCAGTATGTGCATTTGTCTAAATTTCAGGAGGAAAAGGGCTGCTGGTTATGGAAGAAGCCTCCACCATTAAGTAAGAGGCCAACAAACATTGTGGATCCTATAGAGAATGATCTGAATCCTCCACAGAAGCGGAGGAAAGGTGCTGGTGGCAAGGCTGTGATAAGTAATACTACTGATACAAAGTGATTTTTTTTTTCTATTGCTTTGCTCAAAGACAAAATATTTTTATGTTTTCTTTTTCTTGCGTACTTCTCAAGGTTTGAGAATATATTTACTGGATTTGGAATTTGCATTTATTTGGTATTACCTATCTAAAGGTGTCATTTCTTAAAGTAGTAATGTCGATGAATGCAAGGAATTATATAATACTTTAATTATGTAATCCTTTGATGGCATCACTACCACCAAACAGTGGTGCCCCTTGTTTCTTTCGCTAAGCTCAGCATAACATCTAGGCAGATACAACTATATTAACTTTATATATTCTATTGCTTATCCACCAAGAAGATAACCGTTGGTTATAAATTAATAATTTATCCTTTCATGGAGTCATTGATTCTTTTTGTTGCTACCTTAATCTTCCTTACCTTTTCTCTTCTCCTTTAATTATGATGACAAGCCCAACTTTTTTTAAACTTTAATGAATTAAAAAAAATAACCTATTATAAATAAATTCTATTTTTGCAATAGAATATTTAAGAGTTAAATAAGTTTTTCGTCCCTATAAATATAACAAATTTTGATTTTTGGACTATCAATCTTGTCATTTATGACACAAAACCCTCCATAAGGGCTTGGCGCCCTCAAGAAAGGGCTTAATGCCCTCCATAAGGGCTAGAAGGGCCTTCGGCGAGCCCGCCAGGAGGCGCCGCCTCAGCGAGCTTCTTGAAGCCTCTAAAACGCTCTAGAATGCTCTAAACGTGGCTTTGGGTCCAAGTTACTTGGGACCTAAGCCACGGGAAACCAAGCCCAAATAAGGCTATAAATACCCACTTATGAGGCATTCCCAAGGCATCACTAAAACAGACTAAACCCTTAGATATTGTATTCACTGTAAGTACAGTTGGCGCCCACCGTGGGGCCTCGGTAAAACTAACCTAGGCCGCACTCTCAACCAAACCCCGCCGCCAATAGCGATCTCTGGGGAACACCCAAATCCTAACTCCGTCGCAGCAATACAAGCCAAACTGCAGGGGATGCAACAGTCACTCAATGGAATTCATCTCTGGATTCATCTTATTATCAGGTTCTATTTTTCCAAAATAACCTTTATAGCACGGTATACTGTTTTTGTCCCATTAATTCCATCATCATCGTCTTTCCATTCATTCGGGATCAATTTTGACACACCTCAGGCTTCGAATAAACTTATAATATCTCAAATTAATCATAAGAAGCCTATTTCAATTCATCCTTTCATATCTTACTGGCTTCACAACATTACTAGTGTTAATTTGAATAAACCTGACACCAAATACCACATCAGTATATGAATTGCAAGGGCATGGCTATCTGTTTGAATTTATCGTAAGGCCTAAAGCGGCCAATATTTTGAATACTTTTTCAAATTAATATTTAATTTCCTTCCTATATGGATTTACCATCACTACCTAGTACTTATTGCAATTTAGAAGTCTAAATCACCTATTCTTAGCGGAATTATTTTTCCCATAGATCGACTATCCGATCGAAATTATCACCCAACGGTGATGAGAAAATATTGGCCATATGTAATTCTACTGGATTGATAAAAATATTTAGGGGCTTCTATAATACAAACCGAGCTTCGCTATCTGTTTTATGGTTTTGGACGGCATTGCAGGTTTTAGGTTTAATTGCTACGTGTGATATAGAGTTTTCCATTATTAACAGATGCACGTTATTCCTTTTTAAATTTAGCCAAAGCAAGATTGTTATTATTTAGGTACACCCAGTATTCAATTCCCTTTTTTCACACCAAACATGCTAAGAAGTTATTAATAGTTTTCCGCCCATATAGATATTGGTTTTTCAGTGGAAATACATGCACTGCACTGTGATGCAATTGGTTTTATGCACTGTGATGCAATTGGTTTCTAGTTTTTGGCAATAATCTAGTTTTTGAGGTATTTCGTCTATATCCATGGATCAATCTGAGTTTTAATTCATAGGTTTCAATTTTAATATAACAGTTCTGTTACGACACAGTTTTTCACCGTAATTTCTTAGGTGAAATCAATGGGCTTGCGTCGAATGCGTAATCCTTTGACAGTATTATATGATTTTCAGATATTCTTAGCCTATAGTGGTTGATGCCCAAGTTCAAGGAACAACTAGTTCTTTCTCCTTACTAATTGCAAGTTAGTTGTTGCATAAGTTATGGGATAATTGCAGAATGGAGACAGGTGTCAGACTGTGTATTAATGACATCATTCTGGATCACAGCCGGCGACACCAGAATTCTATGTAACTCAACACATCATTCAAAAGAGAGTTAATGATCAGGTTTTTAACAAGACACCCTACTTTCTTAGATGTTTGTCTCGTTCTCTCTCTACTTTATGTTTTGCAGTATCTACGAAAAATAAAAACAACAAGACTACTGAAACACGCGGGCGTCTACAATCTACACATGAAAATACCTAACCCCACGAGGGTTCTAGGGCGTCTACAATCTACACATGAAAATCATGAAAATACCTAACCCCACGAGGGCTATAGGGCGTCTACAATCTACACATGAAAATACCTAACCCCACGAAGGCTCTAGGGCATCTACAATATACACATGAAAATACCTAACCCCATGAGGGCTCTAGGACATCTACAATCGTTTACCTAACCCCACGAGGGCTCTAGGGCATCTACAATCGTTCCTAGCCCCACGAGGGCTCTAGGGCATCTACAATCGTTTTCCTAACCCCACTAGGGCTCTAGGTCGTCTACATTCGTTTTCCTAATCCCACAAGGGCTTTAGGTCGCCAAACGACGATAAGTATGACATAAAGAAATTTTCTCAAACAAAGTTTCATGGAAACTACAGGATTTTCTCGAGCAAGACTACATAAGAATTACGCAAACAAAACTTCATAGAGACTACACAAAAAAGATACATTCAAAGGGTACTCATCCCCGTAGCATCACCAAGATCCAACAAAACACAACGTCAAAGCCAAGAACAAAGAAAATTAAAATACAAGATAAATATCCTACCAAAGCAATTCTTCAAAATGAATGAAGTTAAAATTCTACTTGTCCTCCAAAAAACATAGCTAAATATTACAACACAAAATGTAGGCGCCAATGACTACCCGCCATCAAAATAAATAATAATATTACACCCTGATCTCCAAGGGCTCATCCACCAGCACTCCATCTTGCACAATCTTGAAAGGATCCAAGCCACTAAGATCGACGTCGGGAAACAGAAGGGCGATCTGATCTTTGGCGCGTTCAAAGCCCCGGTAACTCTCCGCCGAATCTCGAGGGTGCCCAGGTTAAAACATGTCACCAACAGTGAAAGGTCATCAAATCTCAACCGTTAGATCTGTATCTGTCAAAAACATCAAAATTTGCGCCCCACTTACATCACCTCGCCGTTAATTTCGACGTCGCCCTCCAGAGACCATAGACAAACAACTCGCCTCTTCGAGCCTAATTCCTGTTGGGCTGCGAAATGTCAACACCTCAACAGTTAAATCACTTCGCCTTGTCCCAATGCTCGTGTTTGTTGGGCTATAGACCACCTGGAACACTAACCTTCACAGCATAGTAACCTCACATACTCGAGATGTTGGGCTAGCACCCACAAACATGTTGGGCTATCGCCCTTCATAAACCATAGACAATCAACTCGCCTCTTCGAGCCTAGTGCTTGTTGGGCTGGGAAATGTCAACACCTTAATAGTTAAATCACTTTGCCTTGTCCCAAACTCGTGCTTGTTGGGCTGTGGACTATCAATCTTGTCATTTATGGCACAAAGCCCTCCGGAAGGGCTTGACGCCCTCAAGAAAGGGCTCAGCGCCCTCCATAAGGGCCAGAAGGGCCTTCGGTGAGCCCGCCAAAGGGCGTCGCCTTAGAGAGCTTCTAGAAGCCTCTAGAACGCTCTAAACGTGGCTTTGGGCCCAAGTTACTTGGGGCCTAAGCCACGGAAAACCAAGCCCAAATAAGGATATAAATACCCACTTGAGAGGCATTCTAAAGGCATCACTAAAACAGACTAAACCCTAACTTTAGATATTGTACTCATTGCAAGTACAATTTTAGTCCCTAAAAAATAAAATGAGATGTTTTCATCCTCACAATTTTTTTTTTTTAGTTTTGGTCCCTAGTTGATATAATTTTGACATCTTTTTGACACTTTTTAAACAAAATATGAATATATAAAGGTGGAACATAATAAACGGACATAACATGGATACATCTTGATCATAAAAGTGTTATAATCTTGACATTTATATGAACATAAATTGGTCATTAAGGACTAAAAACAAAATAAAAAATTTTGTGAGGATGAAAACATTCTATTTTATTTTGTAGGAACTAAAATCAAAATTCGCTATATTTATAGGGACGAAAAACTTATGTAACCCAATATTTAATCCACTTCATTAACAGATAAATAGTTACTAACGGGCAGTGATGTTGTAGTTAAACGTAAAATTTGAGACATGCATGCTAGATTATAAATGGTTTAAATCAGTAACACCATATTTATCAAAATTTGGAGCTGCTACTAAATATTGCAAAATTGTGGATGACTAGTGCAAAATGTTGAGCACTACGTTCACAAGGTAACAGTCATTACGAGTTTAGTTGAGTAAAGAAGGTCAGAGCATGATCTTTGTTCACTAGCTTACATGATATCGAATATTTATCTGTAAATACAACTTGTAAATTTAATTTTTAGAGACACTTAATCAATCAAAAAAAAAATTACTCTCAGTTTATCTATATTTTTATGCTTCTAACTTTTACTAATGTTTTTCATAACATTTTTGTTCTCAAAAATCTTTTGTATACTTAATACTCTTTGGAGAAATTAAAAAACTCACGGTGGAGAAACATAATTCCTTGGTTGGTGTAACCGTTTGAAGAAAAAAAAATCATTGTTCGAAGGTTGTCTTTGACATTAAAATTTACAATATATATATATATATATATATATATATATATATATATATATATATATATATATATATATATATATATGAAGTCATTTTGAAAACAACAACTTACAAGTGGGAATGAACCATTTCTTCTTTCTCACTTGCAACTTATTATAAACTTTCAAAATTCTATGGTAGTAAAATATTCATAAGTGCTTAATATTTTATCTTAACCACCAAGTTTGCCATTTCCTTTCCCTCCAATATTCACTCCACCTGAAACACCAATAATATAAGTTAATATCAGGTTTGCGTTCTTGAAATTGGATACTCTTATCAACCTAGTCTCAATATGTTGCAAAGAAGCTTAGTCACGAATTTCACGAACTCACTGTTTTCCTATTCTTTATTTCTTTCCTGTAAATATTTTGAAAAATAGAACTGCTACCATGTATCTATCACGCAACAAAACATTCTCTTGTTATAGCTTCACATACTCATAGCTTCATATCAAAAAAATATATTAATTAAAGATCCTTAGTCTGTGTCCGCCACACAAGAAAAAAATCACAGTTCATGAAATCTTTGATCTATATTTTACCTTTTTCCGAATAAAACTTAACCTATGAAGCCCGGGTACGGATACGGGTGCAGGTACGATACGACACGGGTACGCGGATACATATTTTTTTTTAATTTAGGATACGATACGGCTAAGATACGTTGACAAATTTTTTATACTAAAACTTATATGTGTGTAAAATACTTTAAGAAAATAAGCATTGATTACTCTTTATTATTATATTATTATAAAAGTCACAATTTTTTAAAAATAATACATGTGATCAAAATAAAAAAATGTAAAGTTTTCTTATAAACCATATATTATATTAGAGTGTTGCTTTTGACACTTCATAGAAAGCTAAGAAACACCAGTAATTTACGTTTTTAACCCATCAGTAGTTAACTGCCGATGGGAAACAATCCGGCGGCAGCTAACTGCCGATGGGAAGGAAACCAGCGGCAGTTACTTTCTGTTGTCATGTTTTGCCTATATTTTTCAAAACTTCACATTTTTAGTTTGTAGGGAAAAAACTTTGTTACATGAGTTGGTTAAAAGAGTGTTTGCCAAATGATAAAGGGGCTCTTGTTAAAAAATTTAAGCTTTTTAATTATGCTCTGCTGAGTAAATGGAATTGGAGATCCTTGTATGACATGAAATTTTTTTGTCTGACTTATTATATTTGATTATATGACTCTATCCTCAAAAATCATTTGTCTTTGTCAAATGATAAAGTGGGCAGGAAGCATGAGCTTTTGAATTAATGCAAAACGTAGAAAATACTAGTTGACAATTTGGAAAACATTGTAAAATTCCTTTCAATAAATCTAATTTAACTTCACAATTTCCTTTAGAAAAAATTCACAATGATTTGTGGGGACCAGCCTCCATAACTTCTTTTCAAAAATTCACTCATTTTATCGTTTTTGTTCACATTCAGATGAAAAAATGTGAAGTTTTGGAAAATATAGGCAAATCATGGCCTGGTTTCCTTCTCGTCGGCAGTTAGCTGCCGCCGGATTGCTTCCCATCGGCAGTTAACTACTGATGGGGTTAAAAACGTAAATTACTGGTGTTTCTTAGCTTTCTATGAAGTGTCAAAAGCAATTTTCATTATATTATCATATGTTGGGATATCGAGTGAAACATCATTAAAAGAAATCAACACAAATTTTATCGAATGTTGATTAATTGAATCACCTCTCTCTCATTACCTTCATCCACAAGAAGTACAAATTTAAGTGGATCATCGAGAAACAATTATAATGACGCATATCTAAAATTGAACCATACACATCTCTACTGAATTTTTACAATATTGTCTCACTTTTTTACCCTTCATCTTTTCTAGGATACGTATCTGTGAAGTATCTTATAAATATCTTTGTGTATATGTGGAGTATCCTATATGTATCCGATAAAATATTTTTTAAAAATTAAAATAATTAATTATGATACTTCGTGGGTACGTATCCACGAATATCTGTGAAATATCGGTATCCGATACGTATCCGATACAAGTACGTCTCCGTTTTGGAGTATCTAGGCTTCATAAAATTTAACCAATGTTTTCATTTCCATCACCATCATCATTAGAATTTAGGAAATTGATTGTTGAACTTTGCGGTGTTTGGAATGGTAGATGTTGTGATATCTATGTTCTACTTCGGCATCCACTTCTCATATCGGGTCTAAATTTCTTCCCACCAGTAGGTATACTTGTGGTTAAATAATGAATGTCAAACTAGGGTGTGTAAACTCACACAGCCCTGGATGATGGAGGTGAATCCACTTTTGTCGGCAACGATAGATTGAGGGACACACAAGTAAGAGAAAACAAAGATAAAGCATGTGTATCAAAGATAAAGCAAGTGTATCAAAGAAAAAAATAAGCAAGATTGAGGGCACCATACTAAATGCTTCTAAAAAAAGCACAATCCAAAAATAGGTGATTTATAGATTCCTCATTTTTGCAACGCGAAGCTCGAAGGATTACAGGGAGTCTAGCCACTGCCTATCTCGCGACACAGATGCGCGAGTTTTCTTTTTTCTTAGTCACCAATTTTTAAGGGTTGAAAGAACACTACCAATACTAGGCTCGGGTTTTGGGTTTTTGAAGAGTGTGTGGAAAGATGTGAATCTTGAGCAACCAAAATAGGGGACTCTTGGGAAAGGGTTTGTGCCTTTTAGGGTGGGATTCATAGGGTGGAAACACATGGGAAACACATGAGAGATAAGATTGAGGCAAAACTAGGGTTTACCAAAAGAGAAGATCCGTAGGAAATCAAAGGCTAATGATCGGTTCCTTTTGAGTATAGAAACTAGAGCTGGGAAACAATTGTAAACAATTTAGATAGAGAAATCGTTGAGTCTCTTGACCAAGGGAAGAGATTCAAGATAAGGGTAGAAATTAGAGTCTCTTGGCCACGGGAGAACTGGTTGAAGGCTAATTTTTTTGTAACTATTGTATCTCTTTATAAACAACTCTTTGAAATTGAAATCGAGAGCTGCTCTCTCCCCCAGAGTAAGACAATTTGAACCGAACAGGGTAAACAATATTGTGTGCCTTTCCTCTTCTATACTACTCTTTTATCTTGTTCTTCTAATCAATTGTGGTTTTACATTACATTGTTGTTATTGCATGCGATCTATTTGGTTATTGGTTGTCGTTGACCCTTGCTCCATGCATCAAAGTTTATTGGTGTGAGTTTTGATCCGAAATCACAATAATAACGAATCTTAACGGGTTAATCCATGTCACTTCAATTTAACTTCGGTTGAATCCTCTTATTCAACAGCCTACACGCAAATAATTATAGTAGCTTAATTAAAAATAACAACTTGTAAACCTGAACTCAACAGTGAAGACCCCTTTGGTTCATGAGAAAATTTCGCATACAAATCAGGAAGATATTCCATCAAATTTTGATCTCTGAATATTGATCAAAAGACATAATAGGCAAAAGCAATTGAGTGATGCATCTCACAAAACGAAAAAAGAATGAGAAGAATGCGAGTAAATTTATTAATGTTGATGACGTCATTATCGACACATATTCTAAGAGTGATGGTTCAAGTGTTGCAGCAAAAAATCCATCAGGCGAGGGGTCAACACCAAAGCTTGGTGGGTTTAAATGGAATGATAGTTTGCAAGCCTTTGAAGTAGACCTTATTTCTCAAACTAGGGTCTATAATAAATTAGGAGGTAAAAACCCTCAATTTTATGTTATGCGTGGGGGAAAGAGTGACCCCATTGACATTAGCCCGACTAAATTTTTTTCACGATCAAAGCCATTGTCAGGTATCGCTACTATTCCAGTACATGTTTCAGTACAGCTACATGTTATAGATTTGACGAATAATTAAGCCAAGAAAAAATAGAGGATCAACATGATAATACATTTATTGATATGCGTATTGTTGATTCTTAGAGTGATGCAGTTATAAAGATTGACTATATTTGGTAGTGTAGGAATATAATCTTTATATATTGGGTTAGGTTTATATCCCTCAATCTTCTGTTTTTCTTTTTCCATAAATAAATTTCTAAATATAATATATATTTTCCAAAAATTAATTAACGTTGGAAATTAAAAGAAACAGAAGAAGAAAAAGTGAAGGAAAAAAAGAGTGGGAAACGGGTAAAAAAAGAGTAAATGAAGCAAACAAAGAAAAATAAAGTACGCAAAAAACTAAAGATGTATAGAATTGTTAATTATGTGAATCTAATTCTTTTAAATTTATTCTATAAAAACTTTTTCAAAATGATTAATAAAGAAAATAAGGATATTTAAAGTAAAACTTAAGTCGTTACCGATATAATTACCCCAATTAAATTATTTTGTTGTGTACCTCAAATATGATTTGCGGTCAACTATAAAGACTAATCCTCGAGTCAATTAAAATTATAATTGCCGACAAAGTTATTTCTCAAGAGTTTTAGCATTGCTTCATTTTAAGAGTTGGAATAAAGCATAACCAAATACGGTTTCAACCACAATTCAAACGCATATACTCTTTATCGAATCAATCATAATTCAAATTCATAAACTACTTGAGTCCAACCACTTAATTGACAACTTGTTTTTTTACATGATCTGTTGATGTTGAGTCAAAAGTAAGTATTTTTTATATCGTCTCCACAGGGACTAGTGCGATACCGTAAGCCATTCAACAATTGTTATCATTTCAAGTTTGGGTTTATAAATTGTTTCATATAAACTATTGGACTTTTTAAAGAGGTAATAAAAACAGAGAGTAACAGGGAGTAAAAGCGTTGGAATTAGAGTTCGTCAATCTAGCCTCGAAAATATTCTAATGATCATGCATATGGATTCTAGCTTTTTAGTGAAATTATCATGTATCACTCGACAACATCATTCGTGTCCAAATGATGTCGTGCGATCGATCGTATCGTTTAATCGACGATTTCCCAATCTATTAAACGATACGAAAGCTTTACGTTCCGACACTTTGTGTGATTATCAAAACCAAATTCCATGTCTAGAATTTCTTATTTTGATAGAAGATTATTCTAAACCTAGATTCAAAAGTATTTGTCAATGACATTTAAATCAAGCATAAGAATGGATAGCAAGAATAAAATCAATATCACAAAGGTGCTATAATCATATAATTGAAAGATCAAAAGATTACATCTAAGCTATATTGAGTACCTCCAATCCCAACAAAGGAAGGTTAGTTGTTCACTGTCATGACAACCATACAAAAGTGGAAAGAAAGATGAAGATCCAAAGCTAAGTCTTGATTTCCCAAAGTCTTAGTTAATCCACACTCTCTCACTTTTGCTCCATGAAGAACAACTCTTTTAGCCCTATTTTCTGTTTAAAACTATATCCTAAAAATATTACAACTTTTTTAAACATTCAGCTTTTGAACCTATTTATAAGTGTTCTGTTATTAAGGACTTTGCTCTGCGAAGTCATACTTCGCTTTGTGAAGTCCTTTCTTCACAACTGGGTTTCTGCCACCTCAGCCTTGAACAGTTCAAACCGCCCTATTTCGCTCTGCGAAGTAATACTTTGCTCTGCGAAGGTTTCTGCCACCTCAGCTTCTGAACTTTTGAGTCTGGAGCTTCAGAACCTACTTCTCTCTGCGACCATACTTCGCTCTGCGAAATTGATCAGACTCTGACCTTCAGACGCTGACCTTCAGACTCTGACCTTCAGACGCTGACCTTCAGACGCTGATCTTCAGAGTCTGATCTTCAAGTCCAAGGAAATAGCATGTACCTACAAAAATGGTTGGGATTAGGTCTAAAAAACATGAAATGATATTTATCTTTTCTTTCAGAGCTTTTACCAAGATAACTTGTAAAACAAGTAAGAAAAGTGCCTAAAATAAATATGCTTTAAAACTAGTTTCTGGCACTTATCATCTGTCAATCATATTTTCATAGATATAATTTGTTAATATATTTTAGATATCAATAAAATAAAAACTAATTTTACAAGAAATAAAAAAAAATATGATAGTAGTAAAATGTGATTGAACATTTGCGTAAAAATTTAATACTACATTATTATGATTAAAAAAAAGTTACATTATATAATCTTTAAATATTAAAACAAAAAATTATATAAATATGAGAATAGGATGCATACATTGTTAATGTGAATTAGTTTTACACTGATGTTTGATGAAAAATATTTATTTTGCCTTTTCATAGCGGTGATTAATGGTTAAGTCATAAAAGTGAGGTAACGTGTACGAATGATTTTGTCAAAAAAAAAAAAGTAGGAAAGATGAATTCTTACTTTACACATCCGTAAGTTGGTTCATATCCAGGGTCGGTTCTAAGACTTTTGATGTCTTAAGGGAATCAATATAGATGTGCCATTTTAATTATTCAAATATCTTTTTTCCTAGATTTTTATTGTAAAAGATTCATTCATAAACAGATTTTTTAAAATATATTTTCAATAGGATTAATCAAATTAAAGCGAGTTAAAAAAATATGTATGTACTACTAACTACCAAATAAAAATAAGAGAAATGATATTTTTACAACTATTTGATGATAACTTTTGTGACAACTTTCTCTTTCATACTCACATTATGTTTTTACTCCCTCTCTCTCTATTGCTTTTATTTTTGTGTCAATACATATTTTTCTTTGTAAATTTATGGTTGTCCTATTAGTTGTCATACAAATAGTTGTTCAAATAAGACACCTTTAAAAATAATAATTTTGTGCCCATAAAAATCCCCAGCGCACCCCTTTCACCCATGCTCAAGGCTGCCTTTGTTCAAACTAAAGTGTTGTGTTTCAAATATTAACCGATGATTTGTGTTTGAAAATTGAATGTGTGCAGTAATTTTATGGTAAATAATATAGTTTAATTTTATTGTTAAAAAAATTTAGTTTAATTTTATATGGGTGGCATTGGAAGTGGTTATGATTAAAATAAATATTTAAAATGATCTAACAATAGTGATTTGATCGATAATGTAAAAAAAAAATCACGTCGACGTTGTCTATGAACTAAATTCATAACAATTAAATTATTTCTACAAAATTGATATGAAGTAGTCTTTTTCTTGATGTTCTATAAGTAAATCTCAAATGGTTGCTGCAAACAAACACATTTGATATGGAGAAACATGAGTTCAATCTTGTAATTTTTGACTTCTCAACACTTAGAATACTTGAGTTTTTCTCCTTGACTCTTTAGAACAAAAAAAAAAGCTATATTTTCTTCTTATTATTATTAAGGTTAAATATGTTTTTGGTCCCTATAAATAAGTCAACTTTTAATTTAGAACCTCTAAAAATTTTATTCAACATTTAGACCCCCAAAAGTTTTTCATCTTCACTTTTAATCCCTCATTTAAAGTAAACTCATATGTAGAAGTCATATTTTTGAATAAAATTTGGCAGAAAAATTTATAATATTATAAGAATTTCTCCCCAAAAAATAGAATTTTTTGATACAACATGAATTAAATATGAATTTTTATATTTTTTACGGTTAAAAATTCATATTTAATTTATGTTTTGTTAAAAAAAATCTAATTTTTTTGAGAGAGATTTTTATAATATTCTACATATTTCTGCACAATTTCATTAAAAAATACAAAAATTGACTTAAAAATAGGGACCAAAAGTAGTGATTGAAAATTTTATAGGGACTAAAAGTTGAAGGAAAATTTTAGAGGGACTAAAACAAAAAGTTGGTATATTTATAGGGATCAAAAACATATTTAACCTTGATTATTATTAATTTAAGGAATATTTTCTTATTACTAGGGGGTATCTTCTTATTATTATTTTCTTACAAAAAAAAAATTAATTATTGTTTTTTTTCGCGTTTGTTCATGAATGTGAACATAATAATTGTCTATTAAAATAGACTAATTAAATATATACAATAAATTTAGTCAAATATAGAATTAATGATTTTCAAACCAACTACAATAAAAAATAATGAATAGATGATAATTATAGCAGTTTAATTAAAAATATTTTTATTTAACCAAAAGAAAATACTAGTTTCCATAAAAAAAAAGTGAATAGATTTGATAAAATAAATATTAAATTAATGAACGTTGAAAATGAAAAGAAAGCGATAAGAGAGAAGTAGAAAAAAAACACGCAAAAAAACAAAAGTCTGGGAAAATGGGAATGAAAATGTCCGTTTAAAATGGGAGAAGTCCATTTATATTACATCATGCAGTCTTTTTTCAACTATTGTTTAGAACAAGAGAGAGAGAATTGATAAAAAAAAAAAAAAAAGAACAAGAGAGAGAGAGAGAGAATTAATCCAAAACAGTGATACCAAAGAGCAGTGGAATATGGCACGAATCAGACTCACAAGAAGATCCATCGGACCTTTGCCAAGACTTATTCTTCGATCGTCTTTGCCATTGTCGAATCCAGAGCTTCCTTATCGTTGTTATTCTTACTCCAATGGTGTTTGCAAACAAAAAACGTCTATAGGAACTATTGTAACTGTTGATTGCGAAACATGCAAAACTCCATGGCATCTTCCATGTTTACCGTCGACGATTGATTGGAAATGCCCTGATTGTTCGTATGATCCTTCTATCGAAGAAGAAGAAGAAGAAATTGTTGGTGGATCTTCTAAACCAACTACTGAAACCAACAACGAACACAACAATGACGTGCTTGATAATTATTGTTCCTTCTGCATAGAGTTGCCTGACAGACCCATCACTGTTAGTTTCTTTCATTTCCCCCTTTTCTTCTTTCCAGAATGAATATGATTTAATGAAGCTTGTTAAATTTATAGATAGGTTTTATTTAAATTATTGTTTGAAATTGTTTTGTTGTTCTTGGTTTAGATCCCATGTGGACACAATCTTGTTAATTTTTTTTTTAAATTATAATTTTAAATTGTTTTGTTGTTGTTGGGTTAGACTCCATGTGGTCACAATTTTTGCTTAGAATGTTTTGAGAAATGGATGAAACAAGGAAAGCAAACTTGCCCAAATTGTAGGACTGCAATTCCAACAAAGATGACGAGTACTCCACGAATCAACACACAATTGGCAATCGCCATTCGTATGGCTAAACTAGCTAGATTGGAAGGTGTTGGAGGAACCACTACTCCAAAAGTCCATCGCATTGTTCACAATGATAAGCGACCTGACACTGCTTTTACTATGGACAAAGCTATGAATTCGGGAAAAGTTAATGTTGCTGGTGGGAAAATATTTGTGACTATTCCAAAACATCATTTTGGACCGATTGTAGCTGAGAATGATCCTACTAGGAATCGTGGGGTTCTTGTTGGTGATAAATGGAAGGATAGGATGGAATGCAGACAATGGGGTGCTCATTTTCCCCATATTGCAAGGGTTGCCGGTCAGAAGAACCATGGTGCCCAGTCTGTTGTTTTGTCTGGTGGTTACACTCAAGATGAAGATCATGGTGAGTGGTTCACTTATACCGGAAGTGGTGGCAAAAATCAGTTCTTGGACCATCAATTTAATAATATGAATGAGGCCTTGCGACTCAGTTGCCGAAAAGGCTATCCTGTTCGTGTTGTTAGGTCTGTTTTTATTGATTGTGAATTCAATTGATTGATTGATTCCTTATTAGTTTAGTTTCATTGTGATGTTATGTGAGGACTGAATTGGTATGATATTTTATTTAGGGATTTGTTTATTTGTTTCAGGTCCCACAAGGAGAAACTCTCCTCTTATGCACCAGAAGCAGGAGTGAGATACGACGGGGTTTATAGAATTGATATATGTTGGTCCGAATTTGGAAAAAATGTATGGTTCTTGTTTGTAATAATCATTCATTGCAATTTATTCAACTAAGTTCATTGAGTGACACCTAATGGATTAACAATTGTTCAAGCTTTATTATTTTGATGGGGAATCTTTATGTGACAGGGTGAGAAGGTTTGCAGGTATTTGTTTGTGAGGTGTGACAATGAACCAGCGCCATGGACAAGGTTGGTTTTTCGTTCTTCAATTTTTATTTTCCTATGTTTGTAGTATTGATAAAAGTTGGAGTGTGGTAGTTGATCATTTGACATCTTTTTATTGATGTGTAGTGATTTATCCGGAGATTGTCCCCGTCCACTACCTTTTATCGAGGAGTTTAGGGATGCAGTTGATATTATTGAAAGGAATGGCGATCCATCATGGGACTTTGATGTAAGTGGTGTTGTCTACTAAAATGTTTTTCTTAGATTATATTTCTTTGATGTCTTGTATGTTTCTTTCAGTTTATGTTATTACATTTCTTTATTGTTTTCTAGACATTATATTTGTACTTTGTAAGACATTTTTTTTTAAAGATAATTTGTAAGACATGATAATCTCAAATTATTACGTTTTGATTTTAGGAAAATTATTTGCTAGGTGAATGTTTTTTCCCCTAACTTTGTTGTTCAATAGATTTTGTAAGGTGTCTCAATATGTCATTTGTCTAAATTTCAGGAGGAAATGGGTTGCTGGTTGTGGAAGAAGCCTCCACCATTAAGTAAGAGGCCACCAAACATTGTGGATCCTATCGAGAATGATCTGAATCCTCCACAGAAGCGGAGGAAAGGTGTTGGTGGCAAGGCTGTTATAAGTAATACTACTTATACAAAGTGATTTTTTTTCTATTGCTTTGCTCAAAGACAAAATAATTTTATGTTTTCTTTTTCTTGCGTACTTCTCATGGTTTGAGAATATATTTACTGGATTTGGAATTTGCGTTTATTTGGTATTACCTATCTAAAGGTCTCATTTCTTAAACATGACAAGTAATGAATGCATTTTATATTTTCATATCTGTGAGAGCTGCATTTGTTCATGTTATTATTATTGGTATTATACACCCTGTCTCTATGGTAAGAAAGTCAACAGGTGAATATGTTGATATTCGTTTACATACATCGGAAGATATTTATTTCCTTTCTTCAAGTCTTTTGTGTTTTAGGCTTAGCTCTTTTTATTAAAAAAAATGTCAGATGATTTTTAATTATTTTTTATTACCACATTTAACAATTTTTTATATAGACACCTTTAAATTTTAGGCTTAAATGATCATCTGGTCTTTTAACTTATTTTTTTTTTATTTTGGTCCCCTAACTATTAAGTGTTTCAAATTGGTGTCATAACTCTTCTGTCGTTTACCATTTGGTCATCTCCGTTAGTTTTTAACCTTAAATGTCTAAGGTCAACCACCTTTATAGGTGGTCCACCATAGACCTTATTAAATCTTTTATTTTTAACTATTTGATTTTTTTTTAAATGGAGAGCATTGGATCATGAAGGGATCCATTGTAGCTTATAATGAACCACAAACACCTAATTTTTTTCCTCCATCTTCTTCCCTATCGTTCTTCTTCATCCCCAAATAAAACTCTCATTCATCTTTATTCATCATTTAAAAAAAACCAGAAAATCAAAAATATAAAACTCTCATTCATTATTTTTAATTAATTAATGTTTAAATCACTAATAAATCTCCAAATCAATATCATTCATTGTTGTGGAACACTCAATAATAAAACTTTATTAATTACCTGACTTTGTGTTAAATTTTAAAACATTATAACTTGATCCTAATCAAATAATACCCACTTTGTGTTGCTTTCCTTCACCATCAATGCCTACTGCTGCTTGTGGTTGGCCAGCGGCCAGTTTTGGTGGCGTTGTTATAGTTTGCGGTTTTGTTCTTCTTGGTGTGTTCTTCCTTGTTGTTCTACTCGTTGTTGCTGGTGTTTTTACACCCTATTGTTTTATGCTTTTTGCAACCCTTTTTACTTCTTGGTATGGGTGTTGATGTCAACAAATCTTTGTCGATTCAAAAGATAAGAACTTGTATTTCTTAAACATTTTTATTATTGATTTTCTTTTTCAAACTTATGAACACGAAACTTTTCCCCTTAATTAATCTTTGTCCTTTTTGGGTTTTATTTATTAGATTGATGAAGATGGAAGTTAGAATAAAGTTATTGATGAAGATTTTGATGTTGATGTTGTTGTTGTTGTTGTTGCTTGCTGCTGCTGTTGTAGAAAACATTGTTTTTGTTGAAAATAGATGGAGGATTTGGGGATACACAGATAGCCATTAAGGAAGAGGGAGTAAGTGAAGAGAAGAAAAGAGATTTTTTTTTTTGGCTCTGAGAAGAAAACAGATCTTGAGAGAGGGAGAGATAATTCCTTAAATGATTTTGTTTTATTATTTCTGGATTTGTGTTGCTGGAATTTTTTATTTGTTTTAGGTATGAAGTTGGGAGATGAAGAGGGAAGAAAATGAAGATTTTGGTGATTTTTAATTTTTATTTTTAGGAATTTCAATAGAAATAATCGTATGTTGTGAGTTCATTGTATATTTGTGCGCTTTCTAAATCCAGCCCTTGATCATCAACCTTAAATGACACGTGGACAAGGGGTTAACAATTTTTGAAAAAAACTAATGGAGAGGACCAAAATAGTAAACGATAGAAGAGTTATGGGACCAATTTGAAACACTTAATAGTTAGAGGACCAAAGTGAAAAAATAAAATTAGTTAAGGACCGGATGATCAGTTAAGCCTAAATTTTATGTATTCATTCACTACATCATTTTCTATCTATATAAATTCTTTTTTTTAAGGAATCGATATAAATTCTTATTACATCGATTAAATTATCACACGTATCACTTCACTCTTTTTTTTTCTTCTCTGTCTTAAAGGGTATATTAATTAAATGGTTTAATTACACTTTTGGTCCCTTAAATATTTTTCAGGTTTCATATTGGTCCCCTAATTAATAAAAGTAACGTTTTGATCCCTTAAATCTTTCTTTGTTAGTCACTTTGGTCTCTTCCGTTAGTTTGTGTTAAAAAATGTTAGGTTTAATTACACTTTTGGTCCCTTAAATATTTTTCAGGTTTCATATTGGTCCCCTAACATAGAAGGATTTTATTAATTAGGGGACAAATATGAAAACTGAAAAATATTTAAAGGACCAAAAGTGTAATTAAGCCTAACATTTTTTAACACAAACTAACGGAAGGGACCAAAGTGACTAACACAGAAGGATTTAAGGGACCAAAATGTTACTTTTATTAATTAGGGGACCAATATGAAATCTGAAAAATATTTAAGAGACTAAAAGTGGAATTAAGCCTAATTAAATATACCCACCTAGTGTGTATGTAAAACATTACCCATTTTTGTCAAAACATTTCCCATTTTAGCAAGATACATACATGCAGCAATGATTGAATTTTATTAAGAGAAGTGCTAAATAGTACGACGCATAAAACCCACAAAAATTGCACGACATATAAAAAGCGGTTTACATACAATAAATACAGGAGAGTGCTAATAAATCTTGTGCTAGATATGTTGCATCCAATGGCCACAATTCATTTGTGGGGTTGTCGTGCATGTGTGTGTCGTGCAACAATCATTATTCTTTTATTAAATTTTATCATAGTTGATAGAATTACATTAGAACGGGTGAAACTTTAGCTAAATTATTAGTAAAAAAAAAATTACAATCTAGTATCAGATTCTAGGCAAACTTTAAACGGACACAATATTTGATGCTCACCCCACTAAATTATTTCGGAATGTTTGCATAAATGCCCCAGAAGATAAGATAGATCGGAGAAAATCGATTACTCACTTCGTTTCTTTTTAAGTGTTATTTAAATGTGAATTTAGCGTTTTTATTTAACTGTCATTTTAGTATTTTAAGAGTATGATTTGTCAATTTATACCATTTGTCAGTTACTCTTAACTTTTTCAATAGAACTAATTAATGTTATATATTTGAAAAACTAAAGTTTGTTTTTTTAAATAAAGTTTTTTTGTTTTTATAAAACAAAGTTTGTTTCTTGTTATCTTCAAATTTAAACAAAATTTTGTTACATATAATAATGGTTCCATGAAGAGTTAAAATTATATAAATAAGATGAGTAGTAATTGTTAAAAATTTCAAGTGCAAAGTAAAAGAACAAATCTGAGAGAGAAAAAAAATAGACTCCATGAATATTCAAAAGGAAGAAAGAGTGGAAGACTCATTGGAAATTGACTTAAAATAATTAAAGAGATGTGCACAATATTTAGAAAATTGACAATGATTTGTTATGAGAGATGGAGTGTACAAAAAAATAGGAATTTGTTGGAGAAAATGATAGTAACTAACAATTGTTTGTTAAGAGAGAAAAATAACATATTAAATTTATTGGAAAGAGAAAGTGTGTGTAAAAAAATAAGAATTTATTAGTGGATTAAAATGAGGGTATGATAGGAAGAAAATGTGTAAAAATACACTTAGCTAATTTAGTGCTAATATTCCAAAACGACACTTAAAAAGAAACGGAAAGAATACATAGCTTCCGTCATTAATAAAGGTCACTTGACACAATGGATTTTTATGTTCTTAAAAAGACATACATATTATACGAAAACATTTGCTACACTATTCGATATAAATTTTTAAAATTTAACTGTTGGATTGAAAGTTTATGTCGTATAAATTATTACAGAAATTTAAAAGTAAATATGCATATAACGAACATCTACCATTGAAAAAAAAACATTGTACTTCATTGGATATGTACCTATTATTATCCAATGACATGTCATGTTTTTTATTAATTTATTTAAAAATTAAATTTTTAATGACTTTTGCCTATGGCGTACCAGCACCCAACCGAGCACTATGGAACCGAAATCGCTTTTATAATACAACGATAATAAAAAAAAATTAAAAATACAACGTTAATAATATTGTACCTCAACGATATATCAAATGATCTTAGATTTAAGTGAAAATTCACATAAATGATTTATATGATACAAATTTTCAATCAAACGGTGGAATTTGCAAAACATGTAACATTTGTGTAATATAATAAAGGCTTAAATATATCATTGATCCCTATTTTGATCATATTATAGCATTAGTCTTTGCACTTTTTTTTTTACATTGGTCCCTGCACTTTGTAAAAAAATTGAAATTGGTCCTTCTGTTAAGTCTATGTTAAAAAAAAAAGCAAAACTAACAGTGTGCCACGTGGACCAATTATTACCTGTCACGTGGCACACCAAAAGACAAATTTTTTAGAATTCAAATATTCTAAAGTTTTGCTATTAATCCTTGCACTTTCAGCTCTTTTTTATATCGGTCCCTGCACTTTGGTATTGGTTCCTAAACCCTTTTTTTTAAATCTTCCAATGATATTATTAAGTTTTATTATTAATTGGTTCATTATTTTTATTGAGAATAATTCTAAAAAAATAAAATAAAAAATCCTTTTTAAAGAAGGGTTAAGCTTTAATCGTATTGCATCGTCTTCTTTCTCTAACTGCGATGTCTTTCTTTCTCTAACTGCGATGTCTCTGTCAACTGAGCTATGTTCACAGGGGACTATTTGACAGATTATTAAAATTGATGAAATAAGCAAATTAAAATTATATTTTATATTCTAAAATCATAAAATTAATAACATAATATTTAAATTTAATTATCATTGAGGAGTATAATTTTTTCATATCTATTTACTTTTCAAGGGAGGATAACATATATTTTAACGTAAGATCGGAGGGGATGATGATTTAAGGTACTCTCATAGGAGAAAAATGTAATTTAATCTGAAAATGATTTCCTAGTAATAAATACCTTCTTAAATATTTAATAATAACTCAAAATTACAACATGACCATCATTCTAAATTTACATGTTTAACGACTAACCACTCTCACGACATATATTTTTTAATTTTTCCCCTTTTCGTTCGGTTGTGTTTGCCTACTGGTCATACGACTGACCATTATCATATTGCACAAATAATGATGATTTAAACTTTAATGGTGATTCGTCATTATTAAAGAATCCATAATGGTGAATGTTCAAAAAAGATGATGAGGCTTACGATTAAAGCTTAATCGTTATTTAAAAATGATTATTTTTATTTTATTTTTTTATAATTTTTTAGGGGAATTTTTTATAATTATTCTCAATAAAAATAATTAAAAATTAATAATAATCATAATAATATCGTTCAAATATTTTTTAAAAAAAAGTTAAGGGTTCAGGGACCAATATAAAAAAGTGATAAAAGTGCATGGACTAAGACCGAAACTTTGGAATATTTTAATTCTGAAAATTTTATCTTTTAGTGTGCCATGTGGCATGTAATAATTGGTCCATATGGCACACCGTTATTTTTGCAAATTTTTTTACAAAGGGCAGAGACCAATGTCAAACAAAAAAAGTGCAGAGACCAATGACATATGCAAGTCTATAATAAAACTGATAGAATAAATTTTGTCATAATTGGCTATAATTATTTTCCTGTAACTATGTTGTATCATTATTAGATAGTTGACCAAACGTTACACAATAGTTGTATATATTCTATTCACATGAATGAGAAACAGAGGCATTCCATTATCTTACATGGTATCAGTCCTAACCGATCCCTCTCTCTAAAAAAAAGAACCAAACGCAGATACGCGTTCTTCTTCTCCCTTCTTTTTTTTTTACAGTCAGCCGCCGCATGCTTCCTCTTCCTCTTTGAAGCCTGCCGCCGCAACAGGACTACCGTCCTTTGTACCGCCACCGCCGAACACGAGACCAATTTTGTCTCTCGCCTTCTATCTCTGTTCGCGCCGCCACCGTCCGTGACCCACGCAATTCCGATCCCGGTTCACGTTTTCCGATCTCTGTTCTCCGATCGCCGCCTCCGACAACCACACCACAACCGCACCTTCTCTCCTCCGCGTCGTGCCCTCTCTGCCATCATAAGTTTCGTTTTTCTGCTATTGTTCACTTTGTCACTCTGCAGTTCTGCTCATTACGTGTTTTGTTCATAACGTGTTGTTCCAACTGCAACCATGTCTGATTCAGAACATTCTGAACACAGCGATGTCGATACCCGCAAATCAGCCATTGTCATTGGTGATTCTGACCAGTCCAAGACCACCTCGCTCCGAGGTTCCAAAACAAAGTTTCATCCCACCCTTGTCGTCTCCAATATTAGGAACCACATTCCTATTATTCTTGACATGGAAAGAGATCAATATGGAACATGGGCAGAGCTTTTCCACATCCATGCTCGCTCACATCGAGTCCTGCATCACATCGTTCCATCTCCAGGAAAAGAGCCACCAGCCCCTACCGACGCCAAACATGAACAATGGACCACTCTTGATGCCACCGTTCTTCAGTGGATTTATTCCACTATTTCTACTGATTTGCTGACCACCATTCTCGAACCCAACTTCACTGCAATAGAAGCATGGAATCGTTTGACAGATATTTTTCAGGACAACCAAAATGCTCGAGTTGTCACTCTTGAGCAGGAGTTTTCTAACACCTGCATGTAGGATTTTTCCAATGTCTCTGCTTACGGTCAGAGTCTTCAGATGCTCTCTGATCAATTGAGAAATGTTGGCTTTTCTGTCAACAATCATCGTTTGGTCCTTCAGCTGATCTCTGGTCTCCCAGAAGCTTAACGTAGTGTTGCTACTTTGATTCGCCAAAGCAACCCTCTTCTAGCATTCTATCAGGCTCGCTCCATGCTCACTCTGGAAGAAGTCGGTATGGCTAAAATGGCAAACACAGGCTCTCATGCTGCCATGCATACCACTCAGCCGAAACCTACTGAAGACACCTCTCAGCGTGGCAACCGCCACCCCGAAAACCGTTCTCGCTGTCGTGGCAACCAGGGCCGCGAAGGGGGATGTTCTAACCACAGTGCACCTCATACTGGAGCTCCCAACGCCCCCTCACCTTGGTCCGCTCCTCCTTGGCAACATCAACAACAATACTCAGCTTGGCAACCATGGGGTTGGACTCCACCACCATGGACTATGGCACTGTACCCGTATCCCACCTCTCAGTGGACACGCCCTGTTGGTCCCCCTAAGCACCCAGGCATTCTAGGACAGCGTCCTCAGGTATATGCAACCTATACCTCATCTCAGATACCGACAGACATTGAGACAACAATGCACACCATGTCACTCCACACTCCTGACAATTAGTGGTACATGGATACTGGCGCAACTTCTCACACGGCTGCATCACAAGGTAATCTCTGGTCTTATTTTCCTGTAAGTAATTCAAATCAGAAAGTTATTGCTAGCAGTGGCCATGGAATTCCAATTCACGGCACCGGACACACACAAATAAACACATCTCACCAACCCCTTGACCTTAACCATGTCATGCATGCCCCGAAAATTATTAAAAATTTAATTTTTGTGAGACGACTCACCACTGACAACAATGTTTCTGTTTCCTTTGACCCTTTTGGTTTTACTATCTCTGATTTTCAGAAGGGGATCACCCTTCTCAGATGTGATAAGCGTGGAGATCTATATCCAGTTACCACTCCTCCTAGTTTTGCCGGTCTCACATCCAGTCTGTGGCATAGTCGTCTTGGTCATCTTGGCGTGTCTATTTTGAACTCCCTTTGCAAAAATAAGTTCATATGTTATGAACCTTTTAATTCTTCCGTTGTTTGTGACTCTTGTGTTTTAGGAAAACAAGTTAAATTGCCATTTTTTGATTCTCAAACTACGACTTTGATGCCTTTTGATATTTTACATAGTGATTTATGGACGTCTACGGTTTTAAGTTCTGGTGGTCACAAATATTATGTATTATTCTTAGATGATTTTACAAACTTCTTGTGGACTTTTCCTATTAGCAGAAAATCTCATGTATTTGAAACGTTCAAGTCACTTACTCAACTCATTCACACACAATTTTTGCAAAAAGTCAAATCTTTTCAATGTGACAATGGTGGTGAATATAATAATGAGCTATTTCAACAATATTGCACTAATCATGGTCTTGTTTTTCGTTTCTCTTGCCCTCACACATCCACACAAAATGGGAAAACAGAATGCAAAATAAGAACCATTAATAATATGATACGCACTATGCTAGCTCATTCTTATGTTCCCCCATCGTTTTGGCATCATGCTCTCCACATGGCAACTTATCTGTTAAATATTATTCCTTGTTAAACACTTCAAAATCAATCACCAACACAACTCCTATATCATCGTGATCCCACCTACACACATCTACGAGTCTTTGGTTGTTTATGTTACCCCCTATTCTCGTCACCTACCATCCATAAGTTACAACCCCGCTCTACTATGTGTGTCTTCTTGGGTTATCCGCCGAATCATAGAGGTTACAAGTGTTTTGATTTGTCCAATAGAAAATTAATAATTTTGAGGCATGTTATCTTTGATGAAACTCAATTTCCCTTCACCAAGATACAATCCCCTTTACCTCACTCTTATCAATTCCTAGATGATGACCTCCACCCCTACCTTATACATTAGTGGCAAAATAAAAAATCACCACCTGTTGCACATAACCAACCAACACCCACAACCACAATTGACCATCCACACTTAACCATCCACTCCCATCATGTCCTACCTCCTCGCTCAACCCACTCACTACCATAAACTCTCCCTCACCACCACAAATTCAACCGCATCCACCTCCATGGACCATCATCACCTGTAGCATGAAAGGCATTGTCAAACCCCGCAAGATATTTAACTTATCCATCTCTCACTCCGACCACACCATCTCTCCCATACCTACAAACCCCAAACTCGCCTTATCAGACCCGAATTGGAAATCCGCAATGCAATCTGAATTTGATGCTCTTATTAGAAATAAGAAGTGGGATTTAGTTCCTCGTCCTTGTGATGTTAACCTTATTTGATGTATATGGATTTTTAAACATAAGAAAAATTATGATGGCTCCTTTGAGCACTATAAGGCTCGTCTTGTAGGTGATGGCAGGTCCCAGGTTGCAGGTGTGGACAGTGATGAGACTTTCAACCTGGTGGTCAAACCTGCTACCATTAGAACAGTACTCACCACTGCTCTCTCTAAATCCTGGCCCATTCATCAACTGGATGTCCAAAATACCTTTTTACATGGTGATCTTTATGAGACTGTCTACATGCATCAACCATTGGGTTTCTGTGACTCTCATCATCCAGATTATGTTTATCGTTTGAAGAAGTCACTTTATGGTCTCAAGCAAGCGCCTAGAGTATGGTACCAACGCTTTGCTGACTATGTAACTACCATTGGGTTTTGACTTAGCACATCAGACCATTCTCTCTTCATATATCGACAACACTCTGACATGGCCTACATTCTTCTTTATGTGGATGACATCATCCTTATTACCTCTACTCATGCCCTTCGCAAATCAATTATGCCACTCTTAGCATCTGAGTTTGCAATGAAGGATCTGGGTCCCTTGAGTTATTTTTTGGGCATTGTTGTCTCTCACTATCCTGGTGGCATTTTTATAAGTCAAAGCACCTATGCTTCTGAAAATCATTGAACTTGCTGGAATGACATCCTGCAAATCGTCTTCCACCCCTGTTGACACCAAGCAGAAACTCAGCACTTCATCTGGCACTCCTTATGAGGATCCTTCTCTTTATCGCAGTCTTGTAGGAGCCTTACATTACCTCACCTTCACTAGACCCGACATCTCTTATGAGGTTCAACAAGTCTGTCTTCACATGCATGCACCCAACACAAAACACATGCTTGCTCTTAAGCGCATTCTCCGTTATGTTCAGGGTACCCTACACTTTGGATTACATTTATCATCATCCTCCATCACAAAGCTTATCTCCTACACTGACGCTAATTGGGGTGGATGTCCTGACACCAGACGTTCCACATTTGGGTACTGTGTTTTTCTTGGTGACAACCTTATCTCTTGGTCTTCCAAAAGGCAGCCCACTCTCTCTCGTTCTAGTGCTGAAGCCAAATATAGAGGTGTTGCTAATGTTGTATCTGAGTCATGTTGGATTCGTAATCTTTTACTGGAGCTTCATTTTCCTATTCCTCAGGCCACTTTGGTGTATTGTGACAATGTTAGTGCCATTTATCTCTCTGGTAATCCTTGTGCAACATTAGCGTACCAAGCATATTGAAATGGACATTCACTTTGTACGGAAAAAAGTAGCTCGTGGTCAGTACTTCATGTTCCCTCTCGACATCAGATTCCAGATACCTTCACCAAAGGGCTTCCTCGCATTCTCTTTGATGATTTTCGAACCAGTCTAAGTGTCTGTGAACCTCCCGCTTTGACTGCGGGGGTGTGATAGAATAGAATATTTTGGCATAATTGGCTATAATTAGTTTCCTGTAATTATGATGTATCATTATTAGATAGTTGACCAAACGTTACACAATAGTTGTATATATTCTATTCACATGAATGAGAAGTAGAGGCATTCCATTATCGAACAATGTGATATTGGTGTAATAATATAAAACACTGTCGAACGGTGTAATTCAACCCTTCCTCCACAAAGCACGTTTTCGTCAATAGCATGTTTTCCTCCATAGATGTTCTATTTTTCTTTTGGCTTACTTAAAAATAAATAGGTATTTTTTTCGTACAAAATAAATAAATAAAACAGCATACAAATTAGATTGCATTTTAGATTTAGTGTATATTTGATTCTATTTGAAGAGTCAAAATTGATTTCGAAGATGTAAAAATTGATTTTGATATGTTTTGATGTTCAAATAGAATACATTTTGTCTTGAATTAATTATTGTTAGAAGAGCAACTAGTAACGGAAGAATAGTAAAAACGAAAAAACACGAGACAATGAGACACAATCTTTGTTCACATGGTTCGACCAATTATTTCTATCTTTACGACCATAAAGCATGTATAGTTTTATATATAACAGGTATAGTTTTGTATATTACTTGTTGATGAATTAGTGTTTATAGTGTTATAAGTCATATCCGTCAAGATTGCAACAATATCCTTGAAACGCGGGACTACCGCCCCGACACTCCTCAATCGCCCCCTCAACAACGGTTGGGCCTAACATATGTTTGAGTCAAGCGCAACACTTTGCTAACTCAGCTCCCCGTCCCTACACCCTTACGTGTGTCTATATTTCAGTCATACCTAGCAATTATAACTTGAAATAGAATTTGGAGCATTTTAACTTCAAGGATTGGTTTTTTGTCTATACAATTTATGTTTCAAGTCGCTTTTACTTAATATATTCAAATATAAATCACTTTATATTTAAATCGCTTTTAAACGAAATCAATTTTACAAAGTCAATTTACCCAAAATCAATTTTTGTCAAAGCACAATCAAACACACATTTAACTTCTAAAAATTTATTTAATTCTGGAAAAAGTTGATGATACTTATGGATACTTATACTACTTAAACCTGTTTAAGCAAAGAGACACTGTGTGGACCAAGTGCGTACATACTTGATTGGTTAAACAAAACCAAAAGGATCTGACACATGAAACTATATCTTTTTAGAAGGAAAAACACTAGGCCTGTAAACCTCAGACCAGTGGACCATTATCCACAACAATATATGCATGTAAAAGTCAACCAATTATAATAGAATTCTAAGCTCTGCTTCTGCTGCCAAAAGGGATACCACTGAGATTTATGGACGCCCGAGTTCTTCTGTCTGCCCAACCTTCATTTTCTGTTTGTACTCCGTCAATTCTCTTTTGTACCTTTCTTTGTCCCTTAAGCCAATGTTTTGGTAAATCTGCAATATTAGGCACACATATAACTACATTTTAATTTACTCAAATCAAAACTATTAACTCAACTTTGATAACCAGATTCTAGATAAACAACTATGTAAAGACCAATTAGGATAAAACAATACACACAAATGAAATGACCCTTTTAATTACCATTCTTTCTTCAGGGCTGAGACTATTCCAGGACTGACCAATCATTTTGGTAAACTCCCTTTCTCTGTTTGGGTAGAGTTCTTTGAGCTTGTAATGCTTTTCAGCAAAGAAAAAGTTATAGCCACTCCTATTTGGCTTTGGATAGTTGGGATCCCACTTTCTTTTCCTTCTCCTCCTCCTCCTACCCGAGCGATGGGTTTGGTGATCGAATGGCCCAATGGCACCGTTGTGTTGTGTAACCAATGACGGAGGGGAAACCACTTTTTCTGGATGGTAAAGCACCCCTTTGAGAACCTCTGAACCCAATTTCACTGACACTATATAACCACAATCAAATTTTCCTTCTATTGTTCCTTTTCCCAAAAGACATGAATCATCATCTACATGAACTGCACACATAACAAATGGTAAAATTTTCAGCATTGAAAAGTCCCATGACAAATATGCAGACAAGTTAAATAAAATTACAATTTCTATGTCATCGTTCCTAAATCCTCAACTTGAGTCCACAAGCATGCTTCTTCTTCTACAATTTTCTACATCATTATTCATTTCAAATTACAATTCCTTAACATCATAGACTACTTTCGTTCTTAACCAACTTTCAATTCTTAGCAGCATTACAACAAACACATTCCTTAGTAGAATCACAAATGAGTAATGAGTTAGATTAAATTGTGTTCAAGACATACAGAATACAGATTCAACAAATTGTCCAAACTCTAAAAATGAAATTGAAATATTCATCCTAATCCTGATTCCTACTCTGTAATTTCAATATCTACTTTCCCTTAGTTTTAAATTCAATTATTTTCTTTCCTAACTTGATAAATAACCACATTAAATTACCTTCATCATGAGATTCAGCACTATCATTTACCATCTTAGGTGAATATTGAACAATAGCTAATTCAGGTTTCCACGAGGGACTGTTACCAGAAAATGCATCTGCAATATACATCAAACAGAGTTGAGTTTTGAGATTTTACACATAAATTTCATTTAAAATTATATGTAAATGAAAGAAAAATAGTGAAATAGTAATACCTGGTGAGGGGGTGTAAATAGGACCCTGAACTTTGAAGAAGTGAACTTGTTCGTAATGATAAAGAAGATTCAAATAGTGTTTTCTTAGTACAAAAGAAGCGCTTGTAGTGGTGGATGAGAATCTAAATACACTACCTACTTCTCTCCATTTCTTCTCTGCAACAACCTGAAATTATTATCTAATTTAGAGTGCAAAAAATAGTATAAAACAGTTTAATCTTATAATGAAGGGAGAGAGAGAATCCACCTTCTCATAACCGCTTCTCCTTGTAACTTCCACGTAGAGAACGTGTAAATCAAGCTCCTTACCACCAATCACAGGAATCCTATGCAAAATGAAATCACATTCATTATATTACATTTGATTTCGATAAAGGAAAAAGAAATAGAAATTAGTTATGGTTACATGAATTTGGTAGCCATGAGAAAGTGAAAGCGACGAAGAGTGTCCCAAAAGAGAGTAGGGTCGTTAACGACGTCGTTGTGAGAGGCGAGTGGGGGAGGATAGTGTTTTCCTTCGTCGTCACCGGAGTTCTTGCTTCTCACCGCCGATGATAGCATTTTAGTACTTCACGTCGCCGGAACTGCTTGAAAATTTGATAAGTTGAAGAATGTTTTTACCGTTGTGGTTTGAGAAAATAGAAGAATAGATAAAAATGGAAGATAGAAAAACTAGTACTGGTAGTAAATGAGAGGAGAGTAAATAGAATAGTAAAAAAAAAAAAGGAAGAGAATAAAGGGAACGATAATTCCGAGATGAGAGAAAATGAAAATGAAATTAGGAGTAGTAAGTACAAAGCAATTAAGGATGGGAAATTAAGTTCTGAGAAAAGCTGAAAAAATTAAAGAAGATGATTTGCCGCGTGAAAGGGAACGGTTACACAGCAGAGCAGAGTTGTGGATGGATGGGATGGCTTCAGTATGGTGCAAATTCCTAAGTTAAGAACTTTTTTTTATTGAGTCATGCACTAACTAAGGGCATATTTATATATACGTTAAAGACTTCGCATATATTAAATATTTCTTAAATATATTTTTAAAATATATTTTTAAAATACATTTTTTTTTTTGATGTTATACTATGTTTTAAGAACACGTGTTCGCATTTTTCCATTTTTAATTTATGTAAAATATTATAACAAATTCATTGAGGCATGTGGCACTAGGAACCAAATATATGGTTAAGTTATTTTACTTGAATCATGTGACATGTATGTTTTTTTTTTTGTGTGATGAGGGTGGAGAGACGTGGAATTGGAGGTGTCGATTGTTTGCATAGGAGGAGGAGTTGGTAGGTGAATGTAGGATTTTACTTAACAATATTTACTTTACAGGTTAACAGTATGGAAATTAGATTTGACAGTCGGCTACTTTGTCAGTGAAACATATCAGCTGTTAGTTCAGTATGTTCCCCGTGTTCATACTTCTAGTTTAGATTGTCTTTGACACAAGGACATTCTTTTGAAGGTATCTATGTTTGTTTGACGTCTTCTCAGAAATCGCCTTCCTACCAAGGGGCAATTTATTTATGTGAGACGTCCTTAATCAAGACTCTCAGCTTTGTGTGAGCGGATGTGGTGCTTCAGAATCAGTTAATCACTTGTTTTTGAAAAGTAATTTCTTCAGCAGCATTTGGCGGCATGTTCGACGTTGCATTGATTTTTCTTCGGTTGATCCTTCAAGTATTTTAGATCATTTTATGTGGTTTGCCTTTTTAACACGCGGTTAAAAAGTAAGGGGATATTTTATGTTTGATATTTGGTTTTCATGCGTTTGGGTAATTTGGAAAGAGATGAATAACATAATATTTAGCTAAAAAGGTGTCTCTATTCATCATCTTTTAGATAAAGTTTTACTTTCTTATTGGTGGCTAAATGTAAAATATGTTAATTTAGCTTACGGCTATCATGGTTGGTGGCTTAGTCTTTTCTATTGTTTGGGCATTGCAACAAGTAACAACATTCTTTCCTTTTTTCTGTTTATCATTTATGCTCTATTTGTAAGACGATTGTGCTTTTCTTTAGTACATCTTTTGCTATCAGGAACATTTTTTATTGTTAATATAAATCATTTTGACTTGTTAAAAAAAATGTAAAATATATTTTTTTTCAGCAAGATTTTTTTTATATTTTTCATATTAAATCATCCAAAAACACAAACTAGCATGATCTTTATTTTATTTATTCTTTATTACTGTATTTTTTTTTTGAAAGATTTATTATTACTGTATTTTGTTTATTTTGAATTTAATTACTGTATAGTATCACGATAAAAGTAGCAGTAGTAAGTTGATTTGTTGAATTTGGAGGATTACACCACACGCTTTTGATGTTTATTATTCTCAGTTGTATTGTGGTGATTGGTGATAGACGCAGCACAAGCTGACATTAACACAGCTTCCAAGCTACCTAGCGTTGACATGCATTTGTGCTTTCTGAGTTCTGACTCACTGCTATACTCTTCAATGCCTGAAACGTATATTCCCCTGCATCAAATAATCAAATCCATGATATCATATGATATATATACTACTGCATACGCTACACACTCCAATTCACTAGTATGCTCCTCTCGTCTATATTATGTTCACAGAGTTTCACGAAGACATCATATACAACTAACATAAAACTAGACATCATATACAGCTAACATAATAAAACTAACTTTCATTCATCTAACTATACAAAGTACTAAAATTGTGTGCTCTTGTTTATGTTAGTATGATTTTGGAGTACATCTCAAATTAAAATTTATCGGATACTAAAAATTATAATTCAGATTTAAACAACTTTGAACTGAGCTTAAGTAAAAAGAAACTATTTTTATTAAGGCAATGAGACTTGAATTCTAATCTAATTGGAAAAAATTCTAATTTGGAGGGAACTTGCAAAAATTCAAAAAGTAAAAACGCAAACTCAAGTTTGAGTAAATCATTAAAAATGACAGCTTAATAGGGTTGAAGTTGATTTTGAAGTTGTTTGTAGTTTGTTTTTAGTCTCACGTTGCTTAGGTTTTCGGACCGTTGAGCATATAAATATGTTTATGTATTGATATCTTCATCCTTTGAGCTAGTTTTTGGAACGAGATTCAATCTCATTTAACAATTAAGACACGATGACAACACTTATATCAAAATATTTTGAAATATACTCAAAATTTGCAACAACATATTAAACAAATTTTAGGAATTAACTAATTAGCCTAAAATAACCTTAAAAGTATATTTATTTACTTTTTTTCTTCTGCCCAAATGAATGTTGGTTTTTTCATAGTGGTAAATGAGATAATGACCATTTATTGATGTATTAGGACAAAGATTCATATGGTAGCTGCAAGAACATCAGATGTATAGTTGTAAAGATGTTTACCGTGCGGTTTGAATTGATTTTGAGATAAAGAGTTATCTGATCCAAAAACAGAAATTACATTCGGTTCAGTTTAGATAACTATCTAAAAATAAAAATAAAAATTTGATCCGATCCAGATATATGCGGATTAATTTGGATCAGTTTTTTATATACAAAATGCAACATATACTTTTTTTTTATTAATATTACACATACACAATAAAGTAATATGTTTGATGCAAAATATAACGTAAAATATATTGAAAAATTAACATGACAATCTAAAAATGATTGATTATGTCAAAACATATGAGTAGTAATAATATAGATTAAATTAATGCATTATATAAGATAAAAAACCAATAAACAATAGATTAATGTAATCTATAAAAACAGTAATAAAAGAATAAATAAGTATTACAATTTACTTTTACGGTTTAGTTCGGTTTAAAAAAATTATCCAACACGAGCAATTTTTACAAAACAATGTCAAAATGCATCTAAAAGTATTCAATTTTTTTTGGTAGTTTTTAGTTTTTTTAGATCGGTTTGTGGTTTTTGTTTAGATCGGTTTGAATTTGAACACCCTTATATGTGGGGTGCAGGTTCGAACTACAACTTTTCACTTGTCTACAATTAAAATATAGAATTGTCACCACTATGCTATTCGACAAAAATACATACAATATTAATATGAATTAAAATGATGATTTGCATTTTTTTATAAAAAAAAACGATGATTTGCATATAAAATTAAAATTCATTAATTCATAAAAAAAGTGCATTAGTAATTTAGCAAAAAAAAAGTGAAGATAATATGTTATTTGATTTTAGTTGCACGTTACAAATGATAATACTATATTTTTTTACTTTTTTTCATCCTAAATTAATCCATCATCCATGTAATACGTCCTTTTTCTTTTGCGTGTGTAATATGTGTCCTATATTAAGTACAACTAAAATTTGTTCATGTTGCCGATTAAAAGCTGTTTGATTGTCGACGTAAAAATATTTTTCATAGATAATTTATGAATGTTTATAAATGCGCTTTTAAGCCTTGACGTATCATCTTACTCTTGTGACACAAGAAATTCAACTTAAAAAACTATTCATATTATTTTATTTTGTTTGGGTACAAAATTGTTCGGATTATTTACCACTCATGGATTCATGAATCATATGCCCCACAGTGCAGTATGCACACATATATTGTGGCATGCTTCAGATATTATAGTATCCATAATTTATTCTCAAAGTCAAGCTAACTCAATTTATGTGTATGTCAATCATCTTATCCGTTTGAGAAAATGCTTCAGCCGTCTATTTGTAACCTTGACTGGGTGGTCTATCGTTGCTGACCTGGCAAAACATGACACCTGAACTCTAAATCGGGTACTTGATATATATATATACAACAAGAACACAACACCATCGGGCATTTGGTCTAGTGGTATGATTCTCGCTTTGGGTGCGAGAGGTCCGGAGTTCGATTCTCCGAATGCCCCATTTGTTTTTCCTTTTTGCTCTTCAATCAGAAGAAACAAAATTTGCTATACTGCGCTGGGGTGTTAATATTCCACATAACATACTCATAGAGATGTGACCCGTTGGCAATCTGCATTTACTTTGAAATAAATTGAGTCCTTTTTTTTTTTTTACAAGATGAATTGAGAGTCAAATACACATTACTACTCTTTTTTTGATAGAATATATAATACACATTATTCTGTCAACAACAAAAACTATTTGATTAAAGCTATGCCACATATTTACTTATATCCTTAACTGAATAACGCAATGATCTTCGGAATTTTGGGTGGTTAATTTTGGCTGAGAATCTTAATGGTATAATGTTTAGCTGGCTGTTTTGTGTTTATTTGTATTGTATACGTGTTCCTTCCTTTGAAAGGAAACCATTACTCTTATTTATGCCTATTGTGTTGTTTAACAACTTGCTTCCCATGCTTATATATGGAGTGCCGAGCATCTCAAGCTGTCTTGCTTTATATGTACATTAAGAGAGATGGAGCAAATTCAAATGTAGTCTTTATGATCTATTTGATGTGTATTTTGATTAAAGCTCCAGTTAGACACTATTTCACTTTCGTATTATGACCGCCTTTCCGTTGTTCTTCTTTGAATGTTAACGATGATATGTCTTGCTGAGATCTAGGTTGCAGCATATAGCAAGATCAACATACTTTGGTCAGTTTGGCATTCTGATGTTGAGCCGATAATTATAAACCAGTAAAAATTAGCAGGGCAGTTTAAGGTTAAATTATGTGTTTTAGACTCAACTGTGATCCGTTTAACTTTTATGGCTTATTGCTGCTGTTTTCCTGAAATTTTCTGAGCTGATAACCAAATTACGGATACTAGGTATTGGCGTACTGCCTCATCCCTATTTAGAAAGTTATAACAAGCTGACACATATCCCTTGATGCAGTGATGCATAAGATGCAGAATACTAAAGAAAATTGTAGGATTTTCTCTAAACAAATTTTTTTTTTTGGAAAGAGTATCTTGAAGTTAACATGGCTTTATATCCAATTGTGGGATCAATTGCCCTGTCCATTTCAGACTTGTTCTTCTTACTATGATGCGCATATTTCCTCTTGAAATTTATGCATATGCTGTTCTCTTACATACTAAAATATGTTATTTATTAGTCTCGGTCATTAGTGTTTTTGTTAGTTGACATTCAATAAAATTGATGCTGCACAGGTTAGTTAAAAACACTTCTATTCTCTTTTGTGTTGGGAAAAAAGGTTTCTAACAGATATAAAGAAGCTAAAAATCAGGAGCAAAACTAGTTCTTTGGTTGCTGCTCAAGTTTTTGATGTCTTCAAAGTGATTTTTTTTTTCTTCAATCGTTCTTTCTTGACATGGATATATATTATTTTTGCTGCTAATATATTTTTTCCCAAGTAAATTTTAGTTATAAGTAAAACGGAGTAAAGAAATTATATCCAAGCTCAGCTAAAATTATGCAAAGTGAAACAAAGCCTTCTCTCCCAAGTCCCAATACCACACTAATTTCTTAAGACATAGTAATGAGTTCCGCAGGATACTGATGTAAATTGAAGACATGAGACTACTTTACCAATACCTTGTTGTGTACTGAATTTTTTAAGTCAAAGGTGGGGTCTAGGCCCCATGTATTTTATATTTCAAATTTCCATTCATTCATGTTCGAGGCTTTTATGAGAAAAAAAAAAAATAGGCTTGTTATAGGTTTTTCATTTTTAATTTAATATATACAGACAGACAGTCTAGGGTCAAAACTCAATACATTAAGTGTGAGAAGTGGAAAACTGTATGTTTAAATCCGTCCCAACATATCAAATATATCTGCAATGCAGGCTACGTCATCTTATCATATGAACTATACTAATGCGAAAGAGAAAGCATATCTTCATCATGATCTAACCAAAACAAACTTGGTTAAGTTGATACTTCTGGAATTATAGGCTCGAGTCTTCTCAGATAGAATATAAGGTAAACTGACTGCTACCAAATGGTAAAGTATGTAACGATATATTGCTTGTGTTTATGCATGTATGCATTGCTGCACATTAATTCATGCTTTCCATTGAAGAAATACGAAAACAAAAGACGAAGTAGGGATAGAAACAGAACTAATTCAGTCTCAAATGAAGGCATCCACCATTCCACAAGAGAGAGATGTTTATAGTTCAAATATGAGGAAGGAAAGAGGTTAAAAGAAAAGAGATAGGACATGTATTGATTTACCTTAGAAGTCCAAGAGTTGCTTGAAAAAGACCAGTAAAAATTAGCTGAATAAAGAGATCAGGGTGTGAGCATGGCTCCCAACAGAAGTGGTGGAGCAAAACTAGAATCTGAAACATATATGCAAAAAAAAAAAAAAAAAAAATTATAATGAAGACATTAATTTTTGTTCACACTGTGATTTAAATTTTAAATCCATTCAAATTTATATAGATAGATTTATAAAACAAGCCTTTAAATCCAAAATGCTCCGGACTTGTCATACAGTTTGTCAGGCACGATACAAGATTGTCAATTCTGCATAAGAGATGGATTTTTTTTCTTCTCTGTGAAGCACTTCAGAATGCATGGTAACCATAGTTCTACGGCTCATGGACCATAAGAAAGAACCATAAGTAGGGACTAAGATCTTCCATATTTGAAACTACCAGCTTCATCTAATCTCTGGTGAAGACCAACGTTACCTTTGTTCTTTGGATATATCTTCAGAGTCTGAAGAGAGGAATTCCTATATTTAAGTTGAATCTCATTCGAGCACAAACTAAATCATTTTTTGTTTTTAAAAAGAAGAGAAGAATTCCTATATTTAAGTTGAAGCTTGAGAATGCGATGAAGCTTGCACCTTTTACTGGCAGTTATAACCTCAAAGTTGAAGAACATAATTGTTTAATGCTTCATCAAGAAATGGGATCAGTGACCTTTCAGCCAATAGCTTGAATATGCCAAATTGAAAAGATGCAGATCAAAGAAATGAGTTCAAAGATCTTTCCACCATAAGTTTGAATAGGCCAATTCAAATAAATCCTTCAAGGTAGGAGGATTTCATAGTATGACCGCTTAATATATTAACTGCTGTTGTTAGAGAAAGCCTTTGATAATTGGTGGCAGAAAAGAAGAGCAGTGGTATAAATTTAGCCGTATATATTTGAATTAAAACCCAAGATGTTTGTTATATGTACTCTAAGTTCATTTTGATTCTAAACAAACTGGATACTTGAAAGGTCCTCTTAAGTCTTAACAGTAACAGCAAAACTTTGCATACAAGTATTGTTACTAACATGTTTGCAAAACTAATTTCAGTTATATGGTGTTGCTGCTCCCACAAAATAATTTACGAACAACAATTTATATCTTTGTGAAATGTTTAATTTTATATGAAATGAGAGAGACAACACCACTTGGACTGAAGAAAATGATACTCTTGCATGAAGGTGAGTTTGTGTTACATTAGTTAAGTTTGGAGTGAACAAAATACGACCCTTAGGCTTTGTTTGTGAGTATGGAAGAGAAATGTGGGGAGGGCTTTGAAGAAAAGGAAGGAGGATTTTGAGATGAACTCCTAATTTGAGAGAATTTAAAAAATTGTATTGGAGAAAGATTATATGAATTCTTCAAATTCAATTTATGTTGTTATGATATTTTTAAATTAAAAATATATTAATCATAGACCTTAATTTATCAATCTCTAAAAAAATATTTTTTCAAAAATGTGATTTTTTTTCTTTCCATTTTTTTTCTATATTTCTCACCCTCAAAGCCCTCCCTTCACCTTTCCTCCAAACTTCCTAACAAAGCCTTATTTTATTTTCAATAACAATTACGTGAGACAATTGTATATTTTGATTTTAAACACATTCCATTCCAGGAGTGGCAACAACGCACGATTTCTTTTCTTATCTTCTCATCATGAATCCAATATTCTCCTCTATAAAGGTTGCTTAAGAGGTCCTTAGCAATATCTATCCTTGTTTTTCAGTTTACAGGAATGTGCAGGGCATTAGTTCTCAAGAAAATTCCAGAGGAGAATATTCTTGAGAACTAATGCCCTGCACATTCCTGTAAACTGAAAAACAAGGATAGATATTGCTAAGGACCTCTTAAGCAACCTTTATAGAGGAGAATATTGGATTCATGATGAGAAGATAAGAAAAGAAATCGTGCGTTGTTGCCACTCCTGGAATGGAATGTGTTTAAAATCAAAATATACAATTGTCTCACGTAATTGTTATTGAAAATAAAATAAAAAATCTAAACATGTAGCCTAAAATAAGGCTAATAGTACATGCCGAAACACCAAGCACTTACAGGTTCATAATTTACTTCTAACATATGTCTTTCATGTGTTCGAAAAATTCTATGCGAAATGTTTTGCTCCATCCCCTCCAAGATTGACGCATTCCAGTGACGAAGTAACAAATCTCAATCATTTGGAAGGCACAAGGATTTTGAATGATCACAAAAGTTTCACGAATGTCAAAATATAGATCCTTAGAGACATTAATGTAACCAAAACTTACCGAATGATGAAGAAATGAAGGTTCTCACTGCAAATGTGATAGCAGTGAAATTTTGGTACAGAAGAGGATAAGAGTCAATTATGCATAATCTTTAAAAAGTGCATAAGCACTGCACTGGAGAGTAGTGAAAGAAGATAATTTGTCATGCAATTGAATATAGACAACCTCCTTGGGGGAAGAACACTTGAGAGTTGATCAAAAGGTAATAATTTAACACATTTCTAAAAATTGAGCAAAGATTGTTATCTAGACTGATGCAGAGATAGTAGGAAAAAAGTATATAATTGATGTGTAAAAACCAGAGAAGTTGAGTAGTAAATTGATGTTGGTCTAATACTCTAATGCAAGATTGGTTTTTACCATTATCAAAGTTGACCAAATATATATTTGCCAAAGTTGACCAAATATATTTTACACACGGAGACATATAGTTCTAAAAGTATAATATTGATGTGTCTTAAATATCAATTATCAAAGGTTGAATAGTCTCCAGAAGAAGAAATTCATTTAGTGATAGCATACTCCATGCATAAATGTAAATCATTCTAACCAAAGAATAACCTTTTCCTACCTGAACCAGCTCTTCCAGCTTTCCTCATTCCATCTCTGATACTGCGATTTCGGCCGTTACATTTTTTTCTTCTTCATTTAACGAAGAGAGAAAATCACAACGAAACACCTTTCCGGCCGTTACATTTTTGTCTCATCTCATCCTATAATAATGAAAAACAAAATTTAATTAAAGTTATTATACATTATGTGATAGTAAAATTAATTTTAGTAAGATTTGTGCAATGTTGTCGTTAGTTCACACCACGACGAGACAACCGCTCAATTGCTATTTAAAACCTTGGCTTTGTTATTCTTATTCCTCGTTTCGTTTTGCTTCATAAGTAGATAAATACAGAAGTTTCAAACCAGAACAATAACAGGATAGCAAACATGCACCGTTAAAAAACAAATATCTGCGAACTAACAATGATACAAGATATACAGAATGAGAACAAACAAAACCTTAAAATACTTCCTGTATAGAATTTCTAATGCTACATAAATCCACATCATGCTTATTTCTCACGACAAAATTTAATAGTTTTTCTGTCATGTTTTTTGGTGTGTTGAGTATTGCTCAAAAGCAGTGTCAAGTGGGCAGGGACGATCAAACTGAGCGAGTGAGAAAACATGGGTGATGGTGATTGTAAGCAGTGATTTTCATTATTCTATGCTTCGTACTAAAAAGTGTTTCCAAACTAAAATACTATCATATTACTTGTAAAGGTTTTTTTCTTTTACTTTATTTACTTTGTATATTTGTACATATGCATAAAAAGTAATGTCTAATAACAGCAAATATAGCCATATTTCTATATTGTATTAATGTTTTATCACTAAAAAAAAACTATTTGTAATTATAAGATAAAACTCACATAGTACAACCCTGATAACATGGTAAAACATTTTGTTTATTACTAAGTTCTGATCTAAATATTAATGAAAAATAATCTCAATTAAAATCCTATCCAAACATAAATTAGTCTCAAAAGAATAACAAAGCTACTTGACCCACACTTGGATCATATCATACACAGTAAACTATTTTCATAAATAATCCATTCCTATTAAAAAAAGAGTTTCCATTGTTATCTATGAGTGATAGAATGATTCCAACATGAGAAGTTAACATCTCTCAGCAAGAGGATCGAGCACTTGTCCAACAAAGAGGATTGTTCCGGTCAAATCTTCTCTAATTAGAAATAGAAAAGGGTGGTATGCTACAAAGTTTATTGGAGTTGGAACCTTAGTAGCACCAATAAAGGTTTGTGTGCGTATATCACCGACCGTGACCGCAGTAGCTTTAGTGCCTTTCTCATTTACTTCAATGAAAGACTTCTGAAATATTTTTGAAGCGTAAAGGTCTTGACCCGCAAGAGAGTCCACCATATTTGTCAAACCCCCATAAGCGAAAGGTAAAGTCACTCCTAGCTCTTTCAACATATGAGAAGTTTCAAGTTCGAAAGAAAATTTGAATTTTGGAATTCTGAAATCACCCACTTTCACTTTTGTCAAAGGAAGATTGTGTTGTAGTAACTCGGCCTTCTCAACCAAAGCCGGCAAACCATCTTTTTCATTTGGAAGAAAAATATACATAAAGAATTGGCGCTTATCTTTTCCTTGCTCATAAGGAAGATGAAGAACTTTAAAATCATTGAAAGCTTTAATAAATTGATGCTTGAAACTGGTCATGAAGGGAACCTTGACTGAGGTACCATTCAGAAGGTGAAAATCGTAGTCTTTTTTCATCCAATCAACAAACCTCTCCTTCCATGCTCCCTTAAAGTACACCGCATTAGCAAAGATGAGCCTCGTTAAGTTGTTGATTGGCCCTGGAGAAAGAATTTCTTTCATGAGGCCATTTGTCTCTTTTTCGGCCCATAGATTCACTTCTTTAGTCACTTCAACGGCCTTTAAAACCATGTCAAATTTAAAAATCAGTTATGCAAATAGATCAATTAAATTATTTTCACAAGTATTTCAATATAAGAAATTAACTTTTCGTTAGTCTAATTTTCACTCATTACGTTGCAAAATTAAAAGGATGCTACAAAACCATAGAGAGGGAAGCTGTAATTGTTAATAGTTTTCATAGAAGTTGATACTTGTTGCGCTAAAATCATTTTAGTCTAATAGGCATACGCTAAGAGTGTGTTTGGATGAGGGAATGTTTTAAGGTAATGTAATGTTTTGAGATAATTCAAATATTTTTAGATGAATTTCATTGTTTGGATAAAAATATGGAGAATTTTCAAAATGATTGAAATTTATGAAGTATTTTGTTTAAGTTAAATTTAGAGAATTTCAAATGACACCTAAAAGCTAAGAATTTCAAATTTTTTCATTCTTATAATTTTACAAATTTTGCATTTTGGTCCTCAAATTTTCCAAAGCTTTCAAATTGACCCCAATAAATTTACAAAAATTGCAATTTGACCCCTAATAATTTTTAGAAATTACAAATTAACCCCTCAACTTTTTCAAAATTATAAATTGACCCCTCAAAATTTTTGAAATTTACATATTGACCCCTAAGTTGAATTTTCAAATTTGACCCAAAAAAATTAAAATTTATAAAAGTTACCCAAAAATGACAACAATGAAATTTTTTATTACTCCATCCAAACAAGAATATTTTGAAATGAAGTCAATTTAATTGATTCATTTGAATTGCTTAGAATTCTAAATTCTTCAAAATTTCTCAATTAACTCATCCAAACACACTCTAAAGGATTAGGAAAGGTGATTACATGTAGTACTGTAAAACTTGAAGAAGTTTTCTATTCAATCTTTTGAACAAACATAGCAATAAGGAATTACAGAACTTGCTACACTCGTTTTTGTTGATGTCATACAAGAAGGAAAGACTAACAAGTCAAATACTTGGAATTGCTTTAATCAATTTAAAATTGGTAATGACTAAGTCATGAAGCTGTATGATCGGTAGGGATGGGAAATTGGGAATAGGTTAAGCTGACCTACATGGGCCTACAAGTCTGCCTGTTTATTAAAAAGGCTAGGTTTAGGCCTCTTTAAAATGCATATTTAAGTAAATATGTCAGACTTAGGCTATCAAAAAAATCTACGAAGTCTGATAGACATGCCTATTTATGCATATATATTAAAACTTATTTTCTACTTATATTAAAATATAATTTATTTTGAACATAAAAGTAAACAGCTCAAACAATGGACTATTTAAATAGGCTTTAAGACATTATAGTCAAATAGGCCTTTGAGGCCTTACAATAATTAGTAGGCCTTACCGTTAAATGAGCTTTTAAATAGGCTTTAAAGCCTGATTAGCATATTTAGAAGTAGATAAAATGGACTATTTAAAGGCATTAACATGAAATAGACATGTAAATAGGTTATCAGACCGGACTTTTAAATAGACTGATAAGTGCTCAAAAGTAGTTATCTTTTGATATATTTTAAGGCATTTATGTTACTTGTTTTACAAGTTATCTTAGGATAAGCTCATATTTCTGGTTAAATGTTAAATTTGTGATCCTATGTCTTACCCCATCTAATATTGCAGGAATTTCATGCTTGGACCTGAATTGAGCAAAGAATTATGAAGTTTTGATCAAAGCTCATCGCTACAAGCGCAAGCTTCCTCGCTACAAGCGAGCCTAGGCAGGGAAAAATGGAAGTTCATCGCTACAAGCGATGGATCGGTCGCTTCAAGCGACCTTAGGCAGGGAAATTTGAAGGTTCCATCGCTACAAGCGACCAGCTCATCGCTGTAGCGACCAAGGGCGGTTTAATGCTATATGCTGACGTGGAACATTCCCACTGGCCAAGACATCTGCCGTCGCTACAAGCGACCAGCTCATCGCTTGTAGCGAGCGTGTTAAAACTCAGTTTTATAAAAGCTTTTTAGCTCATTTTTTAAAATATAACTTTGAGAGTTTTTACTTCCATTTGAGGATTGCTTTTTAATTCAGTTTAGTAATAGTTTAGGACTTAGTTTTTAGGGCTAGAAGCTATGATCTTCAAGGAGCAAAAGTGATTGGATTGTGGAATCAACCAAAGGCTTTGGGAAATCAAGACTTAGGTTATGATCTTCATCTTTTCTCTACTCTTTTGTATAGTTGTCATGAAAATGAACAACTAACTTCCCTTTGTTGGGATTGGAGGTATTCTTTCTAGTTTAGATGTAATCCATGATTATGTAAATATATGATTTTAGCAATTTATGTGTTTTTGAAGTTATTCTTGATTTTCATTCTCATGCTTGATTCAATTGCTATTGACAAATACTTTTGAATCTAGGTTTAGAATAATCTTCTATCAAAATAAGAAAATCTAGAAATGGATTTGGGTTTTGATAATCACATAAAGTATTGGAACGTAATGCTTTCGGATCGTTTGATTGATTGGGAAATCGTCAACTAAACGATACGATCGATCTCACGACGTCATTTGGACACGAATGACGTTGTCGAGTGATACGTGATATTTTCGCTAAACGCTAAAATTCATATGCATGATTTTTAGATTATATTCAATGCAAGATTGATGAACTCCTATTCCAACGCTTTTATTCCCTATTATTTGTCGTGTTATTTCCGCTTTTACATTACTTTAGTTTATATGCAACCAAGTAAAGAAACCCTAACTCAAAACGATATCAATTGTTGAATGGTTCGAGATAGCGCACCTAATCCCTGAGGAGACGATAATTGGAAAATACTTACTTTTGTTACTCAACTAACATAGACCAGGTCATGTCAAACAATAAGGCCTATGATAGGCCATAAGTCAGACTCAGGCCTGCAAATTTTTCGTAGGCCAGACTCCAGCCTTTCAAAGTCTGATATGGCTTATTCCCACCCTCGATCAGAATACAAAGTAATTCTTATGTCCAAAGGCATTCTAACGTTTAGAATGCCAATATCCTACTTGGGAATGAAATAAACAGTTATTATTTTTACTGCTTTCTGAAGTGACCTGTGGGTGAGTGAGGTTCCCTTGATAGTTCATTTTCCAAGTCTATTTCATATCTCAGATCAACTTGAGTTTTTGGTTGGTATTTGGTAATATAAGAACTTGGGTGGGGAGCGAGTGGTTGTGAAATTTTACTTGGAGGAGAGATTTATTCGTTTGGGAGCAGGAGTTGGTGGATAACTTGTTTCAGTTTTGGATGGTATTTCTCTTCTAGAAAAGGTTTGGAATAGTTGGGCTCCCTCTAAGCTCATTGACTTTTCTTGACAAATTCTTCATGATAGGTTCCATATCTGCCAAAATCTTTTTAGACATTGTGTTATTGTTGATCCTAGTTGTGCTTTGTGGGGGCTACGATGGAGTCATCTAGCCATTAGTTTGTCACTGTCATTTCTCTTTCTGCGTGTGGTATAGAGTTTTTAGGTGGTTAGGTTGGATGGTGGTGTTGCCTTGGGATTTGTTTTGTTTAGCTTTTTTGCAGTTTTTGGATCGTTAGGGGACGGGGGTAGAAGTTGGCTAGGTTTAGCTTTTGTGTGCCATTTAGTTTTGTGGTCCATCTGAAGATACCATAAATTTCATTTTTTCCGAAAAAATGGTGGATGTTGAGCAACTCGTGGACATGATTATTCTCTCCTCATGGAATTAGTTTTTCGATATGAACTCTGGTTCTCCTTGTACTCACTATGAGTTGGTCGTGGAAAATGTTCAGTTTTTGCGCAATAGAGTTTTGTGGGGTTGACCTTGGTGAGTCATTGTTGTGCTTGGTTCAGGTGTTTACCCTCTTTATGTTGTTTCTCTCAATATAGGGAAGCTTATGGACTCTTCACCCTTGTTTCTCTCGGTTGACGGTGGTCCCTCAATGTTTGTGTTTTTATCACTTTTATTATTTGTTCCGTGTTTCTTTTATATTTTTGTTGTTTCGCTGTGTTGATTGCTTGTTTGAGTACTTTTTGTACTCGTTTGTGTACTTTGCTCTAGAATTTTGCTTTATATGTATACCATTAAAAAACCAATTACTATTTTTATTGAAAGGAGACAACTATCTATTTTAGGCCACTTGGTCTTTAGAAACTTTGGGGGTATCATATCATCAAAATAATTCAATTAGCCAAAAATCTAAAGTATTTGATTGAAAATAAATGAATGATTTAACATTTCCATGTATCACACACTTCATGCTTTAAGGGTTACAAAATAAATAACATTTGCTCTAAATTAGGTTATGAAATAAAAATAATAAAACCTGTTTGTGAAGGTAGATTCATTAATTAGTTAGTTAATTAACTGATAATGAAAAGCAGTTGCTTAGAATACAAAGCAGGGCATATATGCCTTGTTCTCGGAATCAATAGCATCCAAAGTGACTTTAAAATTAGTTGACGTGATTTTTTTGAAGGAGCGTCGAAGAGAGAGTGATTGTTCAATCCACATACCATTGGCGAAAGAGATGCGAGGCCCGCCAGCAAGGGCAGCGTCTTTGAAGATGACGGAAACAAGCTGAGAGTAGAAGGAGTAGATGATTGGTGGATTCGGATTGGAGAAAGGAGAGAAGTTGTTGTTGTGTGCGACCTCGGAGCCATTAGCCATGATGCCTAGAATAACTTGAAGCGAGAGTGGAGAAAACACATGTTCTTGTCCGATTGTTTTGAGAACAGATGTTTGGCGATTCTAAGGGAAACGTTTGATTGGCGGATGAAATTCATTTTCCTTTCGAGGGAAACATCACGTAGAGAATTCATTGATCTTAGGAGGGAAACACGAAGGAAATTCATTCTTCTTGTTCTGTGATTGCAAAATATAACAACTTTGAACCACGGTGCAGTACAAGAAAAAAAGAAGTATATATTACTGAAAAAGACCTAAGGAGACGGAATAAGAGGAGCTCGTGATGTTGAATTTAACTACAATACTATAAGTTTTATTTTGAAAGAAGTCAATACTATCAATTTTTGAAAGCATTTTTTTCTTCAAATAATACCAATTAAAATATCAAATCAAATATTAATTTCATAATTGGAACATGATATGATTTTTATTTTAGAGGAATGAGATTATTAATTTATTAAAAGAACAAACGGGGGCAGCATGCTATATAACAGGTATAGTCGTATGGATATTATTAATTTCTTAGTGTTCCTTTTTTTTTAAGGGAATTTTCTTAGTGTTATTGTTGAAATGGATTCTTTAGTGAGAATTATATTAGCAACACATTTTAACACATTCTTTCTAACACACACTCTAATTTGTTGAATTTTAAATAATATTCCACTGAATTTATATGGGCTCACATGATTTAGTGGGATCTATTTGAATTTTAACCAATTAGAGATAGTGTGTCGAAAAATGTGTTAAAGAGTGTGTTGCTATTTGCTAGCACTCCTCCTCTGGTGATTATTAATATTGGGGTTAAATATGTTTTTGATCCCTATAAATATAGTCAATTTTGTTTTTAGTCCTCCTAAAATTAAGCGACGTGTTTTGGTCCCGGAGAGGGGTTTTGGGGACAGAGGAACTCCAGCTGCGACATACGCAGCAGAACCGGAGATAGACGGCGTAGATAGTCAACCTTTTCGAGATTGATTCTATGATTCCGAAAAGGCCTCGGTGGAAATGAGATTAGGCTAGGGAAAATGAGCTGCATTTCACAACCACATTTCGAAGCTTCAAGGAATTGTTGATGCTTTTCTTCTGTCAACTTCTCCTTTGTATAATAATATAATCGAACCTGTTGAAAATTGAAATAAATTTCAGTATTGAAAAGTACATATATCGTCTTTTTTTTTTATGAAAAAAGAAAGAGAAGAAAAGAAAAATCTATGGAAAGTTGGAAGACTGAATGTTAAGAAAGATGAATGTTAAGCTTTCACATAACACCTCCTAAATCATGCAACTATACTCACAAACCAAAGAAAATGTTCACTGATATTCCACTAAGAACATGTCAAATAATGTCATGAACGAAAAAGATAAGTTGATGTGGACAAAGTTTGTATGCCACCAACAAAATAAAGGTGCCAAGAATAAAATCAGATCAAATTAGTAAGAATAAGTAACATGTGTAGCGTTTTCATCACTATTTTTTTACTGCAGACAGGTGAACCCCACGTATTTCATGTATTTAGAAAGTCACTTAGCTGGAGTGTAACAGCTGATGCAATGTAATATGATGTGGATACGTGCACACACAAAGAGCTGCGTATGAATTAAATAGGAGCGGATATATCTATCTCCCTGGATTCTCAAACTCATTTCACTGAAAGAGAAAGAATTAGAGAGGAATAATATTCAAGCTTAGCTAAAAGCATGTCCATGGTAAATGAAAAACATTCAACAATATGGTAGAATGACAAGACACATCTACAAGGATATACTAATAAAACTAGTAGTTGACTATAGTCAATCATTCATAGCAGCAGCAAACAAGAAGTAAGTAACCAACCAGTTCAGCTGCTCATTTTCAGGCACAAAAAAAGCAAAGCAGTGCTGCTATGCTACTGCTTAATTGAATTGTAATTCAAACTACAGTATTGAGCGACAGAAGAACCCTGGAATTTGAAATATAGTGTAAGGGGATCAATTATAACCCTACCTCTCAGGTATAGAAATGATTCTTTAAAACAATCAGAGATTATGGACCAGCAATTGCATTATACCATTGATTCCATACAAATTATGTAGGCAATGCAATCTCTGGTAGAATCGATCTCGGGTTCTCAGAAAACTCAAAACTATGACAAAGAGATAAAATTTATTAAAAAAATGAAAACAAGACAATACATGTAGAAAATTTTGACCATTGAACCTGAAGTGTCAAAACATAAGCTTGAAACAGCTCATTGTTGTATAACACCACACTAGTCTAATATTTAACACAGCTAAACAGCATAATTGTAAAAATGCACAGCGTTAAAAAAAAATGTGCATCATTGGGTAATGAATTTCACAAAATCCTGAAAATGCAATCCTTCTTATTTCTTTTGAATGATATATTGTACAATAGCTCCTTCAGATATGAAACAGGAAATCGACAAGTTAAATAAATACATTATGCAATACTGAAATCTGAACATGCCGCCCCCGTCCCTCCCAGAATTCAGGGATTTGAATTCAAATCTTTTCATATTGCAATAAAATCTGCTTAGCATCTTTTCATATTGGAGAGAATTCAAATCCCAAATCAAATACAGCGGAAAACGCCCAGGGGACATCCCTGAGTCCCTGACAAATATACTAAACAAATAATCTAAAGAATCTGAATTCTGAATTACACGATTAGTATGTAACTATGAAAAAATATTCTAGTTGCCAAGGCCATTTGGTCTACTGGTATGATGCTTCTCACTTTGGGTGTGAGGCATTCCGAGTTCAATTCACATAATGGTCCGTTATCTAAGTCTAAAACTCATAATTTAACCTAAAACATTCACCTAAATTTTATTGGTAGGTAATTATCGGTATAACAGCGGGATGCCTTCTTAGTCAAGCATACACAATCTCTTCTCCAATCTAATCCACGCCAAATTCATTCACCAAATATATAGTAAATATATTCATATAATACAAGCTTACGGTACATAAATTATGCTACTTTACTAAATTCATACATTGATCTTGCTTTGCAATCTATGTGACTTGAAGACACATGATGCAACAATAAGGCAAGCTTTTGAACAGTGCATTCGGAAATTGGCCTAAATAAGACACTAATAAACAAAAGAGGTTAAACTTACACAACTTAGCAAGGATTTGGCGAAATCCAAATTGGAAGTGGGCATCCTAACCGAGAATATGAATTTCGAGAATAATTGGACAACAACCGGTCAATGATCCCATTATATAATCTAAAGATGCCAAAATCATGTTTCCCACAAGCATCATCATGATTAGCCTCTGAATAATCATCCGTGAAATAGATACAATCTGCACAACATCCTACAAAATCACCAGCAGAAAAACACATAGAAGAATTCACCCCAATAAACAAAGCCTTATCACCCAACGTTTCAATTCTATTCCATGTCATCACATTCCAATCCATCTTAAAAACCTCAAACCCCACCGTCCTATACACAAACATATCATAATTGGATTCATCGGAAAACTCCTCTTCCAAAATCCGATTTACCAACAACATATCCTCACCAGAGAACACCACATAGTGAATATCCCCGGAGAATTGCACAGGCACCATCGTCTGAAAAATGGAAACTCGAGGACCATTAACATCGCACACAGCAATTGTTCCTCCTTTGCTGACAGCATAAAACAATCCATTGTAATACACAACATCTTCCCAAAAATAGTAATCATTATTTTTGGTTAGAAAAATCCAAGAATTATAACCTTTTTTACAGAAAGCCAGATTATTACAACTATAACCATCAACAATAGCAAATGCAACGAATTCATCGCTACACGAAGAAGGGCTCGTTGACAATACAATTTTAGCGATGAAATCGTCACACATTTGTCTCAAACTAAAAAATCTTAAATAACCGAGAGAGTTTGTAATCGAATACTCACGACCGATATTTGAATAATCGAAACTTACCACGTTAGGGAAAGTGTGAATAGGAGGAAGAAAAAGAGTGACACATGTTAACGGATTAAAAAGACGAATCTGAGGGGTTTCGTTGAGAATTATAAGCCAACCATGAGAAGAAGCGCAAATACGAGTGCGATGAGAAGGAAGAGGAAGATTGAAGAGATGGGTTTTGTGGGTGGAGATGTTGAAGAAGGATTGGTGAGAAAGAAGGAGGCATGGGAGTTGAGGTGGGAGATGGAGAGGGGTTTTAGGGATGGAAGATAGGAAGGTGCGAGATATGGATCGGAATCGGATGTAATCGGCGTAGATTGCCAATTTTTGTGAGATTGTTTGTATGATTTCTGGTGGTAGTTCAGACCAGTCCACACTCATTTTTGTTTTCTCGCAACCCTTCATTCAATGTTTCTTCCTGATTTTGTTTGCACACGCCTCTTTTGCTCCACGACTCTATCCATCTAACTTTTCTTTAAGTCTAAATTTAGTCTCTTGACTAATGTTTCTGTGTTTCATTTTGATCATTTGATATCGTATGTCATTCAGCATCGTTAAAAAGTAAACAATAAATTTGTAAATAAACTCACAAAATCTAAATTAAAGGCATGAAAGGTAAAATGGCTACAAATAATATAGTAAATATAAAGTGACTTGAATGCTTATATCTCTCGATCTACAACGTTGAAGTCCAAATCATTGATTAAATAGTTGATCTTTCAATATGAACCAAACAAACGCAGTAACAAGACGAGAAATCAAACAACGTCGCACAAGACGACTACTAACACAGTGTCACACTCAAACGATGAAATCCAAAAGGAAAAAACCTCGATCTATATAAAAATGACTTATTTAGATTGAAATAAAGATAAAAAGATGAAGATGGGCAATTTCATGTCAAAAATTGACATAAAACCTCCTCCTCGATGAAAGAAATTGAAAATAGACATTTTTACTAGTTTAGCATCAAACATATAAACATACAATAAATGAAAATTATAGTTAGCATCAAACATATAAACATACAATAAATGAAAATTAAAAAAAAATCATAAAACTTGTTATCAAGGCCAAATGCATTATTGGGTCCTTTAAATTTAACGTTTGTACCAGATTAGTCCTTTTAGTTTTTTTAGCTTCAAATTAGTCCTTTATGTTAGTAAAATTGTACATTTATTCCTTTAAGTCATAAAATATATGCATCATTACCCTATTTTCATCAAACTCAGTTAAAAAGTGCTTATGTGGATGTTTATTGCTAAGTTGACAGCTCCTGTAACAACCCGCTTTTAAGTATCAGTTATCAATGTTAGAAGCTTGAGAAGCAAGCAAGGCAAATAAGAGATTAAGGGAAATGGCAATTTTGTAAATAAGGCTAAGAGGGAGATTAATTTGAATTATGGAACAAGATATTTATTCATGTTCCTTTCCAATCCTTCATTTCTATTCCAAATTCAGATTTTCCTTCTCCATTCCTCATCTCTCACGCCCCCAATCTCTCCATATCAATATTCCACCAAACTTCAATCTAAGCCTAGTGTGAAATCTTGCAAGAAAACTTGGGTTGGAAGCTAGTATAAGAGAAAGAAAAGAAGAACAAGGAAGAACCAAGGGAAGAAGTAGATTGGAGCAAGCTAGGGTTGTTGGATTCAAGCTTAAACAGCACCAATAGTGGATTAAGGTGAGCTCCACAGGGTTTTAGAACCCGTTAAGTAAGTTTTGGAAGTTTACAGCTTAATTACCTAGTTTAGAGTTTTTAGTACCTAATTGCCTTTCCATGTTAATCCTTGATTATTGATGATATAAACTAGCTATATGCCTTAGAAAATGATCCTTAAACATGTTATGATGTCTGGGTATGTTGGATAAGCTGAAATGGTGAAAAATCACGTTTAAAACTTGCCAAATGCTGTCTAACTGCAGGTAAAATCGTGTCACGATTTTCCAATCGTGTCACGATTTCACAGGCAGGAACAAACTGATTTTCTGGGTAGGAAATCGTGTCACGATTTCCAAATCGTGACACGATGGGAGCATTGGCAGAACATGCTGTTTTTTTCATCCTTTCTCGCACCATTCCGGCTTTCCAATGCTACCTCGGACTCAATAACGATTAGTAGTGATTAAGTGATGCTTTTAGGCATAGAAAGACCCAACCTTTGGGGAATGTATAGATGAATTATAAGTGAGGAAAGGTACCATGATAAGAGAGGATTTTCTTAATCCATAAGTAGTCATAGCAAGGTTACGGAACTAGATTAGGGTTTAACCCTTACGAAGCAATGTTATGAACTCGATTCGGTATTCACGAATCTAAGAATGATATAATGATGAACCTTCATAGGTTAAGAACTTAAGAATGATGATTAAATTATAAGATGGGCTTGATGTGTCTCTTGTATGCTCGCTAGTTAGTATACGAGGGGTTCCTGTGAAGTTACCGCCTTTAATGGCAGCCGGAACGGTGAAGTTACCGCTCGTGAGGGCAGCTACACATCCAAGTCTATAAGTTATGTGTCTCCTGTCTGCTCGTCAGTTAGTATACAGGGGGTCACCGTGAAGTTACCGCCTTAAATGGCAGCTGGGACGGTGAAGTTACCGCTCGCGAGAGCAGCCACACAAAAGATAAGAGGAGTCCGGTGTTAGCCTGATATGATAGGAATTTTCACCGGTAAGATGGGAGATGTACTTCGGGGTTACTCCACCCGGATGCACTCCGTAAAATGAACCAAGATAATGTTATGTTTGTTCAACCCTAACTGCTAACTTAAGATATGAATGATGATAAGTTTATTTATAATTGTATTAAGGAATAGGACAATTAGTTCCTAGTCACAAGAAGTGGTCATAGGATGTCCCCAAGACCACTGAGCATAAGTTAAGTTAGCATATGATGAGAATGTTAAAGATAAGAAGCGATCTTAGATTTTCCCCTCGATCGCGAATTAAGCAAAGAACGATGGCGATCATAGGTATCCCCAAGATTGCCAAGAGTAGGCACGGCGACCCTAGGTTTCCCCCGTGGTTGCCAACAGTTGGTAGGGTAGGAGCTCACTGAGACGTTATGTCTCATCCCTTTCCTTCTGGTGCAGGTTCTTCACAGGTAGCACGACGAAAAGGTAAAGAGAAAGCTACGGATTGATCGTGCTGCTTATGCTTTATTATATGGACATTTGTATAAGAATGTTGTATTATGATGTATATTATGAAGAATGTTTGGTATCGAATGATGAGTTGTATGATAAACTTATGTTTTGTATAATCATTACCAATCTTTCTGTATTGTATTTAATGTATCCGGTACGAAATTTTAATACTCGTAAGAGATCCTAGGCAATCTCTCTATAGGTGTTACAGCTCCAAATTCACCTATCTCAAAATTAGGGTTCATAAGTGTATTATTCGGTATTAGTTTGAAACAATCATTCAATTACTTGATTTCTAATGTTGTTGTTGATGAAATATTTTCTTCTTAGCAAAACAATAAGAAGAAAATGTATATAAATAATCATGTTTGTTGTCATAAACTCTTTTTGACATTCCACCTCAATGTTAAATGGTCATATAATCATTTTATAACAATGTTGTATGAAAAAAGGGATCAATTTGTTACAAAAAATAATTAAAGGACTAACTTGTTCACTTTTACTACCATAAAGGACCAATTTAAAATTAAAAAAATTAAAAAGATTAATCCGGTATAAACGTTAAACTTAAAGGACCCTAGGATGTACTTGGGCTATTATCAATTACTTACAACTAACTTACCAAACATAATATATATAAATATATAAATATATATATATATATAATAGTAATAATAATAAGGCTTATTAGGTCTTTTGGTCCCCTAAATAATTTACAGTTTTCATTTTGGTCCCCTATCTATAAAATTCAACGTTTTGGTCCCCTTGGTTTTCGTCCGTTATTCAAAATGGTCCTTTCTGTCAAATAAGTCACTTTGCCGTTAGTGAGTGCACACGTGGAGCATCCAACGTGGCACGTATATAAGCTGTATTCTTGGTCTTAGAGAGAGAATACGAACTGTTTTTGAAAGGAAGGGTTTTTAGAGAGAGAGAGGGAAACCAAAGGTCTGAGAAGAAGGAGGAGAATCAACACCATACGAAATCAACTCATACGAATTCGCCTTTGAAAACAGAAATGGCTGCAGAAGATGACGATTTTGAAGCTGAGATTGAGGAGAATGACGAGGTATGTGTTCAAACTTATTTAAATCGTAGTTAGGGTTTATTGCTATTTCCGGTTTAGGGCTTTGGTTTCTTGGTTTTGGTATTGGTTTATGGGTTTGGTTTCTGGTTTAGGGTTAGGGTTTCGAAAAAAAATCCATTTTTTAATCAAATTAACAACTGGTTTGTGTTATCTATGTCGTGCAAATCAACTTATGAATTGTTTTATGGATTCGATAAAAATTCCTTTTTTAATCAAATTAACAAGTGGTTTAGCATAATGTTCTCGTTTTTCAAATTAACAAGTGGTTTTATGAATTAGGGTTCTTTTTAACAAGTGGTTTTATGAATTAGGGTTCTTTTTAATATGGTTTTTTAAAGGGTTAAGCATAATGTTCTCGTTTTGTAACAGTTGGAGGGTAGATTTCTGCTTGTGCTCCACCATGGGGGGGCTTTTGGTGAATTTCACCATGCTGATTATAATGGCAAGCACACTGTGTTAGAATGTGACCCTGACTATTGGAGTTATTTTTCTTTGCTATCAACTATAAAGAGAATAGGTTACTCCTCCATTACCAGCCTTTGGTACCATGACCCTAATCTAGTGGTTGACTTGGTTAGGTTGAATAGTGACAATGGTTGTAGAAGGATGAAACATATAGCAGAAATGTATGATAGGGTTCATGCTTATGTAGTACACCCTGTAGAACAACCTAGAGTTGCGAATTTGAACCCTTTAGATGAAGCAAATGATTTCCCTGTAAGAAATGCTGGAGTTGTGTTGGAGGAAATTAATGAGGAAATGGAAAATGTGTTTAATGGTTTTTATTTGAACCTGCCTTTACTTGAATACCCAGTAGGCAATGTTAGTGAGGGGACCACAGTGGGGAATGAGGGGACCACTGATGTTGAAAATGAGGGGACCACTGTTGTTGAAAATGAGGGGCCCACTGGGGTTAAAAATGTGGGGAATGAGGGGCCCACTGAATTGGAAAATGTAGTAGGAGCTGAGGTGGATGGTGGGGTGACTGAGTTGAATGAAAAAAGAAGTGAAGGGCCCACTGAGGTGGATGGACCATATGTGGTTGTAAATGTTAATGGGCCTAGTGGTGAGGAGGGAAGTCAAGCTGGTGCAGAGCAAGAATTGAGGGATGAGTCAATCTGTGTAGGTGAGGAAAGTGAAGATAGTGCCCTGAATATAAATTTTGATGACTCAGAGGAAGAGGTGGGTGATGAAGACAACTTTGGTGCAGCAGTAGGTGAAGAAACAGAAAAAGAAAAAGAAGGTGAGGTTTTTGCTGAAGCTGAAGGAGTAGATCTGTGTAATGTGGTTGTAACTGAAGCAAATCAGGGAACTAATGGGAAGGAGGCTAGTGGTAGTAGTAGGACAAAGAAGAAGAGGGGAAGACCATTAAAGAAAAATGTTGAACCTGTGTTTGAGGATGAGGTTTTGGCTGAGCAAATTAACACAAATGCAAACTGTGGGGAAGTAATTGGTCAGTCTAGCATAGTGAGGGATAGGGGACTTAGTGATGATGAGGAGTACAATAGTGATGTGTTAGAGAGTGCTGGTGAAACTGAAGATGAAGAGGAAGATGATGGCAGTAGAATTAAGTTTTCCACATTTAAACAACCTGACAACATGCGTGACTATAATTGGGAGGTAGGGACATACTTTGTGTCTAAGAAGGAATTTCAAGAAGGGATAAGGACATATGCAATCCATTCTGGAAGGGCTTTAAAGTTTAAGAAGAATGATCAGAGGAGGGTGAGGGTTATATGTAAACCTGGTTGTAATTGGGAGGTATATTGTGCAAAGATACCAAATGAAGAAACATGGCAACTGAGGAGGATAAAGGGCAAACACAGTTGCAGTAGGGAGTATAAGGTAAAGATGATGAACTCAGATTGGTTGGGTAAAAAACTGCATACAAGGGTAAGAGAGAATCCTACTTTGAAGTTGTCTGCAATAAGGGATAGAGCTCAAGAAAAATGGAATATTGGGGTGAACTGGACTAAGGCATATAGAGCTAGAGGTAAAGCACTTGATATGGTGGATGGGTCTTTTAGGGAGCAGTACACTAGGATATATGATTATGCTCATGAGTTGTTGAGGTCTAATAGAGGATCTAATGTTATTGTTAGCACTCAACCATTCCAAGGCACTGAAGAAGAACTTGAGAGACCTGATGCTGTATTTTGTCCCCATTTTCAAAGGATGTATGTTTGTTTAAAAGGCTGTAAGGAAAGCTTTTTTAAGTGTAGACCTATAATTGGACTAGATGGGTGTTTTTTAAAGGGTTACTATGGGGGGCAACTGTTGGCTGCAATTGGAAGGGACCCAAATGACCAGATGCTTCCAATAGCATTTGCTGTGGTTGAAGGGGAGACAAAGGAATCTTGGAAATGGTTCTTGGAGCTGCTCATTTCTGACTTAGGTGGACCTAGGATGTGCAAGACTTACACTTTTATAAGTGACCAACAAAAGGTAATTATTTTTTAATTTTAATAGTTATTTTCACTTTGTTAAGTTATTTTCACTTTGTTAAGTTATTTTCACATTTTAATAGTTATTTTCACTTTGTTAAGCTAAGCTATTTTCTATGTAATGTGTGGTAGGGTCTTTTGCCAGCCATTGATGAGCTACTGCCAGGAGTGGATCAAAGGTTTTGTGTGAGACACCTTTACAACAATTTTAGGAAGAGATATCCAGGTAAAAAGTTGAAGGAGCTAATGTGGAAAGCAGCTAAGGCAAGTTATGAAAATGCCTTCAATGATGCAATGCAAGAGATTAAAGAGATAAATGAGGGAGCATATGATTATTTGATGAACATTCCTGCTAGGCATTGGAGTAAGTCCAAGTTCACATGTGGATCAAAATGTGACACTTTGGTTAATAACATGTCAGAGGCATTCAATTCCACAATTTTTATTGCAAGGACAAAACCAATAGTGACTATGTTTGAAGACATTAGAGTGTACTTAATGGAGAGGTGGGAAGCAAATAGGAAGAAAATAGCAAGGTATGATAATGATGTGTTACCAAACATCAAGAAAAGACTAGCCAGAGAATCTGCATACACTAACAATTGGCTGATAAGGTATGATATTATTTCTCTGCAAGCTTTATTTATTAATGTGAATGTTGATAACAATTGACAATTGGCTGATAAGGTATGTAACTGTTATTTATGTAGGCGTGGGAGTGAGTATGATTATGAAGTTAGGCATATTTCATTAACTGGTCACAAATTCCATGTTAATTTGCAAAGGGGGGAATGTGACTGTAGGAAATGGCTGCTGACTGGTTTGCCATGCTGTCATGCCATTTCATGCATGAGAAACCAAGACATGAACATAGCTGACTATGTTCCAGATTATTACAAGAAGGACCAATATGCAGCATGCTACAGCAGTGTCATCTATCCAGCTAATGGGCAGTGTTTATGGCAAAGGACTGATTATGGTGATCTTCAGCCACCACCCATAAGAAGGCAACCTGGCAGGCCAAAGAAGAAAAGAAACAAGGATGCTAATGAGTTACTTGATCATAGTCAACTGAAAAGGGCAACATGGGGTATGAAATGCAGCAGATGCAAGAAGAGTGGACATAACAAGTCCACCTGCAAGCTTCCACCACCTCCACCACCACCTCCAGCTGATGGCTCATCAAGCCAAAATGTCCCTGTCCCTGCTCAAGCTGATGTCCCTGTCCCTGTCCCTGTCCCTGCTCAAGCTGATGTCCCTGTCCCTGTCCCTGTCCCTGCTCAAGCTGATGTCTCTGTCCCTGCTCAAGCTGATGTTCCTGTCCCTGTCCCTGTCCCTGCTCCATCTGCTGCAACTCAGCAGTCAAAAACCAGGAAAAGGAAGGACAAGGAGAAAGTTTCTTCAACACAACCAACAACAAAGGCTAAAAAGAAGAAAGTGTCTGCTAGAGCAAAGGGTTCAGTTTCAACCCAACATTAGCTAGGTGTCTAACTTGACTGTTTTTTTGGTATTATGCTTAAGTGCATATATTTTGATGTAATGACAAAGTGCTAGATACACTTTAGGTTTGAATGTTATTTTGATGTAATGACCAAGTACTAGATACACTTTAGCTTTTATGTCTATTTTGATGTAATGACCAAGTGTCAGATACAATGTTACTTTTATGCCTATTATGAATGAATCAGTATACATTATGCCAAAAATACACAATGTTACTTTTATGCCTATTTTGATGTAATGCCTATTATGAATGAATCAGTATACATTATGCCAAAACATAGTTCCAAGTCCTACATAACAAGACAATTTGGTATACATTACAGGCAATTTTCGTATCCATTTTGGTGTACATTACAAGCAATTCTTTTTAAGCCAAACCATCAGTTTTGTTATACATACATTACAGGCAACATACATTACAGGCAGAATGAATCAGTTTTTAATGTAAATTTAGACAACATTTCAACTTTCATTCAACTAAAAATACACAACTTTTTCATAATGCCAAATCAACTTCTTTCATTCATTTCATAATTTCAAAATTACACAACATTCAAATTACACAACAAAGTACTACATTCTAACTTTCAATCACAAAGTACTACATTCAAACATTCTTCCTATTTCAAGTACACATGACTCCAGCTGCCACTAATCTTGCAAAGTTGTATTGTTCCTAACACTAGGCAAACACCAAAACATGATAATCCAAAAATCATTGAAATCTTCAACCAAGATCTTGTCTTCTCCAATTCATTCTTCAACTTTGTATTCTTTTTCTGCAGCTTTACAATCTTCAATTCCCTGTCATCATTGACCTCTTCATCCACTAACTTGAAGAAACTACAACCTTTATCATATTGATTTTTGTAGTTTCTGCACCCCCAGAACTTTTTCCCATAGTTTGGATTGTAGCTATCAGTTACTGTTCGTACTACAGTTTCTTCTCCACACCTGCATTCTGTTTTTGCTCTATTTCTCAAATTCGAACCTCTCAAATTCGAACCCACAGACCCAGCTGATTGACCCATTTGATTTGACATTTCTCAGATTCGAAAAATTTGAAGCGAGAGTTACGATTTCAGGAAGGAGATAAGAGAGATTCAAGGAAGGGATTGAAACTGGTTGGGACCTATTTTTTGAAAAATTTCGAACAGAAATAGAGAGAGGAAGAGAGGTAGAAGAGAGAGGATTGGAGGAAGGAGGAAGGAGGAAGGAGAACCCTAACGGCAAAGTTAGGAGAAAGAAGATCTGAAAGAAGGAGAAAGGAGAAAGGAGAAAGAAGAAAGAAGAAACAAGATCTGAAAAAGCCAAGCCTTATATACGTGCCACGTTGGATGCTCCACGTGTGCACTCACTAACGGCAAAGTGACTTATTTGACAGAAAGGACCATTTTGAATAACGGACGAAAACCAAGGGGACCAAAATGTTGAATTTTATAGATAGGGGACCAAAATAAAAACTGTAAATTATTTAGGGGACCAAAAGACCTAATAAGCCTAATAATAATAATAAACCACACGACTAGATTTAAAATGGTATAAAGTGCTTGCGAACATCTTACATAATAGTCAAAGTCGAAGACCCTAAATTAACCAAATTTATGGCTCACAAGATAACAAGATCCAAGATCCTAAATGCATCATGACCCGTCAAAACTCATCAAGAGCCTAAATTTTCTCTTAGAAAATGGTGTGAGTTTGGTTTGAAAAAAAGGTGGGATGAGCTTACGAGTGGATTGACTTTTACAAGTTTTTTGTGGGTTAAATAGTTTACGTGGATTTGTTTTGAATAAACTCGTTACTCGTATTTGTTAACTGGTTTTTCAATTTTGCAAACCACTTATACTCATTTACTCAACCCAAACCGTTGAATTGCGTCATTCCAAACCGGTTTGGTAGGGTCTTTCAATTTTACCCAACTTATGTACATCTCTGGTTATTCGTATAATTTTTAATTTGAGAAAATCATAGGTAGTTAAGTTTTTTTTTTTACTTTGAAAATTATTTTATTAATAAAAGTCTAGCAATAAATTAAAAATCAAAACCGTACAAATATAAGGTGTAGTTCTTCAATTCATATGCAATATGGATTATAAGGAGCATATTTGACTGAATAATAGACATCTTCGTTGGCATCACACCTAACATGCAAAAAAAATAAACTATGAAGTAAACATTTTTTTTTTAAGAAGCACTATGAAGTAAACATTAAAATAAATACAATGCCTAATAATAGAACCAACCTAAGTAAAAGATTGTTGAAGAGCTTTCGGCGCCAGAACAACATTTGAAACATTTGATTATGCCATAAGATCCTTAAAAGACATCTGGCGTAACTAAAGCCTTTGATACCTCTTAGTACAATAATGAAAGAATTTGCCAACATATAGTAGCAACTACGACACCATCATTCTCTCACACCACAACACGAATACCCCGCTTACCCCCATATATCAAACTTATTGCATCAACATCAAGCTTATATCCAGTGAACATTAAATACTGGCAAATTTGGACTTTCACTCAGCGTCTCTAACAACACTACACCAACACTCTTAAAATTAACAATAAATCTTTGTGTCGTTTGAACAATGGTAACCACATCAACATCAATCTCATCCGAATATATTTTATTTATAGCAAACCATATTTCATAACGTTAGGCTAGCACATGGACTATAATATTCTCATTTGCATCAACAATATTTCTTTCTAATCACTCTCAAAATAGTATGTAAATTAAAAACCACACCTAAAATGGAAGAAAATCATACATGTTTTAAGAGAATAAAAGTGGCAACGGGAGAGTACGTTGAATTTCAAAAGAAAAAAAAAACTTTGTTAATTGAAAGAGTATTCTAATATTGAATATTATGATGTATGAGATTAGAGACAAACATAATATCACTGTTAGGAGGTTTAAAAGATAAAATATTGTGATCAAAGGCAATTATCCTCTCTAAATACCGTTTTTCTCAGTAACATTCAACCAAGATCGTAAAATGTTTCTCTCTTATTTAATTTGGTATATTCAATTCAACATCATTTTCTGTCAAACCAATTCGGTTGGTGTCAAATAAGTAGTACTCCCTCCGTTCCTTTTTAATTGTCACTTTTGAAGAAAAAATTTGTTTCTTTTTAACTGTCACTTTCAAAGTTCAATGCAACTTTAAATAATGTTTTACCAATTTTATCCTTAGTTATTTATTACGGAGAGAGAAATATATGAGATGATATATTAAATGAATAAGGTTATTATAGTAAAAGTATAAATTATTCTATCAAAAGTAGTGGCATTTATTAATTATCTTGGTTTGTGTAAAATGTCAAAAAGTGACAATTAAAAAGGAACGGAGGTAGTAATTCTTACTACAAAATAGTGGTCTCCATTATAAACGAATTGTGGCATGTTTGTTACTAGGAGCATTATGTGATAGGTGGTCCACTTAGACACTAACTAATGGCTCGTAATCATGGATAGTAGTGGATTCCTCTGCATCGAATTCTTCAAATCAGGTGATCAAGAAGTCATGCAAGTCCCTAGCTACTTCCATGCTCTAGGTAGTAGTAGTAATCTTACTCCTCTCAAATTACTTTAATATTCAACCACTAGTCAGCCAAATAATCCGCTTATTTAATTGCTTAATGGCTACTATTTTATAAGTACATATCTATTTCTATTATTGCTCTACCGTGTTATTTAAAAGTGAAAACTTGTGATGCAGCAAAGCAATAGAAACGAAAACGATAAGAGGTAAGCGTCCTTTTTACCCTTTTGTTTATACCTTGGACATTTCCTTTATACTACTAGACTAGATGGTGATATACTAGGAATGAGAATGACTTAAGTCCCCACCGTGGCACCGCACTTTAAAATGCCACTAGCTTTTATTAATTTTTTTCTTTTCAATAAAGGGACATAAGAAAAGAATAAAAGTTGACGCTTACGCTGCATAGAGATTAGAGGGTAGGAAGCAAAGAGCATGTACCTTTTTGAAAGGTTGAGGGCAAAAAAGTTGTTCCTTTTGCATCTTCTCGAGTCAATTTTTTTTCGAAATCAACAGTTTTTTTTGTTTGCACCCTTCCTTTTTTATCCACTCAAGACAATATGTACACTTTGACAAGTCTAGTTAACTAGTACTAACTCTTGGTCAAAAGAAAAGTTAACTCTAAAACCAAAGGGTTATTTGTATCTAAAAAAAAATGGGAGGGAAAAAAGTTATAAATTTATTATAATTAGCATCTTTTTGTAGCTTCTAATTATTACAATTACAATTACAATTACAATGAAACTATTTTACATAACCACACGAATTTCATACTGTAGTATTGTACTAGTACTCCCTCCGTCCCAAATTGTATGACGTTTTGGACATTTCACACGTATTAAGAAATATAATTAATTTTGTGTGGAAAAGATATATTATGAGTTGTTTTACAAAATTGTCCTTAATAAATGGTATGAGAAAGATAAATTAAAGAATTGAAAGAAGAGAGAGTAATAAATAGTTAAAGATATAATAGGAAAAGTAACATTAATGTTTCATTGATATTGTAAAACGACATACAATTTGAGACAAATTTTTTTTCCAAAGCGACATACAATTTGGGACGGAGGGAGTACTTAGTTACTTTATGTCTCAAAACAAGTAACGGTTGATTACTTCGATAATGTCTTTTTTAATCCTTTCTTGCAGAAGTACGTACGAAAGAACTACTTTTTGTTCTATACAGTATACTCCCTCCATCCCAAAATATAAGTAAAAATGAGTCAACATAAATTGATGTATTTAGTACAAATTTTGAAGCAAATACATTAACTTTTGTTGACCAATTTTTACTTATATTTTAGCACCGAGCAGTACCCTGTTATTTTGTACAGTTTCACTACTCACCATTTGTTGAACGGTGAATTTTGCATCAAAACTCACAAGCAATGACATGCATATTTATATCACGTCACCTTCAACTAGTAACTACGGTCAAAGCTCAGTTCTTTTTTAGGATCGGTCAAAACGTAGTTATATTATATGCCATGCAGCAGAATTCTTCAATTTATTTTTCAAAGCATATGCTCTCATTATTTGTCTTTTTTTTTTAGTTTTTTTTGAGAGGGTATTTATTCAGTAGTTATTTACTACCAAGAAACATTATTTGGTGTATAGATGAAGTATATATCTGGAGTAGCATACCCTATGTCAAAATGAATTCAATTTCCCTGCAGACACAAACTAATGTAGAAAGACACTACATTAAAAGTTAAAAATCAATTATTTTGGTCATTTGAACTTTGATTTTTTTACTAGAAATTGAAATTTAATTTGAAACTATTAATCTATACGTTTATGTAATATTGTTCTAAACTGGACGAAAGTCCATCAATGATATTCACGTCACGTATGATGGACATCGTCAAATGTTGATCCACTAATTAGCAGAGTGCTTATCACCACACAATTCCTTGCCGAAGAGCTTTCATTGATTGTCGTCCTCTATTGTTCTGCCGGTTGAATCAAATATTCATAAAAGGGGTGTTTGACAACACACTTTTCAACATAATACTAGTATTAATGATTAAAATTCATTTAAGTCCAAAATTATGTGAATCCCTTGTATAAATTTGGTGAGATACATATCAATATCACTAAAAAAATTAGGTTGAAAAATGTGTTGGTAATGTAATTATAATTTTTTGTTGGGTCTTGTTAACGAGTGTTTCCGGGACACTCTGTAAGCATTCTAAATTAGGAAATTATTCTTCAAAAAAGTCGTTTAATTTTCAATACTCCCTCCGTTCCTTTTTAATTGTCACTTTTGAAGAAAAAATTTGTTCCTTTTTAACTGTCACTTTCAAAGTTCAATGCAACTTGAAATAATGTTTTACCAATTTTATCCTTAGTTATTTATTACGGAGAGAGAAATATATGAGATGATATATTAAATGAATAAGGTTATTATAGTAAAAGTATAAATTATTGTATCAAAAGTAGTGACATTTATTAATTGTCTTGGTTTGTGTAAAATGTCAAAAAGTGACAATTAAAAAGGAACGGAGGTAGTACATTAAATACACAACTTTTCATAAAAAGTTACTATTTAAGACGATTAAAGAGTGTCCGGGGCACTCGTTAAGATTTCCTATATTTTTACCAAATCTAATTAGTGCTCAAAAGATACATGCCCCATTATTATATACAGTGCTGGTATTTTTCGTTGTTCCAATGATTTAATCATAGCTCTGACTATAATTCAACAGGCCAACTGGTCCGTACCTCACAGAGTAATAAAACAAGGAAAATGAGTGAGGAGAGGAGACACCAAAGAAAATGAATGTGGTATCAACAGATCTTGATTTCGTTTGTCTTTGTTGTTTTGAATTCGAATTCGAATTCGTGAAAGAAATTAAAACATTAAATAGTGTGGTAGAGAATGGATGAATGGTACAAATATCAAATATGGTTAGATTTGAAGCAATAAATAAGGCAAGTAAAAATGGGGTTGGTCTCATAAATGCACATATAGAAAAAGGATGTGGTAATTATTTGTGTGGGAGTTTGTTCTTGTGTATAATTAATATTTGGGGTTTGGAGAGATTTTCTAAGGGCGTGGGTTTATGGTTGTGGGTGTGATGAGTGCGACGTATCGAGGGACAAAAGGGAGGAAGATTAAATCATATCTTTTGTTTGTGGTGTCACTCAGAATTTATTCCATCATGGAAAAAGGAACATCAGAAGATAAAAGTGTTACTATTGGAGATATTGACCATATTCTCTCTTTCTAACCTACGCAATGCAGGGCCTTTGAAAAGTATCACTAGAGAAATTGTCTTTGATTGCACCACATATACACTAGAACTTTCTTTCGAGTAAGTTATTTTCACCACAGGCTAGCATAACAACTCATCTCTTCTGTTATTTTTCCAACATTAGAGTTCGACAATAACAGCCCTAACACAAAGCCTCCATGACATGACATCCTACAATTTGTTGAGCAACAAAAATTGGAAACAATTATTCGCTATTAATAATGTGTTGAGTTTGAAAACAACGCAGCATCATGATTTAAAAGATCTGAATTAAAAGGCCGAACAAGCTATGACCTAGTATCGTAGTAGTCAAACTAAGAAAAGAAAACGTACAAAGATGGAGAAAAATACTACAGCATTAGAGTCTAGAGACCGGTGGATATATTATACGCTTAGTAGTAATACTGACTTTACCAACGTTGATCAACCCACGCGCCATGAAAAGTGTGTGCTTTATTGTCTCTCTTTTGAATAAAACGTTGATGTCAGAGTGTTCAATCATGGGCCTAGATTTGTGTTCAGATAAAGGTTGTATGAAAAAGCATTCAGCTATAGGGAAGGAAGGAAGGAAATATCAGCCATGAATTAATGCTTTGCTTGGTGGTGGTACAGTGGTACTATGTTGCCTCTTCGAATACGCAAATCATGAAAAGCAATTAAATCACCACCAATTTTTAAATTTTAAATTAATTTTTAGGCAGAATAAGAGAAATACATATTCAACACAATACAAATGGGAGGCGGCCATGCATAATCTCCTACTGCAGCTTGCAAAAAAAAACTAAACGCGTTAAATTAATTAATATCAAGATGGCAATGGCACATTCTAAAAAAAAAACACTTAGAATCAGTAAAATAATTCAATAAAACCAATTATTTCCAGTACCCCTCTGGTGGCTAGATCTTTGCAAGTAGTTCAGATCTATAATCAACAAGTATCAACCGGTTATAAAAAAAATTAGTGCAAAAGCGTTCAACCCTAAAGAGGTGAAAGCAAGAGCAGGCTCCTGAAACCCTAGACCGTAAATACATCTTAGAAATACAGGTTTGTATAAATAAATAAATATAAAAAACGTTATAAGAAAAATACTTCGTTGTTACCCAGTCTATACACCAATATAAATTATGAAGGTATCCACTTTACAAAGAAATGGAAAATTAGATTATAACTTTATAAGGGTATTTATGTATTATGTATTTGAATAACCAGAGGCAGAAAGCGACTTTATTTATCTGATTTCACCGTCCATCTTTTTAGCAAGCAAATATGAGATCCTGATTCCTGCAGAAAGAAACAAAAATACAAGAGAGAAAAACAAACAGTGTTGACAAATATACACACAAAATATGCATACCCGTTTCTCTCAGTATCCACAGCAGCTGTTTTATTTTTTACCTCAATAGTTGATTGAGATGTGTATATATAAAAATATCAGGAAGATTTTACAAAGAGAAGCCAACACAACTCTGTTGACAGTATGTCCACCTCCGGTCGCAAATTAGTGATGAGATCAATGAAGGAAGGGTGGAGGAGGTGGACAGAATGCCAAAAAAATGTGTAAGCAACACTTTGAGAAACCCACGTGAAATGAAATTCATCGAGAAAGGATAGAAGATTATTATGAGATTTGATAGGTTTGGCGATTAATATTACTGCTAGTGCTATAGGGGTTAGGGTAAAGGCATATGCAGCCAGCCAGCTCTATTTAAGATGTGACTGACGGAGGTGGGTGTCATTAATTACCTCCCTCTTATAATAATTTACTTTTAAGATTTCTTTTAAATTTAAAAATTAGTATGAGTATCCTTAAAAAAAATTGTGAGTAATTTTTAAAGAGGGGTAAAAACTATGAAAAAAGTTACTTTTCAACTTTATGCTAAAAGTAGAACTTATGTTTGGAAATTATGTTAATTAATTTTTATCAAAATATAAGTATTTGCCATTTTATTTACCCATGTGATTAGTTTTTATTGAATGATGATGATAGAAGAATAGTTCGTAATTCTTCAAAAGTGAACTATGTTTGTCTTAAAAGAATAAACTTAGAATATTGAAAATTCTAAAATATTTAAAAAAGGTAATTGAGATAGAAAAAAAATATTATTAACAATGGTGATTTTTTTTTGACAAGTATTAACAATGGTGATATTAATGACTAATTATAATTATTTTATATTAGATGCAAACTCTAGCAAGATTTTGATATTACAAAGTCAGGTTGTACAGCTAAACTAACATTTTCTTAGACAAACTTTTTAAGTTATTGAATAAGCTACTTTTCAAGATAATGATTGAATCTTAACACAGGTGTGTATGAGAAAAAATATTTTAAAATAGTAAAATAAATATCATTTCTTTATACAAAAATATTTCATAGATATTTAAATTTTCCTATACCTACAACAATATATAATTAATCACATGTAAAATCATAGTTAATTCAGTTGAATAATTTAGATCACGTTTAAAATTATGGTTGATTGGAAATTGAAATAATCTTCTACTACTCAATAGAGAGGTTTTTTGTTAACGCAATTACCAAAGTATCGCTGTTAATGTAAGCACAAATGGGAAATGTATTAATTACCTTTATAATTTGGTAACTTTTGCGACTTTAGTGTATATACGAGGGAAAAATGATTAAAGTAAACTATTTAGATAAAAGAGAACAAATGATTAAGAAATGCATTGTATAGAGATAAAATTATCAAAATCAATTCAATCATTAATTATTGTAATTTTTTTAATATTTTTATAAATATGACCTTATGGAAAATTGGAAAACAATAAATAAACCCACTAATATTTAAAAAAAATGGCATTAGATGAATGGTAGAAAAGGCTTTTAAATAATAATTACATCTTAAAAGTTATGACATTTTCTTATAAATAGAACTTAAGAAAAAATGATTTTTTTTTATAATACATCTTAAAAGTTATGACATTTTCTTATTATAAATAGGACCAAAAAAAATTTGATTATTTTTTAAATATAAATAAGACCGAAGGGGGTACATGGAGTAGTTCAATAATTGTGCAGGGAGAGGGTGAAGGTGAGAAAAACACAAGAATGGGGGTTGAGTTGTGTTTTTTTTTTCTTTCTCAAAAATTTAGAGTTAGTTCAGCTTCTGAAGGAGATCAGAATCTGAAACTAAATTCAGAGTTATGATGCATCGGATTGAAAGTAAAAGAGAGAGAGAGAGAGACACAAGCAATTATTTTGCTTCCTTCCACAACCCGGAAGTAGTTCAGTCCTCTTGTTACTTACAAAAGATTTTTCACTATAATCCAAATAGTTACAAAATGCTCAAGCACACAAGCAAGAGACTTCCAAATGCTCAAACACACAATAAGAGACTTCTAATTGCTCAAGCACACAAGAAAGAGACTTCTTATTGCTCAAGCACAAAAGCAAGAGACTTCTAAACAAACAGAGTTACAAAGAAATATGTTTGAGTTGAACACTTGATATACTATCAGTGGTGCTCACAAAATACAACACAGTTTCCAGACTCTAGACTTAAGAAATTCTAAGATGAGAAAGTTTGAAAGAATTTCTAAGTTATTGATGAGTATAGAATTTGGAAGAGTATTGACACTTTTCAGAGTCTTTTAATTCTCATTATTTTTCTTCAATTCTTCAGTCCTTTATATAGAGGAGTAGAGAGACATTGAGAAGATGTCAGATCATCAATAGAGACGTTTGAATTGGAGCTTAATCCAACGTTGATTTGTTCCTTGACTTGGAGTGCGTACCACGAAGAATATTGTTTGAATCCTTTCCTTAAAATGGATTGGATGTTTTGTCCAAGTAGACAAAGTTGCAGAGAACACTTATGATTCTGAGAAGTTGCAGAGGTCGTGGTTGTACTATGTCCTTGATGACAGTGACACCAGTTGACTTCTGATACTCCAGAGTCTGAGTCTTCAACTTCTGATCCTTCAGGCTTCAGCTTCTGATCCTTCAGACTTTAGCTTCTGATCCATCAGCTTCAGACTTCAACTTCGGACTTGCAACACAAGCTTCCAATAAAATATTTCCTTGCTCTTAAACTTGCTCCTTGAAAGCCAAAACTTGATTTATATTTTAATAATTGTAGTTTATGGTCCTGCACACTTGAGACAAGCATTAGCATATCCAATTTTCTTTTTAATACCTTGTTATCATCAAAACTCAAAAGAGGCATTGTTTACACATTTTGTTCCAACAATCTCCCCCTTTTCGATGATGACAAACACCAGTATAAATAGAAAATTATTGTTAATTTAATTAACAAGTTGTTTATAGGGTCTGAGGTTTGTAAGCTCCTCCCGAGTATTATCCAGGTTAATTAAATTCAGTTTTTAATCAATAAAGAGTAACACTCAGAATTATCTCACAGTCATAGGTTCAGAGACTAAAAGATGAGAAGATGTTCTTCTAAGTTAATTAATTTTCAAAAATTAACTTATTGGCTCAGAGCCTGAAATTACTATATTCTACTGCCCCTTTTGTCATCAACAAAAAGTTAAATAAAAAAACATTAAGGAGAGAGAAAAATAATTGAGATAAGAGTGAGAAAAAGTTTTCATGCAATCAATAGCAATCATGTATCAAAGATAAGTATCAGAGCAAAAATATCAGAGCATACATAAATATTGCATTCAGAAGCAAGAGATATCAGACAAAAGATGATGTTCAAAAGCAAAACAAATTAACATTATTCAGAAGCAAATTAAAATTAAAGACTAGGGTGTGCATTCTAAGGTTAATGAGGTTTCTTCAGAAGCTCCAAAATGGCACTGATCCCATACTTCATTTCTTTGAAACTGATTAAGTTCTTCTTGCATAGCCACAATCCATCCATCATCAGAAAGTGCTTCATCAACTGTTGTAGGTTCAATCATTGATAGTAATCCAAGCATAAAATCATTTTGTCTGAATGCTGATCTGGTCTTTCTTGGACTATCCTTGTTTCCAATGATTAACTCTTCAGGATGTGAAGACTTGTACTTGAAGGTGTTTCTGGGTGGATTTGCTTCTTGAGATTCAGTAAGACCTTGTTCAGAAACATCTTGATCTTGATTAGCTTCAGGAGGAGTGTCAGCTTCTGAGAGGTTTTCAACTTCTGGAAGATTTTTAGCTTCTGAACTTTCTTCAGACTCAGAAATCTGATCAGGTTCTGAAGTATCCTCTGATAGCTGAATATCTGCAAAACTCTCAACTAGCTCTGATATTTTATTATCAGGCTTCTTGTCATCAAATCTGATGTGCATTGATTCTTCAACAACATGTTTTCTGAATTATACACTATGTATGCTTTAGATCTCTCAGAGTATCCTAAAAAGATATCCTTGTGAGCCTTAACATCAAATTTCTTTAGGTATACTTTGTTGTTCAGGATATAACATGTACATCCAAACTGATGAAAATAATAAATGCTTGGCTTTCTTTCTTTGAATAACTCATATGCTGTTTTATTCAGAATTGGTCTAATATAGATTTTGTTCTGAATATAACATGTTGTGTTAACAGCTTCTGCCCAGAAGTACTTTGCAATGTTAGATTCATGAATCATGGTTCTGGCCATTTCTTGCAAAGACCTGTTCCTTCTCTCTACAACTCCATTTTGTTGTGGAGTTCTGGGAGAAGATAACTCATGGAGGATTCCATGTTCTTTACAAAAAGTTTCAAAAGGTTCATTTTCAAATTCACCACCATGATCACTTCAACTTTTAAAATTTTCAATTCATTTTCAGTTTGGACTTCTAAGGAATTCAATTCACCACCATTTTCACTTCTAAGGAATTTTACCCAAGTTCATCTACTGTAATCATCAACAATTACCAATCCATATCTCTTCCCATTGATTGATGCAATGCTGACAGGACCAAACAAGTCAATGTGAAGCAGTTCTAAAGGTCTGGAGATAGAAACAGTGTTTTTGGATTTAAAGGAACTTTTAATGATTTTTCCTTTCTGGCATGCTCCACACAGAGCATCTGAGTGATAGTCAATGTCTGGTAAGCATCTGACCAGTTATAACTTGCTAAGCTTAGAGACTAGTCTCCAGTCAGCATGTCCCAACCTTTTGTGTCATTGATGTCAGTCAAAAGTAAGTATCGTTTTTATATCGTTCCACAAGGATTAATGTGATATCATAAACCGTTCAACGTCGATTATCGTCTTAAGTTAGGGTTTAACCTTTTTCTTTACTACGCTACTCATCATTTAAAAACTTAATAAATAAATAAATAGTAGAGTAATAGGACATAGAAGGTGTTAGGATTAACGTTCATCAATCCAACATCGTTTGTATTCGATTGATTGTAAATACTGATTCTAGTTTTTTCTTATATATGACATTATCACGTATTGCTCAACAACGTCATTGATTTCCCAAATGACGTCGTGAGATCGATCGTATCGTTTAATCGATGATTTCTCAATCTATTAAACGATTCGAAAGCTTTACGATCCAATACTTAAATGTAATTATCAAAACCAAATCCCATTTCTAGAATTTCTTATCTTGATAGAATATCATTCTAAACCTAGATTCAAAAGTCTTTTTCAACAACATTTAAATCAAATATAAGAGTGAAAAGCAAGAAGAAATTCAATGGTATATAAAAATGCTAGAATCATATATTTAATAATCAAAAGTTTACAACATGGAATGATTGATTACCTATTAATCCCAACAAAGGAGATTAGTTGATCATTGTCATGATAACTATTGCAAACAAGAAAGGAAGATGAAGATATATTAAGGTTTGATGTCTCAAAGCTACTTAATGTATTCTTCAATCCAAATCACTTTGCTATTTGAAGTTTACCTCCTTCTATGCCTATTCTCTCTCTTAGATAACAAGTATTTTGAGCTCTGGAAAATGAAAATTCTGATAAAAAACTCTATATATAAAAAATGAGCTTCAAAATATATAAATATGCTGAGAATTTGCACGCTCGCTACAAGCGACCAGCCTGTCGCTTGTAGCGAGGAAGTCAACTGGCCAATCCAAGAGCTCCACGTCATCCATCAGCATTAAACCGCCCTCTGGTCGCTGTAGCGACAAGGTCTGTCGCTACAAGCGATGGATCTTTGAAATTCCCTGCCTAGGCTCGCTTCAAGCGTCCAGTTCATCGCTTCAAGCGATGAACTCTTGATAATCCCTGCCTAAGCTCGCTTCTAGCGATGGAAGCTGCGCTTCAAGCGATGAAAACCTGGAAATCCCTGCCTATCCTCGCTACTAGCGATGGCTTCTGCGCTTGTAGCGATGGCATCAATAAAAACTTCATATCTTTGCATCAATCAGGTCCAAGCATGTATTTCCTGCATAATCACATGGGGTAAGGCTTAGGATCACAAATATTGTATTTTTAACACAAATATGCTCTAATCCTAAGGTAACTTGTAAAACAAGTAATCATAAGTGCCCTAAATTGTACCAAAAGATAACAACTTTTAGGCACTTATCAAACTCTCCCCAACTTACATTTTGGTTTGTCCTCAAACCAAAGAATCAAAAGGAAATTTTCATAGCTTTTAAACCACAATATTGAGCAATTAGCAAAGGATTCAAAAGTGCGAAGAAATAAACATCAAATGAGTGATTCAAATGTGATTGCACAAGCTAAAGTTCAGTTTCTCATTAAACAAGATACATACTATAAATGTGAACTAGTTCTAAACACAAAGAATCAAATCACACAATCCTAAACAAGCAACATGTTTAAATTTGAACCAAACCTAACACACTTCTATATAAAGTATATGAACAATTTGAAATCTATTGTGAGGGTATGAACACTCATCCAACAAACATGATAACATTCCAATTAAATTATGTGTCCATCTAATTATCATTTCCAAAAGCATAAAAGGCATTGATCAAAAGGTCTTTAAGGGTTGTAATTGGGCTAGGTTACAAAAGAACTGTCATATGTGGGATATTTGAATTCAAATGGCCAAGCAAAAGGAACATTCAATCTAATTACAAACTTCCTTCTCTTTCCAATACAACTCTTGGTGAATTTCATACTTTCTTTTCTTGATTGATCTTGACAACTTTTTCTTTGAATTATTGCAAACCTTTCTATTTTTCTCTTTTCTTTTTCTTGGTTTGCTTTTCTTTTTTTTTTTTTTCTTTTCTTTTCTTTTTCTTGTTGTCAAGATCAATTATCACTTTCACCATTACATTGACATAAACATAACCTCCCTTTCTCCCCAACTTATTTCAATGATACCCTAATCGAATGTTCCTTTATCATTATGGCAAAGGTCAATAAAAACGATGGATAAGGGTTCACAAGAAAACAACTATCAGAATTCAATAAAGAGTTAACTATGAACTGAATTTTTTTTACAAACTCCGGCAATTTAAATAAGCAATTGAGCTTATTAAAATTGACAGTTCACAGTTAACAATTCTGATTCAATAGGCTCAGATGGGTTAACAGATACTCACACATCTCACAGGGTAGGTTTATTTGGTCAAGTATTTCACTCAATTTCAAAAAAATTGCCTTGATCACTTCAATACTTTTATACAAATTAAAACAACAACAGATTTAACATAAAATAACTGAGTTAAACACGAAATGTTGGTCTCCTGCATATATATACAATGGTTGAGGATTCCTCACATTTTGGCTAGTTCTATATTGGTTCAAAACTAAACAAATGCTTGCTTAAAACTGAATAAATTAACTTGTGTATAAAGAACTTATTCACATTCAAGAATATACCTAGAAAAACAAGAAAACGAGTACCTTAGCTGCGCGCTTTAACACTCATTCTATCATTATCACTCAAATGATTCTAAGCTCAAGCACTGGCTTTTGAATCTTTCATCTCTCTCAACATTGTTGGGACAATTTCAAAAAAATTTAACCATAAATAAATAACAAAACATAAATAAAATATAAACTATACTAAACATGTTATAACCAAAATAAATAACATAAACCAAAAGGTAACATCATCCATGGTACATAAAACATAAACAAAACAAAGTACAAAACATAATAAAATGTTATAAAAGTACAAAGCTTAATAAATAAAATGAAAGGGATGATAAAACAAAATCTGCAGCTCAGTCTGAATCATAGTCTTCAGAATCCATCAGGTCTGCTGCCATACGGTCAATGCTCCTAGTAGCTGCTGAGGAGTCATCACCAAGATCGTCATCAACATCAGCATCGTCATCACCATCATCACCGGCATCCTGATCACCAACATCTGCTGCAGCTGCCCCTCCAGGAAAGAAAGGCCTGTCCCCAGGCCAAGCTATGTGCTCAGAGAAGAAGGCTGGCGTCCATGTGCTGTGGCCACTGTCATGCAGATGACTCTGAATAGTCGTGAGAGCCCGGTAATTAGACGCATTCTGCGCCATGAGAAAAGAGCTCACCAAAGAGGGATCCCAACTAGAGAAATCCAGTGGAGGAAAGGTCGGGCCCTGAGGGTGGCTAGGGTGATGTGGTGGTGGTGGTGGTACACTAGAAGGTCCGGCTGATGTGGATGGTCCAGCTGAGGAAGAAGGTGGGGCAATAGGTGTGGGGGTAGAGCAGTACCTATTGATGTACCTGTCATCAATAGGATTCTTTATCTCTTCATCTACCTGGTTGGGCATGTGTACCCTAGCCCGTCTACAAAGTCCCATAATCAATCCAGGAAAGGTCAGTGGGCATTTGGGTTTGCCTGGGGGTAGAATGCCGCTCTCAGCTACAACCCTCATCTCATTGGCTATAAGCCTAGCAACGTCAACCTGACGGTTGCTAAGAATATAATGGAGAAGAGGTGTAACGTCGAGGGTGGTAGAAGAGGTGTGAGATTTAGGCCGGATATTATATAAAATTAGGGTAAGGACTACCTGAGCAGGAGTAGTCATGTCCTCTCTGAAGGCTCGGAAAGGCTTACCCGAAGCCTTGCTCAAATCGTAGTGCTTCCCCTCCTGGAAGATGTCTCGTGCAATCAGCTCATGATCCCAATTCCTGCTCCTCTGATGCTCATGGAAGTCACATAGCATGGTAGGTGCTAGTGGATTATCCTCTTCACAAAGCTCCAGCGGCTTACCCAAATATGCATTTATGGACATACGATCAAAGGCAATGGTACGCCCTCTCACGTATGTCATCCATGTAAATGGGTCAGATGGGTCTGCTGGGATTGGATTTGCATAGAATTCCCACACGATGTCGTAATTTATCTTCCTCGGTGGAGTGCACAGTATCCCCCATTTCCTTTCATTGATCATGTGTGCTATCCCTCCATATTCTCCCTCTTCTGATATCTGAAAGTGCTTCTCAGACCAAATTCTTCTTGTTTTCAGCTCCTCGTACCGTTCTTGATTTCTTAAGCTTAAGAAACGGCTCGTGTCATGCGGTTGAGGGTTGGCTCTAGGACGAGATGACGAGCTCTCAACGTTCCTTTGTCTTTTGGATGAGGATTTGGGTGCCATTCCTACACAAGGATTAAAACAGATAAAAATTAGGTAGGATACAAGTCAGGTTCAAATCAAAAGAAGAATAAAACAAATTCTGGGTTTCGTCGCTACAGCGACAGCTTGGTCGCTTGTAGCGAGCGAACCCAGAAATTGCTGGATACCTGCGCTACAAGCGTTGTCTAGCGAGGAAGACCCATTTCAAAATTTCATGATTTTCTGGATTTAAACCTACTTGTAGCATGCGAATTTAAGCTTAAAGTTAATATAAATGATTAACAATCACTTAAACTTCCATTTCATCAAAAACCCTAAATTATTTTGAAATTTTTACAATTAGGTTTTTTTCAAAATACGAATTGAATATACAAGAGGATGAATGGAGAGTTTTCCTAGTGATTCTAGTTCGTTTATTTCAGCTTAAGCTTCAGATAATCATGGGTAACAACAGGGCTTAATCTTAAGTATAAAAAATTTCAAAACCCTAAACCCTAAAATCGCAAACAGCATGCAGGCATCAATAATCATCTAAACAGCTATAAACAGTAACAGAGAAGTACGAACAACATACCTGGAATTTGATAAGTGTAGATTGCAGAAGTGAGATGAAGGATTTTGCAGAAATGTGCAGAATTTCGAAATAGAAAGCAGAAATGGAAATCAAATGGGAATAGAATGGAATGTACTGTGTAAATGTGCGAAAATAAGAGACAAAAACGGCTAGAACATTAAATATGGTGGTTGGGAGGTAGGGCAAAAGTCACTAGTGGCCTGGGAACTATAAAACTGTTTTCTGCTACGGTCGCTACAAGCGCGCGACCTGTCGCTACAGCGACAGGCTTTAAGCCCATCGCTACAAGCGTGGTGTGGCGCTACAAGCGCAAGGTTTGGAATCCATCGCTACAAGCGACAAGTACGTCGCTACAGCGACCAAGTGCAAAGTTCATCGCTACAGCGATGAATCTGTCGCTGTAGCGACCATGACAGGAAACAGAAAAATAAAATTTTGAGTTCTTGCCACTATCCCTACATGTGTAAATAACTGTACAGAACTAAAATAACACTAAAAATGCAACATACTTACAAAATTGGGGTGCCTCCCAACAAGCTCTTGTTTAACGTCATTAGATCGACGCCTGATTCGCTTATGCTTAAGAATCGATGAGTGAAATCGTCGTCGTGTGCCGATCAACTTCACCTCCAAAATATGGCTTCAGCCTCTGTCCATTCACTGTCCATGTTGACTTAGTGATAGGATCCTCTAATTCCACAGCTCCATAAGGTTTGACCTCCTTGATCATGAACGGACCGGACCATTTGGACTTCAATTTACCCGGAAATAGTCTTAGCCTTGCATTGAACAACAACACCATTTAACCGGGCCTGAATTCCCTCTTCATGATCTTCTTGTCATGATACCGTTTGACCTTTTCCTTATAAAGCTTGCTTGACTGATAGGCTTAGTCACGCATTTCTTCTAGCTCATGCATCTGAAGCTTTCTCTTCTCCCCCGCTTGCTCTTGATCAAAGTTCAAAAACTTGAGCGCCCAAAACGCTTTGTGCTCCAACTCGACCGGCAAGTGGCATGCTTTCCCATACACCAACTGGAATGGTGTGAAACCCGTAGGAGCTTTGTATGCGGTCCTATAGGCCCACAATGCTTCGTCCAGTTTCATCGCCCAATCCTTTCTTGATGATGACACGGTCTTCTCAAGTATCCTTTTGATTTCACGGTTGGATACCTCGGCTTGACCGTTGGTCTGTGGATGGTATGGTGAAGCAACCTTGTGCTTTACTCCATAGTGCTCAAGTGCTTTTGCTAACTGTTGATTGCAGAAGTGAGAACCTCCGTCACTTATTAGCACTCTTGGAGTTCCAAATCGGGAAAAGATGTTCCTTTTCAGAAACTTGACCACCGTCTTGCTATCGGCTTTCTGGGATGCTATTGCTTCTACCCACTTTGACACATAGTCAACAGCCACCAGAATGTACTCGTTGTTCATGGAGGATGGAAATGGCCCTACAAAGTCTATACCCCAATGATAATACTGAAAAATATAGTATTTATTTTTAAGTATTTTATTATTTTCTTTGCATTTTAGTATTATTATTATTATTTTTTATTGTGTATTACAGGTATTTTCAGGAACTTATATAAATAAAAAAAAGGCCACAAAATAAATGCAAAGTGGATAAAAACACATAATTGAGAACAGTGCCAACCACACATTGCAATTACATGGCGCCAGGCACATGCATAAATAGTGTGGCGCTGGCCACACAATATAACAATGTGGCGCTGGCCACACAACCAAAATATGTGGCGCCAGCCACACAACCTCAACACATGGCGCCAGCCATGCATATGTGATAAGCAGCACGTGTTCTTTCAGTTCCTCTTCTTCCGGTGCAAGTTCCTACGTGTTCTTTCAGTTCCTCTTCTTCCGGTGCAAGTTCCTACGTGTTCTTTCAGTTCCTCTTCTTCCGGTGCAAGTTCCTATCTATGCGTTCCGAGATTAGCTCAACCGAACAGCGAATTTGAAGACAGATATTTTTCTTCTCAAGCTTATAAATAGTCACCAGTAGTCAGTGTACCGGGGGACGCGAATTTAGATTTTTAAGAGCAAAAATTTAGTTAATATTTTTAGAGCTAAGAGTTTTAGTTCACGGAGCATTTAAGGAGTGGTTTGCAGCTTTCATTTTCTCAGTTCCGTTCCTGTACCAGTACTAGTTGAACTAGTATTTTGTAAGTTTCAATTCAGTTTTAATTCAGATTCTATGTTTTAAATTTAATTTCAGATTCTGTTTTATTATTACATGTTACTGCAACTTGTTTATTTTAAGTTTACATCGTTTCACTTATTTAATTACTGCTCTATTATTGTTCTGATATTTAATTATTGATTACTTTAATTCTGTTTCCAGAATTCTTATATTCATGCTTTACTTAACCGTTAATAATCTAAATAGTATGTTTATATTTATAACTATGTCAGGCTAATTTTATATAACTGGAATGTAAATTAGGAAGCTGATTTGGGTTCAGTAATTAAATTGTTAATATTAATATTAAACTAGTTTTCGGTCTCAGTTTTTAAATTTAATTAAATAATTTTGCACGACAGTGAAAATTAACTAAGGTATGAATCAACAGCGCGACAGTGTGAGATTTGTACTAGATAGTAAAAACTGGACATTAACTTTAAACACCGCGACAGCTTTTTAAAGTTAATTAAACTATATTAATTTTCAAAAAGTATTTTATAAATAAATGTGAGAACGAGAGTGAAGCATTCATTTATATAATATAGTATCAGTTCAATAGCGCGACGGCGTGAGTTCTATATTTTTAAACTAATATTGTTTGCGAAAACTAGATTCTTTTCTAATTAAATTGTATTGATTTTCAAACAATATTTTCATAAATAAATGAAACAGTGCCAGTTAAACATTTATTTATTTCTATATAATATAACTCAATAGCGCGAGAGTGTGAGAGGCGTATTTTTAAATCAATGTCAATTTGTTAGAAAGTAACATTTTTTTTCCTAAAAACAGTGTGATTGCCGGATCCGATGAAGCAACTGAAATAGACATTCCAGTTTAGATTAATCATATTATCAAATTTTACTTTAGTCATATTTTAATTCCCTTTACAATTAATTATTAGCCTTAACCTTACATTGTATTAAAAACATAAGCGAAAGATTGAAAAAAAAAATAGTCCCTGTGGGATCGATATCTTTTATAACTACACGATAGGTCTGTGCACTTGCAGAAATTACGCATCACCCAACAGTCGAAGACTTCGACTTCAAGGATACTTTGTAGAGGCATTTAATTCCTTTTTGAAATCCCTCCGGTTTTCTGGCAACTCTCGCATTCCTTCACATGTTCGTATGCGTCTTTGAACAAAGTGGGCCAATAAAAGCCAGCTTGAAGAACTTTTGCTCCAGTTCTTTCTCCACTATAATGACCACCATATGGCGAGTTGTGACAATGCCACATGATGTCCTTGGCTTCTTCTCTTGCAACACATCTTCTTAACAAGTGGTCTGCTCCAATCTTGAAGAGGTACGGGTCATCCCAAATGAATTGAGTGGCGTCTCTCAACAACCTCTTCTTCATTTTCCATGTGTAATCCTCCGGTATGAACCCCGTTGCTTTGTAATTGGCCATGTCAGCGAACCATGGTCTTTCTTGCACCATAAGCAACTTCTCATCCGGGAACTCTTCAAGGATGTCCCTCTCATTCTTCGTTATCTCATCGTTCACCAATCTTGACAGATGATCAGCTACTAGGTTCTCAGTCCCCTTCTTGTCCTTAATCTCCAAATCAAACTCTTGGAGTAGCAACATCCAACGGATGAGTCTCGGCTTTGAGTCGGGTTTGGTAATTAAGTACTTGATACCTGCATGGTCAGTCCAGATAACAATTTTTGAACCAATGAGATACGAACGAAATTTTTCTAATGCGAACACTATGGCAAGTAATTCTTTTTCAGTGGTAGCATAATTGACTTGTGCGTCATTTAAAACTTTACTTGCATAGTGTATAGCATGAAAAATTTTGTTTTTGCGTTGACCTAACACCGCGCCTACCGCATAATCACTTGCATCGCACATAAGTTCAAAATCATATGTCCAGTTTGGTGCGGTGATTATGGGTGCGGATGTTAAGCTATCCTTTAAACTATTAAAAGCATGTAAACAATCAATATCAAAATCAAAAGACTTATCTTTGTTGAGCAAGTTGCTCAATGGCTTTGCAATTTTTGAGAAGTCTTTGATGAATCTCCGATAAAACCCGGCATGGCCTAGGAAACTTTGGATTCCTTTGACGTTGATTGGTGGTGGAAGTTTTCCTATCACGTCGATCTTAGCTTTATCAACTTCAATACCCTTGGAGGAGATCTTGTGACCAAGGACTATACCCTCGGTTACCATGAAGTGACACTTCTCCCAATTGAGCACTAAGTTGGTTTCCTTGCACCGTTTCAGTACCGTGTCCAGATTCTTCAAGCACAAATCATATGATGACCCAAAAACTGAGAAGTCGTCCATAAACACTTCAATGCTTATCTCTATCAAGTCTGCAAAAATGGCTTGCATGCATCGTTGAAATGTTGATGGCGCGTTACATAATCCGAACGGCATGCGTCGATATGCAAATACCCCAAAAGGACATGTGAATGCAGTCTTCTCGTGATCGTCTGGATTCACCGAAATCTGATTGTAACCCGAATACCCGTCAAGGAAACAATAAAAAGCTTGTCCTGACAACCTCTCTAGCATTTGATCCATAAATGGTAGAGGAAAATGATCCTTTCTAGTTGCTTTGTTAAGCCTCCGGTAGTCGATACACATCCTCCAACCGGTTACGGTTCTTGTCGGTATGAGCTCATTCTTCTCGTTCGTGATAACCGTCATACCTCCCTTCTTAGGGACAACTTGAACCGGACTAACCCAAGTGCTATCCGAGATCGGATATATCATGCCGGCTTCAAGTAGCTTAACTACTTCTTTCCGGACTACTTCTTTCATGTTTGGGTTTAGCCGTCTTTGAGGTTGTGCTACCGGCTTATAATCCTCTTCCATCATGATCTTATGCATGCAATAGGATGAATTTATCCCTTTTAAGTCGGATAGTGTCCAACCTATTGCTTCCTTGTTGGACTTCAAAACTTCTACCAATTTTGTTTCTTCATGGTTTGACAAGGAGCTACTAATGATTACCGGTTTGGTACCCTCTTGATCAAGAAACACATACTTCAAATGTGAGGGCAAGATCTTCATCTCTGGCTTCAATTCTTCCACTTTAGCTTCATTCGTCAATTCCTCGATTTTGGCTTTGTGAGGAGGAATTTCCTTCAACGAATCGAGCTCCTTCAAACACTCTTCAAGCTCCTTCTCATCTTCTTCTCCTATGATACTTAGTGCATTTGTCAAAACTCTTTCAAGATGCGTCAAATGATGCAATTGGTTTCTCGTATCAACTATCAATTCTTCCGTTGCATCCATCTTGAAGCAAGAAGCAAGCACCTTTATCACTAGGATACTTCATCGCTTCGTTGATGTTGAAGTTGACTTCTTCATCGTCCACACGGACTTTCATTAAGCCTCCGTCAAGATCAATCATCATCCGTGCCGTTTGCATGAAAGTTCTCCCAAGAAGTAGCGGCACATCATCATCCTCCGGTATGTCCATCACTACAAAGTCGATGGGGAACAAGAACTTGTCGACTTTCACCAACACGTCTTCAGCAATTCCCAATGGACGAGTGTAGGATTTGTCGGCTAATTGCAAGGTTAAGTTGGTTCTTTTCACAACTATATCACCAATCCTTTTGACAACGGATAATGAGATTAGGTTGATACTTGAACCCAAATCAATGAGTGCCTTGCCGACATTAACATTGCCAATGGACACCGACAGTGTAACTTTGCCCGGATCTCTCTCCTTTCTTGGCAATGTTCTCTGGATGATTTCACTACAATTCGCGTCTAGCTGAATTGTTTCTTCTTCATTAAACCTCCTCTTCTTGGAGAGAATTTCTTTCATGAACTTGGCATAAGTCGGCATTTGCTCTAGGGCTTCCGAGAACGGTATGTTGATTTGTAAACGCTTGAATATGTCAAGGAACCTAGCAAACTGCCTTTCTTTCTCTTTTTTGGCTGATGTAGTTGGGTACGGTAGATGTGGTGTCGGTGCATTCTTCACTACTTCTTGCTTCTTGCCCTTCTCCTTCACCACATCCTTCTTCCACACTATGTTCTCATTTTCAACTACATCCTTATTATTTTTTTCAACTTCTTCCTCTCTAATTACACCTTCTGTTTCCTCCTCATGTCCTTCATCATCATCCTTCTCCTCATTCTCAACAATCCTTCTCTCTACTTCAAGGTTGTCACCTATACCTTTACCAATTACCTTCCCGCTCCGAGTAGCAATTGCCTTGCAATTTTCGTTGTCTCTTGATGCAAGGACTTCCTCATCAAAATGACTTAATTGTCATTTTGATGATGATGCATGATCCTTTGGGTTGGTTTGTGTGTTGGCGGTAAAGGTTCCGCCTTGTTGAGTAGCTTGAGATAGTTGTTGTGCCAACTGGCCCACTTGCGTCTCCAGATTTTTGATGGATGCATCAGTGTTCTTTTGGTTAGCCATTGACATCTGCATGAATTGATTGAGGGTTTCATCGGTGGTTTGGTTGCGGTTTTGTTGTGGAGGTTGATATTGGTTATAGTTTTGGTAAGGTTGTCGGTATTGTTGCCCAGCTTCTGGTCTCCAACCTTGGCCATAGTTTGGATTATTCCCTCTTGGGAAGTTGTTTGGATGGCTTTGGTATTGGTTTTGAAACTGTTGAGGCCTTGGTTGATTTCCAACATAGCTTACCTCTTCTGTAGGTGGCGGACAAAATCCGGTTGGGTGATCTCCCGAACAAAGCTCGCATGATGCGACTTGGTGTTGTCACTACAAGAAAATCTGTCATTACCCACGAACAATTACCCACGGCCATTAAGTCGTGAGTAATTTTTTAGAGGAGTGACGGATTCACTACAAGAAAAAAGGCATTTTGCGACTTCTGAAATCATGGATTGCGACTGTTAGAAGGGTCGCAGATATCCCTTTGCGACTGTTCCCCAACAGACACAGAAATTGGGGTCGCAAAGGGTATTTTGCGACTGTTCAACCAACAGTCGCACCAACAGTCGCAAAGGCTATTGCGACTGTTAGGAACAGTCGCAAAGGAAGAGCATTCACATGGTTTTGAAGGGACTTGCGACGGTTCCCAACAGTCGCAAAGGAAGGGACTTGCGACGGTTCCAAACAGTCGCAAATGAATGTTTTTAATTTTTTTTAATTATAGTCTGTTGTTAAGCCAATTTAACTAAATATATTATCAAATACTTAAAATGCAAAAATATATAACTATAAATGACTAAATCTCATTCATATAATTCATCAAAGAGTAACAACATTGATCCATGCATCAACTTAATTAAAACAATGGATAAAATGCATAGTTAAAACATTCACAAACCAAAACACTAGTGACTAAACATTCAAAACAACTATAGCAGAATTAAAATTCCCTAAAAATATCTAAGTATCCCTTAGTGATGTTGCTCCATTATCTTCAACCTTTCTTGATTATCTTCCATTCTTTTCATCCTTTTATCCTCGTATGGTGTCATGTTTTGACAAGAATGAGACCTTCAATACAATTACACTACAAGATTGACGATAAGCAAAGTCACAACGAAGCAAATGGCTAACATAGTAGGATAAGAAAATACTAGAAAAAATAACAATAAAAACTTTATATTAATAAAGTGCATATAAGAAACTTATACCAAGCTTACACAGAGAAGCTTATACCAAACTTTATATTAATAAAGGGTTGATGAATATTACGCTTCTTTTTTGCGGTTTTTTGAAACGACAAAGTTTACAAGAGCATCATAGTGTAAAGCATATACAAAGGTTCAACAAAAAATCACCTATCTATTTCAAGTAATGTCCTTATTCTTTCTAGACCAATAACAAAGGTTCAAATGAATAAATTTTACCTTCAAAAGGGAAGTATGAGATCTGAAGAACTGCAAACGACGTCGTAACCCAATTGCAAAGAACAGAGATGGCAAAGCTGAAATTACAAAGAATTTAAAAAATCAAGAAATTAACAAACTATTGACAAACTATTAACAAACTATTGAAGTGAAGTTACAAACTATTGAAATCAAGAAGTAATAAATAAGGCAAGACAACCATTTTATGAAAGGAAAAAAAGTGTATCTCTGGAGTCTGGACCATTTTGATTTATAGCGTTTCGGAAAGCAAAATTGGGTAATCTAAACACACAAAGCCTCCCCCCACCAAACAAAAAATGAATTGAATCCCTCTAAAATGGTACGTGTAGAATAAATAATAAGGCATAAAAGTTAATCTCAATTATTTGAAGAAACAACGCTAAAAAAGGCAAACATAACCCAAAAGTCAAAGAGCACCATAAAAACAAAATAAGAAAATACAAAGAAACCAAAATAAGCTTCCTATCACGGTTAATTGCCTCAAAACTGCAGGGAACAAAAACTCTATCAAGCAAAGTAGCAAACTCAGAGAAAACTAGTTCAAAGCAAGAGACGGTTCAAGTAATGACCTATTCCATGCAACACGAATTCGTAGATATCTGCACCACTTGATATAGTTATCTAGCACCTTCTTGAAAACTTCATTGATTGTTTTCTCATCAATTTTCTGTATATTCCATCAGACATAAAGAGAAAAGCAACAAAATTAATTTTCTTTCAAAAAGCATAAATCAAGTGGGATATGTAATATGTGGTTCAAGTGGTCAACATTGTAACAGGTAACAACTTAGCCACAGGCAGGTAAGGCACAGAGGGCAATTCAGTTGGAATATGATAAAAAGAAAAGATACAGAGGAATGGAAGTAATAACAATTCAGTTCAGGAAACTTTGAGAGGAAGTTAACCCGTAAAAGAGCTAGCTTACTGGCAGTCATTGTCCGATTTTCCTGTTCTTTATCATTTCTCTCTGTGTTTTCTAGGTTAAATTCCCATTTTCTGCTAGAGAAAAGGAGGTTCCTACCAGTCTTGGAAGTTTTTGAAGTTGGATCATCATTCTTGGACATTCTCCCAACTGAAAATGCTGGTTGATTGAGTTGTGGAAGGGCTACTGCATCACTCCCTAGCATACGAACGACGGTGGACATGGTTGGTCGATCTACTGCATCTTCTTGTACACACAATAAACCAATGTGTATACACTTTAAGACTTCACTTTCTATGTACGTCTTTTGGTGGAATGGATCGATTAATTCTAAACTTTTTCCTTCACACCAGAGTTTCCAAGTCTGCACACAAATATGGATATATAGACACTTGAGTTGAAACATTATGTTAAAAAATGTTGAAGTACATTAGTGTCATCATAGCTTTTTGGATAGTTGGCTCATAATATGCTATTAGACCCCTATGACCAAGTCATCTGAAATTTCAGACGCGCTAATCAATGTAATTTTCTAAGCATGATCAATGCAGCAAGGTTTGTTTATACATTATGAATATTTTGTATCCAGGAGCCTCTCATTACAGGGAATGTTAGAGATTTCATACAAGTATAAAAATATTTACACATTTCTTTCTCCAATGAATATCTATTTGTTGATGAGATGTGGGAAGGAAAACTTACATATAATAGAAGACTTTGCATATGTTCTGAAAGAAAGAATTCACCATTTCTTTTTCCATAAATTATTTCTAATATAAGAACTCCAAAGCTGAAAACATCGGATTTCACTGAAAATAACCCAGCCATAGCATATTCTGGAGCCATGTATCCGCTGTTTAAAGTCAAAAGTACACTGTCAGACTCAGTTGTGAATCATGTGAAATCTTCTGATATTTGTTTAAAAAAGGTGCAATTAACGCTTACTATGTTCCTATAACTCTTTCTGTTTTTGTCGGGCATTGATCTTTTTCAAATGTCCTTGCTAATCCAAAATCTGATATTTTTGGATTCATTTCATCATCTAAAAGAACATTGCTGGCTTTCAGGTCTCTGTGGATTACTCTAAGTCGAGAATCCTCATGAAGGTATAGCAGTCCTTTGGCAATTCCAGTGATAATGTTTAGTCGTAATCTCCAATCTAGATGCTTATGCTTTTCCTTATCTGTCAAGCAGAGGAACATTGTTTTCATGTTATTGATAAAGCAGCAGCAATAGAGACTATCATTCACTTTATTCTTCATAGCTGTTTTACACAAAAAATCACTGGATATACCAATATAATATTTCAATTATGCTCCACAATGCATAATATGCTCAGATACGAAAATTCTTTATGTTTCAATTTTTTCTGTAGTTACTTTTATAATAATTAGAACATACAGTAACTTTTACATTTAAAACTAAATTGGTGCAAGTAAAAGAAAATAAAATCATTAAAGCAAATCTGATGAATAAGTTTTGTCAAAACATACCGAAAAGGTGAAAGTCAAGGCTTGAATTTGGCATGTATTCATATACTAGTATCTTTTCATTTCCTTCGATGCAGCAACCCAAGAGTTTCACGAGGTTTCTGTGTTGCAGTTTAGCTATAAAGATTACTTCATTCTTGAACTCATCTGAACCTTGACCTGACATCTCTGCATGCCTTTTGACAGCAACTTCTGTGCCATCTGGTAAAGTACCCTGGTAAACAGATGAATCTCTCAAAAGTTATAATACAAAACTATAACTTCATTGATTGACTTCAGAATACAATCATACCTTGTAAACAGGGCCAAATCCACCTTCTCCTAATTTAGACGACTCTGAAAAGTTTTCTGTGGCCTGTTGAATTACAGTTAAGGGGATCGTCGGAAGGTCCACATTCAACGACTCCTCTCTTTGAACATGATCATGGAAAGCTATAGGAGTGGTGGTCCTCAACAACAATCCACCTAGAAAGGAAGCTAATAAGTTTGAAAGGATACTTATTATCATAGGTAATTTTGTGAAATGAGCTTAGAGAACTTTCAACATGTATGTAACTTGTTATATTTACCTTTACCGAACTCATTCTTTCTCCAGTAATAGTAGACACAACCGCTTAGTAGAGCTACTGCCACCGGCACAGTTACTAAGATGATGATTAAAGTTTTAATTTTACTTGATCCTTGATGCTTGCCTGCAACAATATCAGGTATGAAAATGTTGCATTTCTTTTCTCAATTTTTAGGCCAATTTCACTTCATATAATATAAAAATTTTTCCAAGTGAAGGCTTAGAAAAAGAGACTGAAGGCTTACAATTTAAACAATTGGTTAAAAATTGACTAACAACATATTTTGCAATTTAATTTTTTGTTGAAAATGTGTATTTACATTTTTCCTGTTGCTCAAATATTAGACTTTCCCTTGTGCTTCCTGCATGACCTCTTGAATAATAATGATATAAAACACTAGACAGATTTTTTTGTTTATATTCTGTATGTGTATCATGAAAAAGAATATTTTTTTTCCGGAGTTTCAAGAGATAAGAAGAGTGACTAATTCACGAGAGAAGTTCATCGCGATTGCATAGACCTGAAAAATCTTTGTTGAGATCTCTACGATCAAGTGACAAGCTTTATAAAGCAAGTCTTCATTGCAATCATCAGATAAGTCTCGGAAAATCAAGGTAAGTTTTTTTTGTGACTAAATTTGGTCACAACATTAAGGTCTCACAACCGCGAAAGACATCCAAATTTACCACTAAATTTGGATCAAGGTAATCATCCGATTTACGAGGTCTCTGCAATCATGTCATGACATGATTTTGCAATTTACAACCATGAAAGACATCCAAATTAACAACAAACAATTAATATTACCTGGATTTGGCAAAGGAGAAGGAGATCCTGTTTGCAATTGGTAGAACCTATAATCATCAATCTTAAGCCCACAGCTAGGAGACATAACTGCCCACGCTACCTTTGTTCCACAACACTGAGGAACTAAATCCAACATAGCCTCTAGACACTGTTTGCACCCATCCTTACTAAGGTCTCTGTTACACTGCACCAAACCATACCTTTTTTCGGTGGCACTCCAATTGAACTCACCCATTTCCCAATTGAGATTGGCTTCTGTAGTCACTTTGCGTATCAAACTCGTAATGTTATTCTCAGCTTTCGCAAGTTCTGTTGAGTCTTTAACGATTTTAGATCCGGTTACATTCCATGTTGGTGTTACAATAACTCTTCCTGAGGAATTCTGGTTAGTGTAACCCATGATGCATAAATCATACCATATCATAGCCGAGACACTGTTGGGACAATGTTGAGGGATTTCTCTAACAGCAGTGTTGATACAAAATTGACAGAAACTTCCTGTGATGTCACCCCGACAATCGTAGAACCCATAAACATCATCATTATTATTGCTGTTGTTGCTACCTATGGTGTTGTGGTTAGATGCTGTGCCTGTAGCAGAATCTGAGTTTATCCATGAAAGAAGGTTGTTAACGTTTGACTGGTATGAAGTGTTGGTTGTGTTTTCAGTTGAATTTTCGCAAACACTATACACGTAAAATAGTGATTGTGCAGTTGTTAGGAAAATGAAGAGGAAGAGATGAGGAATATCGATCGGGAAAAACCTCAAATTCAGCATAGAATATAGATAAAGTCCGATATAAATTTATAAAGAGTGTCACCCCAGTAAATATGCATCATTGAAAGAAAAACACAACAAACACCAATCACACAACAAATCAAGTCAAGCAAAGAAACCACCGGGCCACATAAAATGTACCTTTTCCAAAAGTTGAATCATAATTTTCAGTTCCATGTGATCTTGTATAAACCATAAATGTAGGAGTCACCCTAGTGGTTTGAATCATATTCCTTTGTCTAAGTTTAACAAAAAGGTCGCTTAGTAACATCTAGTACTATATAAATTGAGACCCTCTAGCTTGCAAATTGTAGCACAACACAACTCACGTCCTTCCTTCAAATAGTTTCTAATCATCACTCACCACTCACCACTCTCTACAAAGTAGTAAAATGGGAGGAAACAACAATCAAAGGAAGTCTTCAAAGTCATCATCATTCAGGTTTGTTTTCAACATATTCAAATCTAGCAGTAATAAGCAAAGAGGAGGAGGAGGAGGGTATTATTATGATCATGGTGCTTATGATAACAAAGTGTGGCCAAGTGATGAAGACAGAGGTAGTTGGGGTGTAGCTGATCCTGTCATTGACATGAGAGCTACAGCATTCATTGCTCAATACAAGAAACGAATTTCAGAATCTGAAATTCACTGCCAAGCTCAACCTGACCAGTAGGATACGAACAATCTTTAATGTTTATCCATCCACTTTTAATTTGTTTGTACTTCTCTGTTGTAATTAGTTATTGATTATCATTTGTGAACTATGCCAAGTAATGTAAATATGAATAATCTTTCAAGTTTATTCTCTCTTCATGTCTTTAGCTTCCATCAACGTAATTTAATTCTAATTTAGAGAACAGTGCAAAGTATTCAGATTCCATTAGCGAGTTGCTTATTTTTTCTAAGGAACTTCAATAAAAAGAATAATTACTAAAACACGAATTGCTGTTGCAGTCAAGACCGCTACTGTTGCGATTGAGAACATTGTGGCTGTTGTATTCCAGTCATTGTTGGGTAAATTTTTTTATCTCCTATCCCCCTTCAAAATCTAAAGTTTCCTTTGTTGCAACTCACTATCTTTTGATATTCTAAACTCTCAATATTGTCTCTAATCTATGAAATAAAAAATGATGATTTTCAAAAAACGATTTATATGAAAACTATGAAGGTTGTTGCCGCACAATGCAGTTGCTGCGTGTCGTTGGCTTATTGCATTGCTGATTTTTCAGTAATTTTGAAAAACAGTGTAATTGCAAATAGTCCTGCAACATTCCAAGAGTGCTTGAATAAGGTCAGGTCTCTTCGAGCTTAACTATAGGTCTTGGTCTCGAATTTTACCTTGAGATGCAGGCGTTAAAAACTGGTAAAAACCTCTACCTACGATCACTGGCTATAGATAAAACTCGAATTTTGAACACACAATTCATAGTGATTGCTACAACTGATAATAGCCGTAGGTAAAAGATGAAAATATATTCTCAAAATTAATCTTAAAATTAATTCCAGCAAATCTATCAGTTTCAAAAGATCACACTTTGCATGTAGAAAATCTATCATACTATCATGTAAAGTCACTAACCATAAGATAATTGAAGAAGAATAGTAAACAAATGTTTACATTAACATTTAATAGTCCCCTTCATCACCAAAATTAGTACAACATTATCAGATACAATAAAAATAAAAAATCAAATAAAAATTCACACCCTTCATTTTCTTACCAAACAACATAAAAAAAAACACGAAATTGTAAAGTTTGTGTTACACAGCTCATAGAATTAGAAACCCAAAAGCCAAAGCTAAACCCAAACAGACTAAATCATCAAACAGACTAAAACAAAAACACAACAAAATAAAAAAATACCAATCAGAGGAAGAAGCACCTTTTGAGAGGAAGAAGCACCTTTTGAGAATCCGAATTTATCAATGAGAGTGAAATTGGGGGTGAGCGCGAATTTATCAATGAGAGTGTTGAATAATCTGAGAGAAATTGGGTGAGAGTGAAATTGGGGGTGAGCGCGAATGATTGAGAGCTGCGCGTGCTGAAATTGCTGAATCAGATGAAGAAAGTTGCGCTTGCGAGTTGCAGGAAAGAGAAGATTGCGGAAGGGAGGAAGGTTGCGCTTGAGATTTAGGTTTCAGTTTTGGGACTCAAGCTGAAGTTGAAGAGAAGATTGCGGAAGGGAGGAAGAAGGTTGCGCAGGAAAGAAGATTGGGATATAGGGAGGAAGAAGGAATCGCAGGAAAGAAGCGCCACCCATGCTGGAATATAGGGATAAAATTGGGGGAATAGGGTTTTGGAGGTGTGGGAGGGAGACTGAAAATGGAAGAGCGGGAGGGATGAAATTTTTGGCCAAAATATATAATGAGAAAGGCGCTTAAAAAAAAGTATAAAATCTGCGACCCTTAAGCCTAACAGTCGCAATAACAGTCGCAAAAGTGTAATCTGCGACTGTTCAAAGCTAAGGGTCGCAAAGTAAGTGTCGCAAAATACCTTTTTTCTTGTAGTGAATTGTTTCTTCTTCATTAAACCTCCTCTTCTTGGAGAGAATTTCTTTCATGAACTTGGCATAAGTCGGCATTTGCTCTAGGGCTTCCGAGAACGGTATGTTGATTTGTAAACGCTTGAATATGTCAAGGAACCTAGCAAACTGCCTTTCTTTCTCTTTTTTGGCTGATGTAGTTGGGTACGGTAGATGTGGTGTCGGTGCATTCTTCACTACTTCTTGCTTCTTGCCCTTCTCCTTCACCACATCCTTCTTCCACACTATGTTCTCATTTTCAACTACATCCTTATTATTTTTTTCAACTTCTTCCTCTCTAATTACACCTTCTGTTTCCTCCTCATGTCCTTCATCATCATCCTTCTCCTCATTCTCAACAATCCTTCTCTCTACTTCAAGGTTGTCACCTATACCTTTACCAATTACCTTCCCGCTCCGAGTAGCAATTGCCTTGCAATTTTCGTTGTCTCTTGATGCAAGGACTTCCTCATCAAAATGACTTAATTGTCATTTTGATGATGATGCATGATCCTTTGGGTTGGTTTGTGTGTTGGCGGTAAAGGTTCCGCCTTGTTGAGTAGCTTGAGATAGTTGTTGTGCCAACTGGCCCACTTGCGTCTCCAGATTTTTGATGGATGCATCAGTGTTCTTTTGGTTAGCCATTGACATCTGCATGAATTGATTGAGGGTTTCATCGGTGGTTTGGTTGCGGTTTTGTTGTGGAGGTTGATATTGGTTATAGTTTTGGTAAGGTTGTCGGTATTGTTGCCCAGCTTCTGGTCTCCAACCTTGGCCATAGTTTGGATTATTCCCTCTTGGGAAGTTGTTTGGATGGCTTTGGTATTGGTTTTGAAACTGTTGAGGCCTTGGTTGATTTCCAACATAGCTTACCTCTTCTGTAGGTGGCGGACAAAATCCGGTTGGGTGATCTCCCGAACAAAGCTCGCATGATGCGACTTGGTGTTGTCACTACAAGAAAATCTGTCATTACCCACGAACAATTACCCACGGCCATTAAGTCGTGAGTAATTTTTTAGAGGAGTGACGGATTACCCACGGCTAAACCATCTGTAAGTTTAAAAGCTCAATGTGAATTTTTTGAAATTGCTACCCACGGCTTAGCTATCAATAATTATAGACGGCTTTTTGTCGTCAATAGTTACCCACGGTCTAACCCTCTTTATGATACATTTATTTATTTATTTATAATAATTTATATTTATAATAGCAAGAATATACTAGTTTATAAATTTGGCTCCACAAAAATATATCAAAAAAAAATATATCTTATATGTCACATAGCTAGAGAGCGCTAAGTTCTAGATCGAAAATATAGAGCTCAGTTCCAAATTTTCCCACCTCCAAATTGCAAAGATGAAATCTCAAATCCGTAATAAAAAACTCATCATTCCTCAGTGACAAAAACACCCAATTCCCAAATTGAACCTCCTTGTTCCCAAATCGAAACCCCTTCGTTCCAAAATTGAAACCCTTCGTTCCCAAATAGAAACACAAAGATTGAACCAAATCGAAACACAGTTGAACCAATTCGAAATCGAAATCTAGTTAGCTTGAAATCGAAAACCAATTCCCTGCTCGAAATCAAAATCCAGTTTGAAGTCCCTCATTCCTAACTCGTTCGGAAACCGCAAAGGTTGAGGTAAGGTTCAATTTGGGGTTTCGTTTGGGGTTTCTGGTGTTTATTCAGATTTCTTTTAATTTTGTTTTAATGAAAATTTATTGGTTTGACCATTTTCTTTGGTAAATTTAATTTCTAGAATTGCATGTTATGTATCTATTTTGCTAAGTGAGTTTGTTAATGATTCATTACACTTCGTTCGTTCTCAAATCGAAGGTAAAACTGATTCTCGTTCCAAATTTGTGACTCGTTCGTTCCTACTCGTGACTCGTTTTTTGGTTCTCTTCTCACTCTGTTCTTCATCAATTTGCTGGTATATTTTGCTTTCTTCTTCTTGTTTTGATCGATTTTGATTTTGATTGTGGTTATTGCTTCATTTTAATAATTGTTTTGTGTTAATAATTTGGGTGATGATGAGGATGAAGATGAAGAGTGGAACAATATGTTTAAATTATGAATAATTTTGTTTCTGTCTTGTTTTGGTTTTGCTTATAGCTTCTGTTTTTTGCATATAGCTTCTGATTTTGCTTATGATTTCTGCTTATAGGTTATGCATATAGCTTCAATTTTTGCTTTTAGCTTTCTAATTGCTTATGGTTTCTGCTTCTGCTTCTACTTACATGTTTTGCTTATAGCTTCTTATTTTGCTTTTAGCTTTCTAATTGCTTATAGCTTCTGCTTCTACTTCTACTTCTACTTATAGGTTTTGTTTATAGCTTCTAATTGTTTTAGCTTATAGCTTATGTTTTTTGCTTATAGCTTCTGATTTTGCTTATGGTTTTGCTTATAGCTTCAATTTTTGCGTTTAACTTTCTAAGTTCCATTGACTATAGATGAAGAGTTTAAAGTTATTGTATTTGCAGCAAAGAGGGCATTTCCATCATGGCATAGCATTCCGGTTACGACACATCGTTATGTCCACCTTCCGGCATTTCACAATGTGTTATTACTACTCATTAGTAAGTTTATGCACTGATTTTTTTTTAACATTTGGTTGCAGCGTATACAAAAGTGAACATGTTTGATAATGAACTACTTGGTTATACTTGTCAAGCTATGAGTTACTTGATAACTATTAGTTTTCTGGTTGAAGGGAATATTTCCTAGACAGAGAATATGAGACTACTTCTACATTATTGATGCAGAACACTCTAGATCACCTCTTACTTGGGAAGATAGGATCAAAGTAGCTATTGGAGCTGCCAGAGGCTTACTATACTTGCACAAAAATAACATAATACACAGAGATGTCAGACCAAACAATATCCTTGTAACACACGATCTTCAACCATTGGTAATACATCAACTTTTGAATGTATACTACTAATTGTGTGTTTGGTTTCAAGGTGAAAACTATAAGAACTAATTTCGTCTAAGTAAAACGTGATATTAGCAAAAATACAAATGTTTGGTTATTATCAAATAAAATTAATTTTTCATCCAAACCTCGGTTTGACTACAAGTGATAAAAAGTAGCTCCTGCATTAAGTTGAAAATTTACACCAAGTCTTGTATCAAGATTACTTTCAGAATGAAAACATTCAAACAAAGAACCGCTGAATTTTGTAAAGACTAATACTTTTCTTTTGTGATAAATTAATTAGATTGGAGATTTTGGACTAGCAAGAACTCACAACAAAGACTTGACACACTCAACTGAAGTTGTTGGTACCTGGGGCTATTTGGCACCAGAATATGCAGAATATGGCAAAGTGTCAAGTAGAACAGATGTATATTCTTTTGGAGTGGTCCTATTACAGCTTATCACTGGAATGAGAACTACAGACAAAAGACTTGGAGGAAGAAGCCTTGTTGGATGGGTAACAAACAATCTTAATACCATATGAAATTTTTAATTTACCTGTAAACTGAAGGTGTGACCCATGTTTGACACGTGACGTGGTGGACATCAAGACATATTACCGGTGTCCACGTATCAAAACAACAAATTTCTGAGTGCAACATTATTCTTACTTTGTATATTTAATTTTTTTTGCAGGCAAGGCCACTTTTAAGAGAGAGAAGTTATCCAGATCTAATTGATGAAAGGATCATCGATACTCATGATTACCATCAATTATTTTGGATGATACGACTAGCTGAGAAATGTCTAAGCAGGGACCCTAAGAAAAGACTAAGCATGGTTGCGGTAAGTAAACAAATATTAATGACTTAATTGCATAGCTAAGTAAACATATATCATCTTTTCCTTAAATATGACATTCTTGATCAACAAAGTATGACAGGATATTTAAGTATTACTTTTTCGTGATCACAACAGGTTGTTAATGCTTTGACGGACATATCGGAAGGCAACACATGTGACATTGGAACAGGAGATTACTCCCCAGCAAGATCAGATAATTCATCCTATAGTGAATCAGAATTTGATGAAAATGAAGATGAGCAGGGTGAATTACTCAGCACTATTTCAGAATCCACAGACAGCAATGAATACATAAGTCAAATGAGGCATATGACTGTGAGGCAGCCACCATCCCCTCCCATTAAAAGCATCTGCTCAAGTGGCTCAACCTCATTTCAGTTTTCTGATGAATCTAGTGATTATGAAGCACATAACGAAAGTAACACAGAAATGCCTACATATAAAATGTGTTTGATTTTTTTCTGTTTGATAATGAACTATTAGTTTTCTGGTTGTATTAAATTGCAACTTCAAATCCTATTTCCTTACTTTGGAATGCTATTGAGTAAATTAGGATTACAATTGTGTTACTTGATAACTATTAGTTTTCTGGTTGAAGGGCTTTGGTGATTGTTTATCATGAGTATTGAGTATCTTCATATTAATATATATGTGTCATTTGCTTCTACCTCTCTATTCCTCTAATTGGGGGATATTGATTGTTAACTCAGATTGCTCTAAATAAGACTTACGGTCTGCAAGTTCTGCATGGAGGAGGTCGCTTCCAACAGAGAACAGTTTCAACATAGCTTCAATGGGAACACACTAAACGCCTCACCATGTTCTAGTCATCACCTATAGGGAGAGGAGATTCAGGTAACTGTGATAATTATTTCTGCTGAAATGTGAAAGTGCTATATTATATTTGTTGATTAATTTGCTTAATTAACTTGGAAAATGAGGACTTTGTGAAAAGACTGGTGGAGAAAACTCAATCTATATTTCAAGTAAGTGATTAAGCCACTGAAGCTACTATATTGGTTACTTGCAGCTATTTCAACATTTTTCATTTTTAAAGTAAATATGAATTTTTAGTTGGACATTCATGTATTAGACTATTTCTTATGTTTTTTGTTTCATTTATTGTGATGCATTCTGTTTATTTACCATGTTTGGGTTTGAACTGATCTGATCTTTTCGCCTCACATGTCTCTTTGTTGCCCTGATCTGTTTCTCTATAATTTGGTTGTCTCAGATTCACAATTTTGGCAGTGTAAATTTGAAAGGCATTCAGGCTGACATTGTGTTTTTATAGCAACTTTAGTTTGTTTGGTAGGCCAGGTAATTATATGCAAATTATATATGGTTGATTCATGGTTTTTGATTATATTTTGTTTTTGTTGATGTTGTTTTGCATGAGATTTATGTATATGTTGCTATTAGGGGTCTAGGGAGGAGGAGTGGAAGCTGAGATGGAATTGAATTTGGCAAAGAGGCAAGGGTACCTCAAATTTAAGGGCAGCAAATCGGCTCTTCGTCTGATTGTAGGCTTATTGCTTCTTCTATTATAAGGGCGGCTACTTGTTGTTATTGGCATTTGTACTAGATTTTGAATCCAAATGAAAAAAAATTCAATTATTATACTCATAGGTTGTTATTTCTAGCTATTTTGTAATTTCACATTCTTGTAAGACTTGGCATATTCATTATAAATTATAACTTTAGTTTTTAATTAAATTAATTTTTATAAAATGAAATTTCAATTATATAATCATCAGGAATGTGATGTGATTATATTAATTCTCGCTCCAGTATAAATGGGCCAATATAAATGTATGCAATTTTTTTTTAAATATTATGTTACCGAGGGCTTAGCCGTGGGTAAAATTACTCCATAAACACACATAACTTACCCAAGGCTTGGCCGTGGGTAACTTTATAGATGGTTTAGCCATGGGTAATATAGGACCGATAATTTGTTGTTAAAACAATGATTACCCACAAATTATCCATGGCATAACCGAGGGTAATTACAGTGGGCTTTTTTGGCCGTGGGTAACGTTACCGACGAGGCTTTTTCCCACGGCCCCGAGGCCCTTGGTAAGTCGTGGGTAATTCTGACTACCCACGGCTTTTTGCACTTACCGACGGCTTTTGCCCCTGGGTAATGACAGATTTTCTTGTAGTGTGTTTTCTTTGTTCGTTCTGGATATCCTTCATTTGTTGAGGAAGGTTGGCCATCTTTTTTGTCAACTCTTCCACTTGTTGCGTGAGCAATTTGTTCTGAGCTAGGATAGCATCATTCGTTCCCAAATCTAGGATTCCCGCCTTCCTTTGGCTTTGGCTTCGGTTATGATGAGCCTGGTGATCATTCAATGCCATTCTCTCTATAATAGCAACAGCATCCGCGGCGCTCTTGGCCATCAAAGAACCACCAGCAGCAGCATCAAGCAATAGCTTGGATTGTTGTTGCATCCCGTTCCGGAATAGATGAATTTGTGTTAAGTCATCAAATCCATGATTAGGACATCTTCTGAGCATTGACTTGAAACGCTTCCACGCTTCACATAACGTCTCACTAGTACCTTGTGAGAACACAACAATAGTTGTCTTCGCCTCCATGAAACGATTCTGAGGGAAGAACCTCTCAAGGAATTTCTCCTCAAGCGTGTTCCAATTCGTCATTACCGTCGGTGGCTGGTCCAAATACCACTCCTTAGCTTTGCCAATCAATGAATGAGGAAACATCCTCATGAATATAGCCTCCTCGTTATTTTCCGTCTCACCAAGGGTACCGGCAATCTCGTAAAATTTTGTGAGATGTTGGAAAGGGTCTTCATGGTCCAATCCTGAGAAAGGATTAGCATAGAGAATTTGTAAGATCCCCGTCTTCATCTCGGTTTGCTTGGTAGTCCGCGGCGTTTTCCCCAATTGTGCCAAACGGCGTAGACTATTATGACATGGCATCCCACGACCGCCTGAACCTGATGAACCATCTCCTTGTGCAGCCATTGGAATCTCTTGGCTTGGACTTGGACTATGTGAAGGACTTGAAACAGAAGCTTCCTCTTGTTGCCTTTTCTTTGCTTGCTGCTTCTTTTTCCGATTCTTGCTATTGTTTCTACGAGCTGTTCTTTCTATTTCCGAATCAAAAAGCAGTTGGTCCTCCGATACTTGACCTCACATATACGATATCAACAATCTGACCAAAAAGAATTAGCAAACAAGATGGATAAGGAATAATAGTTATATACATAAAAGAATTTTGTGCAAAATTGCTTAAAACCATAATTAAAGTTGCAATGATTATAACATCATAACTTTAATCCCCGGCAACGGCGCCATTTTGATGTCAGTCAAAAGTAAGTATCGTTTTTATATCGTTCCACAGGGATTAATGTGATATCATAAACCGTTCAACGTCGATTATCGTCTTAAGTTAGGGTTTAACCTTTTTCTTTACTACGCTACTCATCATTTAAAAACTTAATAAATAAATAAATAGTAGAGTAATAGGACATAGAAGGTGTTAGGATTAACGTTCATCAATCCAACATCGTTTGTATTCGATTGATTGTAAATACTGATTCTAGTTTTTTCTTATATATGACATTATCACGTATTGCTCAACAACGTCATTGATTTCCCAAATGACGTCGTGAGATCGATCGTATCGTTTAATCGATGATTTCTCAATCTATTAAACGATTCGAAAGCTTTACGATCCAATACTTAAATGTAATTATCAAAACCAAATCCCATTTCTAGAATTTCTTATCTTGATAGAATATCATTCTAAACCTAGATTCAAAAGTCTTTTTCAACAACATTTAAATCAAATATAAGAGTGAAAAGCAAGAAGAAATTCAATGGTATATAAAAATGCTAGAATCATATATTTAATAATCAAAAGTTTACAACATGGAATGATTGATTACCTATTAATCCCAACAAAGGAGATTAGTTGATCATTGTCATGATAACTATTGCAAACAAGAAAGGAAGATGAAGATATATTAAGGTTTGATGTCTCAAAGCTACTTAATGTATTCTTCAATCCAAATCACTTTGCTATTTGAAGTTTACCTCCTTCTATGCCTATTCTCTCTCTTAGATAACAAGTATTTTGAGCTCTGGAAAATGAAAATTCTGATAAAAAACTCTATATATAAAAAATGAGCTTCAAAATATATAAATATGCTGAGAATTTGCACGCTCGCTACAAGCGACCAGCCTGTCGCTTGTAGCGAGGAAGTCAACTGGCCAATCCAAGAGCTCCACGTCATCCATCAGCATTAAACCGCCCTCTGGTCGCTGTAGCGACAAGGTCTGTCGCTACAAGCGATGGATCTTTGAAATTCCCTGCCTAGGCTCGCTTCAAGCGTCCAGTTCATCGCTTCAAGCGATGAACTCTTGATAATCCCTGCCTAAGCTCGCTACTAGCGATGGCTTCTGCGCTTGTAGCGATGGCATCAATAAAAACTTCATATCTTTGCATCAATCAGGTCCAAGCATGTATTTCCTGCATAATCACATGGGGTAAGGCTTAGGATCACAAATATTGTATTTTTAACACAAATATGCTCTAATCCTAAGGTAACTTGTAAAACAAGTAATCATAAGTGCCCTAAATTGTACCAAAAGATAACAACTTTTAGGCACTTATCAGTCATACCCATTTCTCATCACTCACAGATAGAAGACATACAACCTTCTGATCAACCAGTTCAGAAAAATCTATTTTATAAACAGTGTTCTTCCTCTTTCCTTTGAACACAACAGATTTATCTTTGTTGTTGATTACTATACAAGAATTCTTCTCAAACAAGACATCATAACCACTGTCACAAAATTGACTTATGCTGAGTAGGTTATGTCTTAGTTCACCTACCAACCAAACATTATTAATAGAAATGGAAGAATTACTTATCTTACCAGTACCGATGATCTTGCCTTTCTGGTTTCCTTCAAATCATACAGTTCCTCCCTCTTTCATGGTCAGGGTTTGGAACATAGACCTTTCTCCTGTCATGTGACGCGAGCAACCACTGTCCAGGTACCATGACTTCTCCCTTTCTTTGGCTTTTAAGCATATCTGCAACATAAATGTTTTCAGACTTAGGTACCCATATCTCTATGGGTCCTCTTTGGTTAGTTCTTAAAGGATATGGATTCTTTTGTACCTTTTTTCTGACATTCTGAGATTTAAAAGGTTTTACATACACTGGTTTATTATCTTTTGAAGATTTCACAAACACAGCCTTTTGAAAATGTGAGTCTGAATTTTTCAGAGTCTGAGACTTGCTTATCATAGGTTCTGATCTTTTCAGACTCTGAACCTTTTCAGATTTAGAGTCTGTTTTCCTCATAATTTTAGACTTAGACCCTTTTGGTTTAGATTCTGCCTTCATCTTTCCCTTAGGTTCAAAAGTTTTGGATTCTGAGTTGGTCAGAACTTCAGGTTCAATAGTCTTAGTTTCTGGTAAATTCAGTTTCTCAGAAATGTCAGATGCAGATACAAAACACATCTCAGTGTCTTTCATAATATCTCCAGAACAGGATGATAGGTTTGTTTCTTTTGAATGATTGAATGGATCATTTTTTAAACCAATACCTTCTCCCATGTTTCTGTTAATATTGTAAATCATAGAAGCAACTTTACTCCTGTTGATTCTAGTTAAGATGAACTCCTGAAGTGCAATTTCTTGCTCATCTGGGATTTCATCAGGTTTCTTATGAGTCATTTCTCTCAAATCTCTTACTTCTTCATCTATCTCATTGATATGATTATGAAGTTGGAGATTTTCATCAGACAACAAGTTGTATTTCTTTTTCAAAGATGTTAACTGTTTTATCTTGCTTCTGAGATGGTTCATAAGATCCTTAACTGTATCAACAAGTTCAGATTGAGTAAGTTCAAAAAATACCTCATCTTCATCCTCATAGTCTGAACCTGACTCTGTATCAGAAGATGTTGTTGCCACTAAAGCTAGGTTAGCTTCTTCTTCATCATCCTTCTCAAATTCAGACTCATTGTTAAGATCATCTCATGTTGCCATAAGACTTTTCTTGAGCTTGTTTCTGAAGTTGCTTGATTTTGAGCTGATCTTCTTGGATTTCTCCTTTGATTTGTCCTTCTGTAGCTCAGGACAGTCAGCTATGAAATGACCAGTCTTTTTGCAGTTGAAGCAACCCTTCTGATCTTCCTTCTTAGAACCAGATCCTTTCAAAGCCACTACCTTTGTTAGAAAACTTCTTTTGACTAAGTACTGAAACCTTTTAGAAAGCATTGCTAGCTCCTCAGCTTCTGAATCTTCTACAGAACTTCCCTCAGGAGATTCTTCATCAGATTCTATAGCTTTTAGAGCTTTTGATGACTTTCCTTTAGATTTAAGTGCTATAGACTTAGACTTTCTAACATGTTCATCTTCATTGAGTCCTAGTTCATGCACTTTGAGAGAGCTGATAAGATCTTCAATACTAAGAGTATTTAGATCTTTAGCTTCCTCGATGGCAGTTGGTCTCCATTTAGATGGTAGACTTCTGAGGATCTTGTTCACATGGTCAATAGTTGAGTAACTCTTTTTCAAAATCTGAAGTCCAGATACCAGAGTCTGAAACCTTGAGAACATAGTCTCAATGTTTTCATCCTCCTTCATCTTGAACAACTCATACTGTTGAACCAGAAGGTTAGCCTTGGCTTCTCTAACTTTCTTGTTTCCTTCATAGTTAGGGCACAAGGATGTGAAGATGGCCTTTGTAGTAGTTTTATCACTCAGTTTCAAGTATTCATTGTGAGGTGGAGAGTCCATAATGATACCTCTTACTTTGTGATGCTTTCTGTATATCTTTCTTTCAGCATCAGTAAGATTCTTCCTGTTTATGGCAACTTCTTCTTCATCAACTGGTATAGTTATACCATTTTCAATGATATCCCAAAGGCTATCATCTATTCCAATGATATGACTATACATCTTGCTTCTCCACCATGAAAATTTTTCAAGATCACCAGTAAACATAGGAGGTTTATGGTGTGAGTGAGCTTGTTTATCATCTGTACCATAGTCATATGATACAGCAACGCCACCACCTCTTTGAGAGGATTCACCAGATTCACCAGAAGACATGTTTTTCTCAGGATCTTGACTGACTCACTGTTAGGTGATTGAATATCAGAACCGGAGCTCTGATACCAACTGAAGGTGAGAAAAACACAAGAAGGGGGGTTGAATTGTGTTTTTTTTTCTTTCTCAAAAACTTAAAGTTAGTTCAGCTTCTGAAGGAGATCAGAATCTGAAACTAAATTCAGAGTTATGATGCAGCAGATTGAAAGTAAAAGAGAGAGAGACACAAGCAATTATCCTGGTTCCTTCCACAACCCGGAAGTAGTCCAGTCCCCTTGTTACTTACAAGAGATTTTTCACTATAATCCAAATAGTTACAAAATGCTCAAGCACACAAGCAAGAGACTTCCAAATGGTCAAACACACAGTAAGAGTCTTCTAATTGCTCAAACACACAAGCACGAGACTTCTAATTGCTCAAGCACAAAAGCAAGAGACTTCTAAACAAACAGAGTTACAAAGAAATATGTTTGAGTTGAACACTTGATATACTATCAGTGATGTTCACAAAATACAACACAGTTTTCAGACTCTAGACTTAAGAAATTATAAGATGAGAAAGTTTGAAAGAATTTCTAAGTTATTGATGAGTATAGAATTTGGAAGAGTATTGGCACTTTTCAGAGTCTTGTAATTCTCATTATTTTTCTTCAAGTCTTCAATCCTTTATATAGAGGAGTAGAGAGACGTTGAGAAGATGTCATATCATCAATAGAGTCGTTTGAATTGGAGCTTGATCCAACATTGATTTGTTCCTTGACTTGGACTGCGTACCATGAAGAATACTGTTTGAATCCTTTCCTTAAAATGGATTGGATGTTTTGTCCAAGGAGACAAAGTTGCAGAGAACACTTATGATTCTGAGAAGTTGCAGAGGTCGTGGTTGTACTATGTCCTTGATGACAGTGACACCAGTTGACTTCTGATACTCCAGAGTCCGAGTCTTCAGCTTCTGATCCTTCAGACTTCAGCTTCTGATCCACCAGCTTCTGATCCTTCAGACTTTAGCTTCTAATCCTTCAGACTTTAGCTTCTGATCCATCAGCTTCAGACTTCAACTTCGAACTTGCAACACAAGCTTCCAATAAAATATTTCCTTGCTCTTAAACTTGCTCCTTGAAAACCAAAACTTGATTTATACTTGAATAATTTTAGTCTATGGTCATGCACACTTGAGACAAGCATTGGCATATCCAATTTTCTTTTTAATACCTTGTTATAATCAAAACTCAAAAGAGGCATTGTTTACACATTTTGTTCCAACAGAGGGTAGAAATGAAATCTTGTTTGCAGACTCAGATAAAAAATGAGATTAGACGAATCATTGATAAGAAGACATATTTAAAAAGATCAAAGGGTCATCATATATACTATATGTTCATAATCATAACTTAATATTCCCTCTCTTTTTCTTGATGAAACCCACTCATTTTTCCGCCCCTTTTGCCTAGTCACTCCCCCTACGTTGTCACTCCCTCGATTCCAGTGCCCACAAAAAATGTTTATGTGTTGAGTTAAGATTCTCTTCATTTATCAAAATAAATGGAAGATGCAGTTTAGAGAGATATAAATACAAAAAATGATAGTGGATCTTACCACTATGTGGGTCTTATCAATAACAATTATTTCTTTAATTTTTATTTATTTTTTATTTCTCTTTGTAGATAGAGTAAAAGGAAATCATCATAAGTAAAGAAGATTCTAACCAATCTATCGGTTTGTGGTGTCGCATGGCTGTACTAATATGAGAAGCATCATACCACTGGTAGTTTTCATTTTTCTTTTTCCACTTTATAGTTTTTCATTTTTCTTTTTCCACTCTCATGTTGATTTTTTTATTTTTTTTACACGATTTTTATTTTTTTTTATTTTGTCCGTTATGAATTTCCAAAAAAAATATAGTTGAAGATGAGCATTTAACGCATTCAACAACAACAACAATGATAATAATAATTTATACTACATAAAGAAGATATAAAATTTGGGTTGGCTTTTTCACTTTCTAATTGTACCATTTATTAAAAGTATTTTATTTACTATTTTATCCTTTTTTATATTACTTAAATTACTAATTAAAAATAGTTAAATCTCATTCAGATAGGAGCAGCCTCACTACAACAGTAACAATATTATATATAATACTATATAAATTAAATTAGAGATTTTGGGTTAGATTATTTATTATTTCAAATATACCCTTAAATAATTTTTTTTATAATAATGCTATGTTGTTGATGTCATTGAAAAAAAATAAAATGTTATATTATATTTGGTATATTATTGGTGTAATTTAAAAAGATAAGCATGTTGTTGCAATTTGAAATCGCAAACATCTATACGTATAATTTTAATCAAAATCTAACTAATTTCACAAAAAAATATTATTCATAATTTACACGCCTTAGCACAATAAAAAGAGCGGACAGAGGGACACGGAGTGTCTGTTTGAATGCTAGTAATTATAATTATAATTATAATAATAATAATATAATCTATACTATATATAAAGAAAATAACATGTTTTGACACTTTTTGGCTGATTTTTTATCTTTTCAAAATTACCCTCAACTTTTAATACAAATAACACATATAACAAATATATAAGAGTAAATTCAAATATTAAAATAAAAGTGTAACAAACATTATATATATATATATATATATATATATATATATCCATTTTTTCTTCTATCCTTTAAAAAGTATAACAAACTAGATGAATGTATTTATACTTACTTTTTCATTATCTCAATTATACCCTTAAATAACATTTCTATAATAAACATTGTGGTTGGTGTCATTAAAAAAATAAGAATTTAGATTATATTTTTTTGTTATATTGTTGGTGTCATTGAAATAGATGATCATGGTTAGTTTGATTTGTTATAATTTGAAAGCAAAAAACATTTATATTTTCACTTTTAAGCAAAATCAAAATTTCATAAAAAAACACCGTTCATAATTTTCAAACGTTAGTGCAATAAAAAAAACGGAAAGACGGACACGTGATTGTCCGTCTTTTCGCTAGTAGTAGTAGTAATAGTAATAATAATAATAATAATAATAATGGTAATAATAATAATAATAATAATAATAATAATAATAATAATAATAATAATAATAATAATAATAATAATAATAAAGAGAAGTGATGCACTGATGTTTTATTAAAAATAATAAAATTTTACATTTATTTGCGTCAACATGGGGATATTTTAAAAAATCTTATTTGTAAATTTAAGTGTAGCAATATAATATAACTGTAGATATATGGATTGGATACAATTTTTTGAAATTATGTTTTTCCTCTCATTTAGTCGTATCATAATCACAAGTAATGCATTTTTATACTGTATTAATTTTTTATGTCCAGTTACTTTGTTTATTGTCCTAAATACACGTGAGACCGTAAAAGAGAGCTTATGAAAAAAAAAATTGACATGTAAGTATATTATTTTCAGAAGCTATCGTAAGTGAAAATTGGTTCAGGGAGGAGTTGGCTCATATTTTGAAACGTGAGTTCAACTCCCGCTTTGAATTGACTTATTTGAGTTTATCTATTAATGTAGACATTTATGAGATTATTATATAGAACTTATGAAAATATCTTTCGACATTTTCATAAGTTGCTTTCAACTTATTTTTATAAGTTTCCAACTTAAGGAGACAATGTACAACTTATATGAAAACAACTTAACTTTTTTTTTTAAGCAAGTTGGTGCAAGTGAGAGTGCAACATCCTAACTAGAATAAAATAAAAGTAAAGGGTACATAAGGGGGACATTAAACCTGCCCCAGTGGCAAAAAAAAAAAAAACAAACCAACCTTAAAGGTTTTATGTGACACAAATATCAACTCAGAGCAATCAAACACATGTCGGTTGTGCAATCCAGAAGTCCGCTTATGAGCCCGAAATCAAATTACAAAAAATATGATGTATGAGTTTAATAGCATCAGACCCAAATCTTTTAAGAGCGGCGAGTGACCTTCATCGCCAACTATGAGACAAGTTCACTCGCCAAAATCTGTCGCATCGACCAAACAACAACAAGTCAAAAAAGCCATTCCTGGCCAAACAAGAGCACCCAAAAGTTGTGTTAAGACACCCTCAATCCAAAAGTTGCATCTTCGGCGACGAAACAAAATAACTAACAAGTAGTCGTCATAAAAGAAGGTTCATAGCATAATGATAAGTAGTATTTTATTAGGTTTTTAAGGGTTTATTTTGTTTCGATTTTAGTCATTTTACTTCATTTTCTTGAACTATTTTACTTCAAAGCACTTCTTTTTCTTTCTAGGTAAAAATAATGAAGAGCAAGTATCTTGGATCAAAAACATGAAGAACCAAGCAAGAAAAATCAAGTTCCAATGCAATTTTTAGGTGGCACGGTCGTGCCAGATTTTATATTGATCGTGCGCCCCTTTTGAGCCAGACCGTGCCAATTAGTACAGAAATACCACGCACAGCCGTGCGCCCCTTCAACTTTGCAGATTCTTCAGTTTTGAAACATGGCACGGTCGTGCGCCCATATGGCACGACCGTGCGCATTATGCAGTTAATTTTAATGATTGAAAACTCTTGGAAAATGCCCATCAGTGCTATGTAATTCATGTTTAATACCTTGTCTGAGGTTTTTAACTATAAATAGGGCTACAATCAGACTTGTAAAGGAGCTTAGACTCTTTGTATTGTTACTATAGTTAAATCCAAGTTCTATCATTGCTCTAAGTTCATATTCTTTACTTTTTTTTGCACTTTTAAGTTCCTACAATTTACATTTTCTGTTATTTACTTTTTTGCTCGTTTATCTTTATGTTTTTACAATTCATGTCATTTACAATTTATCAAGCGTCTACGATGAACAATTGTGAGTAGACTTGTCTAGTCTTGGGATTGTTGGAAAAGTCTAATGACTAAATCCTAATCAAACGAAGTCTAAACTCTATTTTATTCAATTCTACTTTTCTATCTAATCTCATCGTTTTTAAACTCAATAGCAAGTGTTGAACGAAGTACCGAACGAAGAAGTTCAATAACTACTATTTCATCATTTCAAATATCAAATGAAGTATCGAACGAAGAAGCTTGATATTGGAACAAATGAGATTAGACAAGACATCTCAAAGCTTGATGGGAACACCCAAATGAGTAGCTTTGTGATGTCTTAAGGCAGTAAGATTCGTGCTTAATGAGTCTCATATAGCAATCAACCATGAAAATAAGCGTGATTGTTATTGGAATATATTCGTGTATTTCGAAAGGAAACATGAATTACCTTAGTGAATCTTGTCTTTGAAAAATGGATTCAATATAGAATAGAGATATAGACTTGTCTGTTTATATTTTGTCATTAGATATACCAATAATCTCGAGACATTTTTTATTTTATAAATCTAAACTAAAGAAATTATCTCAATCTTAAAACTTAATTTGTTCAGCTAACAATCTCTGAAAACTAAGTTGATATTTACAAAACTCCCTGTGGATCAATATTTTTACTACTTGATAACAACCGTATACTTGCGGTGATGTATCACATAACCTTTTAAAACATTAGTAGCGATTTTGGCAACAAAAATGACATCTGATGTGTCCAATTCTTTAAAATGCATTTGATCTATTGAAATATCGGTATTGTGTGTACTTTTTGATTTTTTTATGTTAGAGGTTCATAATATAACTTGTTTTGTGCAGTAACTGTTTCAATTTTAGGAGGTTCCATATACATAATATACTGTGTGGATGACTGTATTTAAGTTTATTGAACTGTGATTAATGTTTATTGTATGTGTTAGTGTTGTCGTATTATTTGTGATGTTAAATTGTTAATGTTGTGGTTTGATTTGCCCAAACATCGTAGTCTTCGAGCTTCTAGGCATTATCCTTGTTGGTTTTTTCGAACAACACTTTTCGGACCAATGTTGCCATGTTCATGTGGCGTTGATACTATTGTGTATTGCTTGTATTTTAGAATATATCATTATTAATTTGTTGTGGATATGCTATGTTGTCCAGGGTATTTGACATGTGCATTTGGCTTAATAACTTGCTATTGTGTGTCTATTTTACCTTTTAATAGAAAATTAATTAGATTTATTTTTCTATGGAATATGCGAAAGCCAAGAAAAATAAGAAGAAAAAAAAAACTAATCTCTTGACCCAATAAAATGTTTTTAAAATCATACTAGCTTCCCAATAGAAAGGCGACGGAGGAGGCGGGGGTGGTGATGAATGATAGTTTGAAGCACAATTGTGTCGCTAGTGCTACATAGACAATATGAAGATTTGTGAAAATACAACAATTTTAATAGATGAATATGATCATATGATAGAGAACGATACAAATGAAGATTGTGGGATACTTTTGGGTGTACTTACGAGTGACAGTGATGAAGTGGATGCATGTTACATATCCTTGTTGACTAAATACAATCCTGTTATTGAACCCGTGATGATGAAGTGATTCAAGTTACGGATCTTTTTTGGCTACATATGTTCCAATTACTGAAATCGACAGTGCTAGTAATCATAGTAGTGGATCAAACACTGGCGCCGACTTTGGTAACATATGTTCCAATTACTGAAATCAACAGTGATGAAGTGGATGCAAGTTACAAATCCTTTTTGGCTACATATGGTCATTGAAATCGACAGTGCTAGTAGTGATTATGGGTGTTCAAATCCAAATTAAAACTGCAATCCGATCCAAAAGCCCGAAACCGCACAAAACTGAATATTATTGGATGTGGTTTTGTGAAACCACTTAGTTCAGACCGGGTTTTGGATTGAATTATTTAAACTGAACCGCATATGTATGTGTGTGTGTGAATATATATATATATATATAAATTAGAAAATCTCATGCAATTGAAAACTAAATTTTACCCTTTGTTATCTCTTTGACAATGTTGGGGTATATTTTGAAAAATAAGCGAATTTCTGACACGTGACCTCTAAAATTTTGGTTAATAGCTCTACACACTACAGTAATCGTCATAAAAATCCTACTCGGACGAAGAACTAGCACCATATGTATATTGTGAGAAAACGTGCTACTATGTATGTGTAACTGCGTGCGTGTGCGTGCGTGAAATTGCTTGTATTAATTTTATGTTTTTTTTCGTAGTTTACCATGTGTTTAATTTTCTATATTTATTTGAATACTCCCTCCGGTCCTATATATAAGAAAATTTTCAAAAAAAATTTTGGTCCTATTTATAAGAAAATATCACAACGTTTAAGGTGTAGTTATTGTTTAAAAGACTTTTATACCCCTTATTTAATGTTTGTCTTTTTAAAATTAGTGGGTGTATTTAATGCTTCACAATTTTTTATGAGGGTATATTTGTAAAAATATTCAAAAAGTTACACTAATTAATGAGTGTATTGGTTTTGATGTTTTTTGGTTTTTCTTCTTATAATAAGGACCGGAGGGAGTATTTATAGACTTTATATTTGTGTATGTTCTTTAAACAATATATGCTCGTAATTGTGATAACTTTTATTTTAATTATTTTTTTAAATAAAAATTAAAAGGTCAGAGTTTTTTTTTTTTAAAAAAATGTTTTGATACAAAGAAGATTCATTTAAATTATCGTCCGATGGATAGACTTCACAGTTTGACAAGAACAATGAATTTTCCTCAATGAAATCCAAACCACCATTATTAAGAGAAATTTCCTCAAAAAATATCATAACCAACAAATCATAAAGATTATCATAAATTAATTGGCATCTTAACTAGATTTTTTCTCATTTCATTTTGATAAATTAACATTTAGAAATACTAACGGGTGCCCTCGGACTATTATTTAAAAATCTTAAATGATAAGTTTTTATGAAAAAATGTGCAGAAAATTGAAATATTTGATTTTTTTAAGAATAATTTGTTAATTTAAAATCCTTAAAGATTGCTTAGAGATACTAGTTAGCAAGATCCACTAACATTTATTTAATTAGGAATACATGATCGACAATGTTGATCACAACCATTTTCCTTTGAGCATCTCTTATGCTGGAATTCATTTTGGATTTCATAGAGCACTAATAAGTAGCTTCACAATAATGCATCGTATTTATGCAACTCATACACACTTTGCTCCGATGGTGAATAATTGTACAACTTTATCCGCATTTTTGTACTTTTTTTTTATTTGTACCCAATAATTGATTAATTTCTATGGTATCCTATTTAAAATACTTCAAAAAAATTATGCTACTCATTTTGTCACATCAAATTTCTCAAACGGAGTGAAAGATTAAGATACAAATTCATCAACTTACGAAATCTTCTATGACTTTTCCATTGGATATCCCGTTATATATTGAAGAATGAAAATAATCACCATTATCAATTTAGTATCTAAATTCTAAACTTCAACTCTCTCTTAACTTGTCTTTAAATTATATACAAATCCAATAATTAGTCTTTACAATATATACTTTTTCAATGACAAATGTTAATAATTTGTTGTTAGATTAATGTTTACTCCTTCATGCGAGTTTGAACACAAAACCCCAAACTCCTTATCCCTTAATTCAAATTAGTTAAACTATCATCCTCCAACTGCAGCTTGGTTGGTAACTCCTTGAACATTGTATGCAGGGGTTAAAACTCAAACTCCAGATTCTTCACTTTTTCGACACTTATAATTGGACTATTTAAACAAAAACAAAAATAAAACCACTCAATTCAATCCATGCTATTAAGCTGTTAGAGAATAATAAATTGACATACGTTCATATACATGTTATGTTGCATTTTATAAACTAGTTTTTTTTTTTTTTTAAGGAAACTTTAGAAACTACCTTAAGACTCCTTGAGTCTCATTATAACTGTCTAATCTGTGTCGTGCGTTGTTCTTAAGAAAATATGTTAACGACTTGTTAGTCCTTTCATAATAACTAACGGAGTATTGAAGAACGAGTATTTAACCTTCCTTCACATTTATACATCTTTTATCTCCATTCTTCGGCATAGAGTAATAGCATGGGTGCCCTAAACGAACCTCTGCAATATCCCGCGGCTCGTAGAGACGACTCTGTCTTTGACGATTACCATGGCGTCAAAATCGCCGACCCTTATCGATGGTAACAACTTAAACTCAAATTCAACCATTCTTTTTCGTTCTTCAATTTTTCTTTCATATGCTTTTTTCTTTTTTCAAGGCTGGAAGATCCTGATGCTGAAGAAGTGAAAGAGTTTGTTGAGAAACAGGTTCAATTGACGAATTCGGTGATTCAACAATGCGAAACAAGATCTAAGCTTAACGAAACAATCACTAAGCTATTTGATCATCCTCGTTATAATGCCCCCTTTAGAAGAGCCAATAACTACTTTTACTTCCATAATTCTGGCCTTCAGCCACAGGACATTCTCTATGTCCAGGTTTGCTATTGCTTTCACATCATTCGTTGGTTGAATTGTTAATGTTCTGCTTTGTTTTTTTAATTAGTCTGATTTAGGGTCTGTTTGGATAAACACTAATGAGATTGTCTAAGAGAACTTATGGAAACAACTTATGACATGTCCATAAGCTGTTTTCAGCCAATTTAACTTAATTTTTCAGAAGCTGTTCAGTATATGTTTTGAATTCATCTGATTCAGGGCCTCTTTGGATAGACTTATCTGAGTCCATTTACTGTGAAACTGTTTAAGAGAGCTTCTGGAAACCGCGAAATGACATGTTCATACGTTGCTTTTAGCTTATTTTCATAAACTCTTTAACATAGGCTTATGAAAACAACTTATATGAAAATAGTTTGACATTATTTTATCTTTTGTTATAGAAATAACTTATACGTAAGCACTTAATTAATTAATTTGTTTATCCAAACATGTTCTAAGTTATCTTTTCATTTTACAGGATAGTTTGGAGGGAGAACCACAGGTTTTACTTGACCCAAATGCCTTAAGTGAAGATGGAACTGTATCATTGAACACATTTTCAGTGAGTGAAGATGCCAAGTACTTGGCTTATGCGCTTAGTTCCAGTGGTAGCGATTGGGCGACTATAAAAGTGATGCGTATTGAGGACAAGAATGTTGAGCCTGATACTTTATCATGGGTGAGTATCGCCTTGTGCCTTTGCTAGAAATTAAAACAGGCATAAAAAGGGACCATTGATGATTTTTAATGTTTTGTTTCAGGTTAAATTTTCTTCCATTAGCTGGACACATGATAACAAAGGTTTCTTTTACAGCCGCTATCCAGCACCCAAGTAAGTGATGTCCTATGCTCACATTCTTTCCAGGAAGTGCATGTTTTGCAATTGCATTTGGGTTACAAATTTAGCAAAGTATAAATACGGAGTGTGTGCTTTTCATTTTGATAGTCCTCGTCAAAGATGATTTGAAATGGTATTATCTATATGGCGATCTTGTAGATAACTTATGTATGATTGTACTTGGTACTGGTAGGATTATTTTTATGTTGCGTTGATATGATATATGAATTTATTATTCTGCTTTTATACTGTAGAGATGGAGAAGTGGCAGATGCTGGGACTGAAACGAACTCTAACCTTTACCATATGCTTTATTACCATTTTTTGGGCACGGATCAATCAGGAGATATTTTGTGCTGGAAAGATCTTGAAAACCCTAAATATTCGTTTGGAGGAATTGTTACTGATGATGGGAAGGTGCTTTATTATTTTCGTTAATTTAGAATTATCTGATATCATCTTTATTCTTTTCATGTGCATATAAAATAAGAAAACATGCAACGGATGTCTCTGCGCTTTTAGTGATTTTACCAACGTCAATGTATTTGATGGTTCACTGTTTTATGCCCTGCACCATATTTGTTTTCTATGAGGCATCTATTTAGATCTTCCTGATTTAACATTAGAATTTCTTGCTTTAGTAATCTCCTATGGGATCTGTTTCTCTACTCTCTACTATATTGCTCTGCATAACTTCCATTTCAGCACTGTGGTTATTAAGTGACCGAGTTTTTTTTAGGCCAGTGACTTAGTATTAGAGTACAACTTTGAAAAAATGTGTTTGGTCAATAGAATCTCCCTTTCTTGAAGTGTCTTGCCTATAAAACCTGAATATTTACTCTAATTTTTTAAGTTCTTATTCTTATGTCACAACATATCAGGGTAAGCAACTCATTGTTATGTAATTTTAGTACATCTAATTCCACGGAAGATATATTCATCACACAGCATTATAGAAGGTTGTAGGGTATAATGTTAAATTCATGACATTTGCAACTCATTGTTATGTAATTTTATGCATATGGTTTTAAATTTCCCATGAATCTGATTGTGTTTTTACTTGTGATGCAGTATCTCCTCCTCTATATTAGCGAAGGGTGTGATCCAGTTAACAAACTTTACTACTGTGACATGTCTGATCTTCCCAGCATATTCGAAAGTTTTCGTAGTGAAAATTCTCCCCTCCCTTTTGTCAAACTTATTGATAATTTTGATGCAAAGTATGATTACATTGCAAATGATGACAGTGTGTTTACATTTTTAACTAATAAAGATGCTCCAAAATATAAACTAGTCCGAGTAGATTTGAAGAAACCAAACACATGGGATGATGTTCTGCCAGAGTCTGAAAAAGACGTACTTGAGTCCGCATGTGCTGTAAATGGCAACCAACTGATAGTAAGTTACTTGAGTGATGTGAAGCATCTTATACAAGTAAGAGACTTAAAAACAGGTTCCTTGCTGCATCAACTGCCAATTGACATTGGCACAGTTTATGATATTTCTGCACGGCGTGAAGATAATGTGGTTTTCATTAGCTTTACAAGCTTTCTGTCTCCCGGTATCGTCTATCAGTGCAACCTGGGAACAGGGATTCCTGATCTGAAGATATTACGTGAAATTGCAGTCCCTGGGTTTGATCGCTCCGAGTTTCAAGTCAATCAGGTACATAAAAAATCTCCGATGCTGCACCGTCCTCACTGTTAAATTGCCTGTTTTGAATTACACTATTTGGTATGAAAACAGGCAGCAAAGTTGTTACATTGTTAAATAGGCTGTTTTGAATTCCTTTAGTCTGTATGGGTACATGCATGCTTTTTCTTTGAGTCTGTATCATTGTTGCTCGACTTGGTTGTTCTACTCTTAGATGTGATTTCCACATTTCAGGTTTTTGTTCCTAGTAGAGATGGGACCAAGATCCCAATGTTCATTGTTGCGAAAAAGGATATTGTTTTGGATGGTTCACACCCATGTCTATTATATGGATATGGTGGTTTTAACATCAGTATTACACCATCCTTCAGTGTTAGTCGCATTGTACTCACAAAACATTTAGGTTTTGTTTACTGCATTGCGAATATTCGTGGTGGTGGAGAATATGGGGAGGAATGGCATAAAGCAGGTTCCCTTGCTAAAAAACAGAATTGCTTTGATGACTTCATTTCTGCCGGTGAATACCTTGTGTCCACGGGTTATACCCAACCCAGAAAGTTATGCATCGAAGGTGGAAGCAATGGTGGACTTCTTGTTGGTGCTTGCATAAATCAGGTCTGGTTCATTTGCTTTGTTTTTCCATTTCTAGGCCACACTTCCCATTCAACAGCTCTCTATTTATGCTAGATTTTTCCTTCCCTTTATCCGTACAGAGACCTGAGCTCTTTGGCTGTGCATTGGCTCATGTTGGCGTTATGGACATGCTACGGTTCCACAAATTTACCATTGGTTTGTTTAGATTCATTATGCCCAGTAGTTTGTTTAAGGTAATGTCACTTACTGATTCTTAATTGTTACTCAGGTCATGCCTGGACCTCAGATTATGGTTGTACAGACAAGGAGGAAGAGTTTCATTGGTTAATCAAGTGAGTTTTATCCTGTCCTGAAATATCAAGGATAAATTTCAATATGTTAGGAAAGATGTTCTATACGTACGTACCTTATTTTCTTTAATATATATCAGCGGAAAATTATTAGTAAGTGCTGTTAGTGGAAGCGAGATAATGGTAGGGTCAGGTTTGAACAATTCACATATGCGGATGGACGAAAAGGTTGCTTTTCACTAGTACTTGATTGACAGACATGTGACTAGAGTTCTCATAATATAGATGCATAACAGAGAGAGATATAGGAATTACTTATATAGTACATACCAGTAATTGAAAATCATGTCTCACGTCTTAAATATCTGCGAGACAATCCCTTTGTTGGACCTTTGATTAACATCCCTTTGTTGGACATCTTGTTAATCACCACCCTTGGTCCATGATATCATGTCCATTTTGATTTTGTTTTCTTTTCCTGGAGTTCATAAGCTACACATGCATGTTCTGGTCTGATAATCAAGCTATGATATTTACAGAAGAGATAGTGTCATTGGACCAAAGTTATTTTTATATAGGATGGCACGGTTTGCTTACGCCACTGTCGCATGATAATTATCATTTATCAATTAATATAATGGAGGACTATAATGAACTCTAAATATCAAAATGACGGCGACAAATATCTTGTCTTTTATGCTTTACCTGAAGCTGAATCTCGATGGTATACATTTCGTTACAGTTCAATAATTATTTCTTATGGGGAATGGTTGGTTGGTGTAAACTCACATATTCTAGCAGTATAGACTGCATGGTATTCATAATTCTTTCCTGGCATAAGTTGAGGATTCTCATTACCATTTTATCCTCATATTTTGAGGTTCATCTGGAAAAAAGTAAATAATATATCTGCTTTCCTGTTGTTTCTCAACCATGTTTTGAAAGACAGATTGCTTTATGAACTCCTGTGGTTTTTATTGTTTGGATATGTTTTTGTAGGTATGTTTTGAAATATGATTCTATTATTATCTACTGCTTTAGGTACTCACCATTGCATAATGTCCGGCGACCGTGGGAACAGCATCCTGACAAGTCAATTCAATACCCATCAACCATGTTGTTGACGGCAGATCATGATGATCGAGTTGTGCCACTACACTCATTGAAGCTATTGGCGGTTAGTGGGCTATACGAGCATATAGATTTTTTCATTGAAAACACAACTTATATTTATTGAATTATGTTGCAAGTAACAGAATAAGTGGTTATAAACTAAAGAAATTAACAAATAGTTGTGAAATAGGGGGGGATAGGTCGTCATTCTCGCTTGACCACTGTGGGAGGAAAAACTCATTCCAATCGTCGCAATTTCCCACCCTTTTCCTTTTCTTCTCTCTATCTCTCTAACACAGTTCCAATTGTTGCAGACCATGCAGTATGTGCTATGTAGTAGCTTGGAGAAAAGTCCCCAAACAAACCCTATAATTGGTCGCATTGACTGCAAAGCTGGACATGGAGCGGGTCGTCCAACAAAGAAAATGGTAACAATTATGGTTTCAGGGTGTTTATCCTTTTTCTACATTTATATATTATGTCTGAAGTTGATTATATATATTTGTCAGATCGATGAAGCTGCTGATCGGTACAGTTTTATGGCGAAAATGTTAGACGCACATTGGATTGAATAGAGCCCACTCGATCACAAAGTATATATAAGAATGAAATAAAATTTCTTTCAGGCAATACCGGCAAACCAATTCATTTCTCTGTTCACTTCTAACAAGAAAACAGTTTGAACATGAGATTGTTAGCGAATTGGGGTTATAATTAAGTTACCATGCTACCATAACCAAATGAATTGTCAATCATTTATTTTGAATTACATTTTGAATTACTTTCAATATAAATATTTGAAAGTTGTTAAAATAACATTGGTACTTAAGAAATTGATGTGGTAAAACTTCAGTTACCTGCCTCACCTGTAAGCATTCCGGAATGTGAAGATGACATAGTACTATTCAAATATGAAAGGATCGTACGATAAATAATCTTTTCAGAGGCTTTCATTGGATGCTAACTGTGTCCAATGTCAAAAAACTGTTTTGTTATAGTTGAATGCAATGGTTGGAACCAACAAATTTTAAAGAAAACAGTTTATTTTCTAAAAAACAAGAATGTCAACGGGAAGCACATCAAGGAAATAAATACATGTATACTAACCCAATGATACCGATTCCACTTGGTAGAATAAAGTCTGATTTTTGTTTCTACTATATATAAGAACAAAATTGTGCTTTAAAGAGCTATAGTAGACAACAATATGTAAATGACTCAGTTCTTTTCCACCTTATTGATCTCTTGCGCGCCTTATGCAGTTAGAAACGGAAAAAGTAATAGCCTATGTAAATGTATAATAGTGCAAGCCGTTGATATGATATGAATGTCATGTTTTTTACAACTTTTTTCTGTAAAAAGAATCATTTTTTTAAATAATCTCCTTTGAAATTTCTATAGCAAATAAATACTTCTTTATAAATGAGAATATGAAAAAAAATATCTATCTGTTTCGCATGAAAATTTGTTTTTAGTAGCTTCTCTACAAAATAATTATCCAAAAATATATAATTTAGAAAAATGTACACAAAATAACTTCCCCTAAAAAGCACACAAAATAACTTATTTTTCTCTTAAAAATCTCTAAATAATTAAATGTCAATTTATTTATTTATAATTTAATCTGCAGCAAACGGGTCCCAAAGTTTGTCTAATTATTTGTAGTTGCGAAACAATGTAGTCATTGTAGGATCCTTATCTCCATTGTAAGTTAGTGGATTCTGATTGTTGATAGAGTTCAAAAAGCTTATGTTTTAACTTCATTAAGCAATCTGATCTTCATCTTACGATTAAAAGCGGAAAATGTCAACAGGTTGAGAATAATTTTTCTGTTTATCCCATTAATTTGAATTCTTTTTTTTATATCACTAATTACCATCGCCATACATGCATCCCTCTCTAAGCTTAGCATCAACAAAAGAGTATAATTTTTGTAATAAAAAAAAAGAGCATAAATTCAGGCAAATTTCTACTATATATAGTCTGCATGAAATTTCGATCTTCAATAATACTTTCTCACCCCTTTAAAAAAAAAACTTTCTCACCCACAATATAGGACCATTTTGAGATTATTTTCTTGTACTTTTTATACTTAATTTTAAATTGTATTAATTAATTTTTTGTCGACATACTTTTAATTATGTTACATCTTTTTTGTAACCTTAATAAACTATAAGATAAATGATGAAAAGTGCTCTTTAGTCTAAAGAGACATGTTAATGGATTATATATAATAGTATTATTGGAAATTGTATATTCAATCTATTTAAAGTTTAAAAATTATTTTTTTCAACACAGTTATACTCTAAAGCATAACAAGATGATATCATAATAGAAACCTAAAACTAGTTTTCTATCATAGATTTTTTTTGGTGAATAATTTTCTATCTTAGATAATTCATTTATAAATGAATATCAATTGTCAACGAATATAATATTAATACCAATTGTTTTGTTTCTCAATATTTCTTCCCACTAAAGATAACCATATTTAAGACATGTCAAATAGTAAATATGGACGCTTCTACCAACTAAACTTCAAATATTGATTTGCCATGTTATGAGAACTTAATATTTTCCTCTAAAATCGCCATCAGTGCATTTAGGTATTATTGTAAACATAAAACTTAGGTAGTACAATACTATAGGCAATATTCTCTACTAAAAGGATAGTATAACTGTCGCCAACTATTTTACAAGAGTGAGAAAAAAATTGTAACTTCGAAAAATTCTCTTTGTAATAGAAACGGTAAGAACAATACTTATGGTACTGAGTCTAAATTTAGTCCTTATTCCAAACATAAATAACTGGACGGAATAACTTGTTCATTTAGGCATTATTATCTGAGCTATATTCAACTGAACTCCTTCAGAGAGATGAGTTCAAACCACGTAGATCAACGGAACCAGAAAGGACTGTCCGTTTTCTCTCTTTCACCAATGTCCTATAAACAACCCTGCACAATTTCAAATATTCAACTTATAAAATGAACATGAATTTCCCATGCATTCAAATAGGACAGCGAGAAACTTTAGGTAACAAAAGTGTATGTTAGAAACTTAGGTAACAAAAATACGATAGAAGGGTATAGTAAAAAATAATATCTTTACGAATGTATCGAACAGTGAACCTACCTCGAGCCTTCAAGCCACATCTCGGTAACGAGAGTCTCACCAGGGTAGACATGTAGAAGAAAACGGCCAGTTATGCTTTTTATCCTGTCGGGATCTCCTTTGCATATACTTTTGATAATTGCCCTTACTGCAAATCCTAATGTGCACAACCCATGCAATATTGGCTGCGAGAATCTTTGGCAACCGGTTAAAAACATTAGATTAGCCGTACAATCGAGAAAATCAATATAATAAAAAATGATCACAAAAAGAATAGTCACAAACAGATGATGTTATATCTTAATTGCTAAATAACCCCTTTGTCTATGTATGTAATTCATATGACCAATCCTCTTCAAACAAGCACACCAGTAATCTAAATGGGGTAAAAATTACAATCTAATTGAACTTCTGGCATTCAAAAGACAGGATGAGAGTACTAACCCGGCAACCTTTGCAAACAGGGGATCCGAATGCAGAGGATTGTAATCACCAGATAGTCTGTAGAGCAATGCCTGCCAAACAGAAAAGATATTCAGAGTTTGTATATCGTAAATCATAACGAAGCATGTATAAAGCTTTCAGACAATTTGACACCTAAAAGATATAAGACTCTACATTATAGTAAATCTACTAATCAAAGTTGTAAAGTATTTAAGATAATGTAAAAGCTCAAAACCCCATATAGTAGGCATGATTTTATGTCTTAGAGCAAAATTTGTTACAAAGAGAATAAATAGAGAAGGCAAGGAAAATGTAAAGACTGTAAATCCCATGTAAAAGCATTATTTCATGTTTTAGAGCAAAATTTGTTACAATGAGAGTAATAGAGAAGGCAAGGAAAATGTAAAGACCATAAATCCCGTGTAATAGCATTATTTCATCTCTTAGATAAAAATTTGTTACAGAGAGAGAAATAGAGCAAAGACAAGGAAAGGGGGAAAGGAAAAGAAAAAAAAAAATTCTTGTAAATGAACAAGCCAATTTATTTCAAACAGGATTGAATAGCTACAGCCTACAGCATACCTGAGATGGGTGCGTACGATCCTCAAACACTGCAAAAGGCTTACTTTCAGGAATTTTTACAGTGGAGGTCTGGTTTGAAGGGTAATTTGAGTAAGAAAATGGTTTAGATGACTTCGAGAAGCCACCAGCACCACGTAGATAGACTGTTGTCCTGCAAGCAACTTACTAGTTACTACTAGAGTGTGAGTGTAACAAACATTAAAAGGAAAGTTTTCGGTTTTACCTGTTCATGCATAATAAATCACCAGACTCTTTTTCATAACTTTTTGTTTCAATCTCCAAAATTGCTGCTTTGCCTGAAATTTAAGCAACATCATGTCTTCAAGAAGAATTTAAGAGTAAAAGGAATAAAAAAATTTGACAACACATGCACAACGGATCGTTAAAGATGTGAAAGTGAAACTGTATAGCCAACACATGCACAGCAGATCGTTAAGTAAAAACTCTTATGGCAATTCAACCTTTGTCATGCAATCCTGCGAGGCTGACTTTATTTTGTATCTGTAACAATAAAAGATATATTATGAGCCTATCAACCTGAGCATGCTCACAAAAATCACTACTATTTCAGAATATAATACTTATAAAGGTCAGGTGTCGAAATGGAGAGATATTTTGGGGTCGAAGAAGTTTGTTTTAAAAGAATCTAATGCAAATTAGATAGACTAAATTTAGTCACAAAATCTAATATTCATCACTAACTTGCATCAGATCATTTTACCCGCATTTTAATTAAAAACGTAATCGGCATCCCATTCTTCTCAAGTAAACGTGGTTTTAGTATATTTTACTTACGAAGTCATATTGGAATGTAAATGCCACAAAGAAAAAGCAAACTATTTCACATATGCATAGAAACGATGACAGGTCAGATACTTGAATTTCATAAAGGTTTTCATTTCTACAAGATGGGAGCATCTATAACATAAAATTTCATTCACGTCTATTATCAATTTTATTTTCCTGGGAATTTCATTTAAAATGTTGATGTATTGAGCTAAAAATTTGGAACAAGAAAACATTTCTGAACATTTTACTCAAGTGTCATAGGATGCCAAATATTCATTAAAAACCTTACATGGCAGCTGGAAGGAAATGGTTTGTACAACTCTATGTATTGTTGTCCATGCAGCAGAAGGCGTGGATCATATCTGTCATACATAAAGTCCTACTTCGGGTTAAATATCAGACGAGGCAAAAAGGGAAGATCACATGGACTAGATCAATATGACAGATAAAGAAGTATAAAAGTTAAAAGAATTATGCATACATCCATAAAATAAATTCATGAAGTGTAAGCACAAACATATTGAGATAGTGAGCAGCACTTACTGTAAGCCCGGAAGATCAAAACCACTTGGCAATGATTCAAGTGAAAGTAAAGCAGCAAACGTAGGCAAGACCTGAAGAGCAGAAAATGATGCATAAGTCAGAAATTTTTAGCAACAACTCTGTCTCAGCAGGGACAACCTAAACAGAAATGAATTATTAACAATATCTTGTCATAAGTTAATATCGAACAAGATTCTGTTACATTACACATATACCAAGAATATCTTAAAAATAACAAACTTCTGACCATGAAAACAATTGGACATAAAATTTATGTTACAAGAGAATAAAAGGCTTAAAGTAAACATTTAGTACTAATATAATTTGAAAATAAACAATACCTTGATAAACTGCTGACCATTTTCATGGTAAACATATTTAAGCTCGTCTTCATCAACAGCATCCGATGCACATGCCCCTATGCCTAAGGCATAAAGTGCTACATCTCTGTTGAACATGTATTCGAAGCATGATTACTCATATATTTTATTTTCATTGAAACTCATTTCAACAACTTTATTGTTGTTGATCTTATTGAAAGTTTGGGTTATACCTTTCAGTATAAGAGTAGGTGGTCTGCAGTCCATTCCATGCAATCAAAATGAAAATAAAAGTTTAGAATTCAATTTAGTCTCTGTTTGGGCAAACAAGTTAATTTAGCGTTTAAGGCTGTGTTTGGCAATGCCAGGTTTTTAGCTTATAGCTTATAAGGTCATATGACATGCTACTAAAAAGCAAAATAATAAAAAAAAGAATCTGCGTATGGAATTGGAATATACCTAGCAGAAAAGAACGAAGGTAGCACGTTTTATTCTTATGATAATAGTAATATGGTTTTGTGTATTGTTATGAGTATGACACTTATACAGCCATTTTGTGTACCAAAATATAAGAACAAAGAAGAAGAGAAAGAGATACATACATCTTGAAAGTTGTGTGAAATTGCGAGTGCAGGGTCGAAATCTGATGTATCCGCCATCAAGCCTGTAAGATTGATCGATCGATCGATTACGAAGGCAAATTAATTACACGTTAAGATGCGGTGCAAGTTGCGTGTTTACTTACCTTCGCAGGTTCAACGGGATTAGGCTTCTTCTGCAAAGTGTTAGAAATGAACATCAAATTTTTTATAATTTATTTTGATAATGATCCCTTGTTTAATGAGAAAGTGATTGTCACATATGGTCGTGGTACAATGTACTTAGACAAACATTGTTGTTCAATTCACAACTATTTCAAATTTTTTCTTAAAAAACTACTCATTTAACCATCAATTTAAAAACTAGATTTGTCACAAATTTTCAAATGTACCATACAAATTGTCTTGTTTATAACTTCCAAAGTCCAACTATTTTGTCAATAATATCATAATATCTATTTATTGAAGTGAGCTAAATAGATAGAATGACATATTAAATAATTAAAAATATTCTAGATAAAAGATAAATAATTCCATAAAAAAGTAACAATTTTTATTAGTGTGCGTGTAAATATCACTAAAATAATAACCGAAAAGAAATGGAGGAGCACTATTTTGCAAGAGAGGAAAAAATCGAGACTAATTCTATCGTGATGTACAACCACGTGATAATTTGTTTATTTATGAATCTTTTTGACGAATATCTATTTATTGATGAAATTGCATTATTATTATTGTTTTTTTAAAAAAAACCACATTATTATTTGTATAAATTTACTGTAAAAATATTAAGCTCAAGTATGCTTTAATCCTTAAAATATGATAATTTTTGTATTGATCTGCAAATTTTCTTCGATTTTGATTTATAATTTATGAAAATGCGTCAACTTTGATCATGTAAATTAACTCACGAGTCACAGAGTTTATCCAACAACTCTTGTTTGTAAGTTGTATGATCTATGTGGCGACAAACAAGGTTTTTTAGTGCTAAGATTGTATGGACAGTGTGACTGATGGAGTTAGTTACTTATAGTGACCAAAGTTCCTACATTTTTTGCATAATAGTTTTTTTTTTTTACCACCACTTGTCAATGAATTATTAGGGAACATGAAATTCACATGTGGTATGTATAATGTATTGCAAGGATATTCACCACCTACATTAATCCAACAATCTGGTATATATCAAGGCATTCCGCAACCCCGTCCAAGAGTTTACTGCCAGACTGTCACCACCAGTTGATTCAAGTATGTAAGGATCAAGATAATCGTCGTTACTAGTTAGTTTTGACATGTGTAGCAATGTGTTTCACAAGTATGTAAGCATTACGCTCAAATTTAGATCATATTCTTGTTATGTCAACTATCCTGTCTGCGATTATATGCCAGTGGTTACTAATACAGATTCAATTCAGTCTCTTATGTTAATCATACTTAAGCTTCAAAATCATAAATAATTCAGAATTTTTGGGCGTCCCTGCTGTGATATGCTGTTACAAAAGGACACCACAGAAGTGAAAAGGATATGTATATTATAGCAATTGAAACTCATAGAGTTCCACATTCAATACATCAAATGAATCAGCTGCTTAGCTAAGTGTGAAATACCAACTTCTGCAATCCGTGTCACCATACTTTATAATAATACTGGTAAAATTCTAGATAATACAAAGGGAACATATATAGTATTCTTTTTCGGCTGGGAAAGAATGTGACCTCGAGCTGAGGTCTTTCAGACTCAAACGTGTTCGTTCTTGATTCGACTGGAGCACAACATATATATTTGAAACACTCAAACAATAATATTAGAAGTAGATAAGTTAACTACTTTCCACGACTCTAAAGCTAGAATGCCTTCTTAAGAGCGGAATGGATGCTTTTAAACCTTTGCTAGCTCAAAGGGGGCGGGTATGTCTCCCACTTGCCCTACCACAGAGACGTGCATTCTTTGGAATAGGAAACTCGTCTCTGATTGAGGTTGATGCTGTGTAAACGCGTAAATAAAATTGTTGGCCAAGATACTGTCGTGCCCAAAACTCGGTCCTCAAGTTCCACATTCCAACGTTGTCAAGTGCAACATAAATAGCCGTCCATGAATAAGGATATACCTTTAAGAAAATTCAAAATGATATATTGCATCAGTTAGAAACAACAGAAATTGGGGAATCTCACATAACAGAAAGAAGACCAGAAAGGTTAAATATAGAAACAAACTTTTATTCATGAGTCTCACACACTATCTGATTAAACACTGCTTTTATGTATAGGATAGCTAGGTAGGTAGTTGTAAATCAACAAACTGAACGTGTAACTAACCAACTAGTAACTGGTTGTTTGCATTCTGAATTACTAACTCTACTTAATAACAACTATATAATATGATTCTCACCTGAGTGGTGCAACGTGCTACTGCATCTCGAAGATTGTACCCGTTTCTGCTAGAAGTTATCCACTGTCCTCCATCCATACTACACATTGAAATAATTTAAGTCACAAAGTGATAAATTTTAGAAATTCCAGAGACACAATATCAGTAACATGGTAGTTTATATACTTCTTTTACAAAAGTAAAAAACGTGTTACAATTACAAATGCCAAATAAATAAGGATTGTTTAAAGAAATTGTAATATATTAAAATATAAGTAAATAACTAATAAGCATTAAAGTGAAAGCATAAGTAGAAGTTATATATGTGCAGTGTGCTCACCCAACAACAAAGAAAGAGTAGCCATCAAGATGATAGCTCTGAACAATGTTCTCGTTGTTTTGGAAGACAATCTCAACAAAAGATCTGTAATCAGCTTGCATCACAGATGTGTCAAGGTAAATGCCACCACCAGTGGGTCTCTCAGATATGCTTCCAACACGAAAAACGCCGGAGATTTTGAAGTAATCGGCGAGCTTAAGAGGCGTGTCTGGGGCAATATAAGACACACTGTTTATTGCATATCTTTGCTTGCCATTAACCTGACCAGGAGAGCTAGCAAGAATGATAGTCTTTGTTGTGTTTATGAGACCGTAATGGTAGGACCCTTGTGGGTTAGGCCTTGGTCCACTTGCTGTAAGGTTAGTCCTGAAATTATGGATCATAGCTTGAGTCACAATAATCATTTCATGCACTGTAAGTGAATCATACAAACAACATAAATATTATATGTTGTAAGGAGTAGTCCTTTATTTAAAGAGTAGGAATCAAATTCGGTATCTTAGAATTTACAAGCACTCATACAAATTGTGCATGAACCACTTGCGTTAGACCCCTAGTGGTTAAGGAGTAGTCGATTTAATCTATAAAGTTATTATTTTTACAAAAGTATTTAACATTGAAAATCTTTGATCATAACAATCTTTCTGAATCAGACAATTTAGTCTATGAAAGTTTTAGAGACTAATGTGATTGAGAGTTTTAAAATTCAAAGATTATTTTTAAAATTTCTATAATTTCATGACCAAATTGACACTGAATTTTAATGACTGTTTCCGATAAGATCTGAACTATGTTCCATGAGGTTACCAGGTTAAACACTCGCCACTGAGCTCATAGTCGAATTTTAGATGCTAAATTAATGATTCAATCATTTGATTTTTTATATTTAAGGATACTTAATTTTGCAAAACAACAATATAGATATTATAAAAGCAGCTTAAAAATGAAATACCTGATTGAGCGGGCCTGGTTCAAAGACCAATCAACTTGGATTGTAGGTCCGCCAGGAGGTGGGCCTGATACCGGGCCTGCAGAGTTGCTATAGCGAAGCACCGCAGTGGTGGTGAGGATCTTAGAGGAGAATCTTGTGGAAGCCACAATGTAGTAGTCCTGAGAAGGTTGATCAGCAGTTACTAGCACTGAGTAAGATTGTCCCACATGAACATCAAGTGAGGAGTATGTGGTTTGAAGTGTGTGTGTTCCTTCCACTTCTACCAACTTCATTTTGTGGTTTTGAATTCGAAAGTTAAGGGAATGTTGCAATCCCACGTTTGATATCCTAAGCCTATAAGTCTTTCCTGTTGTGGAGAAATGGTGATAAGCATTAAAACAAGATTATTTGTTTGTGTATTTACAACATTTTCTTTTTATTTAATTTGATTATTACCTACCTTGTTCAACATTGAATGATAATCCATTAGGTCCACGACCATTGATGAGGACTCCATCAGGTATAGGAAGCTTCTTTCCCTTATCAAGATGGGCTTTCAGAGTCTGCATAACATGCACATAGTGTTAATAAATTCCTTTCAGTTACAGAACTGGGAGAATTGAAGTTGAATCACATAATCATTTAGAATGTGTTTTTTTTTCATCCGGTTTAAATACACAAATTTGATGAGATTTTTGTTTTAAGCAACAAAAAGAAAACTTCATTTAAAATTTGATAAGAGTAGAAAATTCAAGTCCAAATATAGTACTAATCCATAAATGTTCAAGTAATTGATTTAGGTATCTTATGCAGAAGTCAATAGTATTTTATAGCCAAGAAAAGGTTTTTTAAATAATAATAATTAAAAAACAGTTTTTTTTTAATAAAAGGAATTAACAAAAGTTGATAGGTAAGAAGTTTTATTTTGGCTGAAATAGTAAAAAGTTACTAAGATTTTTTGCATGAATTTTTTTTGTCAGAAGTAATAAGCATCACACTCACCGACAAAATTTGAACCCGGATAACCATAGAAACTGTCTTGTTTAAAAACACATACTAGGACTAATTTGTTGTAGTCTAGCACCATATCATTTTTTACTGTAGCAACACATTAATAAATAAATAAATACTGCATCTGACTCAAAATAATTGTCTCTTTAAGTATTTTTTTGTCTCAAAATAATTGTAACATCTGAAGCCTAGATACTTCAAAATGGATGATGTATCGGTATCTAATACTTATCCTGCACCGATATCCTGCCTGATTCGCCCCTGATACATATCGAGAGAGTATCAGAGATTAAATTTTATTTTTTTAAAAACAATTATTCGATACTTTTCAGATATATTAGAGATATGTGAGGGATATGCGGTGGAAAACCGATACGCACGTGATATTATTTTTGGGATATATGTAATTGACTAAGTAAGCAGTGTTCTATTTTTATGATATATCGTATATGTAATTGACTAATCGTCACTTTCTGTATTATCAATATTACTTATCTTTATATTTTTGTTGTTGTCCACTGTTTGTTTGGGTTGATTTGAGAACACTGCAATTGTTGATTGTCATGTGAAGGCAATTTCATTGTTGTTCCTTATTGTTGTTTTGTCTGTTTGGTCTATGTTTTACGTCCTATTTTTTTTCTGAGTTTTAACTCATAGTTTGTGTATTGAGTTTTAATCACTAGTTTAAATTTAATTTTTTATTAAAGTATCTCGGTCGTATTGTATCTTAAATTTTAAAAAAATTCAGTATCGACGTATCGTATCAAGTATCTGGGTTTCATCACTTTAGAATATCAAGGTAACATTTATTATTTTTTTCTACTATTATATCATTGTTTATTGAATTTCATTCAACTTAACTACTCCACTGACTACAATTAATAAGGACATTTTAGTAAATGATACTAATTTTACTACTCCCTCCGTCCCTTTTTATATGAATAATTTACAAAAATTACGGGCATTGAGAAAAGTGTTTGAAGTAAGAAATTTGTTCATAAATGTATGATATTATACCAAATTACTCTTTGTCTATAGAAATATTTAATGTTAACTTTTTATATTTCAAGTTATATTGATAATATTAATGAAGAGTTTATTTGAAAAAAAAAAAGTAATAAGTATAACTAAAAATTTGTAGATCGGTCATATATTTAAGGACAACTTTTTTTTTGTAAAATAGTCTTATAAAATGGGACCGAGAGAGTATTAAAATCAACACAATTAATCATTTCTTTAACAAACATGCATAAACCTTAAAAAATTATTATTTTGAGACGAAAGGAGCACTGATTTTTCGCTACTGAGCGTTGTAAGTTAGCTAATGAGTCATTCGCTATGTCTAAGCATATCACATATCAAATTCACAGCGTATTGCATTGAAAGTTCAAATTCATGAAGTCTCTAATGAGTGATAACCGTTTGGCAACTTGCTTAAGAGGCAATTAAATAAGTAGTCAGATCGGATAGAAGAGGGTTATCCCTTGGCACACAACTCAAAATGGAATGAAAAAACAAATGCAATTTGTCACGAACGAGTAAATGTGTTTGATTGCCGCCAATCTCTAGTAAGAATATTTGGGGGATGAAACTGAAATCTACTCCATTTTGTTATAAAAATTGCAAATGCATGCACCGTAACCACTTCGTAACTAGCCAGCAAACCAGTTTCTAGTACTTTTTTTTTTTGACAATTCAGTTTCTAGTATTTATAAATATTTGATGGAAAATGTTAACGACGAGACACTCTTTAAGACCTTTACATGATAACTTTTTTAAAATATAATCAATGCATTAGAAATTAAAATATTTAACTTTTTATAAAATAATTTTTTTTTTTTAGAATAGTTAAAGAGTGTCCGAGAACACTGAAGGACCCATATTTGATTGGGTAACATTTTCCAATATTGAACGCGTCGTTCATTTTAAAAAATTCCTTGTAAAAAAATTCATTTTAAAAATGAAAGAAAGATGCGGTGGGAGTGGGGACTACTATATGATAGAGACTAGACCACAAAAAAAGTTGAGTAGTTCTTGTTTTTTACTAGCTTGGAGATCATTTGAATCCATTCCTTACTTATGTTTGAAAGAAATGAAAATAGAATTTAATTTTTGTACCATTTTTTTTAATTCATATGCGATTCTCTTGTAATTTTTCTTGTTGTCAGTCAAGCGTGATCGTTCGATCGATAAAAATATTTGACTTTCTTCATATTTAATTTAAAAATCATACAAATAAAGTTTTTTAATTGGATGACAGCGTAATTTACGGTGACTTTCTATTAACATTTCTTCTCATTAAAATATATTATTTTAACAAAAACTCTCTTTAAATAAATATTACTATATTGTTTAGTGAATGAGTGAATGAATATATGAGAATGAAATAGCTATAAAAAGAAGGCAACTTAATTAATTGTATCATACCGTATGGTTGGACTTGTACCAATCACCAATAAGGACAGTGTAATCTCCAGCTGGATCAGGGAAAGGGACTGGAATTCTAGGTCTACTGAGTATCCTAATGCCTCCAAAACCACCAGCTGCTTTGTGAAATGCTAGAGATGGAAAGTAGTAAAAACTTCCAATTTGATCCTTCACTTGAAGTATATAAGTGAAGTTCCTCCCTGGTGGGATGGGGCATGTTGTTCCAAAAACACCATCTTCGAATGAGTTCCTTCTCTGCTGGATCCCATTCCTGCAGTTTCATTAAATTGGATCAGTTGTTGTCACATTGCCATATCTACAATTGCCCTTTCGGCTCCAATTGAAGTAACAAAAAATCTACGACTAAATTCATGTAATACAAAGTTTTGATTAAATGTGGCATAAAATAAAAGCTTTAACTATAGTATGTCATTTTTGGGGTACAATTATATGTCATTTAATGGTCAATTATATATATTTTTCGTTAAAAAAATTACGTACATTTTTTTACGATCATAAAATAGTACTGTAATTGTAAACTTTCATTAACAGATTCACCCTCACTTATCATAGCTGTTTATTTAAAAAGTTTATGAAAATAATTTCTAAATTAATTTTTTTTTACAAATAATTATTGTAACTTTTTTTAAATTAAAACAATTAAAAAGTGGCGCACGTGATTTTGGACAAACCGAGATGGAGTGGGTGGTAAGCTATAATGGATTCCAGCAAGCTAACAGCCAACGAAAATGGTAAAAGGTAAATTGATGATGGATGGGCCATAATGTAAGTAATGTGTTTTTGTCAACCTTACATAACGACCAACTTCAACAACTACTTCTGGAAACTTTACTCTCTTCAATTCAATTTTCCTTTTCTCCATTTACTAGTAGTAGTAGTTTCTTCTACCACATAATTCCGACAATATGCCATAATGGTTGCTTTCTTGTTAGTCCAAAATTATGAATTAGAGTATCACTCCCAACTAGTAACATTAAGTACAATAATCATGTGCTTTTGCCTCTTTGCCCTTTTAGAAAGGAAAAAAAATGGGACAAAAATAAATAAGAATGGAAATAATAATATTAATTGATAGTCTGAAAAAACAAGTGAACCAGATCTGGATCCGTGTCCAGTGTCCACACATTTGATCCGGCACATGGGAGACTTTAGTGCTGCCACTATTCAGCTAGAGTCATATAACAAACATCCAAAGTGGAGAATTGCCTTTTTAATTTTGATAGATAAATGCAACCCACATCAGCATCAAACACATACCCTTAAGTGTGTCAACACTAATCTAATCACATGATTTGGTTTTAATTAACTTTTTGTGCTTTTGAGTTTTTTTATTGTTACTTATAAATAAATCAATTTTAAAATGGCAGATTGAAAGGGGTAATAATTTAAATGTTTGAACAGAGAAGGAAGAGCTTGTACCATGAGAGGAGAAAGGGTTCATCCAAACTGTTGAAGACATTGAGAATGAGGTTGTCGTTTGTAACAGAATGAATGTCTGGACCAGGGAATTGGCCATTGATCAATATACCCTGTAAAAATTAAATAAAAAATGGAGTTAATGTTATGAAATTGAAACATATAATAATATAAAATATAGGAAGAAAACAAAAGCATGAGAAAGTGAGATTGAGATTTGATTTTGAAACACACGTACCCTTTGGCGAACTCCAAGTGGGTAAATGTCACCGTAAGTAACATTCCAGTTGAAGAATCTATAGGGATCTTCAGCTGAAGTAATGTGGAACAAAGAAGTAGCAACACATAGAAGCAAGGCTCCAACAGCAGCTAAATTGAGAGTCATTTTGCTCCCACACACTTAACTAATAAAACTCTTTTGCCTCTCTACGCGGCAATGCTTACTCTAAATAGTTGTTGTAGTGTTAATTGGTGAGAGAAAGAGACTTTAAAAAGAGGTGGGGGAGGGGTCAGAAATGATTAGGGAGGTGCGATGCAAGAAGGGAGTGTATCTATTAAAGTGTGAAAAATGTTAAAATAAAAGAGAGGGAAAATTTAGGGAATTCATTTGGAAGGATATACTATTGGACAATAATAATAATGTTTTTGCTTCAAAGGGTGGAAATGAAATGGGGTGTGTCGGTCGTGGGGTCCACAAAAGAAGGTTAATTATAGTGGGTTTGTCTTCCACATGGCTTTCCTTTTGGTGGTGTCTTACAACCTGCAACTGTGGGTGACTAGGTGGGGAAATGTTTTTGTTTGTTTTCATTCCTACGGGCGAGGCACGGTGATTCGCTCACACATGTGACTTCTTGTTTCAAACAACTTAAGAGAAGCCTCGAAGGTTACTTTTTAAACAAATTTATTTAGGTTTGTAAACAAAGTGACAAACAAGTATGAATTGAGCTTGGAGACCCATAAAATTATGAAGTCTCATCTTCGAATTTGGGTAAAATATGTACACCCTAACAATACTAACAATTGAGTTAGGTGTTACAAAGGATTTAGTGATCTATTGATAGTATTAAAATCGCATATGAATATGAAAATAGATTTTAATCTAATAATACCCATAATATTTAGGGTTAAATATGTTTTTGGTCCCTATAAAATTGGGATCCTTTTAAGTTTAGTCCTTACTTAATTTTAATAGTTCTTTTAATCCCTAAAAAAAATTTCGGCACTTAGTATTAGTCCCTACTCAATTGGAAATTTGTTTAATTTATACTTAAACTCTTAAGTTTTTGAACAATTTTTTGCAGACGTGTTAAGAACATTACTAAAAGTTCCTCCGCAAAAAAATATCGCAAAATTTGATTTCTACGTCTAGATTTTGTTACTTTTATCTTTAACTTTTATCGGTTTAAAAAATTCAAATTTAATTCGTTTCATGTTAAAAAATTCTAAATTTTTGTAAATGAACCTTTCATAGTGTTCTAAACTTGTCTCAAAAAAATCGTTCAAAAATTTAAGCAGAGACTAAAATTATAGTTTTTTTTATAGGGACTAAAAAACCTATTAAAATTAAGTAAGGACTAAACTCAGAAGTTTTCAATTTTATAGGGACCAAAAACATATTTAACCCTAATATCTAATATTCTTTTTTTTAAGGGTATGATATCTATATTCTTAATATAACCTGTTTTGAAAAGGAATATTTTTAATCCTAACTCAATCTCCGTAAAACTCACTCATACAGTAAAGAATATCTCTAATTTTTAAACTCATTTTTAGGTCATATTTCATCCAATATCGATTTTTTAAAATACCCTTCTCACACTCAAGCCTGCACATCTAGAATGTGACTCAAGCGGATGATCGAATAAACATCAGCTAAGCAATATCAATATCAATATGACAACAATAAAAAAAACGAGCATGAATTGAGTTTGGAGACACATAAATGTTTTGTCCTGTTCTTTGTACGAAATTGACAACAATTAGGAGCTTGTTACAAAAGCTAAAATAAAGAGTCAACAAATTGTTTGAAGGATAAAGAGTCAACAAATATCTCACACTATTAGACAAAAAATAAATTAAATAATTGTATTTTTTATTGTCGTAGCTCCTCTCTTTCTATCATGTCACCCCTCTCTCCCCTTTTATCTACTCGTTCCCAACATCGCCACCCCCCTTCATCTAAACATGTTTAATTTCTAACAAAGTAATAAATTTGCATTACTCGAGTTTAGGTTTAATAGGTATATGCATTAGTAATAGAATGTGAATATTAAATACTCACTCTAGTCCCTATTATAAGAAAACATTTATATTTTAAATTCATAGAATTATGTATCTTAACTTATAGATCATGATAGATTTTTTTTTACTAGGATCTGAACTCTATTCAATTTACTCCTCTCTTTTTTTCTTGAAAGTTGCTGTTTACACTTTATAGTTTGTCCTAAAAACACCAGTAAATTACTCAAATGCTCCCATCAACAGTTAACTGTCGATGACTCTTTCGCGGCGGCAGTTAACTGTCCGATGACTCTTCCGCAGCGGCACTTAACTGCAGTGGAGCACTTAACTCTATTTTCATTACCTGATTTTACTTCATTACCTGTTTTTAAATATAAATAGACACAAGGGATGTTTGGTTCTTGGAGCAAGAAAAAGGTGGATTCATTGTAATAATTTATCAATGTCTCATTAAAGAATTTGGCAAAGCCATATCTCATAGACTAATCTGTTTTTCAATAATTTCAATTAGGAATGTGCATCTGGGCTTGTGCAGTGGAGATAACACCATGATGGGCCGTGGAGCACTTAACTCCCTAACAAAATGAAATAAAAACAACATATATAAAGCTAAACCAGAGAATTATCATTCAGTATCAATTAATTCTATCTTTCTGCTTTTCCCACAACATTTCAAATCCATGTTACAATACCTGTATAATTAGAATCTTTTCCTTGACATCTTCAAGAAGATAGTTAAGAGGTAATGAAAGATTAAAGCTAAAGATGCTTTCCAGGACCACAGGTACACCAGGATCATAAGACTTAATATGTAAAGGAGATGTCAAAATGAGTTATATATATTAGAATGTGAAGCCTGATGCAATACACGGCAGTTAAGTGCTCCACAGCAGTTAAGTGTCGCTGCGGAAGAGTCATCGGCAGTTAACTGCCGCCGCGAAAGAGTCATCGGCAGTTAACTGCCGATGAGAGCATTTGAGTAATTTACTGACGTTTTTAGGCAAACCATGAAGTGTGAACAACAACTTTCTTTTCTCTCCTATAGCTGCTTGTAAGTTGTAAGGATCCATCTAGCACACTTCTTAAAAAAAAAAAAAAAAAAAGGATCCATTGACCACAAGATTGCCCAGCATTTGCGAGAGGGCCATATCATAAATTAGACCTTCTAAACACACACTACGTGCATATTTGGATCGTCCGACAGTAAAATTATGCTTTGAATCTTTAGAAAAAACCATGTGATCCCACCATAGATTAATAAATCAAAATCGCTATAACTGCCTAATTACAAACAAACATGCGGTGATTCGTCGTTATATACCATCAAACTTGAGTAAATACAGTATTATTTAAAAAAAAATTCCACATACTGATGAATGCACATGCCCAGACCGTGTGAGCAAAATATTTACAAGGGGCTGACACACGTTGTCAGGATTTATTCTGTATCCAAAAACCAATGGCAGTCGGCTATTACTCGTTAGTCATTAGACCAAATCAAATGAAGAGTTGAATGGTGTGGTGTGTTGAATGGTGATGTGGAAGAGAGAAGAGTTAAAACAATTCAACTGTGTTGAAAGTCTGGCCGAAGGACACGAGGTAGCGCATGAAAGACTGAAGCAGGCGCGTGTGGCACACGCGCCGACAAGGGCGCGTCTGTGCGCAGGTCTGAGAGAGAGAGAAAGTTGTTTTGATTAAAGGAGACACATGTTCTTATCTAATTGGCTGGCTGAATTTTTATTATCTTAATAATTTGAACTCAATTATTTCATTGCAAATTAATTTTTTTAAATTTTTTTTTTTACCAAAATTCATGATTTTTTTTTGCTCTATAAATAGAGACTTGGTTCATTTGATTTGAACACAGAAAAAAAAAACCAAGTTTTTCAATATCTTAATCTTATTATTATCCTTCTATTAACTTTTCTTTTGAAGTTTTAAACTTCTTTTTAGTTAAATGGATCCCAATAATAATAATTTCAACACCCAAAATTCTTCTAATTACCTATTTAGCTACCAAAATCCCAACAATTATCAACATCCAAATCAATTTTCCAACCAACGTCCTCAAAACATGCCTAATTTTGGTTTTGCACCAAATTTCAACCACTCATCCTCTATTCCAAACTTTAATCCATATTATGGATCTATGATGTGATATCCATCTCCAACACCCCCGTTTAATGGTTATATGCCAATGGGGAATGAAAATTTTCCGAGTGCTGGTGCACCTGAATTTCCTGAATTTTCAACACAAATAACTCTTGGTGGCATGACAAGTGCTAATGAAGTCACTCCAAATCCAGAGGATTCAACTCCTAGGAGCAAGAAAAACCAGGAACTAGCATGGAACACTGAACAAAATTTGGTGCTAATTAGTGGGTGGATTAAATATGGAACAAGCAGTGTTGTCGGGAGAAATCAGAAAGGTGAAACATATTGGGGTAAAATTGCTGAGTATTGTAATGAGCATTGCTCATTCGGTCCTCCGCGCGATGGAGTTGCATGCCGAAACCGTTTTAATTATATGAGCAAAATATTGAATAAATGGATTGACAGCTTATGAAAGCGCTAAGCGTTTGCAAGGAAGCGGTTGGTCGGAGAATGATATTTTGGCAAAAGCGCAGGAATTATACGCAAGTGTGAAGAATATTCAATTTACTTTAATGGCAGAATGACACGCTCTCCGTGATCAACCATGTTATGGTAGTCAAGTAGGAAATATTGGCTCAGGAAGTAGTGGATCTAAGAGATCTCACGACAGTGATGCATGTGACTCAAACTCTGTAGGATCTACTGCTCGTCCAATGGGTAGGGAGGCAACTAAAAAAAGGGTAAAAAGAAAAGTAAGGAAGCTGCCTTAGAGGTGGTGGATAACGAGTGGGCTGAATTCAAACAATTCAAGGAGAAAGAGCTTGAACGACTGGACAAGATAGTGTCGGTGCAACAGGAGGCTAACCAGTTGATAAAAGAAAAGACTAATGCTAAGAAAATGAAAATATATCTAAAACTAAGTTCCGAGGAGAATCTCGATGATCGGAAGCAAAAGCTGTTGGAGATGTTGAACCAAGAGCTGTTTGGAAATTAATTTCAATCAAGTATTTGTCTGTATTCGGTCAAACTTGTCGATGGTGTCAAGTCCCTAGTGTTGGCTTTAATAATTGTCAGTGATGTCAAGTCTGTAGTGTTTGCTTTAATAATTGTCAGTGATGTCAAGTCTGTAGTGTTTGCTTTAATAATTGTCCGTGACTTTTGGCTTTAATGTATGAGTTATTGTGTTTGAATATGTACCACCCAATTGGAATCTAATCCTTATATGATAATTAAATATATACAATAACTTATTTCGAATCCACCACTCAATGTACTTATATTTAGGGACTCATAGATACATACATTGAAGTACCAATATCCCAAATCTCATTCAATCTACTTCTAATATCACAAAAAACTATTAATGGATCCATCAGAATATCATTTTGATATCGCAGCCTACAACAAAAAATGTGAAATGGAAGAAACTTATATCGCCAACCGATTCAGAGAGCGTCGAAATAAAATATTGGAAGATAGTGCACCTCGTAGTAGAAAATATCTCAAAAGAGATCATGCAGCGGCAAACCAAAGACTAATTGACGACTACTTTGCCAATGAGCCTACATATGACGATGCAATGTTTCGTCGTCGGTACCGGATGCAAAAACATGTTTTCCTTCGAATCGTTGGGGACCTTTCAAGTAGTGATAACTACTTCACCCAGCGAGTTGATGCAGCCAATAAAGAAGGTATATTACCCTTAGCAAAATGTACCACATCAATGCGAATGTTAGCATATGATGTGGCAACAGATGCGGTCGATGAATACATCAAAATAGGAGGTACTACATCATTGGAGTGCTTACGTAGATTCTGTAAAGGAATCATACGATTGTATGAGCAAGAGTACCTAAGAGCACCAACCCAAGAATACTACATGTAAGTGAAATGCGGGGGTTCCCAGGGATGATCGGGAGTATTAACTGCATGCACTGTGAGTGGAAAAATTGTCCTAAAGCATGAGAAGGTCAATTTACTAGGGGGATAAGGGAACCACCACAGTTATTCTTGAAGTAGTTGCATCTCATGATCTATGGATTTGACATGCCTTTTTTGGATGTCCGGGAACGTTGAACGATATAAACGTTTTAGATCGGTCACTAGTGTTTGATGATGTGGAACAAGGAAAGACTCCAAGTGTGAAATTCTTTGTCAATCAACGTCCCTATAACATGGCATACTATCTAGTTGATGGTATCTACCCTTCTTATCCAACTTTCGTCAAATCGATTAGACTTCCTCGAAGTGAACCCGATAAGTTATTTGCAAAAGTTCAGAAGGGATGTCGGAAGGACATCAAACGTGCATTTGGAGTGCTTCAAGCTCGATTTGAAATATTCGTGAACCAGCTCGCCTGTGGGACATAGCCGATTTGGGTATCATCATGAGGTCATGCATCATATTACATAATATGATTGTTGAGGATGAACGAGATTCATATTCTCAACGTTAGACCGATTTTGAGCAATCTGAGGAAAGTGGATCTAGTACACCGCAACCATACTCGACCGAGGTGTTACCCGCTTTTGCAAATCATGTGCGTGCTAGATCTGTGTTGCGTGATCCAAATGTTCATCACGAATTGCAAGCAGATCTAGTGAAGCACATATGAGCAAAGTTTGGAATGTTTCGTGATTGAAGATGATTTGTATCGTACTAATTAACTTACTTGTGTGTTGTGTGCCGCGTGTTTAGTTTGTTGTATTACATTTTAAGTTAAGAAAATAAAAATAAATTATTTAAATATTGTTTTTACAAAAACACTAAAAAATAAATTGTTAAGTGTTTATTATTTTAATTTAATTATAATTGATAATTGTAATTTTATGTAATTATAAAAACAAAAATATAAAATTAAATAAGAAATGAAATAAAATGTGGTGGTGTAGAGTGTTGAATGAAAAATCATTGGAGAGGGTATTTGTTGAATGTGTGTTGAATTATTATATGAAAAAGAGATAAAATGATGTGGAGTGTTGGAAATTGAAAAAATGGGTCTTGAATAGGTGTTGAATATAATAACCATTGTATATAGTCTATGTGAAAAAATAAGCATACAGCTAACAATGTTCCCGTGATCTTCGCAGTCAAAGTGTCATTCATATTCAGTCTTCTTGCTTTTTATGCCGGAGTCCAACCATACACATTATACAAAGATTCATGCTAGACACCCCACAATATTATTGTTTTTTTTATGTAAATTGTTTCTTGTCCAATCACATTGACGATAAATTTTCACAAAACCGCATGATAACTTTGAACTGCTGTTTCCTTTAAAAAAAAAAAAAACTTTGAACTGCATAATTTGCCTAAAAAAAAACTCTAGCCTGCATAAAACAAAGTTTGAACTAGATAAATTAAAGGCTTAATTGCATGTTTGGTCTCTTATGTTTATTTTAGGTTTTAAGTTGGTCCCTATTGTTTTAAACGTTTCAATTTGGTCCAAGCAGTGTGTCTAGGAGGTATTCTCGTGTTTTCCATGCAATTCTAATTTGAATCTGAATGTGAACATAATTGGAGCTCAAATTTTAATAGAAACTCCTACTTTCATGTGTAAAAAGTCAACTTGAAAGGGACCAAGTTATGCTAACGTTGCAAACAAAAGGGATCAACTTGAAAACATTTAAAACAAAAGGGACCAACATGAAACCTAAAATAAACGTTTTGGACCAACTTAAAACGTTTAGAACATAAGGGACCAACTTGAAATCTAAAATAAACATAAGGAGCTAAACATTCAATTAAGCCTAAATTAAAAATTACCATATTTCAAATCAAATTAAGGATAGATTCATCCTTGCGCGTGCATTATAAAAATAATATTCCTTCAAATCTTAACTTTCCATGACAGCAGATTTATAGCAGCAAATTACTATGAGATAATAGCCACAATAGTTCTTTAATGTATCGAAAATCCAAAATAGTCTCTGTTTGTGCATTTCACTGGTCAAAATAGTCTCTGACGTTCAAATAATCACTCAATGCTAACACTAACTCGTTTTATATAGGGACTGATACGACATCAAATAAGTATTTATAAGGACTGATATGACAGTAAATAAGTATATAGAAAGACTAATATGACAATATTAACGAAACATTTTAACGTAAGGGATTATTGACTAACATAGTGCACAATCAGGGACTATTTTGAAATTTCGATACATTGAAGAACTATTGTAGTTACTCGTTACACATTCAAAGACCAAAATCACAATTATATCGAATTACTACCACATTGACATCTTTAATGTTCATATATTTGGATATCCACAACCCACAGCCTAATGTGAATGTGTTTCTACCATAAAATATGGGAGTGAATAGGGGTTGATATGCACCTAAAGACTTGATATAAATCTGATTTTTGCTTTAAAGTGACCCTACCACAATTATCAAGGGAAAAAAGAACAATTGAACATTATTTTAATTTAGCTATTGACCTAGTGTCCAACACATACTCAAACAAACACGCACGGGGATTCAAATAAACACACGGGGAGCGGTGATCCAGGTTCAAATGCATGATTCCACATAAAATGTCCCCACAACCAAGTCAAGCCAAATCACCAAGTTGTGACAAGCATTTAGTATATCACAAAATAAATCATATAGGTGAAATAGTTATAATTGAAAAGAGTTAAAGAATATACACTACAAATGTAAAACTTTTTTGCACATTTATCTAATCAAGATTTTGTCACGTAGATGTTTTTTGAAACATTTTAGAAAATAATATAATAAAGTGGTATTATAATGAAATCTGATAGATGATTGTGGAAAAAGGTTTTACACAGCCAGTGTATAGTACTTGAACTATAGAAAAAACAACTCAAAAGTAAGAGACAGCATGATTTTTGTCTAAATAAAACTAAAACAGAGAGGTCAATATCTTCATTTCTCAAAAGAAATGGAAGACTCCATTTATGAAAGAGAAAGACATAAATGTGAGATTAGAAGGAGCAAATTTTAAAACTACTTGTATACATGGGTTTCTTCAAACTTTCTGTGTTTTTATCTCGTCAAATGAAGCCATCTATTTCCTATGAGAGAGGACCCCAACCCAAAATCGAGTATAATATATAGAATGCAAGTTTAGTACGATACCATTAACCCTACCTTATGGGTAGAAATTCAGAAACAAACAATATAACAAGTCTCACATTTCAAATACCTTAGATCAATCATACAAATGTTGAGATACAAAGATATGTCGATCCTAGAATCCAAGTAGGGTGGTTGAAGCAAAAAACTTCAATTGTAATTTGAAATAGAAAAGTACCATTCAAGTTTAAAAGAAAATTTCACAACACAATACAAATATATTGTATGAGGCTAAAACTGGAGTGGCAAAGAATTAAAAAAGAAAATAAGATCAAAGTTGCAGAGATGAAAATGGTATGATAGACAGGTGGCTACACAACAGTATGTAAGAATAAGAATACAAATACTAGGGATAAAGCTGGGGTGACTGTCATTGTAGAAAATATGGTAATCGTGTAACGTCATATGGGTATGTGTGCAGAATAACCAGATAAACAGGAGTAAGGAGAGTTAAACAAGTAGATGATAGTATAATAGTCAGAGATTACGGAAAACCAAAGAAAACTAAAGCCAAATTATTAAGAGATTTAGAAGTAATCAAGTAAATGATTTAATGTAATTTGTAGACATAATTCAGTACCTAATATTGTGAAAGTTGATTAATCCATGTAGTCAACCTCGCCCAATAAAAAAACATCTGATTGTTGTCGTATATTTAAGAACAGACAATTAAGAATACAAATATTAGGGACAAAGCTGGGGTGACCACCAATAAAGAAAAGATGGCAATCGTCTTATGTGGGGAATCTACGGAGAATAACTGCATAAGCACGAGAAAAGAAATAGTCTAATAGCCCTGAGATAAAGGAAAACCAATGAAAACCACGTCCAATTTATAAAGTAAACAGTGTTTTTTTTTTGGAAGTAAACAGTCTATTTGTGAACTTAATACATGACATAATATTGCAAAGTTGATTAATCAACATAGCCATCCTCATGCAATAAAAAAAAAGTATAAATTATTTTCCTACCGATTAATTAATTGGCAAGCGGGTCATCCCATCAAGTTTAAATTGAAATAACATCTACACCCAGACAAACACAAGTGATTAGGGGAATCTAGACAACTTTTAGATGGTTCATAACCTTAAGCCTCTGGGAAAGGTTTCCAATTGAATATTCAAAACAAAATGCGTGGAATTGAAACCTCAATTCAAAAGCTCCAGCATGAGTGACAAGGATAAAATTAATGCAAAAATCGACCACCAATACAAAGTGAGAGTGAAATGGCAAAGACCCACCTGAAGGGGGTTGAATAAAATTGGTTTCTTTGCCATCCTGGTGTGAGCATGGCCTAATGCTGCGAACATTGTTCTGTTCACCTCAGTGACCATTGGAGAGTCATAGCCAATGATGAAAAAAATAAAAATCTAAGAACTGGCGGAGGAAGATAGGAATTAACATGCTACAAAGATAATTTATTCTAGGCAAAATTACATAAAAATTATTGGTTGAGAAATCTACACTTTCGTTTACTGGTAAAATACAGGCAAGGAAGGGGAAGAGAAGAGGAAGAGGGGGTGGCAGGGAAGGGGAGAGGAGGGGAAGGTTTTGGCTATGTAAAAAAAACTCATTGGTGTGCATGTCTGTAGTGCCACATGATCATGTTGAGGTGGACTTCTGTGAGCCACATCATCATATATCAAGAAAAAACAATGATGGGGCACTAACTGTCGCCGACAATTAAATTTTAAGGACCAGAGTCAAAAATACAAAGTTATTTAAGTCCTCCTGGTACTAACAAAAGTGAATTTGAGGTGAAGTGGTGTGCTATGTGTGCAACTGTGTGAAAACATTTGCTAATGGAAAAAGGGGCATTTATCATGCCAAACAAATAAACTATTGGCAAAGACAAAGAGCAAACTGACCAAATCAAAGAGTGGAGATTTATTTGTTTATTTCTGGTTTCAGGATGCACAGGAAAAATAGTTACAAAAGAAACCTGTGATAAAGAATAAACCAAATCCAGAAACATTGATATATATTTGATTCAAGTATTTGTGGTTTTCACAGATGGACCGATTCATTAATGGTTCCAAATGCTTAATTAAGTTCACAGATACGAATGTGGATTAGGGATTAAAACTAGGACATGACCCAAATAAACTCAGCAACTGCAAAGGTTAAAACCATGTTGCCCTAGCACAAAATAAAACAAACTTGGGATTTGCAAACCTACCAATGATTGCATAATGAAGAAACTTAGTGCTGTTGATGTGCAGTGGAAGCAACAATGATTTGACAACAGAAATTAAGCAGCACCAACAAGGTCACTTAGGGCCTGCATGGATTGGTTTATTTGAGCTTATCTACTAGCATAAACGCCTGTAAGGGAGAAATTATTAAAACAGCTTATGACACGTTCATAAGCTGTTTTCAACTTATTTTCATAAGCTCTCGAAGATAATTTTTTAAAACATATTATAGCTTGTAGCTTGTACAAAAAAATTTTTATTTTATTTCATAGATAACTTATACTCAGGCACTTATCATGATAATATAAATGTAAGAAGATTTGAATTACTAAATGTAAAAATTCATGAATCTGCTAGGTTTCAGGACACCTACAACCCTAGTTTAAGTTCTTCCTTTATTCCTTGGGATCGAACATTACATTCAAATTCAATACGAGAATTTTAAGTCACAACGCTTGAAATACAAACATCAAGCATCCTAAACAAAGAAAACTACACTACATTCCTAGCAATAGCAATTAACAAAATCATCAACTACTATTACTCAAAACCTTAATTTTCAATACCAGTTATGACAACAATTTAAAAGGTGGAAAACAGCACCAAAACAAATAGCAGAGAAAGAACTCACAGAGAGAACGATCACTGTTGTTCATTGAAGAGACTACGAAGGCGAGAAGCGAAGAGACCAGTAGAATCTTGAGAAGCTTCGTGAAGCAATGAAGTCTTGATGTTTTTCATACGATGGGTGAGTGAATCGTGTTCTTCCCTCAGATCATGTGTATCCTCTTGGAGTCCATGGATTCGGTACTTTTGTCCCAAAGATTTCATGCTTAAGAGAAGAATTCCGGTCATAGCGAACAATTGAATGAAGCTGTCTTTTCGTTTCATCGCGTTCGCAAAAAAGGTTAACTTCTTCGAACCAACGGCACCAGCGGCATTCGGTCGGGCTGAAGAGGAGGAAGACATGGTCACACCACTGAATCGCTGCCTTCTTTCACTGCTTCTTGTGATTCAACGCCTGCCACAGCTCGATGAGTGACCGTCTATATATTGTTACAGCACGAATAAAACCTCAATATTTTTAGAATTTTTAGGAGTGTATAGGTTATTTCGTCTCCAAATTTGGAGGGTCCTCGAATTTTTTTTGAAATAGTTAATAATTTCCAGAATTTTATGGATGTCAATCAATTTAGTCTCTCTATCAAGTCTAGTCCTAACAATATTGGTGTGTCGCATTGACGTGAAGTTTCAAGTCAGTTTCCACGTGTATAAAGACGAATTTGATCTAAGTTTTTTTGATTTTTTTGGACTTTTTTTAAATAAAAATCATTACAAATTGTTTCGTTGTTAAATCGATCCATGAATTATTCATTATAGATCAAGTTGGTCCCTAAATTATGTCATTATCTATTAAATCGATCCCGAAATTATTTATTTTATTTATCAATCTGATCCTTCATAATGTCAAATAAATATTAAAAACTAAAATAATGTTTTTACTGAGAGTAAATAACCATTTTCCAACACTTAAGTTGCAACCGGTCACAATCATGATAAGTTGCATTTTTCACTTATTATCCTAGTCTATGCACATAGAACTCACAACATACTTACTGATATGGGTTAGGATACATATATCATTACATCTTATTAATAGAAGGGCCCATTGATTCAAAGTACGCTTACGTAGTATCCAAAAGGGGTATAGGTTACAATAGTTTACCTACCTTTAGTATTTTAAATCTTCATGGCAACAAAGGAACTTGAGATTGAAATTTCTATCTTGTGATTAAACCACAATCCTAAGATGTTTTTATGATATTTTTAAAACCTCTCTGTAAATCTAATCTTCTAACTAATCAATTTAGGGAAATAAAATGGCTCTCAACACTAGTCTTTGTGGGATCAATGATTTTTATCATGCGATATAAATTGTGCACTTGCGGCCTATCAATGGTGCAAACATATAGTTTACATAGGTGGCACAAAGTCATAATTTGAGGCAGAAGGCACGAGAGCGGTGTGGCAGGATGAAATGACATCGAAGGGAATGAAGGGGCCAACAAAGACGTACATCACATGACAATACAAACTTCTCAACTTAAGCATTCTTCGCAAAGCACAATTGCGACATATAGAGAGAAAACACACGTGGAAGGGTTTTAAAAGTAAACGCATAAAAACGTTGTGTTGAGGTAGTAGCATATTAAAATTAAATTAGGGGGCGTCATGACATCTTTCTACTATAAAGAACCTCAATCGATGCTTATAAATGCGTGTTTTGAAACTAACTGTATGAAGTGATAACATAGTAAGTTATTATTTAAAGTCGTAACACCAACTAAAACTAACAAAGTCAAGGGATTAATGATCTTTAGAAAATAGTGAATTTTTTTGAAGAACCCAAGTTTAATTTATGGGTAAAATAATTAATAACTAAACTTTACTTCACAGTTGAAGTCTGAATTATGAGACTCTCTTTCCCTATCGACTAAAAGGTTAACAAAAGGAAAAGACAATCTATATCTCTAAAATTAAGTCGTGTTGAAAAAGAAAAAAAAACTCCAAGGTAATGTTATTAACGAGTCCTTTTTCCAACCAACTTGTAACCATACAAATACTATTGAAAATTGTTTTTCTCACTTCAGTTTTTGTTTAAAAACGCATAGAAATTATACATTTAACCCCAACGGAAGTTAACTACCGTTCGACTTCCTTCATTTCCTTTGTTTTTGAACTGTAGTTAGCTACCGTTATGGTTAAATGTGTAATTTGCATGTGTTTTTAAGTAAAAACTGAATTGAAAACGACCATGATCAATACAAATTAAATAGAGAAGCCCGTGATCAATACAGATTAGAAAGTTGATGTTCCCACTTCAGCATTTGCTTTGAAACACCAGAAAATTACACATTTACCACCAAAAACAGTTAACTGCAGTCGAATCTACGTTTTAAAAAATGCCACAACGGCAGTTAACTGCCGCCGAACAAGGCATAGCGGTAGTTAACTACCGCCGGATATGTTTTTTAGCAATTTCAAAAGTGGTAAAAGCAACTTTCTACAAATTAAATAGAGAAGCCCATTGCCCACCTCCAAAAGTACTTTGGAAGCACGTAACTAAAAAACACATTTTTTGTGCCATTTGGATGTGTACTTTGAGGCAAAGAACACAATTAACCCATGAGAGATTAGGAGTTGTTTGTGATTGTGTTTAGTTTGTTGCTTTGTTTTGGTGGATTATCTTCATCTCAATCTTTTAAAACTGCATGTATTTATTACACCTTTAAAGTATGAGACATACTCTCTTTTTTTTTTGGACAAAAGTATGAGACATACTCTGGTGCTTTGTATTAATAAAATTCTTTTTTTCTTCTAAAAAACAATTAACCCATTAGAATTTCCTTTCCTACCCTCATACATTCTATTGCGTTTTATTTTCGGTATGACGTTTGAGAAGTAATTAAAACGAGATATGAAATTCTCTTATGCCATCTATATATATTTTAAAAATAAATTTAATTAGAATACTTTTTCTGTTTTAAAATGAATGTCATTTTAGTAAAAAAAATTGTTTTAAAATAAAATTGAATGTACACTACTTTCAAAGCATTACACCAATAGTAAATAATGTTAGTTTAATAAAATTGTCATTTTTTTTACATTATTATTACATTTTTATAAAATTCTTAAACGATATTCGTTTTAAAACAAATGAAATATTTGTTAATTGTAAAATAATTGTACACCCGAAAGTAAATTAACAAAGTCTTTTGATTTTATATGACGATTTTTTAAAACGTCGGGTTGGGGAGATAGTTTGGGCCATTGAATATCACAAGTTTTTGTTGGGCTTAATATGGAGCAAAACACACTGATTGAACGCTGATTGGTTGATCTTTCTAACTAACCACATTCGTTTCTGGCTTTGAAAAAGTAGCCATAGTCGTCGTTTTGATTTTAGAGAGAGAAAATCATCAAAGAGTTTGTGGTTAGAGAGAGAGAGAGAGGACCCAGGAGCAATACCATGATAACGCGATCGAATCTTGCAGAACAGCTGCGAGATTATCAGATTCGATCCAAACATGACTGGGCCTCTGTCTCCTTCTTCTCTTCTACTTCTTCCAATATCACCACCACTTCCAAGTATGCCAAATCAAACTCTATTCATTTTAATTACCCACTTATGAATATTTGTCTTGTTTATTTTGCCAAATCAAAATCAAACCACCATTTATTTATTTTTAATTCCATTTTTTATTAACCTGTCTGAATCACAAATTTGACATGGACTGAATTTGATTTTGATTTTGATTGCAAAGTTTTATTCTTCCTCTGAAATAATTCTTATGATGGAAATTGTCGTTAATACAATTATTATGTAGAAAGTATTTTATAGATTAAATTTGTAGGCAGCTTGGTTGTTTGGATTGGTATTTCAACATGGGTTTTGACTTTTGATTCATATTATTTCATACTTATTTCCTTTTGTTAGAATGTTAGTCATAATTTTGGATGTGAAAATTGGCTTCAATTATAAGATTCATTGGTTCAATTATAAAATTGGCTTCCATGTTTTAGCACAATTGTTTAGAATGTCTGAATGAGAGGTATTTGTTACAAACCAAAAGTTTTCTTGATATCACTAAAATCAGCAACTTAAATAATTATACTTTATGATTTTTATCACATGGAACTGGATAATGGTGTTTTCTTCGCTTAATGTGTTTATTTTTTCATAAAATAATGAAAAAGAAAGATGAAATGTGTTATTTGCTTGGATTGGTTACTTTCTGGTGTAGTTGTTTACGGCAATTGATTGCAGGCCTTGAGTTTCTTATTAGATACCTGTGGTGTGGAGTATTTCTTGATGTCTTTTTATTAATGCTCTTTGGGTTGCATGATACGATGGATATTGATGTTTTTTGTTTACTCTTTGTTGTGTTGCAGGGTGGATGTAGTGGTCTTTGTAATATGGGAACTTGTTATATTAGCTTTCCTGGTTTTTTCAGTTGTTTCTTTGTACTTTAAGCACATCCAGCTTGCTTTTATATTAGTCTGCATCACAGTGCTTTTGCTCTTATGCATGAAAATTACAAAGCAAGTAAGACTGGCAAGGAAGAAGAAACGAAGGATGCTTCTTCCATTGTCAATGTAAAGTGGTATCAACTATCAAAGATTGATCTTGGGTCTATTTCCTTTTCTCTCACCACCTTTTTTACTGGAATTGGATCTCAGCCATTCATGAGCATTTACATTGATCCAGCTTCTCATTCGTCATTGAATCATGTAACTTCTGATTCTGCCTATCACAAGTTGACTAAAGAATATAAAGGATGTTTTTACATCCAAACAAGCTTATCCAGTTGGAGGTGGTGTAACTTAGTTGTGCCAGGTTCTTGTCACGTATATCTATATATGTTGCATTTCTTTTTTGTTTGTGTTGATGTATATGTAGTACAACTGATGCAAGTTACTATGAAGTTTTTGACCCTTTACGAACTCATATGTGAAAGTTCGAATACTACCAGGCGAACTCTTGTGTAAAGACAGCATAGAAGCAAGTAGTTTTAGCTGTGTGATATTATGCAGAAGGTGCTTAATTTTTGGCACATTCCACATATTAACTTTGTTGTATTTCCACACATTTAACATGAAGTTGTCTTATGATTCATCAATAATATGGGAAATTAAAACAGTAGTTGTGGTGGCTATAAGTGAAGCACTGTGTCAATTTCGTCTCACGAGTCATATGTGTTGCTTCGCATTGTTGTTTGTAAAACCCTAACAAATGCTGGCAAATCAACTTCCGCGGTACTGATTTTTTGTTGTTACAAGAGAGCGAAAAATATAACTTACAGGGTAGTTATTGAGAATAGTATAATCTGAATCTTACTACTATGGATTGAAGAAGTGGATCTGAATGCCCAGTGCTACAATGCCCCAAATTGCTCCTGTTACAATCAGTACACTTAAAATCATCCCAACTGCTCCTAGCATCCAGTTTAGATACCAAGTTGTGCTATGCTTTTTTGGTTTCTTAATCAGTATCCACATGAAACAGGGATAAGCTAATGTTATTGGTAGAGCAATTCCTCCAATGAGGCCTGCCAAACTTGGCAAGAATGGTAACGCTACAGAAATGAAAAAGGTCAGGCAGCCGAAGAGACTTCTGAAGGCTATTCGAACCCACCTCGGACAAGGTCTGTTCCATTTGCTGGTGTATCTGAATTCTAAATTGTCAAATATTGGCATTGCATAGATTTGGAAAGAGCTGAGGCTGTTGATGACAACCAGCAAACTTGTCAAAGCGATGATGGACTTTGATGTATCATGTTCATGGTACTTTTTCAAAGCACTTAACATTCCTCCGTTGGAAGGCATCTGTCATCAAATAGAACCAAGGGTCACCTGTTAATGAAGCTAATGTTTGAAATGAAGCAACTTTATCCACCCCATGATTCTAAAAACTTGCACATAAATTTAGAAGTACACAATGAGATAGGATAAATCTGCAATTTTGTCCAAAAATAAACATTCAAACAACACAAACTGTTTTTTTCCCTTCAGATGTACAGATCTGAAGAGACCTTGGTGGTGAAAAAAGTTACTCCCTCGTTGAAAAAGCACTCTATTAAGGACAATACACTTACTAAATTTCCATAGGCCCAATATCCTCCAATGGCTAGAGGAAACAAACAAGAGGCGATGACTAGATAAGCAAACATAACCCCTTTCCACATTGCTAAGCGTGATGGATTCTTAGAATCTGAACGTATGGTTCCCTTCAATAAAAACACAAATGCTTATAATTGTTAAAGAAAAATCAAAATGTTTGACAATGAACACGGTCATATTTTCTGTCGCTACCTGTATTTCCAGTACAAGATTGTGACCTCTAAAAGCAAAGGCAATGATGCCAAGTGCATTCCACACACTGAAAATCCTGGTAGCTTGTGATTGTCTCCTTGGTGGCTCATAGGACACATTATCAAGCCTACCTTGGTAAACAGACACAATCCATATAAGAGAACAATAACCTACGGCTGTGGTAGCCCCTATCAGAGAAACCCCTGCAATTGAATTAAGGTTTGGAAGCTGAGCAAGCAAAATGGCAGCCACAGTAAATACCAAGTACCACTCTATGGTTTTGAGTTGGTATAAGCTGCATGAGTCTTCACATACCATCTGAAAAAATATCTTCATTGTGCCACCTCCAATCATAATCAGTGTCACACATGTTCCACCAGATAAATACTGGATGGGGAAGAGTACCAATATCTTTCCTAGCTTTTCTCCTGCAATTTCGTTTATCTTTTGTCTTGTCAATTGACTCAGATGATAAACACTGGTTGATCTTGATTAAGCCAATCAATAGGATAAATAGATGGCAAATTTTAAATTAAATTTTCTTCTATTTTTCTATGTTCATGTTATCGAAGTTATATATGTGGACCAACCTTGCAAAGCATGTATAAATAAAATATACTGTAAAATATAATGGACTTAGACTTTACTAGTAAGACCATTTGCAATGGAGTGTTTAAGTGTGTGTTGAATGATGAAAAGTGGTGTAATGGTGTGTTGAGTGTGTGTTGAATGGTGATGTGGAAGAGGGAAGAGTTGAATTGATTCAATTGTGTTGAATGCTGCCCAGAATTCTTCTAATTACCCATTTAGCTACCAAAATCTCAACAATTATCAACATCCAAATCAATTTCCAAACCAACGTCCTCAAAACATGCCTAATTTTGGTTTTGTACCAAATTTCAACCACTCATCCTCTGTTCCAAACTTTAATCCATATTATGGATCTATGATGGGATATCCATCTCAAACACCCCCTTTAATGGTTATATGCCAATGGGGAATGAAAATTTTTCGAGTGTTGGTGCACCTGAATTTCCTGAATTTTCAACACAAATAACTCTTGGTGGCATGACAAGTGCTAATGAAGTCACTCCAAATCCAGAGGATTCAACTCCTAAGAGCAAGAAAAACCAGCAACCAGCATGGAACACTGAACAAAATTTGGTGCTAATTAGTGGCTGGATTAAATATGGAATAAACAGTGTTGTCGGGAGAAATCAGAAAGGTGAAACATATTGGGGTAAAATTGTTGAGTATTGTAATGAGCATTGCTCATTCGATCATCCGCACGATAGAGTTGCATGCCGAAACCGTTTTAATTATATGAACAAAATACTGAATAAATGGATTGGCGCTTATGAAAGCGCTAAGCGTTTGCACGGAAGTGGTTGGTCGGGGAATGATATTTTGGCAAAAGCGCAGGAATTATGCGCAAGTGGGAAGAATATTCAATTTACTTTAATGGCAGAATTGCACGCTCTCCGTGATCAACCACGTTATGACAGTCAATTAGGAAATATTGGCTCAGGAAGTAGTGGATCTAAGAGATCACACGATAGTGATGCATATGGCTCAAACTCTGTAGGATCTACTGCTCGTCCAATGAGTAGGGAGGCAGCTAAAAAAAGAGTAAAAAGAAAAGTAAGGAAGCTGCCTTGGAGGTGGTGGATAACGAGTGGGCTGAATTCAAACAATTCAAGGAGAAAGAGCTTGTACGATTGGACAAGATAGCGTCGGTGCAACAGGAGGCTAATCAATTGATGAAAGAAAAGACTAATGCTAAGAAAATGAAAATGTATCTAAAACTAAGTTCCGAGGAGAATCTCGATGATCGGAAGCAAAAGCTGTTGGAGATGTTGATCCAAGAGCTATTTGGAAATTAATTTCAATCAAGTATTTGTCTGTATTCGGTCAAACTTGTTGGTGGTGTCAATTCTGTAGTGTTTGCTTTAATAATTGTCCGTGACTTTTGATTGTAATGTTTGCTTTAATAATTGTCAGTGATGTCAAGTCTGTAGTGTTTGCTTTAATAATTGTCCGTGACTTTTGGCTTTAATGTATGAGTTATTGTGTTTAAATATGTATCACTCAATTGGAATCTAATCCTTATCTGATAATTAACTTTATACAATAACTTATTTCGAATCCGTCAATGTCCACCACTCAATGTACGTGTATATAGGGACTCATAGATACATACATTGAAGTACCAATATCCCAAATCTCATTCAATCTACTTCCAATATCACAAAAAACTATTAATGGATCCATCAGAATATCCTTTTGATATCGCAGCCTACAAACAAAAATGTGAAATGGAAGAAACTTATATCGCCAACCGATTCAGAGAGCGTCGAAACAAAATATTGGAAGATAGTGCACCTCGTAGTAGAAAATATCTCAATAGAGATCATGCAGCGACAAATCAAAGACTAATTGACGACTACTTTGCCAATGAGCCTACATATGACGATGCAATGTTTCGTCGTCGGTACCGGATGCAAAAACATGTTTTCCTTCGAATCGTTGGGGACCTTTCAAGTAGTGATAACTACTTCACCCAACGAGTTGATGCAGCCAATAAAGAAGGTATATCACCCTTAGCAAAATGTACCACAGCAATGCGAATGTTAGCATATGGTGTGGCAGCAGATGCGGTCGATGAATACATCAAAATAGGAGGTACTACAGCATTGGAGTGCTTACGTAGATTCTGTAAAGGAATCATACGATTGTATGAGCAAGAGTACCTGAGAGCACCAACCCAAGATGATCTGCAAAGAATACTACATGTAAGTGAAATGCGGGGGTTTCCAGGGATGATCGGGAGTATTGACTGCATGCACTGGGAGTGAAAAAATTGTCCTAAAGCATGGGAAAGTCAATTTACTAGGGGGGATAAGGGAACCACCACAGTTATTCTTGAAGCAGTTGCATCTCATGATCTATGGATTTGGCATGCCTTTTTTGGATGTCCGGGAACGTTGAACGATATAAACGTTCTAGACCGGTCACTATTGTTTGATGATGTGGAACAAGGAAAGGCTCCAAGTGTGAAATTCTTTGTGAATCAACGTCCTTATAACATGGCATACTATCTAGCTGATGGTATCTACCCTTCTTATCCAACTTTCGTCAAATCGATTAGACTTCCTCAAAGTGAACCCGATAAGTTATTTGCAAAAGTTCAGGAGGGATGTCGGAAGGACATCGAACGTGCATTTGGAGTGCTTCAAGCTCGATTTAAAATCATCCGTGAACCAGCTCGCTTGTGGGACATAGCCGATTTGGGTATCATCATGAGGTCATGCATCATATTACATAATATGATTGTTGAGGATGAACGAGATACATATGCTCAACGTTGGACCGATTTTGAGCAATCTGAGGCAAGTGGATCTAGTACACCGTAACCATACTTAACCGAGGTGTTACCCGCTTTTGCAAATCATGTGCGTGCTAGATCCAAATTGCGTGATCCAAATGTTCATCGCGAATTGCAAGCAGATCTAGTGAAGCACATATGGGAAAAGTTTGGAATGTTTCATGATTAAAGATGATTTGTATTGTACTAATTAAGTTACTTGTGTGTCGTGTGCTTAGTTTGTTGTCTTGCATTTTAAGTTATTTGTGTGCCGCGTGTTTAGTTTATTGAATTGCATTTTAATTTAAGAAAATAAAAATAAATTATTTAAATAAATTTTGTTTTTACAAAAACACTAAAAAATAAATTGTTAAGTTTTTATTATTTTAATTTAATTATAATTGATAATTGTAATTTTATGTAATTATAAAAACAAAAATATAAAATTAAATAAGAATATGAAATAAAAAGTGGTGGGGTAGAGTGTTGAATGAAAAACCATTGGAGAGGGTATTTGTTGAATGAGTGTTGAATTATTATGTAGAAGAGAGAGAAAATGATGTGGAGTATTGGGAATTGAAAAAGTGTGTATTAAAAGGGTGTTGAATGTATTAACCATTGTAAATGGTCTAAGGTAAATTGAAAAATAAACCTATTCAAAGTCAAAAACAAATGTTAGATTAGAGGGAGACAAATTTTAGTAAATACTACTCCTATTTCATTTATTAAAAAAAAGTTCAGACTCACATTTAATGTAAGTGATTAGACAGCATATTGTAACTCTTTTGAAATAAATCCACCTTAAAATATAAGTGATCACAAATAAAAAGTTTCATTGATTGAATGTCATTATTCAACTTTAATTGTTGTCTCCGGTTAGGAACATATGCACGCATAGTGTAGTGTTGACTTGTTTGTTTCAACTACATAAACACCGGTCTTTTTTTTTTTTTTGGCAACTTAGGTACCCATCAATAAAATGTGAGTAACATAATCCATGCTGAGTTGACATCAATTAAAGTTATTTGTTTGTTTTCTATTATTTTTAATGTTATATAAATACATTGTTTTGATTGGGCGAACTCAACATGAGTAGTATTACCCACCTTTTATTGATGAGTAAACAAAAATTTCCATTTTTTTGTCAAAAAAAAACCGGTCTTTTTTTCGGAACACCTACCTTTTTAGTTCAAAATCTATCTTCTTTTTTTAGCGAACCTCCAAAAACCAACTTCATCATAGGTTGTATTACCCACATTTTATTGATGGGTAAACAAGAATTTGCCAACATATAAACCCACCCACCCACCCACCCACAAATAAATCGTGTTAGTATAATACTATGGATTATTAAATTTAAGATGCGAAAAATAGTATACTTATTTAACAAGATTGTACTATTTTTATGTGTGAATAAAACAACACTATACTATTGAAAATAACACATAGTCTTGTTTTAATTATAACACGATTAATTTTTAAGAAAAAAAGGAGATACATATATAATATATAATTATTACACGATAATCATTTTTAAGAAAAAAGGAGATACATATATAATATGATAAGTCAGTAGTATAACTTTTTTGGGTACACATTAGATTATTGAGTTCTTGAACATGAATTATCCAGTTTGCAAGTGGTAAATATATTGTTTTATAATATAAACCAATCATTTGAAAGGTTAATATAATATTAAATTAATATCTAACAGGGTTCATGCAATATTTTAAACAACAGATATAATGTGTGTGTGGATATGCATTGGAACACACGAATTGAGAGTCGTTGTTATTTTTTTTTTTGGCCAAAATTAAAATAATTTAGCATTTATTAGACATATAAAAAAAGTTGGCATTTATTAAATACAAGTTTAAAATACTAGTAACACTCTCTAATATACACATCTCAATCCAATATCATATATTACTTGAAATTTATATGACGTCTATTGAATTATATGAACTCCATATAAATTTTAAATGATACAAGAGAAAAAGTTGTGATGTGTGTCTTATAGCGTGTGTTGCTAGACTCCTCTTAAATACGGTATAAGTATAATATTAGTCATACCAATTGCAACAACTAACTAGTTTACCTAATTAGTCTAACCAACTAAAATGACTAATATTGTATCTAATAGCATTTTTAGGAAGGTGTAAATATATTCTTAGTTTAATTCGAGTCATGCAAAGTGTGTATGTGTGTGAAATATGAAAAGGGACAAAATATTAATGCATGTTTGGTATTACATAGTTTTGCCGTTATTTTGCAAAAGCTATATAATATAGTTTTAGCAAAATTACAACACGTCATTGTGATTTTGCAAATCCATCGATATATATATATATATATATATATATATATATATATATATATATATATATATATATCAAACATGCACATATATGTTTTTTATTTTATGGAAACAGTTGTAAATGCTTATAAGTATAGGGTGAAATAAATTTTTTCGTCCATAAAAATTATAGCGAATTTTGATTAGTTCATAAAAAATAAAACGGATACTCTTGTCCTCCCAAAATTTTCCCTTTCATTTTTGGTCTCTAATAGCCAATTGATGTTCATATTAATGTTAAGGTTATGACCATTTTATGTTAAAAACATGTCCAAGTTATGAAAATCTATTACGTCCAACATTTGTATGTCCATATTATATTCAAGAAGTATAAAAAAACATGTCAAAATTATATCCATTAGAGACCAAAAATGAAACGGAAAGTTGTGGAGACGAGAGCATTATGTTTTAATTTTTAAGAACTAAAACAAAAATTCGCTATAATTTTAGGAAATGAAATATATGTAAATTGCTCTTTTATATATATGAAATCACCTTCACTTGTTAAATTAAATAGATTTAAAATTAAAAAGAGAGACTCTGCATGTGAAGATGTTTTTATATGTTAAGTTTAGTTTTCATTACAAGGTTTTTGTCCATTTTAAAACCTGTACAAAAATAAAATTTACAAATTTATACTTGTCCTGTTGCTGATTATATTTTTCTTCTTATATTTATCAAATTTTAGGCACACACAAAAAACTAACAGAGCTTACCAAATGCTGTCATAGCAAGTTTGAGATATCTGCTATGACGTATCCCTGTGTCCGATTCGTGTAGCTGAATCAGTAACCACAAGGTGTATAATTGCCATGTGAAAGCCACACACAGACATAATATCCCCCAAGCCCTGCACCAATATTAACAACTTATTAATAACAAGTGCTTCTAATAAAAATTCAATTAATTAGCAGGATTGATTTTACCGTACAAAAAAAGTTTAACGGCACAACTTGTTATCTGTTTGTCTTCTCGTAATTATAATTTTACTAATATATAGTTGCTAAATATGTATAACCATCGTAATTACAATAATTACAATGCATAGCTTATTGTTGTTCAATTATAGATGATTAAGTAAGTTTGACTTTATTTATAATTAAGAGTTGTAGATACGATTATTGACAATGTAAAAAAATTATATTGACGTTCACAAAAAAAAAATTATATTGACGAAGCATCAAAATTAAACTCTTGTAACAATATTCTATAGTCCATTATTTACACTGATAAAAAAAAGTTGTTAAACGAGTTGATAGTAGATAAAGAAAAAATTAGAAGATTAAATTTGTAATATTTGATAAAATTATCGGTTGGACTAACCGATAAATACGAAATGAAATAATTTTCTTTTTAATTAATATCTAAATTTTTTATCTAAAATAATAAGAGTAAAATTGAGTGAAAAATGATACGGTATAAACTTAAACGCTAATTAAAGTAGTTTATCAAAAACTGTAATCTAGTAAAAGAACAATATAAGCTCGTGGAAATAAATTTGTTATGAACAACTGTAGTTTGATATCTGCTATAAGCAGGTATAATACTATAAGTAGAGTGACATGCAGGTTATTTATTCAATTCAATAGTAGTCTCACCAGCCAAGAGTAGTGAAGGCCAAAGGAAGAACAAGTGCTTGGAATCCAATTCCTGAACAAAGCACATGAAAAGCAGCATAGTAAGCGTTTCCTTTTCTACAAGCAGTGATTGGAAGCCAATCATCTTGTTGGTCAAACTTGGTGAAGTGACCAACTTCTTCAAGAATGTTTTCAATGACTTTCTTCAACGGAGTAGCTAAGGGAGTGTTAAAACGAGAATTATAAGGGCTTTTTGGAAAGCTTATTGAATTTGGAGAATGTATTTGATGATTAACTTGAACTGGAGGAGTTGAGATTGCCAGAGAACTCTGTTTTTTCACTATTTCCACCACTTCCTCCATAATGCTAATTTGCCACTTTGTGTCTCAATCTTCTTTTTTGAAGTTAAAATTCAGGAGTTGGAGTTTATGTTAGCACTTAGCATATGTGGTTATATATATAACATAAAGAGACGTGAATGTGATCATATGACATGTGCCTTTCTATTCCATTAATTCAACTAATCTTAATTAATCATGTGGATTATATTATTCTTGGTTGTTGTTGCTTGTAATGTATCTTTGACCACATCCCACTTGGGTTGGACTAGGCTGCTGTCTTTTAAGAGAAAAAGGTATAGTAAACCTAGTCACAAACATAGTTACAACTTACAAAGTCTTATGATTTTTTATTTTTTAATTTTTTTTAAATTGGATGTGCATTGATAATTTATTTGTTTCAATAATTCACTCTTTCCTATTACATATTATTATTATTTAGAATTATTTTTATTCTCAAACAAATATATAATATAATAATATATGTACAAAAAAAAAACACATAATTTGTATTCTTGTATATGTTTTCTTTTACTAAATTGTATTCTTGTGTATGTTATTTTATACAATAAGTGTGAACTGAGAAAAAATATATAACGATTCTATTTTCTTTTTGAGGGGATGTATAACGATTCTATTATTTTACCTCTTGATTATCGTAAATTCTTTAATTAAGGTAAAAAAAATCACTGTATTATCATAACCATTATATATTTTGGAATAATATAGAGTATGAAGATTCAAATGTGATTTTTTTTTTTTGGTAGAAAGATTCAAATGTGATTGACATCAAGATTATGATTTTAAACATGCATGCGAAAAGATAATACAAAAATTTGAATGATATATGATCATTGATCTAAAAATTAGGACACAAAATGTTGACTAAAAACATTTAAATCATATATCATTTTTCATTATACGTGGTTGGTTGATCCCCTAAAAAAATATGTGGTTGGTTGATGTCTCAACACTTTGTTTCAATCCGATTAGTGATGGCAAAGAACCTATACCGGTATGTACGTAAATAAAATGTGCCAAAGATACTTTTTTTTTTTGACAAGATTGCCAAAGATACATAGTGTGGGTATCTTAATGAATATCCACTAGTAAAATAAATGGATATTTAAATTACCCATTACTTAATAGATATATATGTGGATTTAATTGTACTTGTGTCCACAAATACTTGTATCCGGTAATAAATGAAATAAATACTTTTTTTAAAGAAAATTAATTAAATACTTCAAAATTCTTGGTTAAACATAAAAGACTCAGCCAAATGACTGAACTGATGTGATTAACGAGCTTCATTAAAGGACAAATCGTTTAGGAAAACCTTATTTTTGATTATTCGAGGAACAACTTTTGGCCAGCTATCCTTACCTGAAGGACAAACTCTGGATTACCATGACCTTTTTTCCCAGGGAATTGGAGGGTTAACACACAAAAAAACTCTAGATTTAAATATCAATATATATATGGTAGTGAGATGAACTTTTGTTAAATTTTAGTTAATTAAACAAAAAGTTTTTTTTTTAGAAAAATATTATCCATGAATATTCATAAATACTTGTAGGCATCTCAAAACATGTGGATTACCTGCTTAATAGATACCCTGACAGATACGAGACAAGACCGAATATCATACTTATCCAACAAGTCAAACATAAGTATCATATTATCTGTATTCATGAATATTCATTTACATTCCTAAATCTGATTCTAATGCCATGGACTTTCTCTATTTAATGAGTTTTTCTTACCGTAGGAAAAACTAAGAAATTAATAAAATTCTGTTTGAAAAATAAAAATTATCAATAGTTTTTTTTAGATATTGGGCTCTTAATTGATATCACATGACACACTTAACTATTTATCATCTCACTACTCATGTTTTTCTCTTTGCAATAAATACCTAAGTTAAGGGTACTATTGATAAAACAACAATTAGTGTTGCTTTGAATTTTAAGGTCCGTAAGGCATGGTCCAACTAGCAATTCTAATATTGTTAGATTGGACACCTTTGACCAAATTTAAACTCAGAACCTCAAAGTTATGTGAGTGTATTTTCAACGGTGCTTTGAACTTCGTCTACATAAAAAAAAAACTTTGAAAAAACCCCTTAAAAAAGAAGAGGGAGAGAGTAAGAATAAAAGAACTAACTAGACATAGGTTAAATATGTTTTTTTTTGTTCCTATACAATTTATTTTAGTCGTTATAGCAAAAATCACATGCTTGCCTTCTCATAAAATTTTATGTTTCCACTTTTGATTCTTGTTATTAGGTCAGCCTTAATTTGACTAACGAAAGTCCACGCAATACTACCTCGCCGAGTTTTTGTTGCTCACACGACACCATATTAAAAAAAATGTATTTATGGTTTAATATATTTTTAGTCCATACAAAAATTTATTCAATTAGGGGCGGGAGGGGGAGAGAGAAAGATAGATAGATAAAATGGGCGAGAGAGGGAGGAAAGGAGATAGAGAGAGGGAGAGAGATAGAGAGAGTCATGTGGACTTTCGTTAGTCAAATAAATGTTGACCTAACAAAAAAAATGCAAACCGAAAATTTTAGGAGGACACAAACATATAATTTTTTTATCGGGACTAAAATAAAAAATACACAAATTTTATAGGGCCAAAAGAATATATTTAACCCATTAGACATTTATACATAAGTCATTTTTAATGGACCAATTTAATTTTAAGTGTTCAATTTTAATGATTAATTTAAAATATTTTTTCTAAAAGAAGGTATGTGCATACCAAAATGACTAACAATTTAGAAAACAACAACTCGACTCTAAGAGTTTGGTCCAGTGGTAAAAAGATAGACATTGTATTGTATTCAGAGGTATCATATTTAAGCTCTGTTAATGCCCTGAAGGGATTTGAATTTAAATACATTTGTAAGCGGTATTTGTGCTAGAATATCATTCATGCGTTGGGTTGAGACATCATCCATTAATTCACCCAAAAATTTTTCTTATGAAAAAAAGGTTAAATATTTGTTGTCTCTATAAATATTCTAAATTTTCATTTTAGTCCCCCTAAAAATTTTCTTCGACATTTAGTCTTCTAAAAGTTTTTCGTCCACTCTTTTGGTCCATGCTTTTGAGTTCGGTCATGTGTACACTTCATATTTTTGAATGACTTTTTGCATAAATGTTTAGAATAATACAAGAATCTCTTCAATTTTTTTTTACAAAACATGAATTAAATATGAATTTTAAAGTGATAAAAACTCATATTTAATTCATCCCTCCTTAAAAAATTTAAACTTTTGCAAGAAATAATTTTATAATGTATTAAACATAGCTGCAAAAAAAAATTCAAATGATGCACATAAGTCGACTTAAAAGCATAGACCAAAATTGGTGATGAAAAACTTTTGGAGGACAAAAAAGCAAAAAAAAAAAATTAGAGAGATTAAAACGAAAAGTTGAAAGGATTATTTATAGGGATAAAAAACATATGAGAAATGCTATAAATACTCTATTTCCAACACTCTCTAACACTCACACTTTTATTAGGTAAAAACTATGTGAGTCTCACCACTTTATAAAGTGTGAGACCCATATGATTTTCATTCAATAAAAGAATGAGTCTTAGCGGTGATGTTAGAAAAAAAATATTCATAACACTCCTCAATACGTATTTAACCCTAAAAAGTAAAAAAGAAAGAAAACAACTTGGACAATCAATCATTTCTAATTGTGGACGAGGGGGACCGTTTACTTGCTATACATAGCATATTTTTAGGAGACATATCATATTTTTATTATGTATTTTTTCCCAAATATTTTTATTATATAATTTATCATGTTTTTCAATAATAAAATAAGAAATACCTATTAAAAAGAAAAGGAGTCCCCCTAAACTTAGCATAATTGGTATAGACATTGCATAATATATGCAGGAGCCGATGTTCGAACTTCGAACACCTCACTTCTTCACATTTAAAATATGTGAGCTCCAGTCACTAGATTACCTAAAAAAAATGAAAACTTCATTCTACAATCCACACCCTCAAATAAGTAGGTGTATGTGATAAAAAGGTGTATGGACACTGAATGAGAATCATTTATCTTCCAACTTTAATTATAAAATGTTAAGAATTATTTGTCTTATTATTAGCAACAAAAAAAAAACTATTTGTCTTACTTCCTCGCATTAATTCACATAAATCACAGCTGATCCGACCCAAAGTCGGAGCAGTCTAAGTTAGGAATTTTAGGTCTTTATAGATGTGTTTGATTTATTTTATTTTTTATAAGTCTTATGTCATTTTTCTGTAAAAAAAGTCTTATTCGTTAGGCCTTTAAACAAAACACGTTTCATCATTCCTTCCCTAAAAAAATGTTTCACTAGTCCTGTTCCCGTTATGAGCTTTCACGAGTCACATGCTTTAAATTTATTTAAAAAATATTATACTCTTTTATATAATCTTCTTACATTTAAAAGATAGCAGATGACGGCAGCAAAATAAGATTATATGCGTAATTTTTATCATCATATGACTCAAAATCTTAGCTAATAGCTTGTTCCTAGATGTTTCTTTATTTGAAATATATAACACTTTTTTTTGGGGGTCATTTGCTTTCCGTTCATAAAACACGTTGAATTTGGTTTTTATGGCTTCTTAACAATCAACGAAGGCTCGAGGAACCCACACAAATAAAACTTTAGGGCCTGAACTTTGAAGACAAGCGCACCAACAATTTTCAATGTCCTTCCACCAATTTGTAACCCCTTTAGAACACAAGTAATTGAGTCTTTTAATCGTATGCATGGCTAAGGTGGCACCATCTTTTGCGAAAGCTACTTTGGAGCATTCTTTAATTTTCTTGATAAGACTTTCTTTTCAATGTAGGCTTTTGTTCCCGACTTGTCTTTTTTTAACAATGTCATATGTGGGAAGTATTCATCAACTTGGTTTATCGATAACTAATCTTTGTTGAAAAAATATAACATAGTTGACCTTAAGTGAGTTTCCATTTTCATCTACAATATTCAAATGTAAGATTTATTAAGAGATCAGAGTTCAATTCACTCAGATCGACATAATACTGGTAGTATCATAATACTTGTCTTTACCTTAATATAATAAAATTATTTTTCTTGATAAAAGATGTTTATTATTTTTATTTTATGTTCAATATTATTTTTTATCAAGTTAAGTTTTATGTAGATTTGACCGATACATAAATATTCAAACTTTCCAAATTGTGAATGAGAATCAAAGAGAATATTCTATTAATGATGTCTTAGAGGGAGAGTCACGTCGAAGGATGAATAAAGTTCAGAAGGTGTATTCTAAATGATTAGTGTGTTACAAAGTCAATTAGCACTTCGACTCAGTGGCTAAAACCTCTACAAGGAAAGGAAAGATCCAATACAACTTAGATGCATCGTTCTCTTCATTGGATAGTCTTGTAGACATCGTTAGAGTGTGTTTTCGATATGATATGATGATGGTTGATGAAGGAGAAGCGAGTGGTTTGTTGCAAAATTAGTTGAATGAAGCGTGTGCAGGAGTTGCAATTCAAAATACCAGTAGTTGACTTCTTTACAAGTAGTTAAACCATCTTTGCTCTTGTGTATTTAGTATTTCTTCGCTCTAAATTCAACAACTCCTGCACCATAATCAATACAAAAATTTCAAGCATCGTCAACATTATAAAGAACATTACTCATGTGTTGTTTTTGGGTCTGAAGACTAACGTGGACAAATTAATTTTGTATAATAAGAAAAAATATGAATTTTGAGGATGAATTTTTTTTAGGAGGTAGAGTGTAACTTCACAAAATTTAGAAACTTAATCTTTATTCTCAGTGCTTTTAATTATATTGTACCTTAATTATTAGGGAAAATTGCATTCACCTCCCCTAAGATCTATGAAAATGACACTAACATCCCCTCTAGTTTTAAAACTTACGCTAACTTCCCTCAAGTTTTTCTTAAATAGGCAAACACTTCCCTTGCTGTTAACACTGTTAACTTTTTCCGTTAACTTTGTTTTTATAGCATATTCAATTAACCTTTAATGGGGGCAAACCTCCATTGTTGAACTTGAATCCATTTGAGAAACCAAATTCAAATATGAGTATTGGATCAAACATTCAAGAAAGGTATTCCAAACATTCAAGAAACCATAGGGTATGGCTTTTTAATTTCACATCAATTCTAGGCAACCCCATCTCATTCTCACTTTTGCTCTTCTCCATAATCTAATTATATATGTTGCATTGTGATTATGGATTATATGATTATGCTCAATCCAATCTAATCTAATCATCAATTTAATCTCTCATTAATCCTTTATTTAAACCGTCAATTCCATTTCATTGATGCTTACTTTCGTAATTGAAATTATCTTCATTAGGTTAATCAAATCAAAATTTCACTGTCCTTATTAGAAATAAATTTAGCAGGATAATGGTGAAAGCATACAAACAAGAACACGTTTATAAACATCTATGATAAAAAAAAACGGAAAAAGTAACAGAGTTAATAGCAAGGGAGGTGTTTGTATATTTGAGGAAAACATAAGGGAGGTTAGTGCAAGTTTTAAAACTAGAGGGGGTGTTAGGGCTATTTTCATTGAGCTCAAGAGAGGTGAGTGTAATTTTCTCTAATTATTATCTTAATAAAATAGTAGTATTAGGGATAGAATAGAAGTGATAAGTTAATTGCCCTAAGTGATGAATGATTAAAGGCTTAAAAATAAGTTAATTGTGAATTAGTAATTACCAGAGTAAGTGCAAGATTAATAATTTGGTAGTTTAATGACGGACAAAGAAGTAAATAAGAACAAGGGCAAGGAAGGTATATTTTTCAAGATGTTAGGGTAACATGATAATATTGCCCAGGTAAATAGATAATTAGAATTTGTTTATAGATTAAATATGTTTTTAGTCCTTTCAAATTTAGTACTTATAAAATTTTAATGGTAATTTTAGTTCTCTAAAATATTGTAGTTTTTAAGAATAATCCCTATTTTGATTTTTTTTATAAAAAATAATACTTTTAGTCTTTTAAAATAGTCTCTATAAAATGTAAATAGTGACTAAAAGTGAATAAGTTTTTTATAAAGACTAACTAAACTGTAATTTTGTGGGGACTAAAAAATAATTAACCCTTTGGTCATTTCCTCTTTTATTCTCTTCCTCTCTCACGTGTTAGCTTGCATTGCATGCATGTGAATTACTAGGTTGTTTATGCTTCAAAATTTGATTAGAAACCAGAAAATTCAAACATTCCTCTTCACCTCTCTCTCCCCATTTTCCAATTTTTGACCCTAGAAAGAACTCTACATGAAATGCTAAATTGAGATCTTCAGCTCACTATATGGTTAAAGAAGCTTGATTTGGAGAAGAATTGGAGCTAGGGTTTCAAGAGATTAAAGAAAAGGGGCAAATCATCAATTCTTCATTCTCCTCTTCAATTGGCTAAGGTGGGTTCCCTAATCAAGTTATGATTTTCGTATAGAAGCTTTTATTGATTTTATGAGAATAATGGTTTCTAAATATTGTGAGTATAATGGTTGATGCATAGTTAATTGATGCTAAATATTTTAGACTGTAAAATAGTGTAGAATATTGAATTGGACTGTTGTTGCTGCATATTGTTAGACTGGTGTTGTTGTTGGGGCTGTTTAGCATGGATTGGAATGGTGGTAGTTGAGTGTTATAGAGACTAGTTGAAAATTCGTAGGATATGTCTGTAGTAATCGGGTCATATCTTTTTCTCTATAACTCTGAATTAGAGTATGGTTGGTGTTTTGGAAACTAGACTCTTTTCCCTTTAATTTGAATACTTATTTTATAGGGTTTCTACTTTCGATTAATAATGAGGTCTGGAAATATGTTTGAAGTTAGGATTCTGATGAAGAAAAGCTGCAGAGTTACCTTGCGGGTTTTAGCGTGTTAGAGGCATACGGGATAGGGGGTGTCCAGCCCTGTTGTTTTAACTTTTTGTATTCTTTTGGGCACTGAAACATTGATAATCAGGTGGGCGTGGCGAATTTTAAAATTCAATCAGTTTCTCATTCTTCTCATTGGAATTTGTTATATGCTTTTGATTGGGACCGCGGTTGCTGTTACGCTGTGATCCTTTATATTGCTAAAAAATGCGGGTAAGGTGGTCGATACAGTTATAATACTGTTGTGGAGACATGTAAAATCTTCATATTGCGACTGTAATTGCACTTGTAGACTGCAATTTAGAACTATGTGTTGGAAATTCCGTCCGCCTCTAGCTGCCTAATTGCAACATTTGGGTTGCCTTCATTGTGTTATGTGTGAAGGGGAGGATTTAGTTTCACATTGCCTAGAGATACTGTCTACGTAGTTATTAACCTCACCTTACAAGCCGGTTTTCTAAGGTCGAGTTAGTCCTAATCCAAATTCTAACACTGCGCCATCAACCATTGATCTGACTCTTTTACAGTGAACAGTTCATTTTAGAGTGTGAGTATATAAACCATCAAACTAAAATTTAAACCTGTGATTTTATAACTACACTAACTACTCACTTTGGAGACAAATCCAACTAGGGGCCTGTTTGGATTGAGTCATTTGAGCTTATCTAGTATCTACTGACATAAGTTTTGTGAGACTTTGAGAGAACTTATGGAAACAGCTTATGACACTTTTCATAGGCTTTTTTCAGCTTAATTTCATAAGTTCTCCATGATAGCTTATGAAAACAACTTATAGCATATACCAAAACATTTTGACTTTATTTCATCTTTTCCTATAGAAATAGCTTATGTAAGCTTACACATAAGTACTTATCATGATAAGTGTTTGTGCTATAAGCTGCAAATAAGTCGTTTATCCAAACAGGGCCTTAATGTGACGCCTATCCTTGTAGGGATTTGTACCGTTGTTCAACACGTTGTGTGTAGGGATTTGAACCGTTGTTCTGGTTCAACCCATTGTGAAATGTGAAAGCCAACCATCATCAGTACTTATGTTTGAGTTCTTAACCTTGTGTTGGAATGTAGATCATTATTATGAACAATTTTACTCCAAATGATGATACTAATTTGATTCAAGTAAATATCCGTTGATCCTGACTTTAGGTAACCACAGCCTTTTTGTTGATTGGTTCTTTCTGCTTGTGATGCTTTGTTCTGTGATGAAATCGATTCTCCTGATTGCTGATTGTTGTTTTTAATATCAACACACTTTCGACTTAGGAATATCTTGGAGAATCATCAAATTGAGTTGAAATCGAGTGGTGTGTGCGCTTAATTAAATGGGGGACGAGGACGGAAGTGACAAATCAAGGAGAGTTGTTTTTTTGACTGTAGGAACAACTTGTTTCGATGCTCTTGTGAGAGCTGTGGATTCTGAAAATGTTAAGAAAGAGTTGCTTGCAAAAGGGTATACTCATCTTCTCGTCCAAATGGGTCGTGGATCCTATGTTCCTACCAAGGTAGTTTCAAACATTATTCCTTGCTTTTCCTCTCCCTCTTTTTTTTAATTCTGTCGTCTTTGTTTCAGAAATAATTATAGTGGCATGTCAACTTTGTATCTATTTTCTTAGTATGCATTAAAACATTTAATAGTCTCACCTATTTAATGATGAGAGACACAGGCACAAATTTTCCATGATTCAATCTGTGCGTGTGAAAGTTTAGAGCTAGTGAATTCATCCTCATTTCTAATGTGGTAGTGTATTTTCATTTTTGTGCTGGTATGGGCTATGAAAGTTCATGTGCGCAGAATTGTCACTTTAAACATTTTCTGAATTAACTGTATTGCCCTAACTTGATATCATAGCTGATAGTTAGGACTGGTGTGGGATGGAGAAAGAATTAGTTTTAACTTTGAAGAATCTTGTAGATCGTTGGGTGATGCAGCGTCGATGGAAGTCGAAGTCTTGGAAGCTTGCTTGATTATTAGTATGTGGGCTAACACCTGCTAAATTTAATGGCGGAAAGCCAAAAATATGCCATATAAACACGGCATTGCGGCCCATGGTGCCACCATGGTGGGCATCCGTTCACAAATTGGCTATGGCGTGTTAGGATCCAATATGAGAAGGTGTTTTAAGTAATTAGTAGGTGGTTAATTAGGTTTAAGTAAAACAATCTATTATTTAATTCTAATACGCCTCTTATTATTTAACCCTAGTGGGCTACTTGGTAATAATCTACTTAAACCTAATTAACCACCTACTAATTGCTTAAAACACCCTCTCATATGGATCCTAACACGGCGGTTGTAAAAAAATCTGCCATTTAACAACACTGATTGCACGAAAAGGAAGATAAACACGGAGAAATTTGTAGATAAACTTGCCATGTTATGTAGCAGATACTTCTCTTTTTGCTGAGGAAATTCTTTTGAATAACTTTTTATTGCAGTCTGAAGGAGAAGGTTCATTGGCTGTAGACTACTTCACTTTTTCTTCCAGTATTGCAGATCATCTCAGATCTGCCTCTCTTGTCATTAGCCATGCAGGTATGCTTTTTACAAATTTTCTTTCCATCTTTCTTTTCACTAACTATTTTGCAATTATAGACACATTATCATGTGGTTTTCTCTATACTACTTCATTTGAATGCCTAGTCGCTCCCAAAGGTTTATTCAAATCCCAGAATATTCCCTGCCACCCCCACTAACCGCTAATATAATCCCGAAAATAGAATCCTCTCACGCTTCCCACTCATTACCAACTCAGTAGTCAGTTACAATCTTACATATAGGTTGATATTGCATTTTTTCTCTCTCTTATCTAAGATTCTCTGTTACTTTGGTTATCCTTGGGGATTTATCAACCCATGTAGCACCGATTCTTCAATTTGAAGGTGTGTCCGGTCTCTCACACCGACACATGTGGTTACATTCAATTATTCTTTTTTCTCAAATTAGTATTAGTGCTGTGTCTAGAGTTTGTGTCATTGTTTTATAGCTATCAACTGTGTACCTCTCTCAAGTAGGGGTGTTCATGGTTCATGAACTGCACTGAACTGAACCATATAAATGGTTTGGTTCAGTTCATAAAATCCATTTCAATAAAAACTGGTTAATTCTTAAAAACAATTTCAATCCAGTTTAAAACCGGTTCAGAACCGGTTTATAGTTTTAAACCGGTTTACTTATTTTTAACCGGTTTTGAACCGGTTTTCGTACTGAATTTAAATTGGTAAAAAGTCCAAATAAACCGGTTTACACAGTTCTATAAATACCTAAATTTCAGTCCCTCTCCACATAAACCGGTTTATATAAATTTCAGTCCCTCTCCACATTCAGCCGTAAACAGAGAACCCTCTCTTTCAATTCACATCGATACGGATAAATAGAAGAGTACATGTAATCGGCATCGGCATCGGAATCGGAATCATGAATTCCGACGAGAACGAGAAGACCGGGGCCAATTTCCGATACGATGCGGCCTTCGACTTCGACGGATGCAGAGGCCACGTGCTGAACCACCGCTCGCATTGCTCGTACTGTCACCGCCTTTGAAATTCTTATCTTGCTATTGGTGTTGTTCACTGTTGTTGTTCTGCTTCTGTTCTTGTTGCTTGAGCTTGTGTAAGAAAATCTGTGCGGCCACAAGGATTGTGCTTGCATCATTCCTCTTTTTCTTTTTCTTTTTTTAAATTCTTTGTTTTTTTTTTTTTACAAATGAAATTCTTTATTTGTTGAATTTTTTTTTTCATGCAAATGTTTTTGGAAAGGAAAAAAACAGTAAGGATCTGTTGGGATGTGATTGGTGGTGAGACAAACTAATAAGTCATTAGACTTATGATTTTTTTTATAAGTCATCCATGACAAAAGAAAAAAATCAGTGGAGTATAAAACCGGTTCATATATAATTCAGTTGCAATCCAAGTTTTAAACCGATTCTTGCCCCTTTTCTTTGTATCAATCCAATCCAAGTTGCAAAAAAAAAATCATCCAATTCATATATATAAACCGGTTTTGAACCGGTTTTAAACTGAATTTAAATTGGTTTGTAAAAAGTGGTCCAGTTCAAAACTGTATGAAGTGGTTCAGTTAAAATATGGTTCAGTGCAGTTCAGTTAGTAGTTTGGTTCAGTTAACTGAATATTTTGCACACCCCTACTCTCAAGACATGCCTTTTTCACATTGTGGAAGTTAGGAAACTGATCCTGTTATGTAGACGAGTTCTCTTAGAGCTTTCAAAATAGTCCAGATTTTCCCGATTCATAAGAATTTTTTCTTGATTGGCATTAGCTTGTATTACAATTTGTAAGGACTAGAGCTGAATTAATGCACCATAAGTTCCCAATCATGTGTCAAGAATAGAGGCAAGGGTTGACTAGTAGCCTCTGCAGATATAGAGACTTATACAAAGAAACATGGAAAACTAGACGCACCTTGCTGCTCTAGGATAATTTTAGTTTATAAACAAGCAATTTGACGGATTTTCTCACAATATCAAAGTTCCATAAAATCTAGAACTCAACTTCTGGTTCACCCTTTTAGCCAAAGTTGTTAATTTGTAAGGCTGCATATCTTCAGAAAAACTATATCTCCTACCTGAAATTTAACTTTTGCCTGTGTTGGTTGGCCTGGTTGTGATTTTGTTCATGCCCATATCAAATGATCCCTCAATTAATCCAACATGTTATTTCTTTCAACCATCAACCTGTTAACCGCTACTGCTGATTGAGTTGCCTCTCTAATTAACAGGGTGGGTTTCCCCCGAATAAGGCCTTAAAGAGGTCCATATTTGCAGCATAGTTATAGTTAGCATAACTCTAAAGCTCTGCCAATTGAGCCACTTAGGTGCTTGGTCATGTAAGACATCTAAGACAAAACTCCAAACATCTGTTAACAGCCTTGGTTTGCCCATTTGGTTGGGGATGATATGAAGAACTGAATTTCAGTTTGGTTTCATACAATTTAAATAATTCAGTCCAAAAGGTATTGATCAAACCCGATCCCTGTCGTAAACAATCCAAGAGGGAAATCAATAATGTGTAACTATTTCTTCGTTTAAAATTTCAGCAATGCCTCTCATAGTGAAAGGATGAAACTTTGTTCTTGTTCATGCTTTATAGCCTCTCAACATGAGTTAGAAACATTGTTATCTCACCGGTTACAAGCTTTAAAGCATGTGACAAGCTTTAAATAGGATTTTGTGAGATGAGGACGAAGGGATGGTCCTCGTGATCGTGAAGTAACTGTAGCTAGTCTGATTTTGTGCAGGGTCAGGTAGCATATTTGAGACATTGCGGCTACACAAACCTTTAATTGTGGTTGTAAATGAAGATTTAATGGATAATCATCAAAGTGAACTTGCAGAAGAACTTGCCAACACACAACATTTGTATTGTGCTAGTCCACAAACACTCCATCAAACTGTAGCAGATATGGATTTAAATTCTCTACTTCCTTATACTCCAGGTGATGCAACACCAGTGGCCAAGCATATAAACAGATTCCTTGGCTTTCCTGATGATTGATCTGAAGGCTTTCACTTTTTTTTCCTGGTTAAAAGTTGTGGCGAGGGGATAATAATCTCTATTTTGGTTAACATATGTGCTTAATTTTTTTTGACAAAAAGAATGTGCTTATTGATTGATAAAAAAAAGTACGTGCTTGATGTTCAGGTATAGTGAAAAAAAAAATATTTTCTATAAATCAGGCATCATGTTTAAAAATGTTATTTTTAGCATCTTTTTTTGGTCCAGGCTCCATATAAGGGGTTAAAGTTTGAAAACAACAATGCGCACCCCCACATTACTAAAAACTCTCCCGAAGTGTATTTTCAGATGGGGCAAAAACTGTATTTTTGTTTGGAAGCACACTTCTAGACAGCACAAAAACTGTTATTTCCGGATGTGTGTTCGAAATGGTATGGGGTAAAAACTGTATTTTTGTTTGGAAGCACAATTCCGGACAGCACAAAAACTGTTATTTCCTGACGTGTGTGTTTGAAATGGTTTGTGGTTGAAATTCTGACAAGTCCTGATGCTGAACGTAAAACAGAGTAAAAACACGAAACAATAACAGGGAAAGAAATAACAGACTGAAAGTAAAGATGCACTGGATATTTGTTAACCCAGTTCGGTGACAAACACACATACGTCTGGAGGCTACCAAGTCAGGAAAGAAATCCACTATGATAGTCCTAGTTCTAAGTTCTCAGCAAACTCTCCGTTTACAATTTATCAGCTAGCTACTACCCGTATGAATTTCAATCTAGGAACTCCTAGACCTGAGATCTCATCTCACTTCCCTCAGTCAATCACTGCCCTAGTGATATCAGACTCTAACAATAATCAACGTAGGAGACACACTCCAAAAACATAAAGAGTCACTCTTGCTTAAAAGCTTCAAGTGATTACAACTCAATAAAACAAACAAACTCTAAACAATTGAGTGGTGTACGGAAAACAGAGCACAAAGCTCACAATGAACAGACTCAAAACCTAAGTATAACTCTCTCTATAATGACTTCTGTTTTGATTGATTTTCTTTAATAGCAGCGTCCTCTATTTATAGTCTTCAGCAACAACAAATAATTGAACCAAATATCCTTCAAAGATATATTTCCAAAATTCTTTAGAAACATATAAAAGCAAATATTCTGCAGAAATATATTTTCCAAAGATCTCTTTGAAAATATATTCACAAATAAAAGAAACCAATCTTCAACAAATATCTCACACAAAATAATCTTCCTTCTAGAAACGCAGCTTGGAGAATTCTTCAATTAAATCTACAAAAGATCATGTGAGAAAATTAACAGCTCCAAGACACAAAAACATAACGCTCTGAAGGTCTGCGTCTGAAGTTCTGCGTCAGAACATTTCAGCTTCTGAAGGTTGCTTCTGAAGGTCAGGGTCTGAAGTACTGTTCAGCGTCTGAACATCAGCTTCTGAAGGTTCAGCGTCTGAACATCAGCTTCTGAAGGTTCAGCGTCTGAAGTACTGTTCAGCTTCTGAAGACGCACATATTGAGATTTCAGCTTCTGAAGACGTACTGCTTCTGAAGACGCACATATTGCTTGTATATTTGATTTTAGCAAACATGAAGCCAACAACCAAATATCCAACAATCTCCCCCTTTGGTAAATTTTTTGCTAAAATCAATTTGAGAACAAAGAGATACAACAAGCAAATTCTTCACACATCAAAATTACGCAACCATGAAGAACATAACATAAACGTAGTAAGCAACAAAGTCAGCAGCGGCACTAACAAAATCTAACAAGGCAAATACTACGTTTCCACATACAGCAGCAGCTTCTGAAACACACACTACTCCCCCTGAAACATACAGCTCCTGAAACAGATCAACTTCCAATTCTGAACTTAATCAGGAAACACTTCCAGATCAGGAAACACATATACTCCCCCTGAAACAGAGACTCCCCCTGTATTCTGAACACTTCTCCCCCTTTTTAGCCAAACAATTTTGACAAAACAACCATGTAATCACCAGGAGCAGAAAAACAAAGAAACAACAGAGGTTACAAAAGGGAACACACCCAAAAAACTGCAACACATTTCATTTCCAACAGAGGCTATAAATCCAATATAGACCAGCACATCACAGCCAAACACACAGAACCCACAACAGAATCATCATCAAAACCCTCATCAGGATCAGAATCACACAAAGTCTTCACAGAAGAACAAACACAAGAGAACACAACTGCAGAGTATAGAACAAAATTGCAGAGCAGAAGCACAAAATGCTACCCAGAACATAGCTTACAGTCTTTAGACTCAGCATCAAAAGTTGTTTCATCATCAGACACAGCATCAGATGCTGCTTAGTCAATGTGTGCGTCAGGCACATTCAGAGGAATCTTCTTCCCAGCAATCTGCTTCTGAAGTTCAGCAATCCTCTTCTGAACATAGGACATGATGTCTTGCTCAACATCATCCTCAGACTCACTAGGATCCACTTTCTTTCCTTTTAGTGCCTTCTTCTTAGGAACAGGGACCATTACCTTGCTCCAGCCTTTAGATGGTCCAACAACAGCACTCTTCTTAACAGTAGGAGTAGGCCTGCTGACAACATCAACATCCTTTCCTTTCCTATTCTTCAGCCTCTTGCCAACACTTTCACATTTTGGTCTCCACTCCTTTTTGACATTGATTACAACAGGTTCAGATTTTCTAAGCTGAAGGTGCTTGGGGTATCCATGCAGCTTGAAACAGAATGACTTTATGTGCCCCTTTTTACCACAATAATGACATATCCAAGGATGAGATGACATCTTGCTCTTAGATCTCTGAGGTTGGTTCTGGTGTTCCAACTTAGTTTTGCTCATCATTGGATCACATGTCCCAACAGCTGCAATGAACCTGTTAGCTGGATTTTGCTGTTTGTTGTTCAAGGTACTATCATAAAATCCTATACCATTTCGTTTCCTTTGGGTCTGACTCTCCAATATCTCTTCAAGCATATCAGTACCAGTGTTCATCATTCTGATTTGCTTCTTCATGTGTTCAAGTTGAGAGTTCAGCTGAGTTACCTCATATTTGAGATCAGAAATTTGTGCTAGATGGTCACTTCTTTCAGCATGCAATTGACTGATAGTCTTCTTCTGATTTACTAATAACTTGCAAACTTCTTCAAATTTAACATGCAACTTTTTGCAAGAATCAGCAAGTTCTTCATTAGACAGTTCTTCATCACTGGATTCAATATCAGATGATGTTTCAGAACCTGATGGTATTTCAGAAACTGATGGTGCTTCTGAATCCTTAACTTTATCATCAGACATGTATCTATCAGTTAAAGCAACAACATGTTTGGAAGACTCATACTCCACTTCTCCTTCTGAGTCATCATCAGACCAAGAAACTGACAAACTCTTCTTCTGTTTCTTGAGGTATGTTGCACATTCTGTCCTAATGTGGCCATATCCTTCACACTCATGACACTGAACATTTTGCTTGGGTCTCCTGTCAGCACGTTTCTGAATTTTGTTAAATTGTTTTCCAAGTAACACAAGTGCCTCTGACAGACTTTCATCATCAGCATTTGTTACAAAAGCAACACCTTTCCCCTTTTTATCAGTTCTGTTATTGAAGGCTATCTCAAAATTCTGCAAGGATCCTATCAATTCCTCAACCTTCATAATGGAGATGTCTTGTGCTTCCTCAATTGCAGTCACCTTCATGTCAAATCTCTTAGGAAGAGACCTGAGTATTTTTCTCACAAGCTTCTCATCAGACATTCTTTCTCCAAGAGAATCAAATGAGTTGGCCATGTCCAGAACGTTCATATAGAAGTCTTGTATATTTTCATCCTCCAACATTTTGAGATTTTCAAACTTGGTGGTGAGAAGTTGAAGTCTGGACATTTTTACCTTGGATGTGCCTTCATGAGTAGTTTTGAGAATCTCCCAAGCATCCTTAGCTACAGTGCACTGCTTGATCAGTCTGAACATATTCTTGTCCACTCCATTGAATATAGCATTCAAGGCTTTGGAGTTTCCAAGAGCTAATTCATCTTCTTCCTTGGACCACACTTCTTCTGGTTTCAGATCAGCTGTCTTCTTTCCATCGTTGTCAAGCACAACAGGATGTTCCCAACCCTTCAGTACTGTTTTCCAGGTTTTACTGTCTATAGACTTAAGGAAAGCACTCATGCGTGATTTCCAATAGTCATAGTTGGAACCATCCAACAGAGGTGGTCTGTTCACAAATCCTCCTTCTTTGTCCATTATGCCATAAAATACCTTCCCTGGAGCTCACCCTAAAACAGGCAGGGTGCCTGCTCTGATGCCAATTGAAATTTCTGGCAGGACCAGTTGCTGTTCGTAAAACAAAGTAGAACAGAGTACAGTAGTTGCAGCGTAAACAACAGTTCAGAAGCAAAGCAAAACAGACAGAAAGTAACAGACAGAAATTAAAAGGCACAATTGATTTGTTAACCCAGTTCGGTGACAAACACACCTACGTCTGGAGGCTACCAAGTCAGGAAGGAAATCCACTATGATAGTCCTAGTTCTAAGTTCTCAGCAAACTCCCCGTTTACAACTTATCACCTCGCTACTACCCGTATGAATTTCAACCTAGGAACTCCTAGACCTGAGATCCCATCTCACTTCCCTCAGTCAATCACTGCCCTAGTGATATCAGACTCTAACAATAATCAACGTATGAGACACACTCCAAAAACATAAACAGTCACTCTTGCTTAAAAGCTTCAAATGATTACAACTCAATAAAACAAACCAACTCTAAACAATTGAGTGGTGTACAAAAAACAGAGCACAAAGCTCACAATGAACAGACTCAAAACCTAAGTATAACTCTCTCTATAATGACTTCTGTTTTGATTGATTTTCTTCAATAGCAGCGTCCTCTATTTATAGTCTTCAGCAACAACAAATAATTGAACCAAATATTCTTCAAAGATATATTTCCAAAATTCTTTAGAAACATATAGAAGCAAATATTCTGCAAAAATATATTTTCCAAAGATCTCTTTGAAAATATATTCACAAATAAAAGAAACAATCTTCAACAAATATCTCACACAAAATAATCTTCCTTCTAGAAACGCAGCTTGGAGAATTCTTCAATTAAATCTACAAAAGATCATGTGAGAAAATTAACAGCTCCAAGGCACAAAACAGAACGTAGAAAACCAGCTTCTGAAGGTCTGCGTCTGAAGTTTTGCGTCTGAACATTTCAGCTTCTGAAGGTTGCTTCTGAAGGTCAGCGTCTGAAGTACTGTTCAGCGTCCGAGGTACTGTTCAGCGTCTGAACATCAGCTTCTGAAGGTTCAGCGTTTGAAATACTGTTCAGCTTCTGAAGACCCAGCTTCTGAAGTACTGTTCAGCTTTTGAAGACCCAGCTTCTGAAGTACTGTTCAGCTTCTGAAGACGCATATATTGAGATTTCAGCTTCTGAATACGTACTGCTTCTGAAGACGCACATATTGCTTGTATATTTGATTTTAGCAAACATGAAGCCAACAACCAAATATCCAACACTGGGGTTGAAAAAAATTCGTCCCTTTGACATTTTTTTTTTTAACAATATACTAATTTGATGTTTTATTTAAGGAGAATCAAGCTTCTTGCCGCTAGGACCCATGGTCATGGGTAGTATTGTCTTGTTTGCTTCAAATAATTACATGATTATATCTCATTCACTAGTTTCATTTTCGCTTGCATTAAACTTGTTTGGATGATTCTACTAACAAAAAAACTTGTTTGTATTAAATACAATGTTTTTCTAGGTGGCTTTGGGTTGGTAGTAATGGATCATTAGAATAATTTTTTCTTACGAGTTTTTCTGATTTTCTTTGTTTTAGTTTAAGGTGTATTCAGGGTGCTTTGTCTTCTGCAGATTTTGTTCGTCTCCTGTATTTAGCATCATCTTATCATATCTTGTGCTCCGCCATGCAGTTTATTTTAATAAAAGTTTCTCTTTGCTTCTTAAAAAGAATGCAATGTTAAACAGTTGTGGCAACCCATTATTTCAGACAATTAATGACTTTAGAATTTGTAATTAAAACATGGCTAGACCACTAATATTTGCACATCAGTTTCTTTAGCTACAAATTATCATCATTATTGAAAAAGTATTCTTCATTGTTATAGGATGGACGAAATGCAGCATTTATGTAACTAGGTTTTGTCATCTTAGGGATAGTAAAGTTTGTTGGTGAAGGAGAATTATTTGTAGGGTCTTTACTGACGAGTGTCACCGAGAAAGTGACACTCTATAAGAATTTTAAATTAAGAAATTATTTATTAAAAAAGTTAAATACTTCAATTTTCAATGTATTGAATACACATATTTTTATAAAAACGTACTACTTATAGTTCTTAAAGAGTGACATGAGGACACTCGTTAGCATTTTCTTATTGTATTCCAATTCAAGAAATGTTTCGTTGGAAGTAAATACTGGGAAAAAAAAGGATATATATATATATATATATATATATATATATATATATATATACAAAAAATAAAATTTATAACGCAACTATTAGTTTAAATATTGGGACGGGTGGGATTGCCATTTGCCAATGACTACCATGGCTTAAATATTACTCCAATTGAATCATATATGCAAACAACTTAGATCATTACTAATTAATTGATTCAACACCAAGTTCTTCAATATTCCAAAAGGTTTAAACATTAATCCTCTAGATAGACCAGAACAACTTTTCTCCACACTAGCTACCATTACACGTAAATTAATTCATAAACTAAAAGTAAAGTCGGTGCTAGCTCATTGATCTACTAAGGTGCATGACTTAACACTTCCAATATAGCCTGTTTCACCATCCTATGGTCTCCTCCATGTTTCGGAATGAGATTCATGACTGTTTGGCGTAGGGATAGTTTTCACGGAACCATTTGAACACGCTGTGTTTATGTTCCTCTGAGGGGAATGTATGGCCATAACACTTGCACCAATCTTCGAATCCTTTCTGATAGTCAAGACTTAAGACCTTGTATTCACAATGATTAGGCATAGAACACATGTAAACATTAAAATACAAATGGGATCAAGTGCAGAAATCGAGCACAAAAATTAAAGACATGGCTCAATATTATTAATAGAAAATGCAAGAGCAACATGGTAGAAAACAGGTTATTATATTTGCATGGGGATTGGCTTCCCAGATCACCTGTATAGGAAGCTTGTTGTCGTTGTGCAGACTTGGACATTTCAACACTTCGAGGGGGTCAGGCCCTGGGATTATCGAGACAGTTACATAGAGGATCAATACCCGCGTGCTATGATATTTATTCCAACGAAGGGTCTACCTGTCACATATCCGTATAGTGTGCTCTTGTATCGGATCATAGCTACTAAATGGTTGTGTTTATGTGTTTTTTTTAGAGGTAGTTGTGTTTATGTGTTATTTGATTTGTTTATGTTTGGAATTTCTTGTGTTTATGTGTTGGTTGATTTATATATTATGTGTGGAATATGTTTTGTAACATTTGGATATTGGTTAATATATTTATAACAGCATGCTTCTATTATATTTGTGCTTATAATTTGTTTTAAAACATGTTGTACACAATTCAAATTATATAATCCGATATGTATTATATCAGATCGGATTATATACTCTAAACTGTATCTACTTATAAATTGTGATTGGTCTTTGAACTGATATCATCTTTCTTCAGATTGTATTTATCATACCGTTAGATCAAAGAATTACATCAACTTGACTAAAAATCGTTCTGATTATATAATTGAAATCAATGAAAAAAATGGAAAATTCGAACGGCATGCAAGGTGAAGAAAGAGAAAAAAAAATCTAAATGCAATATACAAGAAGCTGAAGCAGCCACGACCCAATAGGGCAAGTTATTAAGATTTCATTTAATCCTTTTTACAGCACTGTGGTTAGATAGACAAACGGATGCAGCCCAGGGCAGGCCACGTATACGAGAGATAAGCACCACCCAAATCTATGGCATGGAATCAAGCACCTTGTCTCTTGACCTACTGAATCTAAAACAAAACAAAAAACCAAACACGTACGTAATCTCAATTTCACACTAAACACAAACAATTTAACCACCATATTTATACAGTTCTTTTCACCTTAGATTTCTCTCACGATTTTTGTATCCACACTTCTGGTTTCTCAATAGATAGAAACCATGGCCTTCTCCACCTCTTCTTTACTTTCTACAAACTTCTTAGGAGCAAGAAACATTCCAACCCCTAAAACAACCAAACCTTCCATTTCACTACCATTATTCTTCAAAACAAGATTCTTAAACTCTCAAAATGACAACAACAATAATTCAGAACCTATCAAATCAGCTGCTGTATCAGCTCTTATCTTATCCTCTATGTCTCTAAACATTACTCCGGTGGCACTCGCCGCCGACAACCTCCCACCACCACCACCTGTACTCGAAGCACAACCAAACCAACTAAACCCCACAAATTCAACTTCACCTTTCTCTCAAAACATTTCCCTCACAGCACCGAAACCACAAGCACAATCATCCACCGATCTTCCCGATGGTAGCCAGTGGCGTTACAGTGAGTTTTTAAACGCAGTAAAAAAGGGTAAAGTTGAACGAGTCAGGTTCAGTAAAGACGGTTCTGTCCTTCAACTAACCGCCGTTGATGGAAGGCGAGCCAACGTTATCGTTCCCAACGACCCTGACCTCATCGATATTCTAGCAATGAACGGCGTTGATATTTCGGTTTCGGAAGGTGAACAAGGTAACGGTTTGTTCAGTTTCGTTGGTAGTTTATTGTTCCCGTTCCTTGCATTTGCGGGTTTGTTCTTGATTTTCCGTAGAGGTCAAGGAGGGCCCGGTGGGCCTGGTGGGCTTGGTGGGCCTATGGATTTCGGTAGATCGAAATCGAAATTCCAGGAAGTGCCGGAGACTGGAGTAACTTTTGCTGACGTGGCCGGTGCTGATCAAGCGAAATTGGAGCTACAAGAAGTTGTTGATTTCTTGAAGAATCCTGATAAGTATACTGCATTAGGTGCTAAGATTCCTAAAGGGTGTCTTTTAGTGGGGCCACCTGGAACTGGGAAGACATTGTTGGCGAGGGCGGTGGCTGGTGAAGCCGGTACACCGTTCTTTTCGTGTGCAGCATCGGAGTTTGTGGAACTGTTTGTGGGAGTTGGTGCTTCTAGGGTTAGGGATTTGTTTGAGAAGGCGAAGTCGAAGGCACCTTGCATTGTGTTTATTGATGAGATTGATGCAGTTGGGAGACAGAGAGGAGCTGGACTTGGTGGTGGAAATGATGAGAGGGAACAGACTATTAATCAGCTTTTGACTGAGATGGATGGATTTTCGGGTAATTCTGGTGTGATTGTTTTGGCTGCTACTAATAGACCTGATGTTCTTGATTCTGCTTTGCTTAGACCTGGAAGGTTTGATAGGCAAGTTACCGTGGATAGACCTGATGTTGCCGGGAGAGTTAAAATCCTTCAGGTGAATGACACCGAAACTTTTAACTATCTCACAGTCAGTTTATTTTATGAGGAAAATTTTGAAGTAAATAATTAGTGTGTGTCTTGTTTTGTTGTCAACAACAAGGTTTTAAATTGCATTTGTGCCACAATTCTTAAAATTGCATAGAATCTAAATGCAGCTGATACAATCTCAAATGTGGTTGCGGATATATAAAAAATGATGATGTTGCAACCCAAATTACATTTGCAAACCTTTTTTAGAACCCCTATTGACACGCCTCAATGATTTTTTCATCGGTGGTGGCTAGTAGTTTAGGTTTTTACAGGTTAAAGTTGAGGAACACATGCATGTGTGCATTAGTACTTAGTACTCATGTAGATTACAACGTTTTAAATTGCACTAGCATTGCATGAAATCATAGTTAAATGCAGCTGGTGCAACCTCAAATGTGTTTGCATACACACACACACACACATATTGACACACCTCAACGCTTGTTTCATTGGGGTTAGTAGTTTTAGTTTTCCCGGTTTAAGGTCGAGGAATGTGTGCACAATGCATACAGTTAGTACTCCGGTAGGTTAGAACTTAATTCAAATTGAGTCTCACATTACTCAATGCTCTTTTTGCAATAGTGAAAGTTTAATTGAGTAGGTGGAATTGAAAATTTCTGAATGTTCTTTTTTTCTAATTTTTGAAATATTGTGGTAATGATAACCTTGATTGCATACAGGTTTGTTTGGAGGTGTTTGAATTAGTTATGCTATGTGTTACTCTGTGTCTAAATTATTCTGATTCTTCTTCTCTATCAGGTGCATTCTAGAGGAAAAGCGCTTGCAAAGGATGTTGACTTTGACAAAATTGCCAGGAGAACCCCAGGGTTCACAGGAGCTGATCTGCAGAATCTGATGAACGAAGCAGCTATTCTTGCAGCCAGGCGTGACCTCAAAGAAATAAGTAAAGATGAGATAGCTGATGCGCTTGAGAGGATCATCGCTGGACCAGAAAAGAAAAATGCCGTTGTCTCAGAAGAGAAGAAGAAATTAGTAGCCTATCATGGTATATATTTTTTTTATTTTTTTATTTTTATGTCTAGTATCCAAGCTTGGCATTTGTTTGTTCATTTTTCGATTCCTAATTACCATGTGTATTCCTTGTTGATTTTCAGAGGCTGGCCATGCTTTAGTAGGTGCTTTGATGCCTGAATATGACCCTGTAGCCAAGATATCTATTATACCTCGTGGCCAAGCTGGTGGTCTCACATTTTTTGCTCCTAGCGAGGAGAGGCTTGAGTCTGGATTGTACAGTAGAAGCTACTTGGAGAATCAGATGGCGGTTGCACTTGGAGGAAGGTCAGTGTACCATGCATTACACAGAAACTAGCACATTACATTACCTTATTGAATTTAGATCTCAACTTTTGCAACTTGCAAGTTACTCTTACATCACAATTACATACCACCTGTCAATTGGCTGCTTGGCTTATAGCCTAGGGGATACATAAGGACAGTTTTTTTACAAGTAAATCAACATTTTGGTCCTCAAAATTGTAATGGTCGGTCAATTTAGTCTCCAAATTTACGAAATAGGAAATTAGTCCTTTAAATTAAAGAGGATCAAAATCAATTCGGCCCCTCAATTAAAATATCTCTTTGGTTAACATCCATCAAAATCAATGAAAGATCTTCATATTGATCTGACTTGAATAGTCTCTTGTTGCATCAAGAGATAAACATAAAACCTCTAAAATTGTAGTGTTAGATTTAGAAAAAAAGGACCAAGCTGACTGATATTGTTCAATTTAAGGGAATACATTACTTTTTTCGTAAATTTGAACTGACCGACCTTACAATATCAAGGACGAAAATACTGATCTACTTGTTGTTTTACTACTGGCTATTTTGCTGTTGTATACTTTTAAGGGGAATAGTGATAGTCATGGTATGGAAGTGAGATGCAGGATTTTATCTTTTAGCTTTGAGCCTGTATATACTATGTCATAAATTCCTTATCTCTCTGTATATGGCAACAGGGTTGCCGAAGAGGTTATTTTTGGCCAGGAAAATGTCACCACCGGGGCGTCAAATGACTTCATGCAAGTTTCACGAGTGGCGAGACAGATGGTTGAGAGATTTGGGTTCAGTAAAAAAATTGGACAGGTTGCCATCGGCGGGGGTGGTGGAAATCCATTCTTGGGACAACAGGTAGGCCATCATGACCTAACGTAGGTTGATGAGGAATTGTTCCTCATTCTTTTAATTTCCTTTTACTGTATATAATTTGAGAATATCAGTATAATCTCTATATTAGTATATGATATTTCCTAAAACACGTCATAGTTTTTGTAATCAGGCTTTTGTTTTATTTTACTCAGTAAATTGAACCTCCCAAAATAAATTCCTCACCATTCCCAAAATTGTGATTGCAGATGTCTTCACAAAAAGATTATTCCATGGCAACTGCTGATATAGTGGATAAGGAAGTTAGAGAACTGGTAGACAAAGCATATGAGAGGGCAACACAAATTATCAACACTCACATTGACATCCTTCACAAGCTTGCTCAACTTCTCATAGAGAAAGAAACAGTTGACGGTGAAGAGTTCATGAGTCTATTTATTGATGGAAAAGCAGAATTGTATGTTTCATAAATGTCATAAATGTTAGACGTAAGACACATAATCATCATGTTTGTACTATAACATACACTTAAACATGTACACTGTAAGTATCAATTAAATATTTTATCACATTAAGATAACAAATTTGCACATAAGCCTTTATGCAAAAGGTTCTTCAACTCAATATGATTCATCTTTAAATGAAATCAACTATGCTAAAACCGCAAAAGGTTTTTCCACACTCACTCAACATATAAAAAAATCCTTATTCATGTTTAAATTGGAAAGAGCTGCCACTTGCATGTAAAACGCCGTGGACAATTTGGGTAAACACAATGAGCTTTCATAGCATCTCCGAGAGCCGCATAAGAGTTAATCACGAAAGAGATAGCAAAGACCTATCTGTGCATACACAGTTGATGAAACCATGGTTCCATCATAATTGAACTGCATACAGAAATTGAATCGGTATGATACGAGTAAATACAGTAAAGAAAACAGCATGCCCTCTTTTTCACCTACCTTTGAATTTTCAAATATTAATGTGCAACCGTACATTATATAAGTCTCATAGGTTTAGTAGAATTAAGGAGAGGAGAGAGATTATTTTACATTGTAGTTGTTTAATCTAATCTCAATTAAAAAGACTCCTTTCTCTCCTTGTTTGAACCAAAAAGACTCAAAAGCTCTTGCTTATATAAGTCTCATAGGTTTAGTAGAATTAAGGAGGAGAGAGATTATTTTACATTGTAGTTGTTTAATCTCATCTCAATTAAAAAGACTCCTTTCTCTCCTTGTTTGAACCAAAAAGACTCAAAAGCTCTTGCTATAAGAACGAGACTATATAGTAGACAGAGGATTAATGCAGAACTGAAATCTATGACCTCTAGGTCGAATGTTAATAATCCAACATTCCCTTTCCTGTTTGAGCATTTTCCTAATTAGCACAATTCTATTTCCAAATCTGTGATGTAAATGCTCCTTCTCACGAACAAGTTCAACTGTAGACAAAGAATATAATGCAAGAATAATCACAGATTTTCAAATAGAACAAGCTACATCTCATGGCCTAACTAGTACTTTTAATTTGTTTTTAAATGAATATAAATGTAAACCAATTTTAAAGTTTGTTTGGATAGAGATCCTTCTAGGTTTTGGGAGTAATTATATCTGTCAATAATTTCTTTAAAATAAAACCATAACTTTTCTCCAAACAAAATGAAGGAAAGAAGTGCTGCTTTCTCACTCATTATTACTGTCTCTTTTGTTTACTCTTACATTATATGCACTAGTGCGCATTAGGCCTACAAATCATTCACCTCTCTAATGACAATCTATTGTAGGTTTAAACGGCAATTATGCAGGATAGGTAGTGGGGCTCATCTAGAAACAGTTGTTTAATTTATCATAATCACAACAATATAGTTTTGCCTTAAAATACTTCACATTATTCATTATTTCCAAAAAATAAGTAATGTTTACATCGCTGTAAAACTAGTGATTTTTGTTGGATTCTCCTAAAACATGATCTTGCTTAATTTGTTGAGAAAGTTCTTCATATAAACTCGCAGTGGTGGCACTGAACTTCTCCATGGCAACAAAGATCTGTTTCAGACCTGATTGTAAGCTAATAGAATCAACTATATCATCATTGTTATGAATAGCATCCCCTACTTCTCTCAGTTCTTTTGCAATTGGATTTGGAGCCATCTTTCTCTCTCGAGCCTTCACCATTTTGTCCAACTTCTGCTCCTGCCTATCCAAAATTTTCACTTTTTTCTCTATTTCCTTGTCCAATGTTGAATTCTTCTGAAGCTCTAAAATATTATTTTTCAATAGTTCATTTACTCCGAGTATAAACCCATTTACAGCTTCGATTACATTCTTCTCTGAAATATTATCCATTGCCTTTGACCATTTGTTAAGGAGCACAAACACAGGTGGTGCACCAAAGGGAGTTGAATCATTCTGTAGTTCTTCAGATTCATACATTAGACATCTTACTAGCCAATCATTCAGGGCTTTCACATGGAACTTTTGAGCTTGAATCCAATCTAAGAAGCTTAAGTTCCATTTCTGTAACTCCGATTTGAGCTTTATTGCTGCATCAATATTAGCATTGCAAGGCTTTCTGTTGAATGAGGAGTCGTCTAAAGCTTTGGTTTCAACAATTTCCTGATACTGGCGTTTGTAACATTCTTGCATATCTTTCCACATTCCGAGAAACCTTTCATCAGCAAGTACATGGAAAAAGAAATCAAAAGAATATAACAATCTGTTAGATTTAAGAAAATATAGGTGCATTATTGTTCAAAACAACCTTCAAAAGAAATATAAATAAATGAACTTTGATATAAAGAAATAGTCTCTCATTGGTTGTCCATTTTCAATCATTTTTTGGTTATGCACGGCAGGAAAATCATATTACGAGACATGGTCAGATACTAAATATTGGCACTTCTTCCAACTAGAATTCAAATAGTTGTAAGAAACTAGCCATTTCTACTAGATTCAACTTCAATCATTTTTCAATCATTTCATAATAAGTGGTGAATAATAGCAAAACATTTATGATTTAAGATAATTGCTATCTCTACCAAGTACCAACTAACTACATAGGTTCAAATAATCAAACATGGATTTACTTGCAAGAAACAAAGTTATGACTTACATGAGAATAAACCTGCTAATCTGCGGCCAAAGCTCTTCTTCAGTCAATTTACTAATAGTGTTAGATATCTTGTCAACTACTTGGATAGAAATTTTCATTTTTGTAACTAAAATACTGATGAAAGCTTTAACGGAGTTAATTTTTTGTGCATCAGCATCCTTTTTATTCATACGCCTCAACTGCTTACACTTCTTCTCATGAAGTGTGCGCAATTTTTCCTCAGCCTGGAAAAAAAAAAGGCACATTAAATGTCTTCAACCATAAAAGGCATACAAATATTTATGCTAAATTTTAAAAAAAAAAAACTAGCAATTATACTTAAATCAATTCCAGAAAACAACAAGGATTCTGGTGAAGTTTAATTGAAATTGTTTGCTATAAATAATTATAAAACAAAGGTAATATTAATCTTAAGCTTTTTGGATTTTCCTCAAAATCTAGATAGTTAGATGTGAGGCTTTCGATTTAGGTGCAAATGGTGCTCTCCCAAAGCTACATTGCTCATAGCATAATGCATACCGCCTAATAAACCGTTTGACTGAAGCTGGTGTACCACCACAGCGTCGGTGGAACTATTGGGTTAATTTCATTTTCATGTGACTGTTATATGGATATTCTGTATCATCATTCTCTTGGATATGTTTTCATAAATTTTGTAAGACACTTTATTCTAATGACTATCACAAATAAATACTCCATAGATATATAAAAGTACCAAAAATATTGTAAAGTAGATAGCATTTTAATGATAAATATCAATTTTTAAATAATTTTTCATTTCAAAAGATAAAACACAAAATAATTTTATTTTATGTACCCAAAAAAAATTATGTGATTATTATTTTTTAATTAGGAGAAGTATAGAAATAAATTTTTGATGCAAAAATATTAATTATTCATCCCTGCTCTGCTCTTCTACATATCACTTCTTACAAGCACAATCGTCAATCAGTATCTCTTACCTCTGTATTAGAAGGAAGCAACCAAAAACAAAGAATGAATACAATTTATACCTTGACTTCATGATACAGCTTCTTCTCCCACAGACATAGCTTACTCAAAGTGGAGCATAGATTCTCATAGCTGAGGCTATTGTCTCTGTAAACTCCTTTACACTCCGCTTTGCGTCCACATGGTGAATCCACGCATTTAACCATCAGGGGATTTGACGGAGTAAACACATGCATAATCTTGCACGAAACTAATTACCAAAATTCTCAATTTAGTTAATTATTATTTTGATTAATTAATAATTGAAAACACTAAACAGTGACTAATTAAATTATACAACGTGCTTACCTGGATTGAGTTCAATTTTTGAATGGTAACGAAGTTTCCCAACGTCTAGCATTTCCAAAATCACATTTCCTGAATCCGATGCTCTTTCAAATAGAATCTGAATCTCTTTCACTGTTTCAGAAAAACCTTTCACAGATTCCATTTTCGGAGAGTTGCTACATTCTTCTAACTCCGGTAATTTTTTCTTCAAAATTGAACTCTCTTCTTTCAAATCAGCTTCGTTATTATTCCCTTCTCCATTTTCTGTCTCACTCACGTTAACTCCGTTAGATTTAACACACTCACTTTTCTGAGTCACGTGACCGTTAACCTTTTCCTTTTCTTTTTCATCCGTTACGTTAGTGTCAGTGTAACCGTCCCCACCGTGACTGTAACGTACTTTGAATTTCTCGTACGGTTCAAAGAAGTCCAAAAATTCCCAAGCAGAGTTACTCGGAGGAGGCGGTGACGGCGGATTTAAACCGGAAAAGTTTCCGGTGATATTATGCGACGGAGGCGGAGGAGAATAGGAATCGTAAACAGGTTTGACGTAGGTCATGAAAGTCACATTATCAGGAACTGAGGATAAAACGGTGTCGTGGTGAAGATAATCGTAACGTCTATAACTATGAGTGCATAATTGAGAATTTTCTTCTGTATCCTCTGGTTCTGATTCAGAATGCAGAGGGAGTTTTGCATCTGAATCAGAACTAGAAGAAGATAGGGTGCGTGGTGAAGGTGGTGATTTTGAAATTGAAGATTTGATTTCGTTAATCGAGGGAATGGTTTCGGCGGAATAATTTTCAAATTGTTGGAAGAAATGAAGGAGAGTAGGGCCAAGTGTTCTGAGGGAATCCATGTGTGCAGCGTGTGTATCGGCGAGGGCGTAGCTTTGACGGAGTGATTCGTCGATGAATTTGCAACGGTCGCGGCATAGAGACACCGCCGGAAGCCGATCGAGTCTTGAGGCATTGCAACCCATCGTTATGTTTGGATGGGAAAATGGGAAAAAGATAACGGTCTGAAGTTATAAATTTGTAATACTAGTATTTTTCAAATGAATTGAAGGAGTTGAAATTGAAAAGGAGGAATTTTCATTGGGAAGGGTTGTGGGTATGAATTGTTGTTTATTGGTCAATTTTATGATGGTAATGAATGAGCATAATAAGCATTATTATGGTAATAGGTAGGAGTAGGAGTGGACCTCAAGTGTAACTGTGAAGATAGTAAAGTGGCGGGTAGTGATATACAACCAACGTCTCTTTCTTTGTTTTTCAAGTTTTTAGGCAAAAGTTGCTTCTCATTTTACCATTTAGTGCGTGCTTTAACTACGGTGCTCGCCGTTATCTCTATGTAAAAATCACTCGAATATATGCATTTGCTGCCAATAAAGATAAAAAAGGGAAAAAGGGACAAAAATTCATTTGAGTAAAAACACCATGGTCATAGTCAGTTAGGTGCCACTTGTAGAACACATTGCTTCTTTTCTATACTCCTCTTTTATAACAATGGTCCACATTTACACCTCAAAAATTTGTCCTTCTTGCATGAATGAAGTAATTGAAAGTCCTAGAGAAATTAACATTCTAAACAATTCAATTTCTAGACTCTTTTTCTGACAGAGTAATTTCTGAACTCTTTCTTTGATAGAGTAATTGGATTTTTCAATCTTAAATTTGGTTGAGATATTTTTATATAGTTAGAAAATTTTGGGGTAAAATTATAAATATATAATGAAAAGTGATTCAAAATGATAATTTTAAAATATTTCGATCCAATTTAAAATTTAAAAATGGAAAATTTTGAAAAAATGCTAGGTGCAATTTTTAAAATTTATTAAAATAAATAGGGATTGATTTGTAAAAAATTGAAACATGTAACAACCAATTTGCATTATTTGAAAGGATTATAAAGACTAATTTGATATTCACACCGTATCGAATACAGAAAGAATTTCCAATTCTTGGTTTTTTGGTTTTTTTTTTTACAATGCTTTTGTTTTTTTTGTTGAGAGAATTAGCTTTAAGGCGGTATTTGAAATGCCCTATAATCTCACTTAAACAAACTACCTCATAAATTAAAATCATTTCTTTTTAAAAATTCTTCAAATTTGCAAAGCAAACAATAAAATTCACATAGAAGAAATTGAATTACACTCTAAAATTACATTACTTTAAAAAATTATGCCTTCCAAACACACTCTAAAAAGTGTGTAGCTTTTAATTTTTAACATAATTTTAATTACTGTTTTCAATTATATAATCTAATTAATATCATCTCCATCACTCCCAAGTTCTTATTTTTCATATATTACTAGTAACTAACCCGTGCATCCGCACGGGTGCCGGTTGGGCGTGATGATTTAATGCAGTTAAAAATTTAATTAATTAAACTATGTTTAGTTTAGATTTAAAAAAGAACAATAATTATAGTTATAAAGAAAAATAAAATAACTAAAAAAACAAAAAATTGATATAAACAAAATATCAAATTGGAATTAATGTGGAATACATATTTATAAAATTGAGAAAATGTATGTATTAAGCTATAAAGTGGGGGTAAATCAGTAGAAAAGAGTTGGGTTAGATGTGTGGTGCATAAACCCATAGAAAAGTACATTGTGGTCCCTTCGCACGGGTATCCGTTGATGTGAATGATTTATATAATTTCAGGATTTTTTATATGGTAGTTTAAACAATAATAATATCAACTTATATAATTTTTGTCTTAAAAAAATATTGACTTGTATGCTTTTAGAATATGTTTGTCAACTTGTCGTGTGTATAATGACAACTTGTCTTGTATATGATAGTTCTACTCAACATGTCTTGTGCATTTTATCAATGACAACTTGTCTTGTGCATGATAGTTCTATTTAACCAATGACAACTTCTCCTATGCATTTTAGTTGTTTCCAAAGATTTAGTCAATGTTCACTTATGCCGTGCATTTCAGTTTATAAGTGTACAATATCATTGTATAATTAAAGTGAGGTGATATTCTAAATAGTAGATAAATACAAAGATAAAGATAAAGGGTTCAATGCCCACTTTTTGAGAAATAAAGATAAACATAAACATAAAGATTGTTCGTTAAATTACCGATTTTAACTTTTTATGAATGATAACTTTTCCCGTGTATAATAATAATTTTATCATATGCATTAGCGATGACTTGTTACATGTATAAAAATTATTTTAAAATTTATATATAATAATCTTTTATGATACATATCAATGATGACTTGTCCCGTGTATAATAATTATTTTAAAATATATATAAATAATAACATGGCCCGTGTATTAAAGTTAGTTTAGTAAGTGACAACTTATCATGTGCATTTGTGTTAATTCTAAAATTTTAGTCAATGTCCACTTCTCCCATGCATTTTAGTTATCTACGAAATTTCAGTTAATGTCCACTTCTCCCGTGCATTTTAGTTATCTATGAAATTTCAGTTAATGTCCACTTATCTCATGCATTTTAGTTGATAAGGGTTCAATATCATTGTAGAGTTGAAGTGAGGTGATATTCTAAATAATATAAACGTTTTAGCAGGAATGATTTTTTCTAAATGACAGTTTGTCCCGTAAGTCAAAGATAGATTAGTCTGTGACAACTTATACCATACATTTGATTTAATTCTAAAATTTTAGTCAACACCCACTTCTCCCATGCATTTTAATTATTTACGAAATGTTAGTCAATGTTCATTTATCCTGTGCATTTTAGTTGATGAGGATTCAATATAATCGTAGAATTGAAGTGGGTGTGATATTCTTAATAATATAAACGTTTTAGCATGAATGATTTTTTATAAATGACAACTTGTCCCGTTAGTCAAGCATAGTTTAGTCTGTGACAACTTATACCATGCATTTGATTTAATTCTAAAATTTTAATCAAAACCCCCTTCTACCATGCATTTTAGTTATTCACAAAATTTTAGTCAATGTTCATTTATGTTGTGCATTTTAGTTTTGAGGATTCAATATAATCGTAGAATTGAAGTGAGGTGATATTCTAAATAGTATAAATATTTTAGCAAGAACAATTTTTTATAAATGATAACTTGTCACGTGCATCAAAGTTAGTTTATTCAGTGACAACTTATCTCATGCATTTTAGTTAATTCTGAAATTTTATTAATGAAAACTTGTGAAGTGCATGATAGTTTTATTTAATCAATGTCAACTTCTCTTGTGCATTTTATGAACGACAATTTGTCTTGTGCATGATGATTTTATCTGTCCAATGTCAACTTCTCCTATGCATTTCAGTTGTTTCCAAAGTTTTAGTCAATATTATTGTAGAATTAAAGTGGTGTGATATTCTAAATAGCAGATAAAAGTAAAGATAAACATAAAGATAAAGGGTTCAATGCCGACTTTTTTGAGAAATAAAGATAAAAATATACATAAAGATTGCTCGTTAAATTACTGATTTTAACTTTTTAGGGGTGATAACTTTTCCCGTGCATAATAATAATTTTATCATATGTATTAGTGATGACTTGTTACATGAATAAAAATGATTTTAAAATTTATATATAATAATCTTTTATAATAAGTATCAACGATGACTTGTCCCGTGTATAATAATTATTTTAAAATTTATATAAACAACAACATGGCCCATGTATTATAATTATTATAAATTTTGTATCAATGATAACATCTCACAAGTATAATAATAGTTTAGTTAGTGACAACTTATCCCATGTATTTGAGTCAATTATGAAATTTTAACACTGAAAACTTTTCAAGTGCATTATAAGTTAATTTAATCAATGTCAATCTTATTGTGTATTTCATTAATGACAACTTGTCTCATGCACGATTGTTCTATTTAATCAATGCCAGCTTCTCCCATGCATTTGAGTCATTTCTGAAACCTTAGTATATACCCACTTATCACACGCATTTTAGTTGATGATGATTCAATATCATTGTAGAATTGAAGTGAGGTGGTGTTCTAAATAGTAGAAATGTTTTAGAAGGAACAATGTTTTATAAATAACATCTTGTCTCGTGTATCAAAGTTAGTTTAGTAAGTGACAACTTATGATGTGCATTTGTGTTAATTCTAAAATTTTAGTCAATGTCCACTTCTCCCATGCATTTTAGTTATCTACGAAATTTCAGTTAATGTCCACTTCTCCCGTGCATTTTAGTTATCTATGAAATTTCAGTTAATGTCCACTTATCTAATGCATTTTAGTTGATAAGGGTTCAATATCATTGTAGAGTTGAAGTGAGGTGATATTCTAAATAATATAAACGTTTTAGCAGGAATGATTTTTTCTAAATGACAGTTTGTCCCGTAAGTCAAAGATAGATTAGTCTGTGACAACTTATACCATACATTTGATTTAATTCTAAAATTTTAGTCAACACCCACTTCTCCCATGCATTTTAATTATTTACGAAATGTTAGTCAATGTTCATTTATCCTGTGCATTTTAGTTGATGAGGATTCAATATAATCGTAGAATTGAAGTGGGTGTGATATTCTTAATAATATAAACGTTTTAGCATGATGATTTTTTATAAATGACAACTTGTCCCGTGAGTCAAGCATAGTTTAGTCTGTGACAACTTATACCATGCATTTGATTTAATTCTAAAATTTTAGTCAAAACCCCCTTCTACCATGCATTTTAGTTATTCACAAAATTTTAGTCAATGTTCATTTAGCTTGTGCATTTTAGTTTTGAGGATTCAATATAATCGTAGAATTGAAGTGAGGTGATATTCTAAATAGTATAAATATTTTAGCAAGAACAATTTTTTATAAATGATAACTTGTCCCGTGCATCAAAGTTAGTTTATTCAGTGACAACTTATCTCGTGCATTTGAGTTAATTGTGAAATTTTATTAATGAAAACTTGTGAAGTGCATGATAGTTTTATTTAATCAATGTCAACTTCTCTTGTGCATTTTATGAACGACACTTTGTCTTGTGCATGATAATTTTATCTGTCCAATGTCAACTTCTCCTATGCATTTCAGTTGTTTCCAAAGTTTTAGTCAATATTATTGTAGAATTAAAGTGGGGTGATATTCTAAATAGCAGATAAAAGTAAAGATAAACATAAAGATAAAGGGTTCAATGCCGACTTTTTTGAGAAATAAAGATAACGATATACATAAAGATTGCTCGTTAAATTACTGATTTTAACTTTTTAGGGGTGATAACTTTTCCCGTGTATAATAATAATTTTATAATATGTATTAGTGATGACTTGTTACACGAATAAAAATGATTTTAAAATTTATATATAATAATCTTTTATAATAAGTATCAACGATGACTTGTTCCGTGTATAATAATTATTTTAAAATTTATATAAACAACAACATGGCCCATGTATTATAATTATTATAAATTTTGTATCAATGATAACATCTCACAAGTATAATAATAGTTTAGTTAGTGACAACTTATCCCATGTATTTGAGTCAATTATGAAATTTTAACACTGAAAACTTTTCAAGTGCATTATAAGTTAATTTAATCAATGTCAATCTTATTGTGCATTTCATTAATGACAACTTGTCTCATGCACGATTGTTCTATTTAATCAATGCCAGCTTCTCCCATGCATTTGAGTCATTTCTGAAACCTTAGTATATACCCACTTATCACACGCATTTTAGTTGATGATGATTCAATATCATTGTAGAATTGAAGTGAGGTGGTGTTCTAAATAGTAGAAATGTTTTAGAAGGAACAATGTTTTATAAATAACATCTTGTCTCGTGTATCAAAGTTAGTTTAGTAAGTGACAACTTATGATGTGCATTTGTGTTAATTCTAAAATTTTAGTCAATGTCCACTTCTCCCATGCATTTTAGTTATCTACGAAATTTCAGTTAATGTCCACTTATCTAATGCATTTTAGTTGATAAGGGTTCAATATCATTGTAGAGTTGAAGTGAGGTGATATTCTAAATAATATAAACGTTTTAGCAGGAATGATTTTTTCTAAATGACAGTTTGTCCCGTAAGTCAAAGATAGATTAGTCTGTGACAACTTATACCATACATTTGATTTAATTCTAAACTTTTAGTCAACACCCACTTCTCCCATGCATTTTAATTATTTACGAAATGTTAGTCAATGTTCATTTATCCTGTGCATTTTAGTTGATGAGGATTCAATATAATCGTAGAATTGAAGTGGGTGTGATATTCTTAATAATATAAACGTTTTAGCATGAATGATTTTTTATAAATGACAACTTGTCCCGTGAGTCAAGCATAGTTTAGTCTGTGACAACTTATACCATGCATTTGATTTAATTCTAAAATTTTAGTCAAAACCCCCTTCTACCATGCATTTTAGTTATTCACAAAATTTTAGTCAATGTTCATTTATATTGTGCATTTTAGTTTTGAGGATTCAATATAATCGTAGAATTGAAGTGAGGTGATATTCTAAATAGTATAAATATTTTAGCAAGAACAATTTTTTATAAATGATAACTTGTCCCGTGCATCAAAGTTAGTTTATTCAGTGACAACTTATCTCGTGCATTTGAGTTAATTGTGAAATTTTATTAATGAAAACTTGTGAAGTGCATGATAGTTTTATTTAATCAATGTCAACTTCTCTTGTGCATTTTATGAACGACACTTTGTCTTGTGCATGATAATTTTATCTGTCCAATGTCAACTTCTCCTATGCATTTCAGTTGTTTCCAAAGTTTTAGTCAATATTATTGTAGAATTAAAGTGGGGTGATATTCTAAATAGCAGATAAAAGTAAAGATAAACATAAAGATAAAGGGTTCAATGCCGACTTTTTTGAGAAGTAAAGATAAAGATATACATAAAGATTGCTCGTTAAATTACTGATTTTAACTTTTTAGGGGTGATAACTTTTCCCGTGTATAATAATAATTTTATAATATGTATTAGTGATGACTTGTTACATGAATAAAAATGATTTTAAAATTTATATATAATAATCTTTTATAATAAGTATCAACGATGACTTGTTCCGTGTATAATAATTATTTTAAAATTTATATAAACAACAACATGGCCCATGTATTATAATTATTATAAATTTTGTATCAATGATAACATCTCACAAATATAATAATAGTTTAGTTAGTGACAACTTATCCCATGTATTTGAGTCAATTATGAAATTTTAACACTGAAAACTTTTCAAGTGCATTATAAGTTAATTTAATCAATGTCAATCTTATTGTGCATTTCATTAATGACAACTTGTCTCATGCACGATTGTTCTATTTAATCAATGCCAGCTTCTCCCATGCATTTGAGTCATTTCTGAAACCTTAGTATATACCTACTTATCACACGCATTTTAGTTGATGATGATTCAATATCATTGTAGAATTGAAGTGAGGTGGTGTTCTAAATAGTAGAAATGTTTTAGAAGGAACAATGTTTTATAAATAACATCTTGTCTCGTGTATCAAAGTTAGTTTAGTAAGTGACAACTTATGATGTGCATTTGTGTTAATTCTAAAATTTTAGTCAATGTCCACTTCTCCCATGCATTTTAGTTATCTACGAAATTTCAGTTAATGTCCACTTCTCCCGTGCATTTTAGTTATCTATGAAATTTCAGTTAATGTCCACTTATCTAATGCATTTTAGTTGATAAGGGTTCAATATCATTGTAGAGTTGAAGTGAGGTGATATTCTAAATAATATAAACGTTTTAGCAGGAATGATTTTTTCTAAATGACAGTTTGTCCCGTAAGTCAAAGATAGATTAGTCTGTGACAACTCATACCATACATTTGATTTAATTCTAAAATTTGAGTCAACACCCACTTCTCCCATGCATTTTAATTATCTACGAAATTTTAGTCAATGTTCATTTATCCTGTGCATTTAAGTTGATGAGGATTCAATATAATCGTAGAATTGAAGTGGGTGTGATATTCTTAATCATATAAACGTTTTAGCATGAATGATTTTTTATAAATGACAACTTGTCCCGTGAGTCAAGCATAGTTTAGTCTGTGACAACTTATACCATGCATTTGATTTAATTCTAAAATTTTAGTCAAAACCCCCTTCTACCATGCATTTTAGTTATTTACAAAATTTTAGTCAATGTTCATTTATATTGTGCATTTTAGTTTTGAGGATTCAATATAATCGTAGAATTGAACTGAGGTGATATTCTAAATAGTCTAAATATTTTAGCAAGAACAATTTTTTATAAATGATAACTTGTCCCGTGCATCAAAGTTAGTTTATTCAGTGACAACTTATCTCGTGCATTTGAGTTAATTGTGAAATTTTATTAATGAAAACTTGTGAAGTGCATGATAGTTTTATTTAATCAATGTCAACTTCTCTTGTGCATTTTATGAACGACAGTTTGTCTTGTGCATAATAATTTTATCTGTCCAATGTCAACTTCTCCTATGCATTTCAGTTGTTTCCAAAGTTTTAGTCAATATTATTGTAGAATTAAAGTGGGGTGATATTCTAAATAGCAGATAAAAGTAAAGATAAACATAAAGATAAAGGGTTCAATGCCGACTTTTTTGAGAAATAAAGATAAAGATATACATAAAGATTGCTCGTTAAATTACTGATTTTAACTTTTTAGGGGTGATAACTTTTCCCGTGTATAATAATAATTTTATCATATGTATTAGTGATGACTTGTTACATGAATAAAAATGATTTTAAAATTTATATATAAAAATCTTTTATAATAAGTATCAACGATGACTTGTCCCGTGTATAATAATTATTTTAAAATTTATATAAACAACAACATGGCCCATGTATTATAATTATTATAAATTTTGTATCAATGATAACATCTCACAAGTATAATAATAGTTTAGTTAGTGACAACTTATCCCATGTATTTGAGTCAATTATGAAATTTTAACACTGAAAACTTTTCAAGTGCATTATAAGTTAATTTAATCAATGTCAATCTTATTGTGCATTTCATTAATGACAACTTGTCTCATGCACGATTGTTCTATTTAATCAATGCCAGCTTCTCCCATGCATTTGAGTCATTTCTGAAACCTTAGTATATACCCACTTATCACACGCATTTTAGTTGATGATGATTCAATATCATTGTAGAATTGAAGTGAGGTGGTGTTCTAAATAGTAGAAATGTTTTAGAAGGAACAATGTTTTATAAATAACATCTTGTCTCGTGTATCAAAGTTAGTTTAGTAAGTGACAACTTATGATGTGCATTTGTGTTAATTCTAAAATTTTAGTCAATGTCCACTTCTCCCATGCATTTTAGTTATCTACGAAATTTCAGTTAATGTCCACTTCTCCCGTGCATTTTAGTTATCTATGAAATTTCAGTTAATGTCCACTTATCTAATGCATTTTAGTTGATAAGGGTTCAATATCATTGTAGAGTTGAAGTGAGGTGATATTCTAAATAATATAAACGTTTTAGCAGGAATGATTTTTTCTAAATGACAGTTTGTCCCGTAAGTCAAAGATAGATTAGTCTGTGACAACTTATACCATACATTTGATTTAATTCTAAAATTTGAGTCAACACCCACTTCTCCCATGCATTTTAATTATCTACGAAATTTTAGTCAATGTTCATTTATCCTGTGCATTTTAGTTGATGAGGATTCAATATAATCGTAGAATTGAAGTGGGTGTGATATTCTTAATAATATAAACGTTTTAGCATGAATGATTTTTTATAAATGACAACTTGTCCCGTTAGTCAAGCATAGTTTAGTCTGCGACAACTTATACCATGCATTTGATTTAATTCTAAAATTTTAGTCAAAACCCCCTTCTGCCATGCATTTTAGTTATTTACAAAATTTTAGTCAATGTTCATTTATTTTGTTCATTTTAGTTTTGAGGATTCAATATAATCGTAGAATTGAAGTGAGGTGATATTCTAAATAGTATAAACATTTTAGCAAGAACAATTTTTTATAAATGATAACTTGTCCCGTGCATCAAAGTTAGTTTATCCAGTGACAACTTATCTCGTGCATTTGAGTTAATTCTGAAATTTTATTAATGAAAACTTGTGAAGTGCATGTTAAGCATAGGAAAAATATTTGGATGATATTTTATGTTTGAGATTTCCTACACGTTATATAGACCCATTTTAATTTATATCACGTGGAATTATCATTATTATTTTTATTTATTTATGAATTAGCGATAGTTTTTTATCCCATATTTTTCTTATTTATTAGTTAAAATATTTATTCATTATTTATTCGAGATGTGTATTTTGAGGATCCACATTTTCCTTTGATTAAGGATCGACATTTTTCAGCATTGGATCAGTTAAAAATATTCAAATAATTTTTGAAGTACATCTTCCTTTTTAATTTTGACTAAATGATCACAACTATTGATTAAGAGTAAATATAATATTTAATTTACTTCTAATTGTAAATACTCATATCAATTTTTTCACACTTTCACTAATCAAGCATTTATATATATATATTTTTTGACGGATCAGCCATTTATATGTTTCAGCCATTTCACTCACGTTGTTGTTGTTATTGTACAGTACCATTTTTCATTTTTTTTTTCTTTTCCATAACCACCACTTTTAAGTTTTTTAATTTATCTCTCTCACCCTCTTTTACTATTATTTTTACACAAACACTCATTTGTTGATTTTATTCTCTCTCTTCACCAAATGAATCTGAAAAGCTCTCCTCCTCTAAGAAAACCTAGCCGCCGCCGAATCACTGTTCACGGCCTCCATAATCAATTTCCGGCTGCTTCTGGCTCAACCACACTCATAATCTTGATCTATTCCATATTCACAAAATCAAAACGGCGTCGTTTTAGTGTTCCGTTCCTCCACCAATGTCCACCGCGAACGACCCTTTCTCAAACCACAAACTCTGGGTTTCTCTCAACCGTTCTCACACTAACCCCTCCGCATCAAAACGACACGCGTTTTAACGACCGATGCAAATTCTTCAACGACAACAACACCGTCGCGTTTCGTACTCAAAACGGTGTCGTTTTGAATCCAATCGTTGATTCAACGCAATGCGGCGAGAGTTCGAGCTCGAGCGTCAGCGCGAGGAAGGTGAAGAAGGTTGGGATGTTCTTCAGACTTGAACTCAGAGTCTGATGTTCTTCAGACTTGAACTCTTTCAGAGTCTGAAGTTCTTCAGACTCAGAGGCATATCATCAGACTTCAAAAGCATAGCATCGGACTTCAGAGGCATGGCTTCAGACTTGCTCCTTCAGTACTTCTGAAGCTGTTCAGTACTTCTGATGAATATTTGGCTGTTCAGTACTTCTGAAGCAAGTACTTCTGAAGCAAGTACTCTACCATCCTTTTTTCCTGCAATGCAATGACTTGATTGATATGCATAAAGAAAATGTGTTGGTGGAAGAGAGGCGTAGGAAATAGTGAAATTAAAATTCTGGAGAAAGGTAACTTGGTAACTGAAAAAGGTGAAAATGTGTAGATGACATGGCAGTAAGGAAATAGAGAGGATGGACAGTAAAATGAAGAAATATATTATCTGTTCAGCTAAAAGAAGTTGCTTCAGAAAAAATGCACCTCTACTGACACTTGAACGTGGAAACAAACATAGGTTAATTGTGTATGTTTGGTTAGGTTAATTGTGTATGTTTGGTATAGTAGTAGATTTATTATCCAAATTACGACGACATTGTAATTTTGTTGAAGCTTAAAATGTAGTTTTTGTAAATTTACAATGTCCCACTTGATCCTGTCAAAGTTACAGTGAATATAAACATTCATTAAGTGGTTGAATGCAACTTGCAAGTAGTTATGCTTGGATGTTATCTCAGTTGTTCTGTGGCTGTGAAACAATTCCTTGTTGGAGGGATTGTTATTTCAAATTAGGACCAATAATTGAGTGTGATTCTGACAGTTTATATACGAAATAGGCCAGGCAGTCTGAAATGTTGTCTCCTGTTCTAAGTTTTTATAGAATGTAGAAGAACTATTTTTATTTTTCTATTTTGAAAGTATGTGGCAGCCACTTGTTTTGAGCCCTTTTTCAATAGAAAAACAATTAAATTTTGTAATAAAGAAGGGGCAGGGAAGTTTGGTAAAGTTTCTATAGCTAGGACTCACTTTGAGTTCTTAATATTATTAAACTCATGTATTCTAAATGATTCAATGATTAAGATTGAGTGAGAGCCTGAGCCAGTAAATATACATATCAATTAAGCCCTTACATGATGATAAAGGATATCCCACTAAAACTCTACCAGCCCTAATGTTGAGTTCTTTACTAATGCAATGTTTGGTTCCGCGGACTTGCTCCTTCAGAGGCATGTCTTCAGACTTGCTCCTTCAGTACTTCTGAAGCTGTTCAGTACTTCTGAAGCAGTAATTTAGAACCATGAGATTAGTTGATAAGGGTACTGTTCAGTACTTCTGAAGCTTCAGTACTTCTATAAATGGCTGTTCAGTACTTCTATAAATGGCTGTTCAGTACTTCTGAAGCAGTAATTTAGAACCATGAGATTAGTTGATAAGGGAACTGTTCAGTACTTCTGAAGCAAGGCTCAAAGAAAGCGTATTGTGAGGAAGCAAGGAGTGGAATATTTGGAATGCAGCCCATAAATTAATGTCATCAGAGGTTGCTTTGAACTTTTAAATGAAACCTTTTATGTGCTGGAAGTGGATGACTCTAGGAATAGAGAGCCTGTAATTCTTGTGTTGGATTCTGAGGTGCAGGTAATTCAATTGTTTCTGACTTGCTTATTATGTTGTTTTGAAATAGTTTGAAGTATAACTTCAACCTTTTGTAAATACATCATTTAGTGATATGGTATAATAATACGTTAATAGAATGCTTATACTTTTTAAAATTCATTTCAACCTTTATATAAAAATGGGAAATGACTTTTCCTATTTCATATTTCATTAATCAATATATGTGATGAAATAACTAATACAAACTTCAATAACAAAACTATATTGCTGCAACAGATGATCACTTGGGAAAATTTGCCGATACTAAGGAATCAGGAAGTTTATCGTATGCCTTCAGTTAGTAGCATCTTTGCTGTTTTTGATAAAGGCAACAACCAAAAGGTTCAAGTGGGAAGGAATTTGGTGCCCTTTCCTTCTGTAGATCCTTTGGATGCTTTTTATTTAGTAAATCCAGCAAGGTGATCTTGTTGGCACTCAAATTAAATTTGAGAATTATTTTAGAGATAAAAACGTTGAGGTATTGCATCTGTTTAAATTTGATAATAGTAACATGGAAAAATATTTATCTCTACAAATCTAGTGAAAATTTATGTCTTTTATCTTTGTCATGTTACTATACAGGGAAAGGCAGGATCTAAACCCGTCGTCAAAGAATTGATTTCTTCATTGGAAAGTCATGATCTTTTTATATATGTTGGACATGGAAGTGGTAAAGCTTGAGAAAACATCTAAAACAATACATAGTCCATGCATATTATATATTTTTATTCCATGTGTGTCCATTCCTGCATCAAATTTTGCAAGAATATATATGTATACATTAGCTAGCTGAGATGACTATAGTCTTTTCAAGTGCAGATCGTCATTGTTTCATTGTCAGTGATTATGATTAGCTGCTGGTCAAACTGGCTGTAATCCAGAGGTTCCAAAATTGTCCTGTCTAATGATCGTTTGGGAACTTAGGTGCTCCTGTTTAAAATGTGCTGTTACAATTTAGTCGTGTCTAAAAGGCCATTTTGCCAAATATTTGCATCCCAAATTGTCTAGGAATAAATAAAAAAAGATAGTATAAAAGATAGTATAAAAGATAGTCTAAAGAGGTTCTGAAGACAAGTCTAAAGAGGTTCTGAAGACAAGTCTGAAGAGGTTCTGAGGTTGAATCTGAAGTGTTTCTGAAGCTGCCTTTGAAGGCAAGTCTGAAGAGCTTCTGAAGGACCAAACTGAAGTGCTTCTGAAGCTGCATTTTTGGGCAAGTCTGAAGCTGCAATGAAATGTATCTTAAACTGCAAATTTGAAGACTAAAGAAGTGCCTCTGAAGCTGAGTACAATGTTTAATACCTTTTGGTAATTTTTCTGCTGTGACTAAGCATGTGGTGTGACCTTATGATTTTTTGATTAAATTGTATTTATTCTATTTGAAGAAATCATAAATTTCTTTCCTTGCTAAAAAAAATCATAAATTTCTTTCCTTCTCTGTCCAAAACTATTTATCTTCTTCCTCTTTCATAATGTACACGACCTTTATAAATGTCAAGGGGTTTATTGGTCACCCCATACAAAGAACAAATACACTGTAAAGAAGATTTGTTTATGTTATTGATTCTGTTATCACAACCTCATATTCTTTGTTTATGTTTTTTCTTTTCTTCATGACCTGCTAAAACTATAGTATTTTTGTGTTATGAAAAGAAGAAATTTATTACTAAAATTATGTTATGCATTTCAAAAACCGCATAGCAAGCTAAAAATGATATTTGAAATGTTATACTTTATGCTTTAAATAGTCTTATGTGTTTCTTCACAATCTTGTATGTTTTGGTCTAGATCTGGGTCAGAATTTTGCACTGCTTTTTTTTCTCTGTATTTGTAAATATGTATTTTTTTAGATCCTCCATTTATTTGGTTAAACTATTAACTCTGACATAAATTTTATATTCCTTCTTTTCGTTTTATTGTTTGTAATATGCATGTTTTCTTTTCTTTCTTTTTTCTTCTGCAGGGGGTGCATAGTTTTGAAATTTTTTGTTAGTAAATAGAGAAATTATAATAATTTTTTTGGGAAATAAAAATTAAATTTATTAAAATTAAAATATATTTGTTGGTTAATAGTAAAAACATATTCTCCAGTTCTCTTATTTTTTATGCTTAATAACCTCTTTTTGTTTTGTTTTTTTTTTTTTGAAAAAAATTGATATTATCTTTTTACTAATGCAAAAAATATCTCTTTACTCTTACATACCGTACAACACTCCCTGTACTCTCTCTTGTTTTCTTATTGCTTCTTCTTCATCTTCTTACTTATTCATGGTGGTAATCATCTTCTTCATTTTAGCTTTACTATTTTTTTCTGACCAAAAATGAAAACAATGAAAAATATCAAACTTTGTGGAAGAAATGAAAAAAAAAATGACAGTGATCAAAACTTTGTTTGAAGTATTGAAAAGAAAAGACCAACCATGCTTTTATTTTATGAAATCTTTGATTTTCTTTATCATGATGTTTCCGTGAACCTCCTGGCAAATAACAATAGAAGAAGATTAGTAACTAAATACAAAAACATGAGATAATGTTATCATAATTTCTTCTACAATAGAAATGAAATTGAGGCTAAGAGTTTCGAAATCTGCTAGTAGAAAAGAAAAGCAAGGATTATTATATACATAAACATCAAAAATGAGGAGAAATTATGAGAGTTGTTATCAAATAAGAATTTGCTTCAAAATAATGAAGAATGAGATAAGTGTAGAAACATGAGTAGCAAAGAAATGACAAGTTGAGAGAGAAAGTTGAAGTTATTATAAAGGGAAATGAGCAAATTTTGAAATTTGAATGAATGGATTTCCCCCTCATATTTTTTACTGATTTGACAAGTTTTCAACTGTCATTGAATGTAGTGTTTTGTTAAGTGGTAATAGTTGTACTGATGACCTGGGAAGTAGTGAGCAAAGGGAAAGTAATTTTTTCCCCTGTTAGTCCATTTCGGAAGGAAAAGGTCACTTTTAAATTGGATTGGAAATATAAAGTGTGGGTCATAGAGCAAACAAACCAAACTATAGGAAACAATAAGATTTGGTTGGAAAAAGCATTATTAAGACATGTTTTGCCCTTAAAGTAGACACGTGTCATCAGGAGAAGGAAGGGCAAAAACTTCTTTTCCACAACATAGGATTTTCTTATATTAAATAAGATAATAAGAATTCTTATTTGGTTTGATTTTTGGAATGAAACAAAATATCAACCAATAAAATTTGTTGATTTGGTTTGATTCAATTTTTGTCTTATTTTTCTATGAAATGTGAACCGTAGGTACCGGATTAAAAACAAGTTAAGCTAAAATTGACATTTTTTTCGAGTACATAAGCTAAAATGAGAAAAATAATATAATTAAATAGTTAACAAATACATATGTAATATATTTTTTTAACAAAACACTGCCAGAAATAAATGCTTGAAAATCTTGGAGTGATTCTCTTTGTTGTCAATTGCGGTGGGTAATTTGGTTTTTTCAAAAAAACCTAATGTGAAATAAAAGAAATTATAATAAAATGTAATTGTTTATTTAGGTGATCAATTTTGAATTATGTGAAACTAATACTCAATCAATAAAGGTGGAGTTTGATTGATTTGGTTTAGAGTTGATTCTAGGAGGAAAAAAAATCAAATCAATTTAATTGGTATGGTTGGTAACAATGGATTGCAGGTTGTAATAGAGCAGTAGTACCGTTAAATTTGTGCAATTTTCAACTTAACCATTAACACCAATGATTGCCAGCCAAAGGTGAAGGCAAATAATCCTAGCTTTTTGATCGATCACGAGGATTGAGGAAGATGAATGAAAGAATACAAATGTAATCATTTTGATTATTATTAAGTTCAAAGTGATTTATGATGAGGCATAACGAATTTTTTAGGGTTGGTACGGAGGCAGTATGATGAAGGTGATTATGATGGGAGAATGAAATGTATACAAAGCAATTAATTATATATTTAGAAAAGTTTCAAGTGAACGTCTTTTACCCCTCATGACAAAATCATTAATCTGTCTTTACATCAAAAGATGGTTTTGGGTGGAATTCCAACTCACATAGTTGTCTGTTATATGTTAATGTATGCCTTCCCTCTTTATATGTAGTTCCATCTTTATACAGTGGCTTATATGTAGTTCCATCTTTATACAGTGGCTATGTTCTTTTTATGAGGTGGAATAAAATAGAAAAAGTTTTTGGGCTTGGTTCGTGTACATAAATTGTGGATGGTTCGATAGCGAAAATCTGATAGCAGGTGACCTAATGGATTTGAAGAGACTCTGATACCTTCTTAGAAATCATGGTTGGATCTAACACAACACCACAAAACCGGCTTGTGAGGTGAGAATTGCCCCCACTTATAAACATATTGTCAGACCAACTCATATCCGATGTGGAACTCTTAACAGTTCTTGCTATCGTGCAATATCCTAATTTACGAGAAGTCTTTATCCATTGTGGGTTTGTTTGGCAAAAATAGCGGATAAGCTAATTGAAATGTTTGGTAAAATTAGCGGTTCAACTAGCTAATAGATGTAAAATGATATAAAAGAATATTTTTATATCATTCAATTTTTTATGAAGACAAGAACAACATACATTAATAATAACAACAACAACAGCAACAACAATATCATTGTCATTTAAGTACGAATTAAAATAATCTTAACTACAATTATATATATTAATCCAAAATAATAATAAAAATAAGTCTATCACCTAATATTCCATAATAAAGCAGCAATATTGTTACAAATTTCCTTTGTCTTTATTGATCTCCCTGATCTCCCCTCTGGTCTTTCACTACATTGATTACCATCAACAATATCCGAAAGTTCATCATGAGGAATGTAATTTAGATGTTGATCAAGAACGGTAAATATTGCGTCATCTTCTGAGTTGATGCTAATATAATTATGCAACACAAATGCAGCTATTATAACAACTCTTTTAAACAACAATACAGAGACCGAAGAAAATAGGGAAAAATCGCAAACCTGGATGAAGAAAGAAGAAGAAACAATGGAGGAATGGTGGAAAAGGAGAATGACGATACAGAGGTGAAGCGGCGGGGAAAATGCGCGGGCGAAGAACGCTCGCTAGACAGTAAAGTCGCCACCGAAATTTTATTTTTGAAAAGGGGAACGTCGATAAACCCCTTTGAGAACGAGAACAAGGTCATCGCACCCAAATTCGAGTTCGGGAATCGGTTATGCGAGGGGAAGGTATTAGCACCCCTCACATCCATTGTACTCAACGGGAACCATTAATTAATTAGCTTTCAAAAATGTGTTAGTTTCATAAAAATGTTTGTACAAAATGGAAAAGAAAGAAAAATTATTTAAAGACTAAAAAAGAGTTTTTTATTAGGGTGCTTGACAAGAGTTTGATCTTGCTCCTACGTATCTCCTGGTGCGATGGAGAATTCAAAGCTACGTAGTTCTTTGGTAGAAAATATTTGTGTGTTGATTGATTTTATTTATGAAAATGGTTTAGTCGCACTTGGGCGAAAAAGTTTGCTTTAGAAAGAAGACGGATTCGCGCTTGGGCGATGGTATCCGTTTGAAAACGCGCATGGGCGTGAAAAAAAGTTTGAATAAAAAAGCGGACTCGCGCTTGGGCGATGACATCCGTTTGAAAACGCGCATGGGCGTGAAAAAAAAGTAAAGTTAAGTGGGTTGAGATTGATTTTAAGCGGAGGACGAATATCCGAAAAGTGAAGTGTCTACCTCGTTTTCGAATATTCGGGGAAGCGTCGGGTGTCTACCCAAATTTTCCTTTTTCGCTCACTAAAGAAAAAAATGTTTTTTATTATTTTTGTTTTATTAAGAATTTAATCGAACGACGAATGCTTTGAACGTGGCCGAGACGGGGATCTCGCATTCCGCATTCGGGGAAGCGTCGGGTGTCTACCCAAGTTTTCCTTTTTTCGGTCGATTAAACTCTTAATATTTATTTCCATTTACGAGAAGAAAATTGTTTTTTTTTTGTTTTGATATATTGAAAATAGGATAATAATCTAATAAAAATAAAATAAAATAAAAAAACGTGAAAAGATTAGAGCATTAATACTCAAAAGTGAACTTAAGTGCGATAAACTAAACACGAGGGATTATATTACGGTGTTGGCTCAAAGTGTGATGCAAAGTGAACCCTAAATGCATTCTAATGACATATATAAATAAATAAAATGATAAATGTAAAGTGAAATGACAAATAAAATAAAATGCATGATATGATGTGATAAGTAAATAAATAAGATGTGAAACATAAAAGAAACACCATGGTCATAGTCAGTTAGGTGCCAATAAAGATAAAAAAGGGAAAAAGGGACAAAAATTCATTTGAGTAAAAACACCATGGTCATAGTCAGTTAGGTGCCACTTGTAGAACACATTGCTTCTTTTCTATACTCCTCTTTTATAACAATGGTCCACATTTACACCTCAAAAATTTGTCCTTCTTGCATGAATGAAGTAATTGAAAGTCCTAGAGAAATTAACATTCTAAACAATTCAATTTCTAAACTCTTTTTCTGACGGAGTAATTTCTGAACTCTTTCTTTGATAGAGTAATTGGATTTTTCAATCTTAAATTTGGTTGAGATATTTTTATAAAGTTAGAAAATTTTGGGGTAAAATTATAAATATATAATGAAAAGTGATTCAAAATGATAATTTTAAAATATTTCGATCCAATTTAAAATTTAAAAATGGAAAATTTTGAAAAAATGCTAGGTGCAATTTTAAAATTTATTAAAATAAATATAGATTGATTTGTAAAAAATTGAAACATGTAACAACCAATTTGTATTATTTGAAAGGATTATAAAGACTAATTTGATATTCACACCGTATCGAAGACAGAAAGAATTTCCAATTCTTGGTTTTTTTTTTACAATGCTTTTGTTTTTTTTGTTGAGAGAATTCTTAGTTTTAAGGCGGTATTTGAAATGCCATATAATCTCACTTAAACAAACTACCTCATAAATTAAAATCATTTCTTTTTAAAAATTCTTCAAATAACAATAAAATTCACATAGAAGAAATTGAATTACACTCTAAAATTACATTACTTTAAAAAATTATGCCTTCCAAACACACTCTAAAAAGTGTGTAGCTTTTAATTTTTAACATAATTTTAATTACTGTTTTCAATTATATAATCTAATTAATATCATCTCCATCACTCCCAAGTTCTTATTTTTCATATATTATAATAAGAATTCTTATTTGGTTTGATTTTTGGAATGAAACAAAATATCAACAAATAAAATTTGTTGATTTGGTTTGATTCAATTTTTGTCTTATTTTTCTATGAAATGTGAACCATAGGTACCGGATTAAAAACAAGTTAAGCTAAAATTGACATTTTTTCCGAGTACATAAGCTAAAATGAGAAAAATAATATAATATAAATAGTTAACAAATACATATGTAATATATTTTTTTAACAAAACACTACCAGAAATAAATGCTTGAAAATCTTGGAGTGATTCTTTTTGTTGTCAATTGCGGTGGGGTAATTTGGTTTTTTCAAAAAAACCTAATGTGAAATAAAAGAAATTATAATAAAATGTAATTGTTTATTTAGGTGATCAATTTTGAATTATGTGAAACTAATACTCAATCAATAAAGGTGGAGTTTGATTGATTTGGTTTAGAGTTGATTCTAGGAGGAAAAAAAATCAAATCAATTTAATTGGTATGGTTGGTAACAATGGATTGCAGGTTGTAATAGAGCAGTAGTACCGTTAAATTTGTGCAATTTTCAACTTAACCATTAACACCAATGATTGCCAGCCAAAGGTGAAGGCAAATAATCCTAGCTTTTTGATCGATCACGAGGATTGAGGAAGATGAATGAAAGAATACAAATGTAATCATTTTGATTATTATTAAGTTCAAAGTGATTTATGATGAGGCATAACGAATTTTTTAGGGTTGGTACGGAGGCAGTATGATGAAGGTGATTATGATGGGAGAATGAAATGTATACAAAGCAATTAATTATATATTTAGAAAAGTTTCAAGTGAACGTCTTTTACCCCTCATGACAAAATCATTAATCTGTCTTTACATCAAAAGATGGTTTTGGGTGGAATTCCAACTCACATAGTTGTCTGTTATATGTTAATGTATGCCTTCCCTCTTTATATGTAGTTCCATCTTTATACAGTGGCTATGTTCTTTTTATGAGGTGGAATAAAATAGAAAAAGTTTTTGGGCTTGGTTCGTGGACATAAATTGTGGGTGGTCCGATAGCGAAAATCTGATAGCAGATGACCTAATGGATTTGAAGAGACTCTGATACCTTCTTAGAAATCATGGCTGGATCTAACACAACCCCACAAAACCGGCTTGTGAGGTGAGAATTGCCCCCACTTGTAAACATATTGTCAGACCAACTCATATCCGATGTGGAACACTTAACAGTTCTTACTATCGTGCAATATCCTAATTTACGAGAAGTCTTCATCCATTGTGGGTCTGTTTGGCAAAAATAGCGGATAAGCTAATTGAAATGTTTGGTAAAATTAGCGGTTCAACTAGCTAATAAATGTAAAATGATATAAAATAATATTTTTATATCATTCAATTTTTTATGAAGACAAGAACAACATACATTAATAATAATAACAACAACAACAACAACAACAATATCATTGTCATTTAAGTACGAATTAAGATAATCTTAACTACAATTATATATATTAATCCAAAATAATAATAAAAATAAGTCTATCGCCTAATATTCCATAATAAAGCAGCAATATTGTTACAAATTTCCTTTGTCTTTATTGATCTCCCTGATCTCCCCTCTGGTCTTTCACTACATTGATTACCATCAACAATATCCGGAAGTTCATCATGAGGAATGTAATTTAGATGTTGATCAATAACGGTAAATATTGCGTCATCTTCTGAGTTGATGCGAATATAATTATGCAACGCAAATGCAACTATTATAACAACTCTTTTAAACAACAATACAGAGACCGAAGAAAATAGGGGAAAATCGCAAACCTGGATGAAGAAAGGAGAAGAAACAATAGAGGAATGGTGGAGAAGGAGAATGACGATACAGAGGGAATGAAGATGCAGTAGAACCAATTTTTATATCTCTTTGCATGATCGTTGGTATTCCCTGTATTTAATACATTTATTTTTTATTTTAAATTATAATAAAACATAAGGGGTAAAACTGGTATTTAAATAAAATAGTAAGGGTAAAAGAGGAAGAAAAAACAATAAGCTATAAGCTCAAGGGCTACTTGAAATAGCGTCTGAAAAATAAGCTATAAGCTCCTGAAATAAGCTATAAGCTCCTGATGAAAAGACTGTTACCAAACAGGTCTTTTTTGCCAGACAAGCTTATAAGCTATAAGCAATAAGACATAAACTTGTTTTTGTGCCTTGTCAAAGAGACTCTTGATTCCGTAATAAGCATATATCCGCAGAGTTATGCCATCAATTTGTATATAACCTATAACACCAAACACCACTGCCCTACAAAAACATGACAAAAGTATGTGACTTGAATCTTGATAGCTTTCACTCATACGTACGTACCCATACGATAAAAAGGCAGAGAATTTGGACACTAATTCTTTTAGACCCATGGTTGTTCGCCTTTTGGTGGTCCATTAATTAGTTTAGATTAAGTTATATATATATATATATATATATATATATATATATATAGGGTCTTGTTAACGAGTGCCTCCGGGACACTCTTTAAGTATTGCAAATTAGAAAATTATTCTTTCAAAAAGTCAAATAGTTCAATTTTCAATGCATTGAATACACAAGTTCTCATAAAAAATTACCATTTAAGACCCTTAAAGAGTGTCCAGAGGCACTCGTTAAAATTTCTCATATAAAAAGTCTAGGTCAAGTCATCTTATTTTCACTCAAACCAAGTTAACTCATTTCATTGCAAATAATATTATGAATACAATCATGAGCACAATAAAAATCACATATAGGAGTAAAAGAAGTAGACACATTTGTCAAAATATGAGCATTACCATTAACTTGTCGCCTAATAAAAACAACATGAAAGTTGTTATAGTTAGCTAATATGTCTCTACATTTGATCTATGATGGACACATAGTCTGTTTAATTAGAGTGTGTTTGGATGGGAGAATGTTTTGAGGTAATGTAATGGTTTGAGGGAATTCAAACACTTTGAAGTGAATTCCATTGTTTGGATAATAATTTGAAGAATTTTCAAAATGATGGAATTTATGAAGTATTTTATTCAAGTTAAATTTAGAGAATTTCAAATGACACCTAAAAGTTAAGAATTTCAAATTGACCCCAATAAATTTCCAAAAATTGTAAATTGACCCCTCAATTTTTCAAAAATTATAATTTGACCCCTCAAATTTTTTGAAATTTACAAATTGACCCATAATTTCAATTTTCAAATTTAGCCAAAAAAAATTAAAATTTATAAAAGTTGCCCAAAAATGATGACAATGAAATTTTTTATTACTTCATCCAAACAAAAGTATTGAAAAATGAAAGTAATTTAATTGAATCATTTGAATTGCCTAGAATTCTAAATTCTTCAAAATTTCTTGATTACCTCATCCTAACACACTCTTTGATTAACATTGATCATACCATCAACTATACTTGCTTACAATCTACTTCATAGACAAATTTTGAAACCCAAAGCTGTAATCCATTGAATTGAAGCAAACCACAAGCCTTGCACTCAACCGTTTGAAGTTTCACTCAACATCAGTCAAATCTCGCAATCTCAAAGATACTTGAGACTCTCGCACACACATACTTATACTATAGTAAAATTGTTCTGGAAAGATTGCACCATTACATCAGTGGTGGATCTAGATTTTTTTTTGGTTGGGGCTAAAAAACTTACAAATAATATGAACTCGTAGACAAAAATTAGTTGATGTTGAAGTAAAACTCTAAAAGTAAAAATTAGAACCTTTAAATATTGGTTGTGATGTTATGGAAAGCACTCGTAGACAAAAATTAGTTGATGTTGAAGTAAAACTCTAAAAGTTCTGTTATAAAAAAATCTAAAATTTAAATATTAGTTAAGTAATATTCATTAGTTGCATCATTTAAGAATTTCTACTAGCTGCCCGTATTGGAGATACTATGTCTTTGGTGATTGTTGGTGAATGTTTTTGTTGTGTTAAGTAATTCGTCATAATTGTGGCTGATTTCTCAATGCTTGGCATACGATTTTTTTTACAAGCAATGGAGTTTTTTTTCAGAGTTGAGGGAAATTGATGAGAGGAGGAAGGAGAATGTGGTATGAGTGGGATCCGGATCCTCTCCTGCTCTCTCTCTGTTGTAGTTGGTCCTGCCTTAACCTCAACCATTAGATTTGTGTTCAGTCTCTCTCTTATTGACTGCTTTATTATTTATTTTTCTGTATGGTTTCTCAACCAATAGATTTGCAGCAGAATAGATGGAAGAAGAAAACAGCAGGAGGTGATCCAGTTCTGTATGAGTGTGCAAAGTAAAGACCAACTTTTTTCTTCTTCTTTTTCTTTCCCTTTTCTTTTCTTTTCTAGCAATTAATGGCGAGAGAGAAAATATATGGGGACAATTAATAATGAGTGAGAGTTACTTAAATACCCATAGATTTAATAATCTTTAATGTAAAAAATTTGATCTTTTTGTCCAAAGTTAAAAGGTGCATGATGCTAAAATGGACCTTCATGAAAATGAATGTGTCTATTGTAGCTAGGGCCGGTCTTAAGATTTTTGGTGCCCTGGATGAAACAATAAAATTTTGCCTTTTAAATTATTCTAATATTTTTCTTCTTGCATTTTTTGTTGCAAAATATTTATTTATAATAAAAGTTCTCTAAATATATATTTCAATAGAATTAATCAAAGAGAATTAAAAAAAATATATATCTATATAATACTAACTGCTAAGTAATAATAATAATTTTAGTGCCCCTAAAAAAATGGTGCCCTGGGTTGCCGCCCCTCCCACCCACCCTCAGGGCAACCCCTGATTTTAGCAAACCCATATATATATATATATATAATCTTTTATTAAATGAGATATGTTTTGGGTGTATTTAATTTTTGATGAGAAGTCCCCAACATCTTTTGATTCCTTTGCATAGAAAAACTTAAGAACTACCAAGGGAGTTTTTTTTTAGCAAAGACAAAACTAATTCATTTCATTAATCATTAACGGGTACATCATAGAAAATATGACGGTTAGGGGGTGAGATAAGGAAGCTCTAGCTATGCTATGAGCAACCTAATTTGCTTCCCTCCTAACATATCTCACAACAAAGTTATTGCAAGATGACAATAAATCCTTACATCTAGAAATAATATCTATTGTCTCGTTTTAGGGAGGAGAGTTAACAATATCAACAACAAGCTTGCAATCCAATTCAAATAAAACAACTGCATATTTTGATTAATGGCAAAACAGAAAGCCTCTAGTAAACCCAAAGCTTAAGCTTCTAAAGAAATTGAAGAGTGGAAAGCATAGTCATACATACCCATAAGTAACAGCCCTGATGAATCTCAAAAACAAAACCTGAAGCCTGTAATTGAATTAGTGTTGAAGAGGGTGCAATCTACATTACAATATTTCATCATGGAAGGGGGCGATTTGGTCCAAAATACTTCTTGATTTGTACCCTGACCCACATACCTTGATCTATGCATACAACTCCATTCATGGAGAATGTCTTTAGCATGTTGAACAATGACAAGGGGGGGGGGGGGGTATGCACCTTCCCAAAGCTTAGTGTTACAACTTTTTCATAAACTCCAAAAAAATCATAGAAGCCGTAGATTGTTGTTGCACGGACAATCTATCAAAAATGTCAAACAAAAGACCATAAAATTGTTAACAATAATCAACATGGCTCAGACAATAATATCCAGATGTACTAACTCCCAACACTTCATTGCTTTCAGACAAACAAAGAAAACGTGTACAAGAGTCTTGGCCATAACATCACATGATACACAAGACTCTTGGCAATGGATGTCCTTTTGGATCAAACTCGTACGCGTGGGGAGGCATGAGTGACCCATGCACCAAAGTAAGGAGCGAACTTTGGGGGTACTTGTTGTTTCCAAATTACATTCCAATTGCAAGTCGATTGCTTAGGGGGAGCTATTTCAGCCTCTAGGCTCATGCAAAACCTATATGCCGATTTTACTGTATAAACACCATCAACATAATGCTGCCATACCCGAGTATCATGCAAGGAGTGAGTGTAACAACCCGATTTTTGTATTTTATTAATTTAATTGCTTATATTTGTTTAATTGTTTATTTTGGTGATTTATTGAATTTTGGAAGTTGAAGGGTATTTTAGTAATTTGGGGGCGAGTGGCATATTTGTAATATGTTAGAAGTTTAAAATTTGAATTTAGAGAGAGTTGCGGTAATTAGTAAATGTGGGAGGTTTAAGTGAAATAATTATGTAGAGAAGATAATTGTGAGTTATAAATAACAAAGTTCAGTAAAGGGTTTAACTAAGCCCATTAGTATATAAGGAAACATTGTAGTGTTAATGAATTTAGATCATTCATTATTCACAAACCTAGTGAGAGGTAGAGAGAGGAAGCAAGAGAAACTTGGTGAAGAGGAAAGCTTGAGAGAAGAGCAATTTAAAGTGGGTTAGCAAGAGAAGTGAAGAATAAAGGTAAGGGGGAAGATTATATTCATTAATTAGTTTTAATAAGTTTGGGGTATGTTTGAGAGTTGTAGCTTATGATTAATTGTTGCTGAATTGTTGTGATTTTCGTGCTCATTTTTATTGATTAAATTAAGCATGTCAAAACTTGATAATTTCATGCTCTCTTCATCTTAAACTTCATTATTCATTATATTAAGTTGATACTTTGATGAATTTTGATGTTTGTGATGATTAATATGATGATTAAGTGTTGTTTGGTGATTATGTAATTGATTATGAGTATGTGTATGTAATTTGTTTGAGAAATCATGAAGTTATGTGGAATAAGTTGTGAATTAAGTGATTTTGGTAAAAGTGCTTATTTGACGTAATCTACTTAATTTGCTGCTGTTACTCTATGTTACTGTTAAGGTTATGATTGTGAGCAAGAAACTATGTTTATTGTGTGGTTTGTTGTGAAATAAGTTGTTGTTGGTGGTGTTTTGGTGAAAATAGCTTAATTAAGTGAAAATGAATAAGTTGTTGTTAAAATGAGAAAGTTGTTGTTGGAATGAAGTTATTTAAGCTGGGTATGTTTGTTTGTTAAGTTTTGGTAAAAATGAGATTTTGAGACGAACTTTGAAAATTAACCGAAAAACCTTGTGAAATCCATATCAATTGATGTGTTGTTGTGTAATAATTGTTCAATTTGAGTGTATTGATCATGATTAATATCTGTAAACTGATTTTGGGCCAAGAGGAATGAAAAATGGGATTTTTGGGGGGAAAATTAGAGGGTTCCTGCAGGGGAAACCCTGTTTTCTGGGTTCTCTCGCCGCGGCGCGCTGTGGCAGCAACAACATTTTGCTGTTCTGTCATTTTTTTCACTAGTTTCTGTTTTGAACTGGGTTTCGGTGTAAACATGAAAGTTGTAGATATGGATGTTAGCTTTCATTTGCCATTGGTTGGACTTCATTTAGATTTCGTGAAAACTTCTACATACTTTTTCAATGAATCTTGAAACATCCTTAAAATTAATGACGAGTCTAAGGAATCATTTAGAGTTAATAAATGAGTAGGTAATTATGAAGTTGCGATCTTTAATGATGATTGGTGTAGTTTGTGTGATTAAATCATGAAACTTGAATTATGTGAATAATGACGTTTGTGAACACTTGATGTTGTGATCGTTGTGATGTGTTGCTGTTTATATATGATATTGATGATGATGATGCAATGTTTGAATGCTTGACTTGTTGATGTGTGACCTATTTGATTTGACAATGCGATTGGTGATGTATGTTATATGATGGAGTAAGTTGTATAACGATGATGGATTTGTTGGTGATGCATTATCGAGTCTATATGTTGGTCCATGCATTCATATTCAATTAATGGTGCTCGGTTTAAGATCGAAAATAAACTTTGGTGCTCAATTTAAGATCGAGAATAAAATGATGGGTGAACGGTACCACATGCATTTAGAGTCATTTAGGAACATTGCATAAGTATGAGTCTTATGTATTAATGTGTTGATGAGAATTTGTGCATCTAATTGGTAAATGTGCATTGAAGATGTGATTTGATGAATTGTCATAAGTGACTTGATAATTGTTTATCGATGAGAGTATGAATTGAATGATTGTAAATGATGAGTTGATATGATGGAGTAGTTAGACTTGTATGAGAATATGATTATGAGATACATGTTCTTGAATTTCAGATAACCAAATTTGTTATGTTTGAATATTGTTGTTAATATGAAAGTTGTCTGAACTGCACTTGTTTATTATTCCTTATTAATGAATGTATATCTTACCTGTTGGATATTGGGTTAATGGCTTCATGTTTTGCTAAAATCAAATATACAAGCAGTTGTGCGTCTTCAGAAGCTGGGTCTTCAGAAGCTGGAACAGTACTTCAGACGCTGAACCTTCAGAAGCTGATGTTCAGACGCTGAACAGTACTTCAGAAGTTGACCTTCAGAAGCTGAAATGTTCAGACGCAGAACTTCAGACACAGACTTCAGAAGTTCCTTCAGAAGCTGGTTTTCTGCGTTCTATTTTGTGCGCGTTGGAGCTGTGTATTTTCAGAACATGATCTTTATGTGAAGATTTAATTGAAGATTTCTCCAAGCTTTGTTTCTAGAAGGAAGTTTAATTTGCGTGAAGATCTTTGTTGAAGATTGGTTTCTTTTATTTATGAATATTTTTTCAAAGAAATCTTTGGAAAATATATTTCTAGAAAATAAATTGCTTCTATTTGCTTCTAAAGAATTCTGGGAATATATCTTTGAAGGATTTGGTTCAAGAATTTTGTTGCTGCTGAAGCTATAAATAGAGGACGCTGTCATTGAAGGAAATTAACTCAACTGAAGTCAGTTTTAATAGAGTGTTCTTAGGTGTTGAGTCTGTAAGCTTTGTGCTTTGTTTTTGTACACCACTCAAGTGTTTAGAGTTGGTTGTTTTTATTGAGTTGTAATCACTTGAAGCTTTTAAGCAAAAGTGACGCATTGAGTTTTTAGGAGAGTGTCTCCATCTTTGATTGATTTGTTTAGAGTCTGATAATCACTGGGGCAGTGATTGACTGAGGGAAGTAAGAGGGGTCTTATATCTAGGAGTTCCTAGGTAGAAATACCACGTGTAGTGATTAAGTGAGAAGGCTGTGAAACAGGGGCTGTTGTCATAGGTCTTTGAATTGATACTATTTTAGTGGATTTCCTTCTTGGCTTGGTAGCCTCCAGATGTAGGTGTGGTTGTCACCGAACTGGGTTAACAAATCACCTGTGTTCTTTACTTTCTGTTTTTTTAATTATGCTTCTTAACTGTTGTTTTTGCTTACTCTGTTCAGCTCTGTTTTACGGTTTAGAATCAGTCATGCCAGGAATTTCAAATGGCATCAGAGCAGGCACCCTGCCTGTCTTAGGGTGAGCTCCAAGGAAGTTTTTTTTCTGGCATTATGGACAAGGAAGGAGGATTTGTTAACAGACCACCTCTGTTGGATGGTTCCAACTATGAGTATTGGAAATCTCGTATGAGTGCTTTCCTGAAATCTATAGACAGTAAGACCTGGAAAGCTGTTCTGAAGGGTTGGGAACATCCTGTTGTGCTGGACAAAGATGGAAAGAAGACTACTGTGTTGAAACCAGAGGAAGAATGGTCCAAGGATGAAGATGAATTGACTCTTGGAAACTTGAAATTCTGGCAGGTATGAATCAGAACACAAAAACAAAGCTCGATGAATGTAAAACAGAGCACAATAAAACTGGTTTAGAAGCAGCAAATAAAAGTGCAGAAAGTAAAGAACACACAGTATTTGTTAACCCAGTTCGGTGCAAACATCACCTACATCTGGAGGATACCAATCCAGGAAGGAAATCCACTAAGTATTATTAATTCTAAGGCTCAACTCACAGCCCCTGTTTTTCCAGCCTTATCACTTAATCACTACCCGTATAGATTTCTACCTAGGAAACCACCTAGATATAAGAACCTACTTACTTCCCAACCAAGTAATCACAGCCCAGTGATTAACAAACTCAACAAAAACAACAAATTGAAGACACTCTTCAAAAACAAAAAAACATTCACTTGTGCTTAAAAGCTTTAAGTGATTAACAACTCTAAACAAAACAACCAACTCTAACAAATGAGTGGTACACAAAAAACAAAGCACTAAGCTTAACAGACTCAAAAACACTAAAACTCTAAAACTCTAATTTCTGGTTTTTGATTCGTGAAATCTCCAATAGCAATGCCCTCTTTAAATAGTCTTCAGCAGCAACATAGTTCTGAACACAATCTTCAAAGATATACTCCCAGAATTATTTTAGAAGCAAATAGAAGCTCACATAAAATTCACAAATATATTTTCCAAAGATTTCCTTGAAAATATATTCACAAATAATTGAATCAAATCTTCAGAACATATCTTGCGCAAAAATACTTCCTTCTAGAAATGAAGCTTGGATAAATCTTCAATTAAATCTTCAAAAGATACTGTGAAAGATTTAACAGAATTCAGACGCAGAAAACAGCTTCTGAAGGTTAACAAAAGTCAACGTCTGAAGGCAGCTTCTGAAGGTCAACAAAAGTCAACGTCTGAAGGCAGTTTCTAAAGGTCAAAAAAAGTTAACGTCTGAACAGTGCGTCTGATGACCAGTTCAGCGTCTGATGAACAGTACCAGCGTCTGAAGACCATTCCAGCTTCTGATGAACAGTAACAACTTCTGAAACTTCTGAAATCCAATTTCCAGCTTCTGAAGACGCATTGCTTGCACATTTTGATTTTACCAAACATGTAGCCAACATCCAAATATCCAACAAAACTCCAAAGCTTTGAATGCTCTATTCAATGGAGTGGACAAGAACATGTTCAGACTGATCAAGCAATGCACTATAGCCAAGGATGCCTAGGAGATTCTCAAGACTACTCATGAAGGCACTTCAAAGGTAAAGTTGTCCAGACTTCAACTTCTCACCACCAAGTTTGAAAATCTCAGAATGTTGGAGGATGAGAACATTCAAGACTTTTATATGAACGTCCTGGACATGGCTAACTCATTTGATTCTCTTGGAGAGAAAATGTCTGATGAGAAAATTGTGAGAAAAATACTCAGGTCTCTACCTAAGAGATTTGACATGAAGGTGACTGCCATTGAGGAAGCACATGACATCTCCAGTATGAAGGTTGGGAAGTTAATAGGGTCCTTGCTGAATTTTGAGACAGCCTTCAGTAACCGTACTGATAAGAAAGGGAAATGAGTTGCTTTTGCAGTAAATACTGATGCTGAGGATCAACAAGGGATTAATGAGGATGATGAAAGCATATCAGAAGATCTTGTGATGCTTGGTAGACAGTTTAACAAGATTCTGAAGCAGACTGACAGGACAAGAACTGATGAGAAGAACAGTCAATCAAAAGGTGTTCAATGTCATGAGTGTGAAGGATATGACCACATCAGGATAGAATGTGCCACATATCTCAAGAATCAGAAGAAAAGTTTGGATGTGTCTTGGTCTGATGAAGATGACTCAGAAGGAGAAGTGGGGAATGAATCAGCCAAACATGTTGCTGCCTTTACTGGTAGATGCATGACTGATGATGAAGTTATGGTTTCAGAAGCGCTATCAGGTTCTGAAACATCATCTGATACTGAATCCAGTGATGAAGAACTGTCTTATGAAGAACCTCCTAATTTTTGCAAGAAGTTGCATGTTAAATTTGAAGAAGGGTGCAAGCAGCTGGAAGAACAGAAGAGAACTATCAGTCAACTTCAGTCTAAAAGAAGTGAACACTTAGAGCAAATTTCTGATCTCAAAGATGAGGTAACCCAGCTGAACTCTCAACTTGAACACATGAAGAAGCAAGTCAGAATGTTAAACACTGGTACTGATGTGCTGGAGGAGATTTTGGAGTGTCAGAACCAAGGGAAACCAAATGGCATAGGTTTTGTTGATGGGACTTTGAGCATCAAACAACACAATCAAGCTAAAAGGTTCATTCCTGCTGTTGGAACTTATGATCCAATGATAGACACATCTAAGATGGAACATCACAAGGAACCTCAGAAATCTAAGATAAAGAGGAGAACTCATCCATGGGTATGTCATCACTGTGGTAAGAAGGGGCACATAAAATTATTCTGTTTCAAGCTATATGGTTACCCCAAGCACTTTCAGCACATAAAAGTGGAACCTGTTGCAAACATAATCAATGTCAAGAAGTTATGGAAACCCAAAGGTAATAATGTTGGCCTCATAACTCATACATCTTTGAGAGCCTCCTCTAGGGAAGATTGGTATTTTGATAGTGGATGCTCCAGACACATGACTGGTGTCAAGAAGTATTTAAGCAATTTAAAACCTTACTCCAGTAGCTATGTAACTTTTGGTGATGGAGCTAAAGGAGAAATTCTTGGAATTGGAGACTTGATCAGTGATGGATTACCAAGGCTAGACAATGTGCTATTAGTAAAAGGACTAACTTCAAATCTAATCAGCATAAGCCAGCTGTGTGATCAAGAGTTGAAAGTGAACTTTAACAAAGAGGAATGTCTGTTATTTTGCTTCTGAACTGTATACTTTGTTCTGCGTTTTATACTCTGTTTTATAGTTCAGAATCAGACTTGCCAGAATTTCATTACCCTCCAGTGACTATTGTTGCCTCATCCCTTGTGGATGTAGATTTGCATGATTGAGTATTTGCTATCGGTGAGTCATGATGGGTTGTGGTTTGACGCCTAACTCATGTTTTTATGCTTTTCTTGGAGATGTCTAGAGTTAGGAGCTCTGATTATGATGTCTTTTGGGGATTTTATTTTCGTACTCTGTTGGATTTATTTTGAGTGATCTTTATGATCCATATACTTATGTATTATTTTGAGATGTTTTGAGATGACCCGAGATGATTATATCTATGTTGAGATATTCTGTTGTGATATGTTTATTTTATTGATGATGTTTTCATATTATATGTTTAATATGAGCTATATGAAGAAATGTAAGATTCCGATTGCATGTTTGTAACATCCCGCGTAGACGTAACTTTATCCAATATTAGAGGATTAATGAGTAAGCAATGGCAATTTTGTAATTTGGGAAGGAAATATTATTTAAGGTGGGAGACCAAGATGTTTTTCATTATTTCCCCTCACCATTCTCTCTCTACCAAGTCTGAATTTCTCCCCTCTATCTCTCTATAATTTTGACCTCCTCAACCTTCTCATCATCCATCAAATCTTCATCCAATTTTTGTGAGAACTCTTGCTAGCAAGCTTGATTTCGGGAGTTTAGAACAAGAGGAAGTTAAGAAAAACAAGGAAGGATCAAGAAACAAGCTAGGGTTTTTGGAATAAGCTTGGCAAAGCACCAATCAAGGCTTAAGGTGAGCTCCCTAGGGTTTTAGAACCTGCTTTGAGTAAGTTTGAGTGTAAATTATAATTTGAGCAAAGTTTAGAAAGTGTGCCCTAATCTTTGTTATGTGCTAATTCCTTGTTCAATAAAGTTTAAACTGTTTAATTGTAAAAGAAAATCCTTTTTAACACCTTTGGGAAGCTTGGGTAAATTGGAATGGTTTGAAATGGTGGAAAATGCAATTTCGGAACTTTTTCTGAACTGTCATGGTCGCTGCAGCGAGCTGGAGCTCGCTGCAGCTAGCAGGCATGATTTTGGGTCTGCCTACGGTCGCTATAGCGACCAGCCTGTCGCTATAGTGAGCTCACCAGGACAGCTCATGACAGCTGAGCTGTTTTGGGTGTTCTGGTGCGTGTAGGCGAGGTTTTTCGCAACCGTTTTCTCCAAAAACATTTAAGAAACAATAAACACCATTTTAACTCGTCCAAGAAGCTCCCAAATGGATGTAATTATAAGGAACAAGGATTGTACAATAACTTAGAATTGTTTAGAATTGTGAGGGCAAAGTCTAGACGGGTATTTGAATGTACTTAGGATAGTAAATTTTAAGATGCACTCAATTAAGTGTGTGTAAGCACAAGAATGATTCAATGTTCAAAGTTAAGAACCTTTTTATAAGTTAAGCATTTCAAGGATAATTATTTTAAGAATGAGAAATAAGGTAATTAAAGGACTAGATGTGTCTCCTGTATTCTCGCTAGTTAGAATACAGGGGGTTCCAGATTAAGCTGGAATGGTGAAGTTACCGTCCGTGAGGGCAGCTACGCATCATAGTCAAGAAAAGTTAATGTGTCTCCTGTATTCTCGCTAGTTAGAATACAGGGGGTTCCAGTGAAGTTACCGTCCGAAAGGACAGCTGGAATGGTGAAGTTACCGTCCGCGAGGACAGCCGCACAAAAGGAAAGAGGAGTCCGGTGTTAGCCTGATATGATAGGAATTTCACCGGTAAGAAGGGAGATGTACTTCGGGGTTACTCCACCCGGATGCACTCCGTAAAATGAACCAAGATAATGTATTGTTTGTTCAACGCTAACTTCTAACTTAATGATATGAAAAGATGAATATGTAAATTTATTATATATTAAGAGATAAGACAAAGTAGTCACCAGTGAACAAAAAGTGATCGTAGGATGTCCCCAGATCACTGAGTATGAAATTTAAACATAAGTTCAACCTAAGATAAAGACTTGTAGCGATCTTAGTTTATTCCTTGATCGCGAATTATGTAGAGATTGACGGCGATCATAGGTATCCCCAAGATTGTCAAAGTTAGTGCATGGTGACCCTAGGTTTCCCCGTGGTTGCCAACAATAGGTTTGGCCGGAGCTCACTGAGACATTATGTCTCATCCATTTCCTTCTGGTGCAGGTTCACAGGTAGCACGACGCAAAGGTAAAGAGAAAGTTTTGGATTGATCTTGCTGGTTTCTTTGTATATGGATGTTTGTGTACAGATGTTGTATTATGGTGTATATTACCAATGATATTTTGTATCGGATAATCAGATTGTATTAATGACTCATGTATTATATCATCTATAAGCAAACTTTCTATATTGTATTTAATGTATCTAGTACGAAATTTTAATACTCGTATGAGATCCTAGGCAATCTCTATATGGGTGTTACAATGTTAGATGTTTATTTATCGTTGATTAGTAGTCTCGAAGATCGGGGTCCTTATAGTGAGTACGTTCTAAGAATTGCCGCTGCATAAGATATTGAAATAATGTTGTTAACAATATTATAATAATAATTCCATTAAGTCAAATATGGGTTCATCAAATTCAGGACCAACAAGAACTACTACCAGGGGAGTTGAATTTCCAAAACACTCTTTTATTAAATGAGATTCTTTCATACAACCCTTTTCATGCAATTTTTAGATGACCAAATCTGTGGTTCAATATTACCGGTATATGTTGCAACCTCTTAATTTTTGATGAATGCCCGTATGCATTTGATACCCTAATAAAAAAGGTTAAAAAATAAAAAAATAAATACTCCAATAACTTGTAGTATTGAGAAAAATCGAGTCAATTTTGTTATTGTCCATCGTTAGTTCATGCAATCTAAATTTTAAAATTAAAAAGAGGGTGTCTCCGTGAGCTTAGCTCAGTTGGTAGAAACATTGCCTAATATATGCAGGGGCCGGGTTCGAACCCCGGACACCCCACTTTCTCCACATTTAAATGTGTGAGCTCCAGTCACTAGGCTACTTGACAAAAAAAAATTAAAAAAAGGGTAACATAAAAAAAAAAAGGACAATTAATTGTCTTTAAAGGTCTCAATTTATATCGACTTCTCAAATACCTCTAGCACGGAAAATAACAGAAGATTTCGTTACATCTAAAACGGCACATATTAGTGTTACATGCGTTTATCAGACACATATTGAAAAGTATTGATGTAATAATACTACCGTTAATTGAACAGAGAATATGGTGATCATTCTACTGCTATATTTGTAGACAGTCTAGAAAATAATTTTCAACAAGCCATGACATCTTGTTGACTATGTGGTTACATTTTTGGATCGTCGGGTTGATGTATAAGAGTCCATTGTCGAAGCTTGTCGTGGTGTCTGTTTGGAGTGGTATACAAACTTTGTTGCCACCATCCCCTTGTGTTATATAATTTTAATGCCGAACACGAATTATGGCCTTCTGTTTTAGATTATTACCATGCTTTCACAAAGGTGTGTCCCAAATGGCAATGAGCACGATTGTGGAGTGTATGCAATCAAGTTGGTCCAATACCTGGTTATAGATGATCATGTCTTACGTATACATCATATTACCAATTAGGGTGAATGATGGATTTGGTTAAAGATAGAAGAAGGAGCATAAGTATGGAATTTAAACAAGAACTTAGAGAGCTGCATCGTGTTACGTCGTATAACAAATAAAATGGTTTTAGGGATGAGCAAACAAATAGTACTTAAGGACAAGTATCCCCCTTTGTTTCATCGTTGTCTTTTGCAGGGTTACTTTTTTTTTTTTTTTTTGCTTTCGGTAATGATTGCTGAGATCTAACACAAGCTTCCACCGATAGGAATGAAATTTTGCAATGAAGCATATAAAATGGAGTCTAGGAAAGTGTGGAAAAGAGAAAACTATCAAACTTAAGATATATAAGTGAAAAATTAAAAGAAGAATGGATTGAATAATATGTATTTTTGAGCTGCTATCAAACCTTTTCCTTTCTTTAGCTGCTCTAGAGATTTTCCAAAGGTGCGAAGATTTTTTTTACCATAATGATTTAATTAGTAATTTAAAAAAAAAACAAAACAAAAAAATTTCAAAAACTCGGATCTTAATCATACTCAACGAGATACCAAACAACAATAGTGGTGACTTTAACAACAATAATTCCCTCCTCTCTATTCTTTCTCAACGCTTTCCTCCCTCGTGCGCAAGTGACATTAACATTTTCACTTCTTCGTTTGGTAATTTACGGTGAACATGTATAACAACTAATATTTCAGGACGTGCATGATTAATTAACAACTACCTACCTCATTAGAAACATTACTAAAAAAATACTACGGGGAAAAACCATAGTGAAAGAAAAAAAGTGCATAGCAAGAAATTTAAGCACCTAAATAAAGCATCTACAACTGAAAAAATGTAAATATTATTATTGATTATAAATGTAACAAAAAGTAGAAACCGTGCTTAACAATTCGCTTAGTCCTCTATAACATATGACTCATTCAAATCAAATAAACCTATTCCTTTTTTTAGCTGCTCATCACTACTGTTTCTATCACCACCAAGCTCATTCTTGCCATTCCCATTTAATGATGACTCACCAACACAAAAGTACTTATCTGAACGAAGGTGCAAAAGATTTACAGCCGCTTCAACACTGCCAATACACTTTCTACCTCTTCTATCTCTCTTTTGCCATTTTGGCAAAGAAAAATTATCATAAGCTTGATCTTCTTTATGATGTTCAGTAGGAGATTTATAATTGCTGGACGAAGAAGACTTATGAATAACATGATTTGCTGGATGATTAAGTTTCTTATTAAGAAAGTGAGATCTCCGGTGACCACCCAATGCTTTTCCGTTTCTAAAAGATTTTCCACAAACATTGCACTTGTGTGTACATTCTTGAATGCAAACCTCATCCTTAGCATCATCTTCATCACTTGATGGCAAACAAGAAGACCTTTTCATCCTCTTTTCCGACTCTTCATAGGTGTTCTCATAATCATGCTTATGATCTTTCTCAAAACTAGTCCTATTGTTACTACCTTGTATTGAGAAAGGGGTTTCCACCTTTTGTGAATGATGATTGAGTTTCTTCTTAAGAAAGTGAGATCTCCGGTGACCACCTAATGCGTTTCCGCTGCTAAAAAAATTTCCACAAATATGGCACTTGTGCATAGATCCTTGAATAGAAATCTCATGCTTGGCATCATCTTCATCACTTGATAGCGAAAATGAAGACTTTTCCATCCTCTTTTCCGACTCTTCATAAGAATTCGGTGAGATCTCCGGTGAGGAAGGGGTTTCTACCTTTATTTTCTTAAGAAAGTGAGATCTCCGGTGACCACCCAGTGCTTTTCCGTTTCTAAAAGTTTTTTTACAAATATTGCACTTGTGTGTAGATTCTTGAGAGGAAACCTCGTGCTTTGCATCATCTTCACCACTTGGTAGTGAACAAGAAGACCCGTTAATCCTCTTGTGAGACTCTTCATAGGCTTTCTCATAATCATGCTTAGGAACTTTAGCCATCAATCTGAGAAGAAATAAAAATAAATAATTAGAAGAACAAACAAAAAGAACAGAAAGAGCTAATTTGGCTACAACTTACAGTGATGAAAAAAATAAAAGTTTTTTTTTTTTTTGCTTTTTGAGGATATGAAGAAACAAAGTAGAAAGCCAACAAACTGAAAATGATAAACAAATAGACTTATTAGCTAGGGTTTTTATCTGTAAAAAAACTAGGGTTTTTATCGGTCTCAAAGTGACAAGAATGGAAGAACGATTAAAAACCTGAAACATGGGCCTGAAGGAATAGGGAAAGGTGTAATTTTGGGAAGAATCAGAAGAGGAACGATATCTATATTCTCTCCCAAAATGATTTGCAATTAATTCCATTCAGTTTTTCAAAAGTTATTTTTTATTTCAGATTTAATACCAATTAATTTGTTTTTCTCAAAAATAGAATGCTAATTAATTCATTCTTTTTTTGTCATTAACCATTCGTGGTTTATATTTTTGGGTGAATCCCATCGTGGTTTATATGAAAATTATATAGCGTTCTTCTTAAAAAATAAAAAATATATTAGCGGTCATCTGTCCATTTTTTATATTGTGTTACACGTATAAATTATAAACAATTTTTTTTAATAAAAATTTAATTAAAATTATAAGATAGATAATAGATATTTTGCACTTTCATATTTGAATAAATTATACTTATTTTTTTTTACAATATCAACAATATAACAAATATAATATAAATTCTTATCTTTTTGAATGGCACTGACAAAATAACATTCATATAGTCAAATTTGTTTAAGGGTATAATTAGAAGTGAGAACGTCAACCCAAAACCATGTATTCTCTTTATATATACTAGCGGAAAGACGAGTACTACCATGTCTGTCTGCTCTTTTTATTGCGCTAACATGTGTATATTTTATTATGTTTGTTTAATTTTGATTACAATTTTTAAATATTAATGAAAATTATCCGTACATCGATTTATCTACAAATTATTATCAAAGCATATAACGAAATTATTTACCAACTCGACGTATATTTTTTTTGGATCAGGTAGCCTAGTGGCTAGAAATTCACATTTAAGGTGAATAAGTGGGGTGTCTGGGGTTCGAACCCCGGCCCCTGCATATATTATGCAATGTCCCTACCAATTTAGTTAAGCTCACGAGGACAACTCGACATATTTTAGGTTGCATGTATATAAAATAAAAATAAAATAACAATCATTTATTGTTTATTTTAATAATAATAATTAGCAAAATGATAACATAAATGTATAAATGACTTGTTATGTAAAGGAAAAATCATATGATTGCGATAAAAGAATATCTTTAAAAACTACATTTTTTTATAAAGTCTTCATCTTCTCCTTGTATTTTTCTTTCTTTAATGAGAACTTTTGCTGAATTTTGAGAAACTCCTCTTGATAAAGCTACATATAAATGATCATGGGTGAAAACATATCGTGGAAGATAGATTCCAACGTTGGGAATGATTTGCCCTTGTGACTTACTTCCTCCATAACAAAATATAAGCAAAGTTCAACCTTTTCAGTTGTAACTAATTATAAGCAAAATTGTCTTTTTTTGTCATATTTAAGGATAATATACCTCAAATATCCTTATTTTAATTTTTTAAATGCACACACATTTAACAACAACACCTTGAAAATATACTACTGTACACCACAATTAATGAGGGCAAAATAGGTTATTTAACTTAAATTAAATAACACAAACCACATTCCTTAAAAAATGTGAATTGATCAAATTTGCTTATAAAAAGTTATGGAGGGAGTATGTATGATAATATCAAAATTAAGTCTAACAGAAAACTGTTTTCTACTAAGCGCAAAAGGAAGTTTTGAACTCATATTTGTTTTTAATTTAATTATGAGCAAGAATGCTCTTTTTCCAGCGTTGTTTCCTGATATTTCCACATCCAACATATTCATAAACAAACCACAACATAATAATCGTGTCACATTACACAGGCCATATTTAGGATCTATGTTTCGCAACAACATTAAAATTTGTGCATTTTTCAATTAACAATAAATAAATCTTCCGAGTTTTTTAATGTTGTACTTTTAATTTTTTTTAACCAAATAGTGCATGAATTCTATTTTTTTTAATGTGAGATTTTTTTAGGCGAAAGTCAAATAATTTGGTTATTCATCATCAAATTGTAGAACAACAACATATATGAAAAAAAAATCTGGAAAAGGATCCATATATAAAATTAAAATCATCAAACTTTCAAAAAAATGGACAAATCTCAATGACCAAAATAGTATGGACCAGAGATTTTATATTTTTTTTGGGAAATAAACTAAATAAAACAAATATTAATGATTCCATAATAATTCAAAAATAAAATAATTTTTTGTTTTTTGGGATTTTATGATGACAGTGATAGAAAGAACATGAATCAATGAAAAAAGAAAAAAATTGTTTTGGCAACTTGATTACATAACTTTCAAAAATTATTGCATGAATTACATAATCTTTCCATTTCGAAATTTTCAAATTGTTTTAGTCTTAGAAAATCATTTTAGACCATCACAGCTGAAGGATAGGTTACTCCCGAAGTTCAAAAGCACGATAACTATTGGGGTTTGCTACAAAAGATACTCATCATAATCACCATTTATTTTCTATATTGCATAACCTATTAGACTTTGAGTCAAATATATTCCACTTTTTTACTATATAATTCTTTCTATATGTGTGTTCCATGTTGGAATGTTATTTTTGGTCGGACTTGCGGCCGTTTTCTATGGACTATCACTCATATTTTATACCCATGAGACACTTGTGTTGGTACCTTTAACCTTTTCCCAGCCACCCATATATTATTATTATTTTTGTGAAACCCCTTTGAACTTCCATATGCAATAATTGGCTTGAATGCCCGATTAAATCAACCAGTAGAGGGACGAAGCCCGACCTTTGTCACGAAAACCAAATACAGTGTGTGTGTGTGTATAAATATACCACTGAGCTACTGAGGAACAACAGACTTAAGTTAAGGAAGCCGATTCTCGTTCTTTGGACACCAACCTATGACCGAACAAAAAAAGGTTCGTCACTCTTTTTCACATACACCGGGAGAAAAGGTTATGATAGCAAGCCCCTCCTCGGCCGGAGAGCCTCCAGGACAAGGGGGCAGTGGTCAACCATCCACTCTTGAGATTCATATTGATCAATCGATGCGTCCTGCCAGTTCGCTAAGTAGACTCACTCTCCCGAGGGGCTACAATTGAACTATTCCTGCCAAAAACAAGGGACCTACTTATCATCCTAGGAGTTAGCAGGTATGATTGCCTCTCTGTCAGTCTCTCCGAGTTTATACTACTAAGTAGCACTTCTGCTATTCAATCATAGAATAGATTCCGATCAAGCTGAAAGATGAAAGAAAAAAGCCCTATATTATTGACATTTTAGTAAGCTAGCGCCCTGCAATCAAAAAACAGCGCTAACGAGCAAGAAAAGGCCCCTTACTATAGTATAGATAGGCTAAGGTTTGAAGACGCTCGACCCGGCAGACCCTATCATATATATATATATATATATATATATATATATATATATATATATATATATATATATATATATATATATATCAAATTACATCAAAGAGTACACTAAAATTAAATCCCCAAACGCGTGAAACTTCAACCCGTCCAAAGGGAAACATTGTTCACTCTATGAATAGCTTCCCTCTTCAAAACCTATTTTTAAAAACTTCTTTGCCTAAAAAAAATTCCTCAGCCTGCTCACCAATTCTTTCGGTCTATAGTCCCAAAAAATATCCGTTGAAACTAAATCATTAAAGTGAAGCAATAATTCATTGCTTCTACTGCAATTGTATTTTGTTGATGATATGATCTTATGAAATTTTCGATTAATAATCTACCCAACCAATCATTACTGATTCTTTATCATTGTTTGTAATTAAAAAGATTTGATTTAAATTCAGCCATGCACAAGAACAAATGGGCACACAAAATCCAAACTATTATTCACAAACCGTCATCTATACGAAAACTAAAAACCCCCCTCAAACTATTATTGACAAACAGTCATTTTTACGAAAACTAAAAAATACTAAAATACATCTAACAGTCTTTTTGTGATTCTTGAAATTGTTTTTCATATTTCTTTTTGATTTTAAGGAGAATCCAATTGGGTTTTATTTTTTGATTAATTTATTTTTTAGAAAAGTCAAAACAAATATTTAAACATTAATTCAAGAGCCCAAAAAGACCGTTAAATGTATTTTAATATTTAAATAAATTTTCCTTCAAAAATATAAAAATAATTATGTTTTATGTGTTTTATTAAGATAAACAGAATCAAATTGAATTTTAGCTACTCCCTTATTTGAATATTTCAAACATACATATTATTCGATCCATTCTTCGTTTATTTTTTTCACTTATATATATCTTACGTGTTTGACATTTTCATTCTCTCCAAAATATCGTGTGATAGTTTTCTCTTTTCCACACTTTCCTAGACTCCACTTTATGCTTCAATGTCACATTCTAATTCACGCTCACACATTGCTCATAAACTCCTTTGCTTTGCAAAATTTCAATCTTATCTGAGAGCGAAGGTGAAAGCTTGCGTTAGATCTCATCAATCATTACTGAAAGCAAAAAGAAGAAAGTAAGACCGCAAAAGACAACGACGAAACAAAGGGGGATACTTGTCCGTAAGAACTATTTGTTTGCTCATCCCTAAAATCATTTATTTGCTTTCTTACACGATGCAGCTCTCTAAATTCTTGTTTCAATTCCAAACTTATGCTCCTCCTTCTGCCTTTAATTTCAAGCTTGAGTAAATGATCAAAGGTTTGATTTCTTAGATCCTATGACTAATGTGGCTTTCCATTTTTCATTTATGATTAGAATACGTTTTTGCTTGAATCAGTTTTAATCAAACTGGAGAAATTTAAAATTTTATATGCAAGCTTAATTGATTCCCTCCAAAATCCAAATCGTGTTATCTCAAAATGGTGAAAATTTTGTAAATAGTGATTTTGTGCTAATTTATGAAGGATGTGTATAACTTAAAATCCAAGAAAACAAGGCGTGCATGATTAACACATGCTTCATTAAAAACCTTACTAAAAAGATACTAAGGGATAAAATAACAATGAAGGAAAAAAAGTACAAAGAAAGAAAACAAAACTAACAAATACTAAATTCATAAGGAAATCAATGAAGCATATACTCAAGAAGACCAAGCATAATCCTGTTAATTAAAAGCCTCGATGAAAAATAGTTACTGTATTTCTAAAGAAATCACCTCGGGTTAAATCTAGAATAAGATCCCAACAAACAAACCCTTGAGATGAGGTGTCAAAAGAAGCTTGGCATACACCGAAAACAAATTTAAGCACCTTAAAGAAAACATCTGCAATTGAAAAGTATATAAAAATTAATATTGATTATAAATGTAACAAAAAAAAATGCATAAAATATATTGTATTATATGTCCATGTGAGCATAACTAAGTTGGTAGATATTACGTTTGAACCCCGAATTTCTCACTTATACGTCTTGAATGTGAATATCTAGCCAATAAATTACTTGACAAAAAAATATTGTATTATGACCTTAAGCATTTGCTTAATCCTCCATAACACATGGCTCGTTGAAATCAAATAAACATTTTCCTTTCTTTAGCTGCTTATCACTACTATTGTCACTCTCACCACCAAGTTCCTTCTTACCATCCCCATTTGATGATTCACCAACACAAAAATTCTTATCATAACGAAGGTGCAAAAGATTAGTAGCCGCCTCAGCACTGCCAATACACTTTCTACCTCTTTTATCTCTCTTTTGCCATTTTGGCAAAGATAAATTACCATCATCTTGATCTTTTTTACGATGTTCAGTAGGAGATTTATAATTGTTGATCTTTTTAATGTCATTAATTTCTTCTTCATCGTCATAATTATCAAAACCAGCCATATTATTACTACCTTGTATTGAGGAAGGGGTTTTCACCTTATGTGAAGGATTATTAACTTTCTTCTTTAAAAAGCGAGATCTGCGATGACCACCCAATGCTTTTCCATTGCTAAAAGTGTTTCCACAAATATTGCACTGGTGTGTACATTCTTGAATAGATACCTAATCCTTAGCATCGTCTTTATCAAAACTGGACATATTATTATTGCCTTGTATTGAGAAAGGGGTTTCCACCTTTTGTGAATGATGATTAAATTTCTTCTTAAGAAAGTGAGATCTCCGGTGACCACCCAACGCTTTTCCTGTTTCTAAAAGTTTTTTCACAAATATTGCACTTGTGTGTAGATTCTTGAACGGAAACCTTATTCTTAGCATCATCTTCATTTCTTGATGGTGAACAAGAAGACATTGTCATCCTCTTTTTCGGCTCTTCGTAGATTTTCTCATAATACTCATGCTTACGATCTTTACCCATCAATCTATGAAGAGATTAAAAAAAAAAAGGTAAACAAACACATTAAAAAACATTGATGCATATTATCGTCGAAATTGTAGTAAACAATAACAAAAGTTGGTATTAACCAATGATCGTTTAAATAAAAAATAAAATCAAGAATAAAATAAAACATTCAATGAATGATAGAACTGTCACATCTCACATGGAAGCTAGCCGTAAAAAAAATACTTCTATGTCGAAACTGAACTAAAAAAAATATATATATATTGAATTACCTTGATGTCTTTAGAGGGGGAGGGTTGTTTCTAAGAAGAGAATCTCGAGATCCATATGCATAGTGGTTATTAGGCAAAAACCAATCAGAAGCTACATTAGAACAAGCTCCAACACCACTTATGTTTCCAATGAACGGATTAAAATCAGAGCCACCAACAACATTAGTACTATAATTGTTGTTGTCATTGATCATCACTTGTTGAGGAAATTGGAAGGACCCATTTGATGATAATGGATGATACCTCAAAAGATCATTGTTTCCGTTACCATTTTGACCATGAGAAGTTGTTGTTGTTGTTGATGATGGTCAATGTGAACTCCAAAAAGATAAACCATGTTGGTGTTGTTATTCTTCACAACTTTGTGGAAATATGGTCGTATATGTTTGCTTGACAATGAAGACTATTTGTTATATGTTTTTTAGGTCAAGTGGAAGATTGGTTATATACAATTAAAGGACAGGAAATTATTTTGAACTAAATCTTTTATATATATATATATATATATATATATATATATATATAAACACATAATATCATAATGACATGCATCGACATATATAATTCAATAATATAATGATATACAAATCTTTGTCACTGATTTATAAACAAAATATTTCTTGTTTGATAATTATAGACAGAATATTTCTAAACTACAAACAATTACCTTTTTTTTTCCAATAATATAATGTCATACAAATCTTTTTCACTGATTTATAAACAACATATTTCTTGTTTGATCATTATAACAGAATATTTCTAAACTATAAATAATTACATTTTTTATGACAGATATTAGTATGTTAACATAATGACATGCGTTGACAGATATAATTTAATAAAAAATATTTCTCATTGATTTATAAACATAATATTTCTTTTTCGATAATAGTAAACATAATATTTCTAAACTAGAAATAATTACCTTTATTTTTTGAATGAATTTTTGTTTTATGAATTTTTTGTCAAAGGTAGGAGAATCCATCTAACTTGGATTAATCTCCATCTACTGTAAAAGACTGCATGCAGAACAAAATTCTAGCTTCTAAAGGCATAACATTTATCCATAAAACCATTGATTTTGGACAATCACGTAGGACATGTAAGATAATTTCCACTTAATTTTCACAGTATACCCACCAAGGATTACCAATCTTCATTTTTCTCTTTTGAAGTTTAGTCATCAATCTACCATGTAAAACAATCCATAAAAATTACCCCTCCCTATCGTTTCTTATTTTTTTCCCTCTTTGGAAGATGTTGTTAACAATTATTTAACAAAAAATTATTTTGTTTGATTACAGGGTATTGATAATTTGAAGTGTGATATCACAAAATAATAGTTTGTTAGACTTGGACTTGGTGCAATAATAATAGTTGGAGAAGGCTTTACTTTGGTTGTGCTGCCAGTGCCACTTGGAGTTTTGATGGAATCCCAAATGATAATGCAGAAGCTAGGTATGAGACATGGAATAAGATTATCTTAAGAGATGTTGTTCTTTAACTTAATTGCATAGACATATTCAATGAGTGTCATATCAGCTATGCTGAAGGCAAAATATGTTCCTTCTTACTTTAGGTTAGCAAATGGTGAAAATTAGTATTGTTTTGAAGAAATTAGTTGGTTTCCAATATTGACACATGCCAAATGGCATTTTTCCTTTATTATTTTGATGGGAATACATGAAAGGAAGTTGAGAATACATGTCCATTTTGTTGGGGCAACTGCAACTGCAAAGGTTGCGTGCAGATGATCCTATGCTAAGGATGTATAAGCTTACTTTTAATTTTATTTAACTTATGTCCTAGTTTTCTTTCACAGCACTGACAAGTAAATGTCAGTGTCAAATTGCAGTTCTATCTATAGAGGTTTTTCTTGGTGCAAAGAGTTTTTTACCATAAGGATTCAGTTAGTAATTTTAAAAAACTAAACAAAAATTCAGTAAATTTCAAAAACTCAGATCTTAATCATACTCAACGAAATAACATTTAGAAAACTCAAAGATTGTTATATATTTTTTAAAATAAAATGCAGGAGAAGAAATTATTATTAATAACAGTGACAATTGTTTCTTAGTTGTTCCTTCTTCATCTACTCCTTTCTCGTTTTTCTTATTTATGCAAGGATATCAAACAACAATAATTCTTGTGGTGACCTTAACAACAATAATTCCCTCCTCTCTATTCTTTCTCAACACTTTCCTCCCTCATGCGTAAGTGACGTTAGCGTTTTCACTTCTTCGTTTGGTAATTTATGGTTGACATGTATAACAACTAATATTTCAAGATGTGCATGATTAACAACCACATGTCTCATTAAAAGCATTACTAGAAAAATACTACGGGAAAAAACCATAATGACGAGAAAAAAAAGCGCAGAGCAAGAAATTTAAGCACCTAAAGAAAGCATCTACAACTGAAAAAATGTAAAAATTAATATTGATTATAATGGTAACAAAAAGCAGAAACCATGCATACATCATTAATTTCTGATTCTAACAACTCGCTTAGTCCTCTATAGCATATGATTCATTCAAATCAAATAAACCTTTTCCTTTCTTTAGCTGCTCATCACTACTGTTTCTATCACCACCAAGCTCATTCTTGCCATTTCCATTTGATGATGACTCTCCAACACAAAAGTACTTATCTGAACGAAGGTGCAAAATATTTACAGCCGCTTCAACACTGCCAATACACTTTCTACCTCTTCTATCTCTCTTTTGCCATTTTGGCAAAGAAAAATTACCATAAGCTTGATCTTCTTTATGATGTTCAGTAGGAGATTTATAATTGCTGGACGAAGAAGACTACGAATAACATGATTTGCTGGATGATTAAGTTTCTTCTTAAGAAAGTGAGATCTCCAGTGACCGCCTAATGCTTTTCCGTTTCTACAAGTTTTTCCACAATATTGCACTTGTGTGTACATTCTTGAATGCAAACCTCATGCTTCTTCATCACTTGATAGCAAACAAGAAGACCTTTTCATCCTCTTTTTCGACTCTTCATAGGTGTTCTTGTTAGTATTTTAGGTAGTAGTGTTAGTTTAGAGTGTAGTTGCATAGTGTAGAAAGCTTTAGTTGATAGTTGGAATATGGTAGTAAGTAGTGTGAGGACTTGGAGCAAGAATAGACTGTATTGTTCTCCAAATTGGATTGATTACAAATGAGTGCATGCTTGCCTAATTATAGTGTGGATGTCATATTCTAGATACTTCTTTCTAGATCTTTCATTACATTTCCTACAACATGTGTAGTATTAAATAAATCTAAAACATACTAAACTATTCTAGAGAAATCTAGACATGTACATCAATTCTTAACATTCTATAACTAATGCATTCTAGAGAATTCTAGAAATATGCATCACATTTTAACACTCATCCTTGATGCATATTTCAGAAATTCCGAGCATCCTTCGCAATAGCTCAAACTTGACTCTTGGTAATGCCTTTGTAAATATGTCTGCAACTTGATCTTTTGTTGTGCAATAATCAAGCTTAACTTGTTTAGTAGTATCTGCTTCTCTAATAAAGTGATATTTGATTTCTATATGCTTGGTTCGATGATGATGAACCGGGTTCTTTGCCATTGCTATAGCTGACTTGTTATCGCAATACAGTATAGTAGGCTCATCTACTTGTTCACCCATGTCTCTTAGTATTTTCGAATCCATATAGCTTGACTTGTCGCTTCAGATGCAGCTACGTACTCAGCCTCTGCTGTGGATTGTGCAACTGTAGCTTGCTTCTTAGATGCCCATGAGAAAAATCCTGATCCTAGTGAGAAGGCATAACTTGACGTGCTCTTCATGTCATTTATTGATCCTGCCCAATCACTGTCGGTGTAGCCAGGCAAATTTGAGTTTCTCGTGGGTTTATACCAAATGCCATACTCCTTTATACCTTGCAAGTATCTTAGAATTCTTTTACCAACTCCAAAGTGAATTTGACTTGGTTTCTGCATGAACCTTGATAGAAGACTTGTAGCATACATGATGTTTGGTCTCGTGGTAGTAAGATATAGCAGACTCCCGATCAAACTTCTATAGCGTGATGCATCAGCATCTGGGGATCCATCATCCTTTTGTAGCTTTTCATTTGTTACTAGTGGAGTAGCGACTGGCTTGCAATCATTCATCTTGAACTTTTTCAATAGTGATTTAGTGTATTTCTTTTGGCAGATAAATATACTTTCTTCGTGTTGTTTTACCTCTATGCCGAGGAAGTAATTCATTAAGCCAAGGTCGGTCATCTCAAATGTAATCATCATGTTTTCTTTGAATCCAGCTATCATCGTCATATTGCTTCCAGTGAAGATAAGATCATCAACATATAAGGAGACAATGAGAGTATCATGCTGACCTTGAGTCTTGATGTATAACGTTGGCTCACTCTTGCTCCTTGATAAGTGCCTAAAAGTTGTTATCTTTTGGTACAATTTAGGGCACTTATGATTACTTGTTTTACAAGTTACCTTAGGATTAGAGCATATTTGTGTTAAAAATGCAATATTTGTGATCCTAAGCCTTACCCCATGTGATTATGCAGGAAATACATGCTTGGACCTGATTGATGCAAAAGAATGAAGCTTTTCTTGATGCCATCGCTACAAGCGAAGAAGCCATCGCTAGTAGCGAGGATAGGCAGGGATTTCCAGGTTTTCATCGCTTGAAGCGCAGCTTCCATCGCTAGAAGCGAGCTTAGGCAGGGATTTACAAGGGTTCATCGCTTGAAGCGATGAACTGGACGCTTGAAGCGAGCCTAGGCAGGGAATTTCAATGATCCATCGCTTGTAGCGACAGACCTTGTCGCTACAGCGACCAGAGGGCGGTTTAATGCTGATGGTGACGTGGAACACATCCATTGGCCAGTTGTCTTCCTCGCTACAAGCGACAGGCTGGTCGCTTGTAGCGAGCGTGCATTTTCTCAGCATATAAATATATTTTGAAGCTCATTTTTTATAGAGAGATAGTTTTTTATCAGAATTTTCATTTTCCAGAGCTCAAAATATTAGTTATCTAAGAGAGAGAATAGTCATAGAAGGAGGAAAACATCAAATAGCAAAGTGATTTGGATTGAAGAATACATTAAGAAGCTTTGAGACATCAAGCTCTAATATATCTTCATCTTCCTTTCTTGTTTTGCAATAGTTGTCATGACAATGATCAACTAATCTCCTTTGTTGGTAATCAATCATTCCATGTTGTAAACTTTTGATTATTAAATATATGATTCTAGCATTTTTATATACCATTGAATTTCTTCTTGCTTTTCAATCTTATATTTGATTTAAATGTTGTTGAAAAAGACTTTTGAATCTAGGTTTAGAATGATATTCTATCAAGATAAGAAATTCTAGAAATGGGATTTGGTTTTGATAATTACATTAAAGTATTGGATCATAAAGCTTTTGAATCGTTTAATAGATTGAGAAATCATCGATTAAACGATACAATCGATTTCACGACGTCATTTGGGAAATCAATGACGTTGTTGAACAATACGTAATAATGTCATATATAAGAAAAAGCTAGAATCCGTATTTATAATCAATCGAATATAAACGATGTTTGATTGATGAACGTTAATCCTAACACCTTCTATGTCCTATTACTCTACTATTTATTTATTAAGTTTTTAAAATGTTGAGTAGTGTAGTATAAAAAAGGTTAAACCCTAACTTAAGACGATAATCAACGTTGAACGGTTTATGATATCACGTTAATCCCTGTGGAACGATATAAAAACTTATACTTACTTTTGTACATTAACAAAATGGCGCCGCTGCCGGGGAAAGAAAGTTATGATATTATAATCATTGCAACTTTAATTATGGTTTTAAGCAATTTTGCACAAAATTCTTTTATGTATATAACTATTATTCTTTATCCATCTTGTTTGCTAATTCTTTGTGGTCAGATTGTTGAAATCGTATATGCGAGGTCAAGTATCGGAGGACCAACTTCTTTTTGATTCCGAGATTGAAAGAACAGCTCGTAGAAACAATAGCAAGAATCGGAAAAAGAAGCAGCAAGCAAAGAAAAGGCAACAAGAGGAAGCTTCTGTTTCTAGTCATTCATCTAGTCCAAGTCCAAGCCAAGAGTTACAAATGGCTGCAGCAGGAGATCCTGGAGGTTCAGGCGGTCGTGGGATGCCATGTCATAATAGTCCACGCCGTTTCGCACAATTGGGGAAAACGCCGCGGACTATCAAGCAAACCGAGATGAAGACGGGGATCTTACAAATCTTATATGCTAATCCCTTCTCAGGATTAGACCATGAAGATCCGTTTCAACATCTCACCAAATTTTACGAGATTGCCGGTACCCTTGGTGAGACGGAAAATAACGAGGAGGCTATGTGGATGAGGATGTTTCCTCATTCATTGATTGGCAAAGCTAAGGAGTGGTATTTGGACCAGCCACCGACGGTAATGACGAATTGGAACACGCTTGAGGAGAAATTCCTTGAGAGGTTCTTCCCTCAGAATCGTTTCATGGAGGCGAAGACAACTATTGCTGTGTTCTCACAAGGTTCTAGTGAGACGTTATGTGAAGCGTGGGAGCGTTTCAAGTCAATGCTCAGAAGATGTCCTAATCATGGATTTGATGACTTAACACAAATTCATCTATTCCGGAACGGGATGCAACAACAATCCAAGCTATTGCTTGACGCTGCTGCTGGTGGTTCTTTGATGGCCAAGAGCGCCGAGGATGCTGTTGCTATTATAGAGAGAATGGCGTTGAATGATCACCAGGCTCATCATAACCGAAGCCAAAGCCAAAGGAAGGCGGGAATCCTAGATTTGGGAACAAATGATGCTATCCTAGCGCAAAACAAATTGCTCACGCAACAAGTGGAAGAGTTGACAAAGAAAATGGCCAACCTTCCTCAACAAATGAAGGATATCCAGAACGAACAAAGAAAACAACACCAAGTCGCATCATGCGAGCTTTGTTCGGGAGATCACCCAACCGGATTTTGTCCGCCACCTACAGAAGAGGTAAGCTATGTTGGTAATCAACCAAGGCCTCAATAGTTTCAAAACCAATTCCAAAGACATCCAAACAACTTCCCAAGAGGGAATAATCCGAACTATGGCCAAGGTTGGAGACCAGAAGCTGGGCAACAATACCGACAACCTTACCAAAACTATAACCAATATCAACCTCCACAACAAAACCGCAACCAAACCACCGATGAAACCCTCAATCAATTCATGCAGATGTCAATGGCTAACCAAAAGAACACTGATGCGTCCATCAAAAATCTGGAGACGCAAGTGGGCCAGTTGGCACAACAACTATCTCAAGCTACTCAACAAGGCGGAACCTTTACCGCCAACACACAAACCAACCCAAAGGATCATGCATCATCATCAAAATGACAATTAAGTCATTTTGATGAGGAAGTCCTTGCATCAAGAGACAACGAAAATTGCAAGGCAATTGCTACTCGGAGCGGGAAGGTCATTGGTAAAGGTATAGGGGACAATCTTGAAGTAGAGAGAAGGATTGTTGAGAATGAGGAGAAGGATGATGATGAAGGACATGAGGAGGAAACAGGAGATGTACATAGAGAGGAAGAAGTTGAAAAAAATAATAAGGATGTAGTTGAAAATGAGAACATAGTGTGGAAGAAGGATGTGGTGAAGGAGAAGGGCAAGAAGCAAGAAGTAGTGAAGAATGCGCCGACCCCACATCTACCTTACCCAACTACACCAGCCAAAAAAGAGAAAGAAAGGCAGTTTGCTAGGTTCCTTGACATATTCAAGCGTTTACAAATCAACATACCGTTCTCGGAAGCCCTAGAGCAAATGCCGACCTATGCCAAGTTTATGAAAGAAATTCTCTCCAAGAAGAGGAGGTTTATTGAAGAAGAAACAATTCAGCTAGACGCGAATTGTAGTGAAATCATCCAGAGAACATTGTCAAGAAAGAAGAGAGATTCGGGCAAAGTTACACTGCTGGTGTCCATTGGCAATGTTAATGTCGGCAAGGCACTCATTGATTTGGGTTCAAGTATCAACCTAATCCCACTATCCGTTGTCAAAAGGATTGGTGATATAGTTGTGAAAAGAACCAACTTAACCTTGCAATTGGCCGACAAATCCTACACTCGTCCATTGGGGTAAAGCAAGTGACGGAGGTTCTCACTTCTGCAATCAACAGTTAGCAAAAGCACTTGAGCACTATGGGGTAAAGCACAAGGTAGCTTCACCATACCATCCACAGACCAACGGTCAAGCCGAGGTATCCAACCGTGAAATCAAACGGATACTTGAGAAGACCGTGTCTTCATCAAGAAAGGATTGGGCGATGAAACTGGACGAAGCGTTGTGGGCCTATAGTACCGCATACAAAGCTCCTACGGGTTTGACACCATTCCAGTTGGTATATGGGAAAGCATGCCACTTGCCGATCGAGTTGGAGCACAAAGCGTTTTGGGCGCTCAAGTTTTTGAACTTTGATCAAGAGCAAGCTGGGGAGAAGAGAAAGCTTCAGATGAATGAGTTAGAAGAAATGCGTGACCAAGCCTATCAGTCAAGCAAGCTTTATAAGGAAAAGGTCAAACGGTATCATGACAAGAAGATCATGAAGAGGGAATTCAGGCCTGGTCAAATGGTGTTGCTGTTCAATGCAAGGCTACGACTATTTCCGGGTAAATTGAAGTCCAAATGGTCCGGTCCGTTCATGATCAAGGAAGTCAAACCTTATGGAGCTGTGGAGCTAGAGGATCCTATCACTAAGTCAACATGGACAGTGAATGGACAGAGGCTGAAGCCATATTTTGGAGGTGAAGTTGTTCGGCACACGACGACGATTTCACTCATTGATTCTTATGCATAAGCGAATCAGGCGTCGATCTAATGACGTTAAACAAGAGCTTGTTGGGAGGCACCCCAATTTTGTAAGTATGTTGCATTTTTAGTGTTATTTTAGTTCTGTACAGTTATTTATGCATGTAGGGATAGTGGCAAGAACTCAAAATTTTATTTTTCTGTTTCCTGTCATGGTCGCTACAGCGACAGATTCATCGCTGTAGCGATGAACTTTGCACTACGTCGCTGTAGCGACGCACTTGTCGCTTGTAGCGATGGATTCCAAACCTTGCGCTTGTTGCGCCACACCACGCTTGTAGCGATGAGCTTAAAGCTTGTCGCTGTAGCGACAGGTCGCGCGCTTGTAGCGACCGTAGCAGAAAACAGTTTTATATTTCCCAGGCCACTACTGACTCTTTCCCTACCTCCCAACTACTTTCATTAATGCATTAGCCGTTTTATCTTATATTTTCGCACATTGTTCACAGTACATACATTCCATTCCATTTTACTTTCTATTTCTGCATTTTATTTCGAATTTCTGCAAAATCCTGCAAAAATCAACTCTGTACCTGTGTAATCTTTCATCTTAACAACGTCCAGGTATGTTTTTCGTCCATTTCTGTTACTATTTATATGCTCTTTATTGATTATTGATGCCTGCATGCTGATTTGGAATTCTAGGGTTTAGGGTTTTTGAATTTTTGAACTTAGATTATGCCCTGTTAATTTACCCATGATTAGACATAGTTTAAGCTTTAGTAAATGAACTTAAATCACTTAGAAAACTCCCCTTTCATCCTCTTGTTCATAAAGTTCGTATTTTGAAAAAAAAACCTATGTAAAAATTCAAAATAATTTAGGGTTTTTGAGGATTTAGGAAGTTTAGGTGATTTTTATTCATTTATATTTGCTTTAATCTTAATTTCGCATGCTACAAGTAGGTTTAAATCCAGAAAAACATGATTTTTGAAAATGGGTCTTCCTCGCTAGAACAGCGCTTGTAGCGCAGAAAACAGGCATTTTCTGGGTTCGCTCGCTACAAGCGACCAATCTGTCGCTGTAGCGACGAAACCCAGAATTTGTTTTATTCTTCTTTTGATTTGAACTTGACTTGTGTCCTACCTAATTTTTATCTGTTTTAATCCTTTTGTAGGTATGGCACCCAAATCCTCATCCAAAAGACAAAGGAACGTTGAGAGCTCGTCATCTCGACCTAGAGCCAACCTTCAACCGCATGACACGAGCCGTTTCTTGAGTTTGAGGAATCAAGAACGCTACGAGGAGCTGAAAACACGGAGAATCTGGTCTGAGAAGCAGTTCCAGATATCAGAAGAGGGAGAGTACGGAGGGATAGCACACATGATCAATGAAAGGAAATGGGGGATTTTGTGCACGCCACCAAGGAAGATAAACTACGACATCGTGCGGGAATTCTACGCGAATGCAATCCCAGCAGACCCATCTGACGAATTCACATGGACTACATACGTGCGAGGGCGCACTATTGCCTTTGATCGCATGTCCATCAATGCGTACTTGGGTAAGCCACTGGAGCTTTGTGAAGAAGATAATCCACTAGCACCTACTATGCTATGTGACTTCTCTGAGCATCAGAGGAGCGGGAATTGGGATCATGAGCTGATTGCACGAGACATCTTCCAGGAGGGGAAGCACTACGATGTGAGTAAGGCTTCGGGTAAGCCTTTCCGAGCCTTCAGAGAGGATATGACCACTCCGGCTCAGGTAGTCCTTACCCTGATCTTATATAATATCCGGCCAAAATCTCATACCTCTTCTACCACCCTCGACGTTACCCCTCTTCTCCACTATATCCTTACTCAACGTCAGGTTGACGTTGCAAGGCTTATAGCCAATGTGATGAGGGTAGTAGCTGAGAGCGGCATTCTACCCCCAGGCAAACCCAAATGCCCACTGACCTTTCCCGGATTGATTATGGGACTTTGTAGACGGGCTAGGGTACACATGCCCAACCAGGTAGATGAAGAGATAAAGAATCCTATTGATGACAGGTACATCAATAGGTACTGCTCTACCCCCACACCTATTGCCCCACCTCCTTCCTCAGCTGGACCATCCACATCAGCCGGTCCTTCTAGTGTACCACCACCACCACCACAGCACCCTAGCCACCCTCAGGGCCCGACCTTTCCTCCACTGGATTTCTCGAGTTGGGACTCCTCTATGGTGAGCTCTTTTCTGATGGCGCAGAATGCGTCTAATCACCGGGCTCTAACGACTATTCAGAGTCATCTGCATGACAGTGGCCACAGCACATGGACGCCAGCCTTCTTCTCTGAGCACATAGCTTGGCCTGGGGACAGGCCTTTCTTTCCTGGAGGGGCAGCTGCAGCAGATGCTGGTGATGAGGATGCCGGTGATGATGGTGATGACGATGCTGACATTGATGATGATCTTGGCGATAATTCATCGGAGGCTACAAATAGTATTGACCGTATGGCTGCAGCTATGATAGATTCTGAGGACATGGATTCAGATTCAGACTGATTTTGATGCAGAGCTGCAGACTTTGTTTTATCATCCCTTTCATTTTATTTATTAAGCTTTGTACTTTTATAACATTTTATTATGTTTTGTACTTTGTTTTGTTTATGTTTTATGTACCATGGATGATGTTACCTTTTGGTTTATGTTATTTAATTTGATTATAACATGTTTAGTATAGTTTATATTTTATTTATGTTTTGTTATTTATTTATGGTTAAAATTTTTTGAAATTATCCCAACAATGTTGAAAGAAAGATGAAAGATTCAAAAGCCAGTGCTTGAGCTTAGAATCATTTGAGTGATAATGATAGAATGAGTGTTAAAGCGCGCAGCTAAGGTACTCGTTTTCTTGTTTTTCTAGGTATATTCTTGAATGTGAATAAGTTCTTTACACACAAGTTAATTTATTCAGTTTTAAGCAAGCATTTGTTTAGTTTTGAACCAATATAGAACTAGCCAAAATGTGAGGAATCCTCAACCATTGTATATATATGCAGGAGACCAACATTTCATGTTTAACTCAGTTAGTTTATGTTAAATTTGTTGTTGTTTTAATTTGTATAAAAGCATTGAAGTGATCAAGGCAATTTTTTTTGAAATTGAGTGAAATACTTGACCAAATAAACCTACCCTGTGAGATGTGTGAGTATCTGTTAACCCATCTGAGCCTATTGAATCAGAATTGTTAACTGTGAACTGTCATTTTTAATAAGCTCAATTGCTTATTTAAATTGCCGGAGTTTGTAAAAAATTCAGTTCATAGTTAACTCTTTATTAAATTCTGATAGTTGTTTTCTTGTGAACCCTTATCCATCGTTTTTATTGACCTTTGCCATAATGATAAAGGAACATTCGATTAGGGTATCATTGAAATAAGTTGGGGAGAAAGGGAGGTTATGTTTATGTCAATGTAAGGGTGAATGTGTTAATTGGTCTTGACAACAAGAAAAAGAAAAGAAAAAGAAAAGAAAAGAAAAAAGAAAGAAAAGCAAACCAAGAAAAAGAAAAGAGAAAAAATGAAAAGGTTTGCAATAATTCAAAGAAAAAGTTGTCAAGATCAATCAAGAATAGAAAAGTATGAAATTCACCAAGTGTTGTATTGGAAAAAGAAGGAAGTTTGTAATTAGATTGAATGTTCCTTTTGCTTGGCCATTTGAATTCAAATATCCCACATATGACAATTCTTTTGTAACCTAGCCCAATTACAACCCTTAAAGACCTTTTGATCAATGCCTTTTATGCTTTTGGAAATGATAATTAGATGGACACATAATTTAATTGGAATGTTATCATGTTTGTTGGATGAGTGTTCATACCCTCACAAAAGAATTCAAATTGTTCATATACTTTATATAGAAGTGTGTTAGGTTTGGTTCAAATTTAAACATGTTGCTTGTTTAGGATTGTGTGATTTGTTTCTTTGTGTTTAGAACTAGTTCACATTTATAGTATGTATCTTGTTTAATGAGAAACTGAACTTTAGCTTGTGCAATCACATTTGAATCACTCATTTGATGGTTATTTCTTCGCACTTTTGAATCCTTTGCTAATTGCTCAATACTGTGGTTTAAAAGCTATGAAAATTTCCTTTTGATTCTTTGGTTTGAGGACAAACCAAAATGTAAGTTGGGGAGAGTTTGATAAGTGCCTAAAAGTTGTTATCTTTTGGTACAATTTAGGGCACTTATGATTACTTGTTTTACAAGTTACCTTAGGATTAGAGCATATTTGTGTTAAAAATGCAATATTTGTGATCCTAAGCCTTACCCCATGTGATTATGCAGGAAATACATGCTTGGACCTGATTGATGCAAAAGAATGAAGCTTTTCTTGATGCCATCGCTACAAGCGAAGAAGCCATCGCTAGTAGCGAGGATAGGCAGGGATTTCCAGGTTTTCATCGCTTGAAGCGCAGCTTCCATCGCTAGAAGCGAGCTTAGGCAGGGATTTACAAGGGTTCATCGCTTGAAGCGATGAACTGGACGCTTGAAGCGAGCCTAGGCAGGGAATTTCAATGATCCATCGCTTGTAGCGACAGACCTTGTCGCTACAGCGACCAGAGGGCGGTTTAATGCTGATGGTGACGTGGAACACATCCATTGGCCAGTTGACTTCCTCGCTACAAGCGACAGGTTGGTCGCTTGTAGCGAGCGTGCATTTTCTCAGCATATAAATATATTTTGAAGCTCATTTTTTATAGAGAGATAGTTTTTTATCAGAATTTTCATTTTCCAGAGCTCAAAATATTAGTTATCTAAGAGAGAGAATAGTCATAGAAGGAGGAAAACATCAAATAGCAAAGTGATTTGGATTGAAGAATACATTAAGAAGCTTTGAGACATCAAGCTCTAATATATCTTCATCTTCCTTTCTTGTTTTGCAATAGTTGTCATGACAATGATCAACTAATCTCCTTTGTTGGGATTAATAGGTAATCAATCATTCCATGTTGTAAACTTTTGATTATTAAATATATGATTCTAGCATTTTTATATACCATTGAATTTCTTCTTGCTTTTCAATCTTATATTTGATTTAAATGTTGTTGAAAAAGACTTTTGAATCTAGGTTTAGAATGATATTCTATCAAGATAAGAAATTCTAGAAATGGGATTTGGTTTTGATAATTACATTAAAGTATTGGATCATAAAGCTTTTGAATCGTTTAATAGATTGAGAAATCATCGATTAAACGATACAATCGATTTCACGACGTCATTTGGGAAATCAATGACGTTGTTGAACAATACGTAATAATGTCATATATAAGAAAAAGCTAGAATCCGTATTTATAATCAATCGAATATAAACGATGTTTGATTGATGAACGTTAATCCTAACACCTTCTATGTCCTATTACTCTACTATTTATTTATTAAGTTTTTAAAATGTTGAGTAGTGTAGTATAAAAAAGGTTAAACCCTAACTTAAGACGATAATCAACGTTGAACGGTTTATGATATCACGTTAATCCCTGTGGAACGATATAAAAACTTATACTTACTTTTGTACATTAACACTCCTCCTGAATTCTCGATCCGTGAAGTATTGATCAATTCTACTATACCATGCTCGAGGGGCTTGCTTCAAGCCATATAAAGCTTTTCTTAGTCTCAGAACTTTTCCTTCATTTCCTTTTAGTCTCAGAACTTTTCCTTCATTTCCTCTGACTACAAATCCTTGTGACTGCTCCACATAAATCTCTTCCTCAAGTACGCCATTTAGAAAAGCATATTTCACATCTAGTTGATGTATGCTCCACCTTTTTTGTGCAGCAAGAGCTATTAAGGCTCTAATAGTGTCTAGGCGAGCAATCGGGGCAAATGTCTCACTATAGTTGAGTCCAGGTTGTTGCGAGTAACCTTTTGCGACTAGTCTAGCCTTGTGCTTATGTATTGAGCCGTCAGGATTAAGCTTTGTCTTATAGACCCATTTAACTCCAATTATATCTTTTCCATGTGGACAATCTACAATCTCTCAAGTATTATTCTTCTTGATCATTTTAATCTCATCTTGCATTGCCTTGACCCATACTTCTTGTTTTGACGCCACATCATAGTTTTCAGGCTCAAGCATGGCCAAGTTGCAAGTTTCATAGATATCCACCAATGATCTTACTCTTGTTGGAGTAGATTCTGGTGAAGAAGTTTTTTGTTGAGGAGGTGAAGGTGGCGTACCTGGTTCTTCAGTTCCTTCTTCTATAACCTCTGTGTCTGATTGTGGTATTGGAATGGTAATGTTTTTTCTCTCAACTTGTCCTTCATTCCAATTCCAGCTAGCATTTTCATCAACTTCAACATCTCGGCTAACAACGAGCTTCTTTGTTTGTAAGTTATAAACTCTATAACCTTTTGATTGTGTGCTATATCCCAAGAATATTCCATGTATGCTCTTGTCTTCTAACTTATGTCTCTTTTGAGAAGGAACATGTATGTAGCAGATATATCCAAAAACTCTTAGATGCTTAGCTGATGGTTTTCTGCCACACCAGGCCTCAATTGGAGTTTTGTCATTGACTGCCTTGGTTGGACATCTGTTGAGTATGTAGACAGCAGTGTAAACTGCTTCAGCCCAAAATGTATTAGGCAATCCTTTATCCTTTATCATCGAGCCATCTCCATGACTGTGCGATTCTTCCTTTCCGACACACCATTTTGTTGTGGAGAATATGCGATTGTTAGTTGTCGCTCGATGCCTTCATCTTCACATAACTTATCAAACTCGTGGGAGTTGTACTCTTTGCCACGATCACTTCTAAGAACTTTAATATATTTTCCGTTTTGTTTTTCGACAAAGGTCTTAAACTTTTTGAATATTCCAAAAACTTCCGATTTTTCTTTCATAAAGTAGACCCAAGTCATTCTAGAAAAATCATCAATGAAGAGGATGAAATACCTGTTGTTGTGGAGTGAGGGTGTCCTCATCAGTCCACAAACATCTGTGTGTATCAACTCCAACAAGTCCTCAGCTCTCCAACTTTCTCATGTTGGAAATGTCAATCGATGTTGCTTTTCTAGAAGGCATCCTTCACAAGCTTCATTATTTTCCTTCAAGTGTGGGAGATCTCTCATCATATTCTTCTGATATAACAACTTCAACGCTTGAGTGTTGAAGTGACCAAATCTTCGATGCCATAGCCATGAATCATCAACTTGGACTTTCAAGGCAATGTTATTAGTGCACTTGAAGCTTATTGGAAAGCTTCTATTTCTTTTCTCCATTTTTACTTTGGCTATCTCTTGCCTTTTGTGATTGGTGTCATATATTGAGCATGTGTCTCCTTCAAAGTGTATAATATATCCTTTCTCCAACATTTAACCAATACTCAAAAGATTTTCTTTAAGATTGGGTACTAGTAAGACATCTTTGATGAACCTTGTACCTTTCTTAGTCTCCACCATCACAGTTCCTCGGCCTTTAGATTCCACGACTGAGACATTTCCAGTCGAACCTTTACTTTGACAGAGTCATCAATATCCTTGAAGATGCTCTCATCTTTAGCCATGTGATTGCTGCAACCATTATCCAAGTATCAATTTCTACTCAATTCGTCATTGGAATCTTGGGTGGCATAAAAAAGATGTTGGTCATGGTCACGTTGGTTCGTCTCACACTCATGCTCTTCAACGAAGTTTGCTTGATGCTTATTTTTGCTGTAGCAGTTCTTCTCCACATGTCCAAATTTCTTACGGTGTCCACATTGTGGTTTTCCGCGCCATCGACAATATTTCTCGGCATGATTTGTCTTCTTGCATATGCCACATGAAGGATACTCATCTTGATTTTTCTTTGAGAAACTTCTAGAAATTTCTTTGTTTCTAGAATTTTCTCCACTTCTCTTGTTTCCTCCAAATCCTTTATTTTGAGACCGTAATTGAAGTTTTGATTGAAAGACATTTTCAATTGTATCATCATCATGCCTACTCAACCTTTGCTCATAAGCTTCCAGTGAGCCTATTAATTCTGTCACCGACAAAGTAGACAGATCTTTGGTTTGCTCAATCGTATTAACGATTGCATCATACTTACGAGGAATAGAAATTAGAATTTTCTCAACAATTCTTTTGTCGAGAATATTATCCCCGTAAGTTCTCATTTGACTTACTAATTCTTTTATCTTGGTATAATAGTCTTTTACGGTCTCAGACTCTTTCATTTTTGTTAACTCAAACTCACGTCTAAGAGTTTGAAGTTTAATGGCACATACCTTGTCACTTCCTTGAAACTCCTCCGTTAGTGTACCCCAATCATCTTTGGCACTTGTAGCTCCCATTATTCTTGGAAAGATATTGCCTGCTACCGCTTGTTGCAAAAAGAACAATGCCTTTGAATCTTTTTGTTTATTTTCCTTCAACTCCTTTTTCTGAGCTGCTTTGAGAGTTGAAATGTCTGCAAAAATAGTAAATCCTTCATCTACAATCTCCCATAAATTTTGAGAGCAAAAAAATGTCTTCATTTTAATGCTCCAAAAATCATGGTTTTCACCATTGAAAGTAGGGATAGTCATAGATGATGGTTGAATGATATTAGCCATGTCTTAGGGAAAAAATTTAGAAATGGTGTAGGATATAAGGAGGGTTTGGTTGGAAATAGATGGATAAATTTTCTACGTCCAATATATGATCGAACGTAGCTCTGATACCACTGTTAGTATTTTAGGTAGTAGTGTTAGTTTAGAGTGTAGTTGGATAGTGTAGAAGACTTTAGTTGATAGTTGGAATATGGTAGTAAGTAGTGTGAGGACTTGGAGCAAGAATAGATTTTATTGCTCTTCAAATTGGATTGATTTCAAATGAGTACATGCTTGCCTATTTATAGTGTGGATGTCATATTCTAGATACTTCTTTCTAGATCTTTCATTACATTTCCTACAACATGTGTAGTATTAATTAAATCTAAAACATACTAAACTATTCTAGAGAAATCTAGACATGTACATCAATTCTTAACATTCTATATGCATCACATTTTAATAGTTCTCATAATCATGCTTATGATCTTTCTCAAAACTAGCCCTATTGTTACTACCTTGTATTGAGAAAGGGGTTTCCACCTTTTGTGAATGATGATTGAGTTTCTTCTTAAGAAAGTGAGGTCTCCGGTGACCACCCAATGCGTTTCCGCTGCTAAAAAAATTTCCACAAATATTGCACTTGTGCATAGATCCTTGAATAGAAATCTCATGCTTGGCATCATCTTCATCACTTGATAGCGAAAATGAAGACTTTTCCATCCTCTTTTCCGACTCTTTATAAGTATTCGGTGAGATCTCCGGTGAGGAAGAGGTTTCTACCTTTATTTTCTTAAGAAAGTGAGATCTCCGGTGACCACCCAGTGCTTTTTCGTTTCTAAAAGTTTTTTTTACAAATATTGCACTTGTGTGTAGATTCTTGAGAGGAAACCTCGTGCTTTGCATCATCTTCACCACTTGGTAGTGAACAAGAAGACCCGTTAATCCTCTTGTCAGACTCTTCATAGGCTTTCTCATAATCATGCTTAGGAACTTTAGCCATCAATCTGAGAAGAAATAAAAATAAATAATTAGAAGAACAAACAAAAAGAACGATGACAAAGAGAGCTAATTTGGCTACAACTTACGGTGATGAAAAAAAATAAAGTTTTTTTTTTTTGCTTTTTGAGGATATGAAGAAACAAAGTAGAAAGCGAACAAACTGAAACTATATATGCGAAAATTTATTTATATGAATTTATTTAATAGACACAGTATATTAATGTTGATATTTTAAAAATAGTCACGAGTTTTCAAAATTTTATGTGCATAAAAAATTGTTTTCGCATATATAAGCAAATAAAATACATAACTGGTGTGGCTCAACAATTTAACAAATTTTTGTTTATATAAGAAAAAAAAATTAATAGAGACATTACATTATTACTCATAATTTTCATTTAATATCTATAAACATTCTACAATATTAACAATATAATTATTTTTTTATATAATTATCTCAATGTTACGGATCTTTTACTAGTAATAATAATAGTTGTTACAAGGATAGTATAACCAAATAATAATAAAAGTTGTTACAAGGATAATATTGAGATTTTAAATAATAAATATTTAACTGGTGTCTATTAAAAAATTTCAAAATATCTATATATGAGAAAGTCAATGTGCTAAAATTTTGAAAACATATGACTATTTTCAAAATATCAACATTAATGTACTGTGTCTATTAAATAAATTTTTATTTTATATTTAAAACACCGTTAAATATTTAAATCGCACTCGTTGAGGAATTTATATGCTTATATATGCAGAAGAAATTTTTTTTGTACCGATATGTGATAGTTGATGTGATAAAATTTTGAAAACTCGTGACTATTTTCAAAATTTCAACATTAATGCAGTGTTTCTATTGATTAAATTTTATTTTATATGAAAAACACTATTCAATATTTGCACCGCTCCCGTTGCAGATTTTAAATGTTTATATCTGCAGAAACAAATTTTTATATACATATATGAGAAAGTCGATATGATAAAATTTTGAAAACTCGTGACTATTTTCAAAATATAAACATTAATGTAGTGTGTCTATTAAATAAATTTTATTTTATATGCAAAACACTTTTCAATGTTTGTATAACTCCTGTTGTAGATTTTAAATGTTTACATCTGCAGAAACAATTTTTTATATAGATATATGAGAAAGTCAATGTGATAAAATTTTGAAAACTTATGACTATTTTCATAAAATCAACATTAATGTAGTGTGTCTATTAAATATATTTTTATGTTATATATTTAAAACACCGTTAAATATTTAAACTGCACTCGTTCAGGATTTTATATGTTTATATATGCATAAGAAAAAAAATTTGTACCGATATGTGATAGTCGATATGATAAAATTTTGAAAACTCGTGACTATTTTCAAAATATCGACATTAAAGAGATCATGAGTTTTAATAAGGACGATTATGAAATTTTGTTGTACTTTGATTTTTATATATTGTTAGTAGATGTTAGTAGATATGAACATTATCCGTAATTAATTTTTTAAAAAACAAATAAATTAGTTTTATAGTTATCCGTGGAAATTGCTTACACTTGTGATGAACATTCTCCGTAATTAATTTTTTAAAAAACAAATTAATTAAATTTTGCAAAATGACTATTATGCACATAAAATTAAGAATATCATGAGTTTTAATAAGGACGATTATGAAATTTTGTTGTACTTCAATTTTTATATATGTTAGTAGATTATATATTGTCAGTAGATTAGTAGATGTTAGTAGATATGACCATTATCCATAATTAATTTTTTAAAAAAAGAAATAAATTAGTTTCATAGTTATCCATGAAAATTGGTTACACTTGTGATAAACATTATCCTTAATTAATTTTTAAAAAACAAATAAATTAAATTTTGCACAATGACCATTATGTACGTAAAATTAAGGAGATCATGAGTTTTAATAAGGACGATTATGAAATTTTGTTGTACTTCGACTTTTATATATTGTTAGTAGATTATTATTATTATTATGTTATATTATCCTTGTAACAACTTTTATTATTATTAAGTTATATTACCGTTGTAACAACTTTTATGATTATGTTATCTATCCCTCTTATTTGTTATATGTAAAAACAAACATCATCTTATATTTAATTAAGTTTAAGGGTAAAACAGTAAATTAATTTTAAAATCTCTCCGCTTTCCATGTGAACCAAACACATTTTTAATTAAAATTCCTCTCGTCCCCTCCCCTCCCCTCTTTTGAACCAAACATATATTTAATTAAAATATATCTCCTCCCCTCCCCTCCCCTTCCCTCCCCTCCATTAAATTCCCTCCCCTCCCCTCCCATCCGTTGAACCAAACGGACCCTAACAAACAAAAAGAACGATAATAGAAAGAGCTAATTTGGCTACAACTTACCGTGATGAATTAAATAAAGTTTTCCTTTTTTTTTATTTTTTGCGTTTTGAGGATATGAAGAAACAAAGTAGAAAGCCAACAAACTGAAACTGATAAACAAATAGACTTATTAGCTAGGGTTTTTATCTGTAAAAAAAAAAGGGTTTTTATCGGTCTGAAAGTGACAAGAATGGAAGAATGATTAAAAACCTGAAACATGGGCCGGAAGGAATAGGGAAAGGTGTAATTTGCAATTAATTCTATTCAATTTTTCAAAGGTTATTTTTAGGTGACAACTTGGGTACCCATCAATAAAAGGTGGGTAACACAACCCATGCTGAGTTGGCACCAATCAAAGTTATTTGTTTATTTTCTATTATTTTTAGTGTTATATAAATACATTGTTTTGATTGGGCCAACTCACCATGGGTAGTATTACCCACCTTTTATTGATGGGTAAACAAGAATTTCCCTTATTTTTATAACAGATTTTAATACCAATTAATTCGGTTTTTTTTAAAAAAAGAATACTCCCTCCGTCCCTTTTTATAGGAATAGTTTACAAAAATCGCGGTATTAAGAAAAGTGTTTGAAATAATAAACTTTTCATAAATGTATGTTACTATTACCAAATTACTCTTTGTGTATAGAGATATTTAATGTTAACTTTTCATATTTCAAAGTATATTGATAATATTAATGAGGGGTGTATGTGGAAAAAGAGTAATAAATGCATCTAGAAATTTGTAGATAGTCTTATATTTAGGGACAATTTTTTTTTGTAAAGTAGTCTTATAAAAAGGGACGGAGGTAGTACTAATTAATTCGTTCCTATTTTTCATTAACCATTTGTGGTTTATATCGATGTCTTTGTGATAGTCACCGTCTTTGTGAAAAGTTTATCAATTTGGTTGCTCGTCATGTGACAAGAACATAAAGACAAGGATAGGGACCAATTTCAAATATTAATAGAGTCAGAGACTAATTTGAGAATGACTTACAAAGATAGGTCTTATGTGGGAGTATTTTAGCAACATGCATCTTTAGGTGTATTTAGCCACTTTTTAGTTATCACTTGCTAAAATACTCCTTCTAAAAAATAAGTGGGTGTATTCTAGCAAATGCCTATATGAGTTGCTAGCATACACCCACTTATTTTTTAGAAGGTGTGTTATAGCAACATACACCTCAAGATGTATTTATCAACTTTTTAGTTATAACTTGCTAAAATACTCCAAAATAAAAACTAGTGGGTGTATATTAGCAAATCTATATATATATATATATATATTATTTGAACAATCATTTATATGATAACTTATGAGACAACCATAGCTTTACAAAGAAAAGCGGGTATTAGCACGAAAACTAAAGCAATAGAGAGAAAAAGTAAAAACATAGTGTAAGTATGAAAGAGGAAATTGTCACAAAATGGTTGTACAAATATCATTTCTCATATATATATATATATTAAAAATAGGGACTAAAAGTTGAAGGAAAATTTTATAGGGACCAAAAACATATTTAACCCTAAAAATTATAAGGTATCATTAACTCTATTATAAAATTATAAAAATTTAATTGTTAAAAAAATTATGAAAATTTATATTTATATAAAAACATTCAAAGTATTTCTTTATTTCATATAAGCCACCTTAATAATGGTCGAGGTGTCGAGCTAATGACGTTAAACAAGCGCTGCATGTGAGGCAACTCACATAAGATTTAAATATTCAAGTCAGTTTTCAATGCCATTTACTTTAAGATTCTTGTCAAAACATTCACTTGCTTGAATTGTTGTTATTACCCGTAATCTTGCTTGTTTTAAATTATTGCATGAATTACATAATCTTTCCATTTCAAAAAATTTAAATTGTTTTTCGTTTTAGAAAATCATTTTAGACCATCACAGATGAAGGCTAGATTACCCCTGAAGTTCAAAAACACGATAACTATTAGGACTTGTTGCGGAAGATACTCATCATAATCGCCATCTGATCTTTTTTGTATAGCATAACCGATGGGACTTTGAGCCAAATATATTCCACTTTTCTACTATACTTGTTTCTACATGTGTGTTCCATGTTGGAATGTTATTTTTGCTCGGACTTGCAGCCGTTCTCTATGGACAATCAGTCATATTTTATATACATGAGATACTTGTTTGGTACCTTTAACCTTTTTCCAGCCCCTCGAATATTTATTATTATCCTTTGTGAAACCCATTTAAACCTTCATATGCAATTTTTCTTTGTCGTTGCTAGGTGATGAATATGTAAAAAGTTTTGAACCTAAATTAGACTTTTGGAGCATTTTAAAATTTCACGAAAGAGTATTTTAAAATTTGTACCACTATTGTATTCTTAAATTTTAATTTGAAACTAACTTACTCCTACAAAATTGATCTATTATATTAGAGTTTTTTTTAAAAGAAATCTATTAGATTAGAGTTGTCTCTTAGGCACCGTTTGGCCAAACTTTTTTCTATTTCTCTACAATTTTAAGGAGAAGGTAGGCCAAACACAATATCTATTAAGTACTTACTAACAAAATATTTTAAACATTTTTTTCCTTCAAAATATATTTTAACATTTTTATTTATTATATATTTGTAGAATATTTTGTCAAACATCTTTTAACTTAAAAATAACTTTAAAACTAAAAAAATAATAAAGTACCCAAACAACTTTAATTTCTTTCTTAAAGCTCTTAATTTTAACTTTGTTTTAAAGTATCTTTTAGACTGTAAAAAAGTTAAATCAAACGATGTCTTATAATAACTACTATCGAGATTATATCAATATCTAATTTGAGACCTTGAGCTTAACCCTTGATCATTATACTTTACAATTCGTGTTGGACGGTTTCAAAAATGGCCCATACGGGTAGAGCTGTCTCCAACTTATAACTACCTTTTTTTTGTTTAGTCAAAAAAACATAACTATTGTTTTTGCCATATCTCCATGTAATGCGGAATTGTCATCTTGAACCACACAAATCTATGAAGTTACTCTTGGCTTGCAAAATTTCTCCAATCCATCTCGAAATTACTCATTTACATTCAGTAACAGTTAACTGTCGTTCAAGATATTATTTAAATTGGTTAAACTGATTTAAAAAATGGTATAACCGATCTAAAAAGTGTTGAACGGTACTTAACTACTTCTAGAGAGCCCAACGACAGTTAAGTGCCGCTCGGGGAAGGCTTGGAAAAATTTTGGAAGCTTCAAAAGTAACTTCTCAAATCTATTGGCTACACTGGAGTCACCAAATCAAGCCTGATGGAAAATCTTTTTAACAAAATAGAATTTGAAAATTCAAATACAACAATTTAGAAATTCAAAACCAACAATTTTAAGACAGAACAATTGCAATTCCATATGGACTCAACCTGGTAAAAACTTCGGTAGGTGAAAATTCCATATGGAATTACAATTGTTCCGTCTTAAAATTGTTGGTTTTGGATTTTCAAACTGTTGTATTTGGATTTCCAAATTCTATTTAAAAAAAAACTGATCTATCGAAGTTGTTTCTAGGTTTAGTCACTTTAAGACGTTTCGTGGCACCGTCCAAAATTGTGCAAGACAGACTATCAACCACGCCGCCTCCAGGATAAAACAAACACATCTACAACTGTGCGACTAACTATTGCATTGTAGCTAATCGTTTGAGAATTACACCTCCGATATGGTACTAAGACCACTCATATTTTAATAGTGAAACCAATCAATTATGGTACTATGATCATTCTACTATGGTATTGTGACCACTCAAATATAGTGTTATCATCATTCTAACATTTAACATCCCCAAATATCAATTTGGTATTTCAACCACTCAAATATGGTGCCCCGCCACCATTCTAACATTTAAATTCTATATAAAATCGAAGAAACATATATTTTTAAGATCATTCTTAATTTTTGAAGGGACATTATACCTCAAAATGGACTATATATTATTGAATGAACTATGGTCTGAAGAATACTCTTAATTCAAAAGGGACAAAAAAGGAGATGAAGAGAAGAAAGACTCGTCAAAACAAGCCAGAGAGGGAGAGAGAAGAAAAGGATTCAAAGTTTCAGAATACTTTTCGGTGTGTGGAATGAACTATGCGAGAAACTTTGGGAACAAGTAATTCAAATATTACTTTGGGATTAAGTAATTCACATATTAGATTTAGTACAAAAATATCTCAAATTGAGTACAAAAAAATTTCAGATTGCGTTCCAATATAAAAATTTCAGATTGTGCACCAAAATATTTCACATAATTATGTACCCTCCTTAGAGATACACCCCCACTATATAAACACTACTAATATGTGTGATTCATCCAATGTAGGACTTCCACTTTTTCCAATTCACACAACACTTATTCTAACCAATCTAAAATATTGTGTTTAGTCTTGTAACTCAATTTCCACACATGTTTCAGCACCATTAGACTGAGAGTAAAGATTGAATCATCAACATTCTTATCACTTGACTTTAATAGAGAGGATGACTAATATAAATTAAATTTTTTAAAACAATCAATGTTAATATTGTACGTAATTATTAACATTAGGTTGAGAGTGGGGATTGAATCATTGACATTCTTATCACATTACTCCCTTTAACTCCAACCACCAAAGCAAACTTAATTCCATCAACGATACTTGTTGAGAAAACCAAAGAAACGTGTTATGGTCTTGGAAATTAAAAAATAATATATATTGGAATTAAAAGTATGAAGTAAAATATTACATATGAAATTTTTTTTGAAAGAAAGTTGCTTATAGCATTTCATTAATAATAATCGTTTCAATACAACGTGGGATTACATAATAAATAGTGGGACTAGCTGAGGAAGTGGCTTCTCTTGCCAAAGCATGAGCCGCCGCATTCCCTTGTCGTCTGATAAACTCAACCCTGGAGTTTGTAAAAGAGGAAGAGAACAACTCCCTGCAAGCCGTGATAAGACCACCAAATTCAGTGACGTCCGTGAGCCGAGAATGAAAAGCATCTCTAGTAACCTTAGAATCGGTCTCGAAGTCAACATTATCAAATTGCATATCATGCAACCATTGAAGCGCATGAAAAAGACCCAAAGCTTCACCAATTTCTACAGGATAGATCTGATTGAAGTGGAGCGTCTTAGCTAACACAAAGGTCCCTGTATCATCCCGCAAGCACACACCAATACATGTCCGTTGAAATTGTTCGGAGAAAGCTGCATCAATATTGCATTTGAAACGTCCAAGGCTAGGTGGCAACCATTGCCGGACGACAACAGCAGTGCGCGCGGGATGCTGGGGCGGGGCACGCCGGGAAAGCGTGCCAACAGTCATCTGTTGACCGTCCCTAAGCACCTGCAAGCTCGACTGATCACTATTAGCATCATGCCAATCATCAATTAAAGAGCAAGCACGATCAACAACAACAACACTAGACTCGTTAATATCCTCCCAAATTTTCAGATTCCGATGTTTCCAAAGGCTCCAGCAAAGCGCAGCAAAACGTTGTTGCAAATTCGGAGGAAAAGTTTGGAGAAGGAGGAAAATAGCATTAACAGCAGTCACTTTGAAGAGATGAGTTATTGATGTCAAGCCAAATCCCAGCAGTGGTCCAAACCTGAATCGCAAACGGACACTCAAAGAAAAGATGGTGCAAATCCTCATGGTCAGAACTACAACTGACACACCTCGTCGGACACGTAACACCCTTATCTTGCAGTCGAACACGAGTGGGGAGACAACCTAGAAAACAAGATATTCATATTTGACTCTTCTTTTAGAGAAATATTTTTTTGACAATTTTTAATTGTCCAACATCTTATATGTATACGTTGTATATATCATTTGGTTTTTTAATTATTTTTTCTTTTTCCAAGTCACATCAATAATTATAAATGATTTATTTTTATATAGAAGTCGGAATATGTTGTCATTTTGTAGTTGGTCAAATAACACTACTTCTTAAAACGCTTTTTCAAAATATCAAAAGCAAAACAAGTTTAGCAAATAAATTTTAAAAACGTTGTTAATCTAGGAAAACAAGCTTTTAATAAAATAAAAAACAATAAGAAGCTGTTAATAAAAAAAAGGAATATTCACTGTACTAAAATATAAATTATTTGTCCATAAAAAAATATAAATTATTCAATAGTTTTTAAATAAAAATTTAAAATTGAATGTTTCTTAACTAGATCATTTGCTTTTAGTAAAAAAAAAAAGGGAAATAATATTTGAATTGTCAGTCAAGTTTCGTCTAATATATCCCGTACCATGTAGCAATGCTAAAAAAAAACTAAATCTCCTTCAAAAAAAAAAAAAAACTAAATCATTCCCTAAATAGACTTTAATATTTATTTATTGGACAGCTACACGAATAAACATAAACAGGGACCACAAAGTTGTGATTGAGCCAGGTAGAAGCATCACTGTCATGAGCAGAACGGTGTTCCTGCAGCGATGGAGAATTCCATTTTGCAATTTTTTTTTATTACACAAGTTGACGAGCAAGACGAAGAAGGACCTATGATTGGAAGTATAAAGTATTGCGTGGCTCTGCCTCACCTAATTACTTCATTTGTAAAGGCTCATTATTTTTCATAGTCGTTGGGCCTAATCCACATTTTTCTTTGGTACTAAAATTGGGGATGCAGCATAAGAAAAAAGGAAAATAATCTATGCACACCGGTATTTATTCTCCACCATGAGAGAGAAAGAAATAAAAAGAATAATGTGATATATTTATAAACTAGGGTTTATTATCCGTTTAAGTAATACATTGAGAATGTTCTCAAGGATTGTATTTATAGCCTTCTAATTGGGCTTGTTTTCGTGCCTTAGGCCCAAGTTCAGTAGACGAGCGCTCTAGGAGCTTCTAGGAGGTCCTCGGATATTAATGTTTCTAACTTCTAAGACCTCCGAGCGCTTCTAGGAGCTTTCTATCTCTCTCCTTTGAAATGTAATGACTTGTAGATATTGATGGAACATCTAGTAAATTTGTAAAAGATTTGCATTGAAGGGGTTAAATTCTTATATATTGATATTTAAAAATTATAAATGGTGGGATTGTACATGTAAAACTCATTTTTAGAGTTCTTCATTGGGGATGTATACCCATGTAGGAATGACTGACTATTTAGTTTAGTGCTAATTAAATGAAGTAATTCATTGAGGTTGTATTTGCATTATTCTTTTGTTAGTTAAATAACCTTGAAAAGTCTCAACCTGCTTATAAATCACATTGTTTGGTATACATTATATAATAATAATCACATATGCTTAACAAACCATTGGTCTAATTATATTCGTATTAGCTTAAGAAATCATGTGCACTAATTATTTATCAGTTAGTTGTAATGCTAGGCCTAACATGCTAAACCTTCCACTATCCTTAACGGATTAGCAGATTAGGTACCGGCAAATGAAACTGTAATTAGTTGTCATCCACGCTTCATGTCTTCCTTCAATTTAAGAAACACAAACATGCCATGTGCAATAATAATTCCTCCTCCCACAATCATGCAATACTCAAATTTTTCTCTATTCTTTGCTTTTCTCTTTTTTATTCTTCTGGTAGTATTCATTTTCCTAAATAATGAGTGTATCAGTATAGTTCATCGTAAGTTGTAAAATAAGGAACGTATATTGTTCTATAACAAGGAATTTGACACGTGAAAATTTATTTATTTTCGATTATTGGTGGTGTAAACATGAGAAAGGCTATTATGAACGTCTCAATGAAATTTTCATATGTACACACACTCCGTTTTTTAGTCTAGCAAATGAGAAATAAGTGCAATCCAATTGAGTGTCTTAACCATTTGATTATAAGTTCGATTTTGACATATGCGTATAAAAGAACACTCGTTGATAGATGTGAAACTCTTAAATAGATCTCGATACCTTTGAAGGATTAATTTCTAGCTTCCTGTGAGTATCTTGGGCAAAAATAATGAGAACAATTTTGATTAAACTAGAAGACGCCCTCATGCAATAAATATGCATGGGAACCATTTTTTTAACTGTGATCCTTTCCAGCTTTACAAGCTGTATATATGTTATGCATAAATTCAACATACTGTTCACTCAAATTCATTTCTCACCAATTCAGGGTAAAATCAAATAGCTTCAACAATAGTAAATAAACGAGAGCTTGGAATCTCATATTTAATCACAAATTAACACTACCGTTGATGTCAATCATTAAGTACTGATAGGGAAAAAAATTCTAAGCGTTGTTATCTGAATTTTGAACTTTGCATATGTATAATAACGTACTACCAATCTACCATAAGTAAACAAAAATCATAAAAAGAATATTGTTATATATTTTTAATCAACAAAAAAAAGAAAGAATAAAACTAAATATCTACTGCGAGAGGGTAAGAGTATTGAGCAGTAGAACACGTGAATTGATCAAAGCCCTGAAAACTTTGTCACTAACACTTTCAATACCGCAAATATTTTCCTCTAAATTACGCATTCTCTTCAAAACCGATCTCACTTCTTCATCTCCTTTCTTTTTCAAATTCCCAATATTTTCAACCTCATTCAAAACCTTCTGAATTTCTTCAATCCCTTCTAACTCCTTCTTCACGCTCCCACCTTTTCTAACCATTTTCACCCATGAAAATCTCTTTGAAGCAAATGACATTGATACCCCGTTGAAAAGTGCAACGGATACAGAAACCGTTAAACTCATAACATCTTCAATCACACGTCCAAGTTCAACACTATCTGAAATGGACAACAACGTTGGTGAAGATGAATAAACAGGAACATGCAATTGTTGTTGTTGTGTGACATTGAGATTCACACAACGGATTCCAGAAACTAGTTTCTCAATTTCCTTACTTAACTTCTTCTTAGCTTTTAAATATATAACTAACTTTGATTCATCTCGCTTTCTTATAGCAATTTGAACTGAGGAATGTTCTTCTTTAAGGGATAAAATCGATGTTTGGAACATTCCATAAGCGTCGACGAAGCGAAGAGAATATTCTAGAAGCTTCTCGACCCAAATAGGGTGGTAACGTAGGGATTCTTGTGTTTGAGGTAGTTGGAGAATGTCTTGAAAAGTTTCGTGTGTTTGTTTGAGAAGAGTTAAACCGTTGGAGAGATTTTTGGACGTTAGTGGTTGAGATTTTGAAGTGGAATTAGTCCAGGATTTGAGGCCGTTAATCTCATCTTTGATCTGGGAAATTAACGGATGAGATCTGCAGGGAAGACTTATGGATCTGATGTGGTGTGATATTTGTGGTTTTTGTGATGGACGGTTGGGATTTTTGTTTGGAAATGAAACTGAACGCCGAAAAACACCTACCATTTTTTAAACTTTTTTTCTTCTTTGTTCTAACTAAGTGGCGTGAAGAAGAATTGTCAAGAGAAAAGAGCTAGAGAAATTGTTACGTGCTTTTGTGAGAATGAAAGGATTTTATTTCTAGTATTTATATGCATGTTTATTGTTTACACATGCACACGAACGAGTGAGGACATAGATGCCAGCTTTTTGCGTTAACTATCGAAACTTTTTGTCTGAAATAATGTGTGATTTAAATATTAAAATTGATTGAAGTTCTTATTAGACATGTGATTGAGATAAAAACCGCGTGCAACGGCGTGGTTTCTCTTGTAATATCTGAAGTGGAATCTTTTATGTTTCTGGTTTACCCGGTGATTCTTCATTTTTCAAAAGCCAAAAATACTCCGAAGGTCCTTTAGATCCTTTATCTTTTTTTTTTTTAAACTAGTCTTTTATCTTTTCAAACGCTTGCAACTTTAACCTTTTTTTGTCTCAAACCAGTTCTTTATTTTTCCAAACGCTTGCAACTTTAACCCTTTTTACAAGGCTGTTTGGAAAGATAAAGGACTGGTTTGGGACAAAAAAAAAAGATAAAAGACCTGAGTGTTACAAATAAATAAGATAAAGGACTTGGTGCATTTTTGCCTTTTTCAAACATTTAATTTAACGCGTGTGAGTTGTAAAATACAGAGATGTAGTAGTATTTGTATTTGGCAGGTGCACACACTTGGAAGTCAAAATTGGTCTGATTGATTATCAATCTGATTTATAATTTCTAAGAAGATAATGTGAAAATCAAGAATAGTTGATTTATAATTTCTAAGAAGATTATGTAGAAATCAAAAATAGCACGACATATTGTGAAAATTCATTTTGAAGTCACAGCTAATTTGCTTGCTTTGAATAAAATTAAAACAGCACACTGGCTGTGATCTTTTTTTTTTTTTTTTGTGCAGCAAAGAAAGGTCTCCTGAGTAAATTATCCACTCAGCTGGAATTATTGAAATAAAAATAAAAATATCGATGTGCTATATACAGTAACTTATAAGGAACATAATGCCAACAATAATGTTCATATATGCTTTGCTCACTGCATAATTAGTGGGGTCAGAGGGGATCATAGGATCTTCTTCATGAATTATTTTATCAAACTTTTTTTTAAGAGTTAAATATATATTTTATTCTTATAAATATAGAGTCAAAAATATGTTTTGCTAACAAGTGTCCTTAAAAATATGAATTATAAATATGTTTTAGGACACTTGTTAAAGATTCAAAAATAAAAAGAATTTATAACTTTCATGTAGGTAAAATTGCTTTTTGATTTTTCAAATTATAGAATACACAAATCTCAAAATAAAAATCAAAATGTAAAATTTCTTATCAAGGACCCTAACAGCATTCACATCGGTAGACTTTTACCGTGTCTTAACTAAGACACCAGGTGTCAAACAAACACAATATTTCACATTTTGTTCCCCTGCACAACATCGTGCTTTGCTGGATTTTAAAATTAATATAAAATTAAAATTTGACCTTAAAAGGTGTTATATATTAATATAAAATATAAATATGGGGTATATTGTAGGTTAAGTGGGACCTATTTTAGAGTTTTTAGTGGGTAGCATGAATATTTAAAAAATTTATATGAGTAGTTTAAATAATTGGGAAGTGTACAATAGTATAAAATGTTAAGTGAGGTCCATTTAAACAACCAAATTGAATGTTTTAGATGTGTATGTTCTAAATGCACTTGTTAACATTTTCTTTTTTATTTTGATAAGTTGTCAATTTATAAAGGCAATTTAACAATGATAATACATATCCTTTAATTAAGGGTGGCACAATCAAATTGAAGGCCCCGATAAAATATTAAAAATGGTGTCCTGATAAAAAAAACATATTTTTTTAAAGAGTCATCATATATTGAAAATGTAAATAACATCAGATAAAACTCAATTTTTTTCAAAAGAGTCTTCTTGTTTAGCTTTTACCTACATAGAATATCACAGGTGGAGAAACTAAATAGGTAGTCTGAATATCAATAAACTTTTACATATTGATAGTTGACATTTTGTGACAATTTTGTTCTGTTACCGGAAGTCAATTTTCTTGTTTTGGATATATTAAACTGGAAAATTTGAGGCCATGTTGTATTAGTCTTTTTGCACCACTTAAGGGTAGCCCTGTCTTTAATATAAAAAATAGTTTATATAATAAAATAAATTAAAAATGTTCTTGTAAAAAGAGAGATATATTTCTCTCAAGTGTTATGTCTATAGGGAATGAGTTAATAATATTTCATTTGACGAGTGACTCTTGAATATTTCATCTTGGTTCAGGTTTATGGAGGAGTCTAGAACATCTCAACGAATCTAATCGTGGGAGTATTGTCTTAAAAACTTCTTTTAACGAATTGAACTTTTTTTCCTGTTATCTTGTTTTTTAAAGGTTTTGTTTAACATATTATAGATATGGATTTTCCACCGTCATTTAACAATGATCGAAAACATATGGGACATATAAGATAATTCATCCTTCTCAACTAGATTTTCCCTGTATTTTCTTAAAAAGGGTAAGTCTTTTACCATTTAAGCCAAAAGATTGTTGGTGATGAACTAAACTTTAATTCCATACTTATCTTGGTCATTTCCAAGATTGATATTGAATTTTTCGAAGAAAAAAAGAAGGAACTGATATTGAAAACCTTGCCTTGACCAGAACAATTTTCAAACTTTGCAAGAAATATATCAAATTTCTTATCACCATAGGCACTGTACTGTGCACATGTAGTGATATAATATGAAGAAAAATACAGATTAAAAAATATCCGACGAAAATATCAAAAGGAATTAAAAATAAAAATGTTTTTTAAAGGACAATTTGATTTTTTATATAGAAATTGTATACTGCTACAATTCTTGAGTTGAATGACAAAATTTTGTATATCACTCCACTTGTTAACTCTCTCTTACCCAGCATTAAAGAGTTAAACATTCGATGAGATAGTCTGAACAAAGATTTATAAATGGTATAATCCCGACGCCACAAGTCAGTTTTCTGAGTCTATGTTAGAGTCAACCACAAATTTTCATACAATATCAATACACTATCAGAACTTGTTACAATTTAAAAAAGTTCTCATTTTTAGAGTTGGCTTTAAGTTTCAACGATTTTATATCCACGCACTAAATTCAATAATGATAGACATAAAAAGATGTACTAAAGAGTACTACCTCCGTTCTTTTTTAATTGTCACTTTTTGACATTTTACACAAACCAAGATAATCAATAAATATTACTACTTTTGATACAATAATTTATATTTTTACTATAATAATTTTATGAGTAAACCCTCATTTTCGTCCTTGAAAGTGACACTCGCCATCGGACACATCTATGAATCAATGAAAATTATTAAAAATTCCTTTAATGTTAACTATGTTAATCATTTTAATCCAAAACGTTAAACATCAGTTAAGTGTGATGATCTGTCTTGTAACTTTGCTGATGCGGCATCTGACTAGAAATATTATAATGATTGGTTGGATTTTTTCTTTGACAACTTGGCTTTTATTTTAATTAACATTAATTTAGAAAATAAAATATCATAAAACATGAAAAATTCATCAGTTCTGGGTAACCTATCAAACCCAGAATCAAAACTCAAAAGTCACCACTATCTTCTCAAATAACCTAAATCTTCACAACCTCTCAAACCTAGAATCCATGACTTTTCAATCTTCTTACAAAAACTCTTCAATCATTTTCCTTAGATCCATCTTCTCACCCTCTTAAACCCAGAATGCATCTAGAAGAATAGATTTTCACATTCACAATTTCTACTGATATTTAGAAGAAGAAGAAGAAGAATAAAAATCGATACCACTGTTTTAATTTATACTATCTCCGATACTTCTTTTATGAGATCCTTATTTTCGAATTTCTCAGATGAGTTTTGAACTAATGGCGTTTGGGTCTTTGATTCTAGTATCAAATTTGATTCTTTTTTATAGAGTTATGGTTTTGTGGGTTTTGGTTTTGAGCTGATTGAAGGAACTAACGTCACCCCATTCACTCACCCATCTTCATTTTTAAATTGAATTTCGGATTGGAGGATTTTTGGTTGTTTGTTTTAGAGAGCTTGGACTATTTTAGGAGCTGTTTGTTTGTTTGTTTGTTTTTTTTTTGCCATTTCAGCTTCAAATTAGCGTTTGGTTTTTCATTTAGGGAGTGAGTGAGATCATTTCTAGTGGATGTATGTGTAGCTTGTTGGGGTGTGTTTCAAAATTATGTGGTTTTTGTACATATGGAGCTACAGAAACCATAAATCGATTGAGATTTTTGCTTATTTCAAGTATGTTCTGGAAGTGAATTTGGGGTTATGATATTTGTTATCTAGTTTAGGTTGCCTTATGAGAAAGAATGAACTTCGAATAAGTGAATGTTGTAAAGTTTGTGGTGTGTTAAAATTGGAATTGTGTTACAATTAGAACCCAGAAGTTGTCTTATGAGAAAGGATGAACTTTGGTTTACATTGTTTCTTTTGTTGTTAATTTTTTGGGGTTTTTTAAATCTTTCTTCTATTTGGTTATGGAGTTTTGGGAAAATTTAGAATTTTTTTGTTGATGATAGCTTGGGATTGTTGGATTATGGATTTTGAGTTGGAGATGAAGATGAAAATAAAGATGATAAATCAATTCCGATTTTGATTTTTTGGGTTATCTGAATGAATATGAAAATTTCTGGGTAGAGATGTTGGAGAATATGAGTTTATAAGTTGTGCTGGAGAAGAAGGAATCAGAGGTGTTGGAGAATATGAAGGCCATAACATAATTATGGTCATTTTGGTCCCTCTCGCCTACGTGGACATCCATCAATTTAGTCATTTGCCTGCGTGGAAGGCCAATACAGCAGCTGAAGTGGCAAGTGTAACAGACACATCAGCACCATCAACATCAACTTAACAGGTTGGATGCATTTGACTAACGAATCAAACAATTGGGGAGTTTTTGGTTCATTAAATTGATCTAGGGACCAGGAAGATAGCGAGTGACACTTTCAGAGACCTATATGAGGGTTTACTCTAATTTTATTCATTTAATAACTCATTTTATATATTTATCTCTTCACAATAAATAACTAAGGGTAATATTGATAAACAATATTTAATGTTGCATTGAACTTTAAAAGTGACAATTAAATTAAAATAAATTTTTTTTTCAAAAGAGATACTTAAAAAAATGGAGGGAGTATCATATTAAATGAGATTAAGTGAGAATAATCTTCAGCAGGTTAATCTAAGATGTCTACTCTAACCGAGCACCAGGTTAATCTTATTTCGATTGAGATCTTAAAATAATATTTTTACATAAAGAATTCATGTATGCGTAATAGCCTTTGACTGCCCTGTTAATAAAAATCTCTCCACACCTCCTTTAATTTATTTAAAAAAAAAAAAAAAAGCATTAGGAAGAAAAAAGTAGAAGAATGGATATGGATCGGTCAAAGAGATGGAAGGAGAACATATCGGTTGCGTGGCGTGAAGTTATATTGCCACGTAATTACAAAAGACACTCATCCAATTTACAAGGCCAAATGAAAATCTACATAATGCAATAGGAGTAAGGGTATCTTCAACTTTGTGGTAGCAAGTGAGAGTAGGTGGTGAAATTGAAATTATCAATCATAAATGGAAAAACAGGGCCAGAAAGAGCAAAAAAAACTAGGAGAAGGACCTCAAATCTCAATGATGGAGCCAGTCACACATGGTGCTTATGGTGGTGGAATGTATGGTACAGAAAAAGGGCAACCAGAAAAACAAACCAAACCACCAGCAAGTGAGACTCAAAGTGCTGATGGGCCTGTTGATAAGGACACTATCAAGCCCAAACACAATCCTCCTCCTTCATCTGGGGATCGTGATATAGACATCACTGGCCAGTCCTATATCCAGTAACAACAACATCATATATGTAAATACTTATCATAATTAGTATAATTAGGACGTTACTTTCTGATCTTAAAAAAATATATTAGGACGTTACTTCATCTTTTAAGGGTTTTTTTTTTTTTTGTTTAAGTTTTTGTTTCTGTTTTACTTCCATCATTTCCGTTTCTTGTATTCACCTCGTGTATAAACTGTGTTGATCCACTTCTTAATGTTAATGACCGAAATGAAAGTTTGATTGCCAATTCTACTTTATCTCCCTCAACTTTCTGCGCGATGGTGGCACAAGTATTGATTCATCTTGTGTACGAATCAAATCGAATCGTAATTTATTTATTTTGGTTTGAAAATCGAATGGTAATTTAATCTTTTGCCTAACTTCAATGTTTTATTATGATTGTTTTGTTGGTGTGTCAAATAATTAGTGTTTGTTTATGTCTTTCCTATATAGAAAGAAAGGACCACAAATGCCTCGGGGAGGGAAAGTTAGAGAGAGGCTCTGCCTTCTCTCTAGGATTTTTCTCACCACAAATGCCAACCCCTCCATTTTATTGGAGAACCCAGTCCTTCCGCAATGGAAGTTTGTCTCCCCTCCACAACAGAGGTTCCCCCTTCTCATTGAAGGTCCCTTTTGTTACTTACTGGCCACTTCCAATCGAGATTACGGCTTGCGTACCATGTCACCACCATCACATCTTTTGTTGCCACCGATCCAGATCCACAAAACCCTTTCATCAATAGGACCTCTCTCTTTTGCTCTCAGTACACAACTGAGAAACACAATCTCTGTCTCGACCGAGCGTCCCCCACCGGAGCCGCCACCTCATGTGAAACGGATCTTCCACTTTGGTCCACAGGATCTGCCATCGCCATCTATTTTGAAGATTGTCTTGGCTCCCTAGCTATCCACCATCGTTGCTCAACCTTGTACGGCCACCGCGAAAGCCTCCAGATGAATTTTGAACAGCTTTGAAGGCTACCCTTCTTCGAGATCTGTGTTTCTATCGTCCGTCGCCGAAACCTCCATGGGTGCTTCTCGGCCGCTTGAGTTCTGCTTTATCTCTGGTGTGCTTGATGTTGTTGTGTTTGTGTGTTATTTATGTTGTACTGTGTTTTGTGTTTCGTGTACTGTTTTTAAGTTTAGTTGGATTTAAGCTTTTGCGTGAATGGAGCTCGGATAGTAGGCATCGCACAAGTTTCATTAGCCTTTATGAGGATGAATCCAGTTTCACTACCTTTGCCATTTATCAACTGTTTTTTGTCCAGCGAGACAAAGTGAAAAAATCCGAGACCATGTGTAGTCGAAATGTGCGTGATGAGGCAGAAGAAATGATCCGTAATTGGATAGGAAAAAAGACTCTGGATTCTCACATCTTCTTTGTCAGCATTAGAAGATGGAAGTGGTTGATGAATGTGTTGTTAGGTTATGGATTTTGGTTTAAGTTCTCATGTTTGTCTTCAAAGCTTATGTGTACCGCAAATCCTGGTTTATTAGGTCTTTTCCCTTGTATTGGCTCTTTAAAATTGTTGGGGAATACCCCTTCAATGCTGACACTAGCTCCTTGTAATTCTCTCTATTTTGTTGAATGTTAAAGCTATTATTTACCGAAAAAAAAGGAACATTTTCTAGACGATGCCATAATCAGATAGAATACATTTTTTTTACGGTAGATTTCATTTTTATTTTAGGACACATTATATATCAGCTATCTTTCAATGTTTATTATTCAAAACAACTTGAGTTTTCAGAGGTTTATCAAAGATTTGTTTGACCGTTTCAGAGATTTATCAAAGATTTATTTGACCCTTTCAACAAGGTTTTTGGATTGGAGATTAATCTTTTCAAGTTTAGAGCCTTTTATTCTTCAGGCACTCCCCAAGAAAAAATTAACAATCTCACTTCTATCTTCGGCATCAGATGCAAGACATCTTTGGATAAGTATTTGGGTTTTCTTATTCTCAAAGGTCGGCCTAAGAAAAATGACTTCAATTTCATCATTGAAAAAATGCAAACCAGACTTGCGACTCAAAAGAATAAACTTCTCAATAAACCAGGTAGATTGGCGCTTGCTTCATCTATTTTATCATCCATTCCTTTTTACTACATGCATGCGCTTGCTTCATCTGTTCTATCATCTATTCCTTTTTACTACATGCATATTAATTGGCTTCCCCAAAGCATTTGTGATAGCATTGACTAAAACAACCTACAACTTCATTTGGAAGGACTCAAACAATAAAGGTATCCATTTGTTAGGTTCGCGAAAAATTTCTATGTGGCCTAGGGATTAGATAAGCTAGAGAGACAAATATTTGCCTTCTTGGAAAACTCGTTTGGGACTTGATGCAATCCTCCAACAAATTATGGGTTCACCTCCTCTCGAACAAGTATTATGTGGATCATCGTATGCTTCAAGCAAAAGCCCTTAGCAGCAGCTCCCCTACGTGGTCCTCCATCATCCATGCTAAAAATGTTCTTAAAGATGGTTACAAATGGCACCCTGGCAGTGGTTCTTCCTCATTTTGGTTCACTAACTGGAGCAGTCTAGGCTACCTTGGATCTCTTGTCTCTTTCATCAACATCCATGACTTACACCTCATTGTAAAGGATGTTCTCAGCAGCCCCTCTCCTCACTCGCAAGATCTCTACACTCATCTCCCCCAAGAAATTGTTGAGGTTATCAACAACATTCAATTCTGCTTCAACAATTCTATTGAAGATGCGTTTATTTGGTCCCATAACAAGAATGGGGTCTATTCAACCAAAAGTGGATAAAATTGGCTTCTTTCTCATGTTGAACCGGTCACAAATATTAATCTATCTCAATCTTGGTCTTGGATTTGGAAGCTAAATATTCCGAAAAAAATATTAGTTCCTTATTTGGCTTGCTTGTCATGATGTTGTTCTACTCTTTCTCTTCTCCACCATAGAAATATGGCGCCTTCTGCTATTTGTCATAGGTGTGGAAACTATGACGAAACTTTTCTCCATTGCATTCGGAACTGCACTTATTTGTCGAGGTTTGGTATCATATTGGGTTCACTAATCCATATTTCTTCTCTTCTTCTTGCGCCTATGATTGGTTAAAATCAGGATTGATGAGTTCTAAGTTTAATCTCTTCGCAGCGGGTATTTGGTGGTCTTAGAGACATAGCAATCTAGCATGTCTGAACAACGATGTCTGGTCTCTAAATCGGCTCTCTTTCAACATTCAAAGCTCGATAGAAGTCATTAAAAATGCTTTCTCTAAAAATGGTGCTGATGCTTCCTCGGAGCGTTTTATCAAGTGGAACTGTCTAAATCACTCCTGCACCATTCTCAACGTGGACAGGAGATGTTTAGGAACACCACAACGAGCTGGCTTTGGAGGTCTCATTAGAAATTCTGCAGGTTTCTACCTTTCCGGTTTCTATGGGTTCATTCCTAATTCAGATGACATATTACTTATTGAGCTCTCAGCTATCTACCATGGTTTACTGTTGGCTCGAGACATGGATACTCCTGATTTCGTGTGTTATACGGATTCTCTTCTCTGCTTTAAATCTCATTACCGGTCCAGCCATGAAATACAACATTTATGTTGCTCTCATTCAAGACATAAAGGATTTGTTATCCTCCAGCAACTCTTCTATCTTTCACACTATGTGGGAGGGTAACCAATGCGCTGATTTTTTTGCTAAGCTAGGAGCTTCTTCAGATTCTGCATTGTCTATCCACCTGTTTACGCCTGAGGGAATGAGCGATCTGCTTAGAAATGACACTTGTGGAACCTTCTTCCCTAGAGATTATTTGTAGGCATGTTTAGGCTATTTTCTTTTTTCTTTTGTTCCTGCCTTTCTAGTTTCTTTGTTTCTTTCCTTTATCCCTTGTAACCAAAAAAATAAGAGTTGTCATATTAGAAACTCTTAACAACAATACATGTAGAAGAACAAGGAAATTGAGCAGGAGAATATGTAAATGGTGGGCCAATTTGAGTTTTAAAGTGATTTGAAGTTATAAATATTTTGGACAATTTCTAGTAATGATGTGGCTAGTTTGATTCAACTTTGGTGAAAATTAATTGGTTAAATGTTGCAATTTATTCTTCCTATAAAGAAAAAATCTAGTTAATAGAATTTTCTGGATTCAAACCTTATAGTTAAAGTTACATTATAGCTCAGAGAGAATAATCAATCTTGTGTGTTACATGTCTTCTCCAACACAGATTAGTCATTATTTGAGCCACTAAACTACTTCCTCGGTCTCAAAAAAAAATATTATGAGAAGAATTATTATGAGAAGGAAGTACATGCGAAATGAAATCAACTTTGTTGAAGAATGGGTTTACAAATTTCCTCAATGGGAGGGGCATTCCATTGGCCCGTGATATTTTTCAACTGAATAAAATCATGAACGCAATCATCAAATTTTAAAGAGTGAATTTGCTTCCTAGCATTAGGCAAATTTCTTTCCAACAACTCTATCAAAAATCTTCTCCTAACCATCTTCCCAAATTTCACGAGCATCACACAGCTCAGGTGACCCATAGGCCCAATCGGCGGTCAAACCCCAATCCTTCTCAACCCACATCATCACATTCTCCATACACACACCCGAGCAAATAGGCTTGCACGGTCTGCACTAGCTCCGCTTAATGGACCGGGACTAGACAATGCTGCAACTAGTTCACCAGACCGGGCCGGAGGAAAATCGTAAGTCCGGTCCGAAACAATGCAAAAAGGGAGATTTTTTGTGAGGTAGCTTACACTCTGAGTTGTGAGTTGAGCTTTTGAAAGCTGATTCTGAATTGAGGTTTGTGAATCCAGCTGAATTTAGTTTTGGAATTATAGAGAGGCGAGATAATGTTATTGTTGAGGTTCTGAAATCACCGATACCGAACCGGTCATTGAGACCGCCATGTGTTGAACCGGATGGGACAAGGTATACGCCTGGTACGAAATTTTCTGGGCCTAGCGGGCCGTTCCAGTACCCGTCCACCCATGTTCGTATAATCCAATCGTACTTAAAGTTGTTTTTCAGTTGGTGTGATTTTATCATTGTTAGACATCCTTCCACCAGGTTAAAATATTGAATAAGTCCCTACAAAATGCATGCAAGTCAATTTAGTTAAATCTCGAGTAAAATTTGAGAGTATCTTGCAAAATGAGGGAAATAGTGATGAAACCTGGATTCCGTTTGGCGACTTGTGCGCCGTGAGAACACGAACAAAAGACTCATTCTCCTGGAACTGTTGAGGGCGAAATATTTTAACAGCGGCAACATTTGGAGCAAACTTCAGCAATGAGAACTTGAATGAATCTGAGTCTAACGGACTATGCAAGAAAAGATCCGAATTCGGGTACTCTTTCAGTATCATTTCCAATATTGAAGGTCCTGTTAGTTCGAACCTTCTAGCACCACCAACTAAACACACCGCAATTTTGGATCGTAACAATTCATCCTTCGAAGGTGAATTAGCAGTGTTGATGTAAGGAAGGTTGAAAAGAAGATTCTTTACGGAGGAAAATGATGAAAGAGTGTTTAAAGTGGGTGCATGGAAAGAGAAGAATATGATAAAAGAAAGTAGAGGGATTATCAACATTAACGAAACCCCAATTAATATTGGAAAACCATTTAGTAATTGGACTCGTTAGCTTTCTGGGACTCTTTACCATCTCCAAGGTAGTTGTTTGATTTATTTTTCTTCTTTCACAAAACCTTGAGGTTGAGGGTATTAGATTTTTGTTTTCCGTAAATTAAATATTTATCACTTGATATATGTAATGATCAGCCTAACAGAAAATGGAAGTCGTAAATATTTTAAAGCAACTTGTTTTAATTAACAAGTAGTTCCTGGACGACTATTCCTTAAAATACAAATCATAATATTTGTTTTCATATGAGTGAAAAATCATCTATGTACACCCACGCACCTCATTTACACATTGAAAGAGAAAAACATAGAGAGAGTTGTGTACCAAATGTGAAAGATTAATGTTATGATAGGAAGAAGGGGATAGAGAAAATATAAAGGGTTGAATTGATGTTGAAGAATTACAGGTGTAGAAAGGGTAAATAATTATTTATCCCCACACCCTATGTATGTTGCCATTCAAAGATTTTATTTTATTTTTGCTATGTACAGCACCTTCCTAAATAATTTACTCAGTGGAGTGAATGGTGTAATATATATGTTTTGAAGACTTTTTTTTTTGTTGCTATGTATAGCACCTTCCAAAATAATTTACTCTGTGAATGGTGTAATATATATGTTTTGAAATGGTATGTGTAATTAGGGTGTGTATTATACAAGTTAAAATGTACGTTGGCAATTGACCAAAAAAAAAGTACGTTGGCAAAGGCTGAAGTAGTGGAGTAGCATAGCTAGTTATGTTGTTGTTTAAGAGTAGCACAATGTTTTTGTGTCTACTATTAGTAGAGGTGAGGATAGATCGGATCATGTGAAACTTAGTTAACATTTTAAAGCATGAGGCACATATTGTATAGATCATTTAAAAATTAATATTACAATCACAAAATATTGAAGTTAAATATGATTGAATATTTGTATAGAAAGAAGACACTTTCACATATAGTGATTTATTTTTTCAATATCATTTTTTAGCTATACACTCATTTATTTGAATTTGGTTAAGCCCTTAAAGAGAGGAAGAATAAGCCCTTTATTTTACTCCAAATCAAGCGACCCAGCTTGAATTTTGGGTCAAAGCAGGAAATGTTTTTTATTCACTCGAGAAGCAGAAGATCAAAGAGATCACATGGCAACAAATTTTGTTGGTAACTCAAGTCCGATCCAACACAAAAATATATTAGCAAATCTTATGATTTGAATTATTCAAGGGCAAGTCGACCATCAACTATTTGTTAAAACAAGTTGCTTAGCTTCTATATATTTGAATCTCTGTTATTCAAGGGCAAGTCGTCCATCAACTATTTGTTAAAAAAGATACTCCTTTATTTAAGGGAAAAAGTTACTTCTATAGTCACAATAATGTGGACACACACACATATATATAGCATATCAAGTGAGAATGACTTTTTTATGTGAGAATGGTAGAAATATATTTTAACCGTTAGATTAAAGTGTGACTGAGATTAAAAGATGGGTTATTGACACAAATGTCAATTCCCACTCTTCTTCAACGCTTCTTCTCGTTCTCACTGGGGGTGTTTCTTCTTCCCATCACCTTCCACCACCAATTTCGGCGACCCCAACCTTCCACCGTCAGTTCGGCCGTCGTTTCTTCTTCCCTTCCTCACATATTTTCCTTTTTTTTCTTTTATCTATTTCCTTTTAATTTTATGCAAATTGGGATGATACAGAGAGCTATTGATGCAATTGTTAAATTATTTTGGCATTTGGAACAAATCTTAAACCGTTTATTTGAATAAAAATCATAATACCCTAATTTTGAGATCTCATCTTCCTTTTTTGAAGAACGACTCAAAGGTTGAAGTAGAGAGTACATGAAGTCGAAGAAGTTTTGTTCTGAAACGTGAAGGGAAGAAGGGGAAGGGGGCGACGACGACCTACCTGGTGGGGGAAGGTTGAGGTCGTCGGAAGAGGTGGTGGTTGCGGATTTCGTCGGAATTGGTGGGGGAGGTGATGGGAAGAAGAAAGCGATGAAGCAGGAGGAAAACACATCCATCATAATTGGATTGTCTGCAAGTAGTGTGAATTGACACATGATACTCATCTTTTAATCTCAACCCATTCTTTTGAATCTAATGGCCATCATTTATTCTTATCATTCTCACGTACAGAAGTCATTAATATATACTATATATATTAATCTTTTTCTTTTTCAACTTTTTTCAAATACTTGTATTTGTTGAAATCAGTGTGCAAATGTTCGTGACATTTAAGACTACTACAAATTTGAACCATCACTTTGATTGCATTTATATTAATAAATCCAAGTAAAAATGTAATACTCCTTCCATCCTTTTTACAAGAAATATATGACAAAATCACAGGAAAAAAGAACTACTTTGAATGGTCGAGTAAGACTCTGTTTGGTAAAAATAACAGATAGTTGATAAACTAGCTGATAAATGATAGCTTATAATTGATAATTGATAACTTATAGATGGTAGCTTTTGAGTGAGGACTGATAGCTGATAAGCAATTAGCTCGTAAAATACGTTATAAGCTCGTAATGAAAATGTTGTTACTAAACAGGAATTTTTTTTTCACACAAATTTATCCGCTATAAGATAAGTTAGCTTACATGTCTTCCTAAAAAGATCCTTAATGCAAATCAAATAATAATTTTTTTTATAAATATTTGATATATTGCATGCGAGTTTGAGTCTGCACTCTGCACTATCACTTTTTTGGCGAAATTTGCTGCTAGACTTTTTTAATATGAATTACTTTAAAGGTAGGCATCTTCTACGGTACACCCAAATATATAGATGTACATATACTGCAGACAAAGTCATAAAAAGCATCTCATTTAATTAGTCACGTGTCAAGGAAAGTGTTGGAAGAATGGCGAGATTAGAGGTTTAATTTCCAAAGCATAATTTACTTAAGTTCAAGCAAAAAAATCAGATTTTCATTCTTCTCATCTTCACCCAGGCAATTGCTATTACTCTACTTCTAATCTCAACCTCATAGGGCCTTATTGATCCTCTCTTTTACATCATTATTCTGCCTTTTTCTTTCCCTTACACCAATAATCAAAATCTCAAATTTCTGAAACCCAGTTCATATCTTCTTTTGTTCTATTTGATATTCAGTGATGAGATTCAACTTTTCCATTGTTATTATCTCCGGGTACCTGCATCGTAATGAATTTTGGAAACCATTTCGATTTTCACAGAGCATTTATATGTGTCGGCATGAGTTTCATAACATCCATTGTAATCGTCTTCCCTCTTCAGGTACTTACTCTACTCTAATATATTTTATTTTATTTTTTCATGTAAAAATTACCATTTTAAAAATTGAAGATTTATGCTGAAAACTTATTGAATTCGAAGTCTTCAAATTTATGAGCAATAGCTATCACTTCTTCAACAAAAAAAAAAGAAAAAAAAGAACAGTGGCTAGCATATTCTTTGAATTCAATATGTTCATATCCCTATCTTTATTCATAGGAAAACACAAAGAGGTTAATGAAGGACATCACACTCAACAGAACCTCAATTGATACTCTACACGGTTGTTGAATTGAAGATTATATGAAACAAATTAAGCTTCAGTTTGCGCCTTTACTTTACGACATTTACTAAATTGTGGACTGACTTCATAGAGAGTTGATTCAATTTGTTATAAGTGCGACTGATACCACGTTGTTAAGCAAAACAAATCCAATTTCTTTGACGACAACATACTCGCCAAATTCTACCTGTCAAAGCAGATGTCGTGGTTGTGTTTCAGCTAAATTATTGATCTCACTCCTCTCTTCAATTTCATTCTCATTTTATCATAAATTCACAGTGTGTTTTAACTTACTAATTAGATTTTATACATTTATTTTGAATTTAACGTGGATTGCATTCTCATAATGTGATATTTTGCTCTAAACTCCCATGGTTTCTTGGTGTTTAGGTTTTTCAACAAAAAAAGTTATCATTTCCTTTTTGTAGCCATACTGTACACTGCATCTTTATTCATAGGGTGATTCCACTTTAGTTTGAAGTCAAGCATGTGTGTTTGTTTGTAACTTTGTGTCTTTATGTGTAATATTGAAGTTCAAGCAACGATCGAGACAAAGGGCTTCAGAACGCCGGCGACCGACTCACTTGGTAAGAGAGAGCTTGAAGTGGTAACACAATCAACTCCTCTAAGAATTTCACTTTAGGATTCTCTGTTTGTGTTATGTTCCAGTGTAAAAATAAAAACTATATGATTTTTTGTTAACTATCGTCAAAGAAATTGGCATATTTTTTCCTATTGGCAAAATAACACTACTGCCATGCATTAAGGCCTTAGTAGCGCTGTGTTAAGAGATTCCTTGCATACTTTCATATTGAATTGAGATTAAAATATGTTTGAATCATTGTTTAATTGATAAGTGCTAGAAAGTAGTAATTAGATGTTACATACTAAGCACTTTTGTTACTTGTTTTGCAAGTTATTCAAGGAAAAGCCAAAAATTAGTACACAAATGCCTATTATGCTTTTTGTACCGTAATCTATCCCATTGTGCAAGAAAATGATAATCAAGACATGAATTAAGCAAGGAAACACAGAAGAATCTCAAAGGTAAGCTCGCCACGGCGAGCAAAAGCGAAAAAGACAAGTGTCAAGGAGCTTGCCACAGCGAGCTTGCAGCGAGGAGTTCCAGAAAGCACCAGAAATGTCAAACCCTCAGCACGCCACAGCGAGACCATGGCAAGCCAACTCACCATGGCGAGTTCCCAGCGAGCTTGAAGCGAGGAGTTCCAGAAAGATGGGATTTCAGAGAAGCAGGGCTTGCCGAGTGAGCTTTAGCCTCGCCATGGCGAGATAAGGCGGTCTCAGAACATTTAATGACGTGGATGAAACCCACTAGAGAAGGAAACACAACTCGCCATGGCGAGATGAATCTCGCTCAGTGAGAAGTCACTTATCGGTCATATTATTTAGCTAGATACGTGGTAATATCAATTGATAGCTAGAATTCATATATGTGATCGTAGGGATATATGTGAAAGCTTGGTTAGTGAAGTCCAATCCTAACATCTTTAAGTCTTTATTAATCTCAATTTTATCAGTGTTTTAATTCGATTAAGTTTTATAACAAACAAACGATTAAACCCTAACTTAAAATGATAATGTATGTTGAACGGCTTGTAATATCGCACTAGTCCCTGTGGTAGCGATATAAAAATATACTTACTTTTGATACAACATCATTAATGTGTTACTGCAATTCGAGAAAGCAATGCCATTTTGTGTGTTTGATAGATCATAATCATAATTCATAACATTCAGAATGTGGAGGGTATTGTCTACTTTTTTTTAACATCTAAATTAAATATTATTACCTTATGTAATGCAGACATTTTATGAGAGGAGATGATTTAGTAAAAATTTCCTACAACACTAGGATTCATTTTGTTCCATTCAAATTTGTTTTGATCTGATAAATTTTGTGGCTTTTGGGGAGAGTAACTTATGAGACTCTATTCAATTTTGTTCTTCCTCAAATTCTGCCAATGACTTATGTCCATTGTCTCTCCAACTACTAGGATTCATTTTGTTTCCCGGTTATTAACTTAAAATAAAAATGTTAGGAATGTAGAGTAATAATTGATTCTTCTTTTCAAACGTTTATTATTTTTGCATTTTTCTTTTGTTGTTGTTTCTTCTTTGCTTGGCTTGCTTCTTACTTTGTGTGTGTTTTGTTTTATGTGTGATATGGTATTTGGTTTGGATTTTTTGTTTGAGTTTGAGTAATGGTAATGCATAATTGAATGTTTTGAAATATTTATCGATGATTTTTTAACTTTCTCTTTAAAATCATATGTACTTAGAGGAATATGTTTGTGGTGTTTTGTTTGGATTTCCAGATGTTATTAGTTTTAATTTGATATCATATTTGCTTGCATGCTGCATTATCATTTATTTCAGGCTAAGACTTTGTAGCAAAATTCATTTTTGACTTTGAATTTGACTGCAGGTGAGTTGGTGACTATTTGTGTAGTTACTACAAAAACAGTTGACAAATTTGTTGATAGATCAATTTGAGAAAGCGAATTAACTAAAGTAGTAGCTGCTACAATAACTCTTGTTGTGTTTGTTGTAGTTCTTGCATCTTTTGGAGATATGGAAGGATTGATTACTTCTGATTTATTTATGCCATAGGATTGATTTAAGTTTTAATGAAAATTAGAGTCTCGATTTGCGGGCTTTCATGTTAGGGGAAAGATTTTACAATCTTGCTTGATAAGGTCATATCCATAAGCATGGAGAGGAATGTAAAAAATTTCCTTCACAGTTAAGCTAGGTAAAGATTTAGTGGACCTTTTATTTATTGAACGTCTTGCTTTGTTTTATTGGGTGGAACCTATTTTGTATAAATTAATAGTTTTTCTTTTCTAAAAATCCTCCTTCACCACTTTGCTGAGACAGCTTCATACACTTTTTAATAGAGGATACAAGCTCAACAGTGGAAGATACAAGCTTAAACAAAGCACAACCGGCTATACCAAGTATTACTGCCAGCTCATCACCGTCATAAAGTCACTATTACACTAGAAACTAGTTTGTTATAACTGGTTACTTGGTTGCCAAGTTAACCATGTAGATAGCTTCTACTATATGTACTCACCTTGTAACCATTTTGTTGCTAGATCAATTCATTCTACTGTTACAGTTTTCTCTCTTCTCTATCTTGTTCTTGATCTCATAATATGGTATCATGAGCCTTTCGAGCTCATGCTTCCGCATTCGTTTTCTCCTTGATTTTCCTTAATTTTCTTCTAGATTCTGGTTGAATTTCTGAATTTCTTCATCGAATTCTCGTTAATTTCGGTGTTTGATCTTCAATTTTGCTTTCCCATCACACCTACTCTGTTTCTTCGTTCTTGATTTTTTTTTCCTTGCTTCAATGGCGCGAACCGCGAATGCTCCTACAAGCACTGTGCAGAATAACGCAGTCACCGATCCTGCGTTGAATCAAGCATCTGAATACTATGTGCATCCCAGTGACGGTCTTAATTCGGTTGTGGTTTCTCCGAAGCTTGATGGTTCCAATTACTTGGCTTGGACTCGAGCTATGCGAAGAGCTTTGGGTGCGAAGAACAAGTTTCAGTTTGTTGATGGAACCATCCCTGTTCCTGCCTTGATTGACCCTAACCGCCATGCCTGGGAACGGTGCAACAATCTTATCCATACCTGGATTACAAATTCGGTGAATCCTCAAATTGCGCAATCTATTGTTTTTATTGAGAACGTTCTTGATGTTTGGAGGGAATTAAAAGAGCGTTTTTCAAAATCTGATCGCATTCGTGTTGCAAAACTTCGTTCCACCATTAATGGTTTGAAGCAAGGTTCACTTTCTGTCTCTGACTATTTTACTGAATTGAAAATTCTTTGGGATGAATTGGAGAGTTATCGTCCTTTTCCTTCATGTACTTGCCACTATCAGTGTCAATGTTTAGCTATGCGTAATGCCAAAGAATTTCGGTTAGAGGACCAAGTAATTCAGTTCTTGACTGGTCGTAATGATCAATTTTCCATAGTTCAAACTCAAGTCCTCCTCATGGAACCTTTACCTTGCTTGAATCGTGTTTATTCTCTGGTTTTGCAAGAAGAGAGTAAGATCGTGATGGATATTCCTGTTGTTGATGAATCTAAGACTCTCCTGAATTCTGTTGATTCTAAGAAGATTCCTGGTAAAGGAAAATCTTACTCTTCTGGTTATAAGAGCAGGTTATGCACTTTTTGCGGCCGTCAAGGTCACACAGTGGATACATGTTACAAGAAACATGGCTTTCCCCCCAATTTTGGCAAGAATTCTTCTGTCAATAATGCTGAAACTTCACCTGCTGGTACCAGTGTGGCTGCTAATGTTGAAAAGCCCTCTCACGTTCAGGCAACTCCAGGTCCAATGTTTACTCAAGAGCAGTTTAACAGACTCCTAGCTTTGATTCCATCAAATTCAGATCTGGAAGCACAGCATCAGGCTAATCAGATCAGTTCTCAAGCAGCATTTGGTCCTTCATCAAATGTAGTTTCTGGCTCAGGTGTTGTTTCTTCCTATCCATTCACAACTGTCTCTAGTTGTTATGTTAATCATCATATTTCTAGTCCAATTTCTGATAATTTTACTCCTTGGTTATTAGATTCTGGTGCTAATGACCACGTCTGTTCCTCCCTTACCTTTTTCAGTACTTTTCATTATATTACACCTGTTAATGTTCAATTACCAAATGGTTCTTGTGTCTATGCCAATATTGCTGGTACTATCAATTTGACTCCACATATTACTCTTATCAATGTTTTGTTTTTACCCAATTTTTCTTTGAACCTTATATCCGTTTTCAAATTGTGTCAGCATTCTAATTGCATACTTTCTTTTTCTGCTTCTCAATGTCTCATTCAGGATTCAAAATCCAAGAAGATGATTGGTTTGGCTGAGCAACGGCATGGCTTATACAAGTTACTAGTGGATGCCAAACATACTCAAGTTCATAGTGTCTATACTGATAGTACTGTTTCTATTCCTAAATCAGCCATTTGGCATTATAGGTTAGGACATCTTTCTCATCAGAGATTGATGCTTATGAATAAAGAATTTCCCTTTTTGTCTCATCAGGATCACAAGCTTGTTTGTGATACCTGTCATTTTGCTAAACAAAAGAAACTTCCTTATGTTGCAAGCAATAATAAAGCTAGTTCTATTTTTGACTTGATTCATTTTGATATATGGGGTCCTTTATCTACACCATCTATTCATGGTCACGAATATTTTCTTACTGTGTTAGATGATTACTCTAGATTTGTGTGGATCATTCTTTTAAAACACAAATCAGAAGTTGCATCTCATGTTCAAAATTTTGTTCAGTTAGTTGAAACACAATTTGCTTCTAAAGTTAAAACCATCAGAACGGACAATGGTCCTGAGTTTTTTCTTCATCAGTTTTATCAATCCAAAGGTATCATTCACCAAACTTCTTGTGTTGAGTCCCCTCAACAAAATGGCAGAGTGGAACGAAAGCATCAACATCTTCTTAATGTTGGTCGAGCTTTGCTATTTCACTCTAAACTACCTTCATCCTTTTGGTCTTATGCTGTTTCCCATGCCACATATCTCATAAATAGAGTTTCTTCCCCTTTACTTGATAACTTTTCCCCTTATCAACTTTTATATAAAGCTGTTCCTGATTTACAAAATTTGAAAGTATTTGGCTCTCTATGTTATGCTTCCACTCTCAATGTTAACAGGACTAAGCTACAGCCTAGAGCACGAAAATGTCTTTTTCTTGGTCATAAGTTGGGAGTGAAAGGTTTTGTCCTTTTTTATGTTCATTCTAGAGAAATTTTCATATCTAGAAATGTTACCTTTTATGATCATATCTTACCTTATAGAGTTTCTTCCTCTCATCACACTGATTTTAATCCAAATTTCTCCTCTGATACATCTGATTTTTCTCCTTTTGATGATGTTATTGATTGTTGTTCTTCTGTTTCTCCTTCTTCATCCCCTCTTCCTACTCTTTCTTCTCCCATTTTACGAAAATCCATACGTTCCAGGCATCCACCAGCAAAACTTGATGCTTATGTTTGTCAATCTCTTGCTCAGCAACCATCATCCTCTCTTTCAGGTAATCATTATCCTATATCTGATTTTGTTTCTTATTCTAATCTCTCACCTTCCCATTGTCATTTTGCATTGTCTGTCTCCACCTATACTGAGCCAAAATCATACTCTGAAGCTTCTAAATCTGAATGCTGGGTCAGAGCTATGGAGACTGAATTAACTGCCTTGAAAAACAATGGTACTTAGGTGTTGGTTGATCTTCCTCCCAATGTCAAACCTATTGGCAATAAATGGGTGTATAAAATCAAACATAAGGCTGATGGCTCTGTGGAACGTTTTAAGGCTAGATTGGTAGCTAAAGGCTACACTCAAATTGAAGGCCTTGACTACTTTGATACTTTCTCCCCTGTTGCCAAACTCACAACTATCAGAATGCTTTTGGCCTTAGCCTCTATTCACAATTGGCATTTGCACCAATTAGATGTGAATAATGCTTTTCTTCATGGTGAATTACAAGAGGATGTGTACATGCTCGTTCCCCAAGGTATTTCCTGCACTAAGCCAAACCAGGTTTGCAAGCTTCTGAAATCTCTTTATGGCCTCAAACAGGCTAGCAGGAAATGGTATGAGAAGCTCACTGCTTTGCTTCTTGCTCAGGGTTACTCACAAGCTCATTCCGATCATTCTCTCTTTATCAAACATTCTTCCAGTTCTTTTACTGCCCTTTTAGTCTATGTGGATGATGTGATTCTGGCAGACACTTGTTTGAATGAATTCACAAATATCAAAGCACTCTTGCATCATGCTTTCAAGATCAAAGATCTTGGTCCACTCAAATATTTTTTGGGTCTGGAGGTTGCTAGATCTAAGCAAGGCATTTCTCTTTGTCAGCGCAAATACTGTTTGGATCTGTTGTCAGATAGTGAACATCTCAACTGTAAACCCATCAATACTCCTTCTGATCCCTCTATCAAACTGCATCAAGATAGTGGACCGGTGTTTTCTGACATTCCCTCATATCGACGACTTATTGGAAGATTGTTATATCTTACCACCACTCACCCAGATATCACTTTTATTGTTCAACAACTCCGTCAGTTTCTGGCTACTCCAACACAAGTTCACTTTAAGGCTGCCTGCAGAGTTCTTCGCTATCTCAAGCAAGCTCCTGCACGAGGTCTTTTCTTTCCCACTTCTTCTTCTTTGCACCTTGCAGGCTTCTCCGATGCTGATTGGGCTGGTTGCCCTGACACTCGACGATCTGTTACTGGCATGTGCTTTTTCATTGGTTCTTCCCTGATTTCCTGGAAAACAAAGAAACAAACTACTGTTTCTAGGTCTTCTAGTGAAGCTGAGTATCGAGCACTGGCTGCAGCAACCTGTGAAATTCAGTGGCTGTTGTTCTTATTGAAGGATCTCCATATCACTTCTTCCAAGACTCCTGTTTTATATTGTGACAGCCAAAGTGCTCTTCACATTGCTGCTAACCCAGTTTTTCACGAACGCACTAAGCATTTAGAGATAGATTGTCATCTTGTGCGTGATAAAGTTCAAGCTGGTGTTCTGAGACTTCTCCCTGTGACTTCTCAAGAACAATTAGCAGATTTTTTCACCAAGTCCCTTTTGCCCAAGCCTTTTGCCGGTTTTCTATCCAAGATGAATTTGGTCAACATATACACATCTTCATCTTGCGAGGGGGTAATAGAGGATACAAGCTCAACAGTGGAAGATACAAGCTTAAACAAAGCACAACCGGCTATACCAAGTATTACTGCCAGCTCATCACCGTCATAAAGTCACTATTACACTAGAAACTAGTTTGTTATAACTGGTTACTTGGTTGCCAAGTTAACCATGTAGATAGCTTCTACTATATGTACTCACCTTGTAACCATTTTGTTGCTAGATCAATTCATTCTACTGTTACAGTTTTCTCTCTTCTCTATCTTGTTCTTGATCTCATAATACTTTTTGTGTTCTATGCTTGACTACTTTATCGGTTGCTTCAGCTTGATATTGGTTTAGACATTACATTATTGGTTGCAGTTTCTCCATGAATATTTCAAGTATTTTGAACTTTTGAATGGCTCATGAAATGCAGATATCTTCACATTGATGAAGCACGTATGAAAGGCAAACAAGATGAAGTTCCTAATTGTGATATCCAGAGGCGGAGCCCTTCATGGGCTAGGGTGGACCACGGCCCACCCGAGAAAATTAAAAAATTAACGATTATAGGTCTATTTTGCGATATTTTATACAATTTTACGTCGGTTTTAGCTTTCGGCAGATCCAAATTCTCGCAAAGTGATGTAGTGGCCCACCCAAAAAAATTAAAATAAATAAATTACAGGTCTATTTTTTGAGACTTTAAACAATTTTTCAAACGGTTTTAGTTTTCGACGGTTTCAAAAGTAACATACGTGATTTTGTTATGTTTATACTTGACTGGTTAGCGGAAGCTTATAGATCTTCTAACTTGCTTGGGTTTCAAATCCCCCGTATATTGTCCTGTCAACTGATAATTCACTCATTTAACAGTTGTACTATAAAAAAAAAGTTTCATAATTTATAGCAGTTGTAAAATATGTAATTCGATTTTTTTTAAAAGTATTCACCCTAGTTTTTTAGTCAAACTCCGTCATTACAACTTTGTGCTTAATGCTTATTGCAATTTTAATTTTGTGTTTATATATTATAGTTTATTATAGTGGCCCACCCGAGGTTTTTTTTCTGGCTCCGCCACTGGTGATATCAGAAGACGAATTTGGTGAAAGGAAGTATGGCTAACAAGTTCTTTTATGTTTTGATTTGCTTATAGTTTTTGAAAGGCGGTATCAATAATAAGCTGACTTTGGCCCCGTTTGGATTGAGTTTATTTATAGTTTATACAAAATAACTTATGCAAATAAATAAGTTTTATGTATTATTTATAAGTTTGTTAAGGTAGTTTATGAAAAAACAGTTTATGAAGATACAATTATCGTTAGTGAGAGCTTATAAATTAAAATAAAAATTTATTTATTTACATAAGTTATTTTTCATAAGCTCAAAATAAGTTCAATCCAAACGGGGCCTTTATATGAAGCATTAGATGTGAACTTTAAGGATTATTTTTTTGTGTAAAAAAAGGACTACTTTTTACTATTAAAAATATAATTATTTTATATTTAATCTAATTTATTCTTATATATTACCGCCGGTATGACCCGTGTATCGCACGGGTCAGTGATCTAGTTCTTTCTTATTATAAAAGTTTGCTAGGTTTAACAAGCTCTAAACCCTAATCACTCAAGCTATTTCCCTCCCAAATTTGATCATTAAATGCGGTTTGGTTAAGTAATTACTACCCTAGCCATTAACCATTTCCCTTCCATCCAACTGCAATAAATTTTGCCTTTCATACACCCCCTTTTATATTCTATTTCACACTTGCTTATGTTTTGTGGCTAGGGGCCATTGATGCTTATGGAAATTTTCTCCTCCTGCTTCTTCTTTTTCTATTTGTAACCTTTTCGAACGTTTCCATTCTTTCACTATTTATTTTCTTCAATTGTTATTGCATTTGAAGCTTATCTTTGATTTTTTGAAAATCGTAATTGCATGTCCACACAATACCCACATGTTATTTTCTGCTTCCTTTTAATTTCACATGTATACCCAGAAAAAATTATTTTAGTTAGATTCTAATTTTTCGATAAAAAAATTGCAATTTTAAGTGGAAGTTGAAAGTTAGGTGATTTTAAGTGTAATTTTAAGTGGAAATTGTCTATTTTGCTTTTAATTGATTCTTTCTATCTGATGTTGTTACATGATTTAGTTGATTTTTGCTTTTTGTTGATTTTGCTTTAGGTGACTTCTGATTCTTCTATTGTCTCTTAAGTTGCTACCCAATTGAGAAAGATCAAACTATCCTTTCAAGTGAGCCTTGAAATAACTCATATCTTCAACAATTTTTATTTTTGCGGATGTATTAGTTTTACTCTGTTCCAGTATTAATGTGGATATCATGTACCTTAACATTTTTGACCAGGGAATACTGATTAACAGATTAAGTTATAGCAATGAAGTTGCTAAAATGATAAATCTTCTTTGCCTTAAGGTTGTCCGGAAAAATATCAACTGTCGTTATATATCAACAAATGTTTCCTGAACCAAATTAACATTAATTGTAACGTAAATTTTTAGTTTTTATAAGTAGATTTGATTCACATGTTGAAATGATAAATATCTCTATTTTTTTTAACCAGCCTTACAATTTTTTGTTGTTTAATAATGTTTGCTGCTTTGAACTCTTTGTGATGATGAAAAACACTTCAATTTCAGTGTGCTATAAACTAAGAAGAAACTTTTCATCACAGATTCAAAGTTGACAAGTTAGAATATACTTTCTTCTTTATGTTTCCATTTGTACAAGTTGATTTTATCACTTATTATAGCCCAAGTGGCATATATAATAGTTATATTTATAAGTTGGTGTTCGTTTATATGATGAAGCCTAGATCTATTGTTGTATAATGAAAGTATTGATGTCTAATTCCTATGGCAATAACAGTCTTTAGTTTGATGCAAGATTGTTTAAGTGTCCACTATCAGCAACATTATACATAATGGATTACCAATTTTGCTTTTATGGTTGTGTTACCTATTGTGTGGTTGAAGTTTAAATGCATATTAGAATCTTATTGTGTTATATTGAGGAGTGCTTGGGAAAGTTTACATCTTATTGTGGTTGAAGTTTAAAAGAACTTGGTCTAGATGGTATTGAATTGATCCCCAAGTCTCCAAGGCAATTGCAAATTTACTATTTTTTTTTAATCCATTCTTATCTCCGTTGAGAGAGGAGGATCAGAAAAGAACAAAGCCCGCTTCCATGCCGTGTGTTTGCCATACCTTAAAGAATGTTTTCTGAAAAATCAAAAGAAAAACTATTTCATTCTCAAATTTCTGCCTCAACTATTAACAAACGCACCAATATAGAATTGAGTGTCCACAAAAATGAAACAGAACATTTCTAGACAGGGATGTAGCCTGTAATAGTCAAATAGATTCATACACATTAATTGAATCGATCATTCTTAGTTTAAAATACATATTTTTTTGAAACAATACATAATGTTTATTTTTTAAAACGTTATTCATCAAATAAATATATTTAACGTAAAGTCTTGTTAATATTTGCACATTATATGTGTATCATTTATATCGTGATCTAGTGTCTCACACCCCAGATCAAAAATTGATGAAAAGCTATAATTTCTTCTCCTACAAAGAAAAGAATTATAGTGCACTAGCGCCAATAGCATTTTCTGGACACACATTATGGTTGGAGTCAAAAACATGAATAACATCGTTAAAATAAAAAAAAAAACTAATTCAATATCAACATGATCTCGCGTCCTCTTATACCATGCCTACTTGTATATCAAAATTACAAAATAATAATAATCCAAACAACAAGAAAATTGTGTCTTTCCTCTATGTTCACCAATTTTGTGTAGTGTACTAAATTTTTATGTGGCGCTAAACTACCTGTGAAATAAAAATTTGAAAATCAATTTTGTTCAAGAATAGGTTTACAAATTTCTTCAATGGGAGGGGCATTCCATTGAGCAGTGAGATTTTTCAACTGAATGAAATCATGAACACAATCATCAAATTTCAAAGAGTGAATTTGCTTCCTAGCATTAGCAAATTTCTTTCCAGCAACTCTATCAAAAATCTTCTCCCAACCATCTTTCCAACTTTCATGAGCATCACATAGCTCAAGTGAACCATCGGCCCAATCGGTCCAACTCCACCCTCTCTCAACCCACATCATCACATGCTCCACACACACACCCACACAAACCGGTCTGCACGGCCTACATTTAGTCCCACTTAATGGACCGGGACTCGATAATGCCGCAACCGGTACACCGAACCGAGCTGGAGGAAAATCATATTTCCGGTCCGAAACAATGCAAAAAGGGAGCCGTTTTGTGAGGTAATTCACACTCTGTGTTGTGAGCTGGGCTTTGAACGCAGCTTCTGAATTGAGATCAGTGAATCCAGCAGAATCTAGTTTGGGAATTAGAGAGAGACGAGATAATGCTATTGTTGAGGTTCTAAAGTCACCAACACCGAACCGGTCGTTGAGTCCACCGTACGATGAGCCGGCTGGAACCAAATATTGACCCGGAACAAAATTTTCTGGACCAAGTGGACTGTTCCAGTAGCCATCTACTCGTGTGCGGATTATCCAATCATATTTGATGTTGTTTTTCTCTTGGTGTGATTTTATCATTGTTAGGCATCCTTCCACGAGGTCAAAATATTGAACAAGTCCCTGCAAAATTCATGCAAATTTAATTCAATTCAATATTCCAGTTATTTGGTTGTTTTTGACACATGTTAATTGCATTTTTATGTACCCTTGCTTTTTCAAGCTAAAAAAAATTGACTATTGGCTTTTTAAAAGCCTTGGCGTCGAAGAAAAGGGGGAATTGTGGTTAGACCCGCCAACCCAACCTAACGGCCTCCTAATTTTTCGGAGTTTCAATTTAACTCTTAAACAAGAAAAAATAAATTAAGGTTGATTGAATCTAGAAGCCAAAGACTTTTAAAATGGGAATTCTGTCCTCTTAGGTCTCAATAGTAATTAAGAGTAATAACTAGCTGCTGAGGAACAAAAGTACCACTAATAACTGATTGTTGTGACCACAACTTTGAGCATTAGAAATAGAGCAATACTAACAAGTGTCAGGTAATGCCAACAAATGTCAATAGGCCGTTGTTTAAAGAATGTATTATAAGAAATTTTACCTTGATAACATAAGTCCAACAAATGTAAAAGTAATAATTACACAACTCTTTACGCAAAAGATACCATTTTTTGTTGTTTAAACAATGCATCAAACACACTTGTTAGTATTTCTCTTAGAAATATTATTCGCTTTGAGTTTTGTATAAACTCTTACGATATTTTTCTTTGTATAAGATGCATCTTTCTTTGTATAAGACACATTGATACATAGATATATAGAAGACTTTGGATGTTGTTTAGAAACGATTTGTAAACTTGATTTTCAAAATATGAGACTTTTTGGTGTACTGCATCACTAATGTAGACATTTTATAGTTTCATAAAACTGTATTTGTATTTTTTTTTTTGTTAATAATAAAACTGTAAGTTAATTCAAAGAAGAAGCAAAAAATTTTTTTTGTATAATTACAATTTTAATGATCTTTTATACCTATTCACTTGAAAAAGAAAATGTGAATGAAACCAAGTTTGTGAGAGAAAAAAAATTGTTGCTAAACAAATTTAATTCTTTTGGAGTATAAACTTATAAGCTATAAGTATTATAAAAAATTGTTACAAACAAATTTAATTCTTTCGAAAATGTATCTGACAAACATAGCCTACTCTGTGGTATACTTTTATAAAAGTGAAATTCTTATGACTCTTTTGAACCAACAAATTCACTTTATAAAAGAAAAAAGGTAAAAGAATATATACCTATACATTTACTTGAAAAATCAGAGAAAAATAAATTTGAGATAAAGATAGCTGTGGGCTACATTGAAGCAAATCACAAAGTGATGATGGGCTATAGATAGCGAATGAACACAGCAAAATCTTGCTTTTAAGTTTTATCTCATCAAAAGTGTTGGTGAAATGTTTTTTATTGAAAAAATAATAAAATAAGGTATTGATTAAAAATTATAATAAAAATTCAAAGAGAAACAATAATAATTTCATAAACATTAACTTTACAACATTTTCATCTGTGTTCAAAGTTATTTCACATTTTGGTATACTTTTCAACATGATAGCAATATGTATGACAAACCTACAAATTCCTAAACAAAGAGATATTTTTAGAGATAAGTATGATTTTAGCTTTTTATAAATTTCACAATCAAACGTGTTTTTGATAATAACTTCCTATCTATCTACAAATAAATATCAGTTATTATCAACTTCTGTCCCACTCGTTAATGACTAATTACCTAACAACATTTCCAACCAAACGTAAATGGATTAGGAAGCTGAAATATGTAACAAATAATGGATTATTATTATTATTACTGTTATTATTATTATTATTATTTTCTCCATTTTACGTTACCATCCTAAATCGACTTTCTGAATGACAGATAAGAAAGAAAAGTAGTTTCATCGAACAGATATAACTTCAAGTAATAATTTCAGGAATAATAATAATAATAATGACAAAAATAAATTAAAAAGGTAAAAAAGGGAAATAGTCATATTTACCTGAATTCCGTTAGGCGAGTTCTGCGCCGTGAGAACACGAACGGAAGACTCATTCTCCGGCAACGGTTGAGGGTGAAATATGTTAACGGCGGCAACTTTTGGCGCAAGCTTCAACAATGAGAATTTGAACGCATCTGAGTCTAAAGGACTATGCAGAAAAAGATCAGAATTGGGATACTCTTTTAATATCATCTCCAATATCGAAGGACCAGTTAATTCAAATCTTCTAGCACCACCAACCAAACATACAGCAATTTTGGATCGTAGCAATTCATCTTTTGAAGGTGAATTAGCAGTGTTGATAAAAGGAAGGTTGGAAAGAAGATTCTGAACGGAAGAAAAAGATGAAAGAGCGTTTAAAGTTGGTGCATGGAAAGAGAAGAATATGATAAAAGAAAAAAGAGGAATTATCAACACAATGATACGCCAATTAATATCGGAAAACCGTTTACTAAATGGATACATTGATTTTGTGGGACTCTTTATCATCTCAACGCTGTTTGTTTGTTTGTTTGTTTGATTTTGTTTTTTCACAAAACCTTGGGGTTGAGGGTATTAGATTTTTCTTTTGTTTTCTGGAAAGGTAAATATTGATCACGTGAAATGTAATGAAATGAAATAGATGTGAGGTGACGAATCATGAAACGGAAATGTTTTGGTGGGAGTTGGTATAAGAATAAGAATATATAGCGTGATGAGAAAGCTTGAAAGGTAGCATTTGAGATGAAATAGAACGATTGGTAGAAATTAAAAAACAGAGCTTCTCTATTCAGTTACGCTTAATTATTACTTACTGGATCAGTATAACTTATTAATAACAATTTAATCCTGTGAATTAATGTGTTTGTTTTGAAATGGTATCTGGAATTTGGGTGGTTGGAATTAGCTTAGGTTGGGTTGTACTTTGGTTTGGCATGAGGTATAGTGGAGTAGCTATCAGATTATATGTTGTTTTGGAGTAGTACAGTGCTTTTCTCAGTGCTTATAGATAGATTCGTTTTTAAGATTTATAAGTGTTTTTTTTTCCTTTCTTTCATAAAACTCTTTTTTGTTATGATAGTAGATTTACAAGACCAAAACTTATTTAGACTTTCTGTTAAAAGATATTAAATATTGATGACAAATTAATTGTCATTGACCAAAATAACAAAACTACAAAAATACGTCAAATTACGATAATATTTTTAAAATATACTTATAAAATTAAAAATACTTTGCCAAAGAAAAATATACAATAAAATTAAAAATATTTTGACCAAAGAAAAGTAAATATACATATATAACTTGTAAAAAAATTAACTTCAAAGATAATAATATTGAAAAAAAAAACTAAAATGTTCAAATGAATTAAAATTTGGGATATAATCAATGAATGTTTTGAATTGAAAGAGAAAATATTAAATATCAATACAATTTGATGGGAAAACTTTGACTCTGATAAATTATAATGTTTGTCAAAAAAATTATAATGATCAAACAATAATATTGAATGAGTGCACAAGAGGCCGTGCCGATTTTCTTTAAGTAAATTACACTCATATTCCTTAAAAGAAGTTTGAATTACACTCATCTCTCCTCTTAAGTTAAAATATACATTATCCTCCCTTGAAAGATAAAACTTATACTCCCCTCCCCCATAAGATGTTTGAATTACAACCCCCTCCCTTAATAATTAAATATGCACTACAATTTAATCTATTTTAACATAAATAAATATTTTTACGATATCTACTAATTTTGAAACATCATTTAAGAAAAAAAAACATTTATTTGTAATTTAAATGTCAATGATGATTAAATTTAAATATTTTGTTATTTATTTTATAACTAAGAATATAAAATTCATTTTTAAATAATCATATTTTATCGACTTTAGTAATTTTTCACTCATTTTAATTTTATTTTGTGTTGTTTTATATTTTATAATTTATAATAGGGTTTAAAACTAGATGTTAATGATATTGGAAATAAAAAATAGAGAAAAATATAAATTTGAATTTTGATTATAGTAAAGTGGACCCACAATACTATTTTTCTTCGGAGTGTGTTCGATTTTTTTTTTGATAAATTACTAGAAATAAAAAAAAAACTTATTAAGGGAGGAAATTGTAGATTTTAACATAAGAGGGGTGACGAATGTAATTCAAGCTTCTTTCAGGGGTTGGGAGTGAAATATTTTCTAATATATTTTGCATAAGAGGGGAAGGAAGTGTATATTTTAACATAAGAGGGAAAGAGTGTAATTCAAGCATCTTTCAAGGGATGGAAGTGTAATTTACTTATTTTCTTTTCAACTTATCGCCATTTTTCAACCTCCTTATTCATTTTTAGCTTTTAAGTTTTGATTTGGTATAATGGTGTGTAGTATCTCTAAATTAATTCATATTTTTTTTTTAAATTTTAGATTATATAATCCGAATAATATGGGTGGAAAGATGTCTAATTCAGATTATATAATCTGAATGTGTTCTACGCCTATTTCAGATTATATAATCTGAAACATCTCATAATCATGATAAATAAACATGTCTACATGCACACAAAAAAAAAGTTGGAAAACCACCTATTTCAGATTATATAATTTACAACTGTATTGTATGTTTCGGATTGTGTAATGCAAAATATTTCAATAGAACATAATCTAGAGTCAGAATATATATATATATATATATATATATATATATATATCGTCGTCCTTGAACCACAACCTCTTATAGTGAACGTGAATTTCAGCCAAGCGAATGGATGTATTAAGCTTTATTTTCTTGGCAATTGTACACGCACAAGGCTATCCAACTGTGAGCACATTCAGCTTTGTTTGTCATTGTATTTCCAATATGCATGACGCAGTCGGTCCAATACCTTACAACTTTCTTCTTCACCGATTCAAAAATAGTAGTTTCCACATATTCCAAAAAAATTGGAAAGTTTGTGCATACAATTTTGAACAAACGACAATTGTCAACATATGTTTGCCGTGTATTAGATTGCGCTATAGTTTTCCATGCATCCATGATCGTCTTACATACATCTTTAAGTTTGATCTACTTCCCATCTTTAGATTTAAGACCGTTAGCTTTGCAATATGTCTTACATTTTGCTATGATATTTTTAGGGATGTGATACTGACACAATATAGCAGTAGACGTTTGGAAAACTATCTCAACAACATTCATCAAGGCATTTTCCAGGTCATCGATAGTGATTTCGGGAGAAATATCTGGAGATTTCAACAAATCACGACACCTCTGTAGAGGCCAATGTATGTTATCTTCCTTCTCATACAGCGTATAAGCAAATGTAATAAAGTGTGTCAACTCGGTAGAAGTGATACCGAGTTGCACTTATGATATTGGATTCCTGATAGATTGTCTATACATATGAGGTGCATTATAAATATGTTTGATAGTAGTTGTACTTCGACCATTTCTATTATGTAAAATGGTCATAATATCTCTTAAAAGGACCATTGAGGTTATCAACTCACGAAGGCTTAAGCCATCTCATGGCTGTGTTCTCCATCCCTAACTCTAAGGCTTAAATTACCAGTACTCGACAAATAAACTCTCACTCGAAACATACACTCAGATTTCATTGAACAAACTATTTTACTTTTGGACGACTTCTTGTACTTGGTATATGGACCTCATCTTTCACATATCAGTGTAACAAAAAATTTCTGCCATTTCATCCATTATATGATTTTCCAACAACAACAGTAAATCCTAGGTTCCTTACTTCATCTCGAAACCACGTCAACAAATCGTCTTGTGAAGTAAACTTTCTTTCATAATTAAAATGTATATGATGATCAATAAAATGATTCATAACAAGAGGTGGCACATCGGCTTTGACATTGTTGTAAGGATTATAAACTGGAGGTCGAGGAACCTCAACTTTTGCATTGTCAGAAGGATTATCCAAAACTTGAGGTGCGGGGTTTGACTTCACATCATGTAACACCCATACTAACTTTAACTAGTATATTAGCATGTGCGCTAAACTGATACTGGATACATTTAAAAATTTCAATAATAATGTTGCATCACAAATGAATGAATACAAGTATACTCGTTTGTACAAATAATCCAATACTATTACAAATACTTATACAATGTCTGATAAGCTCCTGAGCTGATACACAACGAGCAACTGTACTCCATCCAGCATCTCTATGAAGAACTTCATCACGAACCTCCGACATGCCTGTAAACCTGCACCAGAAGGAATGGGATGAGACATAATGTCTCAGTGAGCTCCAGCCCAACCATCTGTTGGCAACCACAGGGAACCTAGGGTCGCCATGCCTACCTTGGCAATCTTGGGGATTTCCTATGATCGCCAAGTCTTTATCTGCCTTTGACTATACGTCTTCCTGTAACTATAGCTTAGAACTGCCTATAACCATTGCCATAAACGGCCTATGACTATAACTATAATTGCCTATATCCATAACTGTGATCTGTCTGTATCTATGACTTAGTGATCGAGGGGAAACCTAGGACCACTTTCTGTTATCTGTCTATAACTATAACCGTAACGTCCTGTAACTATAACTGTAACTGTAACTATGACTGTAACTATAAAACATAAAACAGATAAAGATGTTTTAGGTGTTTTATGTTAGCTGTTAGCGTTAAACAAACAATTAATCTGAGTTCATTTTACGGAGTGCGGCCCGGGTGGAGTAACCCAGAGGTACATCTCCCTATAAACCGGTGAAATTCCTATCATATCAGGCTAACACCGGACTCCCTATGAAACGTGTGGACAACCCTCTCGGAGAAGTCCCATCCGGCGAATCCCGGAGTCTGCTGAACACGCCCTATGACTGTGAAACGTGCAAGCACGCCAATATCTTTGATCTTTAATTCTTTAACTTTAACATATGAACATATAATCTGTTACTGTAATCGTATAACAACTCTATAACGTGTAACCTATAACCTATGATTCTTGGCTTATCGTTCTTATAAGCCTCCTATAATCGTCGGAAAACCAACACTATGATCTTATCTGTAACTTTGATTGCCGAAGCATTCCTGTCATCCTCGTATTCTAAATGGAATACATCTATAATCATGTTTACCTACAATAGGTTCCAAACTTGACTATTATATCATTCTTAGATTCGTGTATACTGAATCGAGTCTATAACATTGCCTGGTAAGGGTTAAACCCTAAACTAGCTCCTTAACATTTCTATGATAGCTTGTGCGTTAAGGTAACCCTCTCTTAATATTGTGTCTATCCTTATCTATAAATTCATCTATACAATCTCAAGGATAGGTCTTTAAATGCTCATAAGCAATGCTTAACCATTACATGTTGTTCCTTGAGTCCGAAGCAGTATTAGATAGCCAAAACGGTGCGAGTAAAGATGATAAACAACATGGTCCTGTCCACCTCAAAATCGTGACACGATTTGGCAATCGTGTCACGATTTCTGCCCAGAAATCGTGTTGGTTCCTGCCTGTAAAATCGTGACACGGTTGTAAAATCGTGACACGATTTTACCTGCAGTTGGACAGCATAGGGCAAGTTTAAAACATGTTTTCCACAATTTTTGGTCTATCCAATCATGCCCAAACATCATACAACTTAAAGGGTTAATTTCTAATGCTTATCAACAGAAAACAACATGTAATGATCATGGATTACTAGCAATTTAGAATTAGGGCTCAAAAGTTCATAACTTTGATCATAATACTATAAACTCAAGAAACTCAACAAAGTGGGTTCTAAAACCCCCCTAGGGAGCTCACCTTATATTGGATTGGTGCTGGTTTAGCTTGCTTTCCAACTTCCTCAAAACCCTAGCTCTTAATTCTTTCCTTTCTTCTTGCTTTCTTTAATTTTTCTCTTGCTTCAATCTTCCCAAAAGCCATGCTTGCTTGGAACACAAGGTTTAGGGAGGAGTTTAATGCTTTGAGGGGTGATGATTTGATGATGATGAAGATGAAGATGAAGATGAAGGGGGAGGGCGAAAATGAGAGGAAGAGAGGGAAGAAAATATGTTTTTCTTTTAATGAGAAATTGAGTGATAAATATGAATTTCATTCATATTTATCCAAATAACCATTTTCCTTTAATTTACATCTTTGCCATTCCCTCATATTACCATTTTGCCACTCTTTCATATAATTCCTATAACACTGTTAATTGCCTCGTTTAAGCGGGATATTACACTCTACCCCCCTTAAAGAAATTTCGTCCTCGAAATTTAGAAAATCCTTCTGAGATCCTGAAAGGTAAATCCTTCCTACCTCTTTCTCTACTATGAAAATTTCCAATTCTATTAGCTTATTTGAAATTTCATGGCAACTCCAGGGTCAAACATGTAGATTAGTTACGCACTCCTATTAAACCATACTGGTTAAAACTTATTCTTTAGCCATGATTTCCGTTTCTACAAACCAAAACATATGACAATCTCTCTCCTGCTGAAAAATCTGGTGCATGTTACATAACTATTATCTGTTAAGACGTATGGTTATCTGAACCAACATATCCATATTAACCTGAAGACGTCGAGTCATTCTGTTTTTCCCCAATTATTTCAACTTTCCGAGGAATCTATTACATTACTTTTAGTTCAAAGAACTTTTGTCTTTAACTTTCGCCTCGCAAGACGACCTTTTACTGTTACACTCGTATCATTCTTCATATAAATTTATTTTTACACTGGAAGGTATCTGATATTGAATATTCTCAAACGGAAATGAAATTTATTACAACTACCTCCACGATTCAAATTCAAAGTGGTGGCTGAACTTATGGTTTACGTTCCTTTCTTTCTGTTGTCCTGGTGTAGCTATTATCACAACCATAAGCATTGCTCACATTCCCTCTGCGGGAATCCTTAAAGCTCGAGAAATCTTATGAGCCACTCGTGCTCCGATTTAATTAATCCACGATAACGCGTAACTAGGTCTTAGGAGCTTCATCCCTTCTAATACTGTGACAATCTTATATCATTCAAGATATTCCTTACTCATGGGATTAATATTTTCTTTACCAATCAACTCAACTTATGAAAGTCTAATACAAGTGACGTGTGGCATAAGCCGTCTCACATATCATCATATAATACAATCCATAGCACATAGCTTCCATACATGATCGAGTACGTGTACACTACCATCGGATACATAGTACGCCGCATCATTATTGTCCAACTAATGGGACCTCATACTTAATCAAAATATACTCGAGACGATGCCACGCCAACTAAGGTCACTCTTCTTAGCTCTTAACTCATACTTGTATTCTTTGAATATTCACAATCCCATAACGTAAATTATGGTTACATTCCGTTGGCGTTAAAACTTATTTTGTCCAAACACATTCTCCGTTTTCGAAAAGAAAACTCTATTCTGTTCGCTATTCAAAATAGCACTCTTAAACTCTGAATCTTTTAATTCATGACTTGAATTCACGTAGCCTTTTACTATAAACTATGAGTACTCTTCTGATCTGTGTAAAACATTTCCTTCCTTTAACTGTTACCATATAAACTCTGATTTAAACAATTAACCTTGGGATAGACGTAATACACCACTATTACCATATAAAATCTCGTTAGCCAATCTTTTGACTTTATACTTTGTAATTAACACATATGACCATCTTACCTTATAATTTCTCTTGTGGTTTAATCCACCTGTTCAACTTACTGACTAATCGACACTTGACTTTGTGCTTCCCTTCGGACATACACAATGTTCTTACTTTCACGAATTACGCCGAAACCTGTAAACAGTCTTTAACAATAAATACGAACCCAACGATACTCCTGTTAAAACAACTTAAGTTCATACATTATTTACTTGTGGTAACTTCTAGAAACATTCTATGACTTCCGGAAATTCTCGTCTTTCATATACTTAATCGATTAATGAATCGAGTCTCATCCTATAGTTATCCGTAAGGATTTCACATCCACAACCTTTTTCCAAGACACTTAGGTCCACATAACTCTAACATAACTCTTGGTTACTCCTCGGGTTTCTTCGGAAATACTCCGTCTGGATAAAACTCAACTTTTACCGGCTCTTCTGTAAATTCAAACACATGATACACCTCTTCGAGTACCCGATTAATAAATCTGTAAGCTTCAATACTTAACATTTTCCATTGGATCCTTCCTATAACTTATTACTGTATTCATAATTCCATTCTAATCTTGTTATCTGAACAATAGTCCATATGTCTTCTCGACCGTTGCCCTCTTCATGGTTTCGAACAATCCAAGGTATGTATTTTCTACCGACATAATGTGATCTTTGTCGGCTTACCCGAAAACGTGTGTAAGGAGCCCATCGAAAGAGAATATAGAACTCCTTAACTTCAACCATAACTTTATCTGTAACTTGTACGTTAGTGACGATCTTCCTGCTTAATCCATAAATGAGTCTCTTACCTGTCGGATGTTAAGATCTCGTATGTTCCAAGTGCGCAAGTCTTTCCATCCTTACACCCTATAACCTTACTGGAAGTCCAGAGCTTCCAATAATTAACTTTCATTCCTTAGTCCAAGTCGTTGGGTTTGGTATCACAATCCTTTGCATCCGCAGCCGGAATTAAAACTCTAATTGTACAATTCACTTTAACTTTCCCAAATTACGGTTCCCGTTAGGATTCCAAATCATTCTCCAGAGTATTCTATAATTCTTTACTCTACACATCTCCTCGGAGAAGGCATCGCTCAAGGATGCGTCCAACCAGTTAAGGTACTTGACCTTACTCTTAAGTACTTCCTGTATTCCTGAAACTTTGCCAATTTCGTCTTAGAATCTGACGTCTTAACCTTTACCCTTCGTACACTTCTTTCCTCCTTGGTCACAATCAGCTCTCGGATATTTGTCCTAACTGTCATATACTAGACTGAGTTGATCAGGCTCAACTAGATGTGACCTTTAGAACAACATCTGGAACCCAATGATTCCACTACTTTTATTGAATCTTAAATGACCCATGGCACGGTCTGAATCGACCTGCTCTGATACCAATTGTAACACCCATACTAACTTTAACTAGTATATTAGCATGTGCGCTAAACTGATACTGGATACATTTATGAAATTCCTGGCAACCTGACTGAAATATGTTGTGCACAATGTTGGCACAACTGTCCGAGCGCGTGTCTACTCAGAACTACAATTAAAATAGCACAACGTAACAAAGCGCAAATTAAAAGGAACACAGCGGAAATAAAAAGTACACAGAGAGTTTGTTAACCCAGTTCGGAGCAACTCTCCTACTCTGGGGGATACCAATCCAGGAATGATTCCACTATTATAGTTCTAGTGAAAAGACCAACGCAGACACACTACTTGACCTTGCACCTAGACCCTACCAGTGGCAACTCTATCTAGGAACTCCTAGATATGAGACCCCGTCTCAATTCCTACGAACAACACACACAGTATTGTTATCAAACACACAAAACATAAAACACAACCAAGAGAAACACACGCTAATAACACATACTCACTCCGTACTTAAAAGCTTAGGAGTAGCTTACAAATTACAACTCAAAACAAACTCAGTCCTTAGCTTGAATCAGGGAGATACAAGCAAGGCTCACAATTAACAAACAAAACCCTAAAAACCTTAAAACACACGCTTTGCTAACACACACGGTTTTTAGTTACCCAACTAGGGTTTGCCTTCATGAATATATAGTACTCAGATACCACGGGTCTGGGCTTCAAAATAGAGCATGGACATTGACCGGTCCAGCTGAAAAACGATCTTCTAGAAATAATAAAAAGCTTCCAAATATAGAACAATATCTTGTGGAACAAATGGCAAGGCAAATAAAACTTCAAACAAATCTTCAATCAGATACACGCGCCTTGATCAGCAAGCTAGAGGAAAATAAATCTTCAAGCAAATCTTCGGAAGATTGCGTATACAAATATAAAGCGCTAGCTGGCGCGAAAACACAACTCACGTAATGCTGTTCCATATGCTACCACATCTGTTCCAGCATCTAGCTAGTAGGTGTTTTTGCAAAATGTAGCCAATCTACAAAAACCCTACAATCTCCCCCTTTGGCAAATTTTGGCTAAAACACTCTAGAGCCAGTACTTTGGGAAACACACAGATAAGATTCCTTCACGTCAACACAGGCACACAACAAGGAAGGAAAAATCGTAGCATAGAGTGAGATTACTTCAAAGCGAGAAATAGTCAAAGATGGCTTGCAAGTAGAATCAGAGGCATGCACCAGATAACACAAACATCTAGCCTCATAGGAACAACCAGAGAGAAATAAACTCTCATATAGTGGAATCACATAGATAAGGGAAAAAATAAATTTCCACACACAAAGAAACTTAAGAGCTCCCCCTCAAAACATGCATGTACCAGAACTTACCAGAACTCCCCCTCACCATATACTACACTCCCCCTCAACACATGTAGCCATACATAATAGAGGCTTCAAATCAGCACACAAGCAACAGATAATAAATCAAATTCTACTCCCCCTTTTTAGCCAAAAATTCTGACAACCAACAGATAGGGCAAACTCATAGAAAGTGCATAGAACCATAAAGAGTGCAGAGAAACCACATAGAGTGCATATTACAGACCAGAAGCACACAAAGGTGCATAAGAATTCAGGGCATAGCCCAGTCACCAAAAAAATACATCAAAAGATCAGAACAAAACAGGAAAATCAAAAATCCTCAGAATCAGCAGAGGAATCTTCAGAGTCACCAGCAGAAGCAACAGGCACATTGCCTCCTTCTTCCTCATCCTGCTCACCCTCATCATCAGCTTCAGCCTTCAAAGCTGCAATTATCTTGTCAATCTTCACCTTCCTAGCTCCAAGGGCCACACTTGTCTCAGTAAGATCAGCAATCATTTGCTTTCTGGAGAGCACACCAGATGTACGGACAGAAGTACCAGCTACATCAGCATCATGTGTCTCAGACAGCAGACTGCAATCCAAAGCCATAGGACCAGGCCTCTTGCAGAGCTCATCACTACTGATCAAAATATCAGGGTGCTGCTGAAGAATAATTCCACACAGGAGGGTAGGAAAAGCAATTGGAAACTTAATAGCAAAAGATTTAGCATGCTCCAAAACTTGATAATAGATGTAGGCTCCATAATCAAAAGATGACTTGGTCCCCACAGCATAAATGAACTTGGCCAACCCAGATGCAACAGAATTTGAGTGAGTGGTTGGAGTCCAATTTTGAGCACAGATCCTATTCAAAGCAGCATACAAAGGAGACAGTTGAGCAGAAGACAAATGCTTTGGCCAATGTCTAAGCTTGTTATCAGTGATTGTCTTGCAGATAGTGTCCTCAGTGACCTCAAGCTCAGGGGTCTCCTCAGTAGACCTCTCAAGGTATGCATTGATCACCATAAGAGAAAAATTGACACACTTACCACGAACAAAAACCTTCCTATACTCAGGGTTTCTTGTGTCATCACACTCATCAGAAACATTCACCAAAAACTCCCTGACCAGCTTATCATAGCATGGACCCAGATTCCTCACAGTCTTCATCAGACCAGCAAACTCCAACAAATCAACCAGCTTTTGACACTTGAACACATCTTCTTTAAGATTTCTTTCAAGACCCAGTCTTCTGTGGTATATGAACTTCCACCTAGAGGAACCATTTTCCAAATGAAAGGAAACATTATCAAGAGGGGCAGGAGGAATAGTCAGAGGTATCTTCATACCCTTCATTGTTTTTCTGGAAGCCCCACCAGATGTGGCAGCTTCAGGCTCAGCAACCTCAAACTCAGAGTCACTAGAGGGAGGGTCTTTTCTTTTTAAGCTCTTCTTCTTGTGACCACTTTGAGCCACCTTCTTGCTTCCAGCCTTGGGGGGACCATACACAGGCCTCTTCCCAGCCTTTACAGTTTTCTTCTTCCTATCCTTTTCTCCTTCACTGACAACTGCAGCAGATTTTTCAGATTTGCTCCTAGTCCTGCGAGCAACACCAATAGTACCAGTCTCTTCCTGAGGTCTTTCTTCAGGCATAGTTTCCTCAACAACAATAGTGTCAGCATGATCTAAACTAACAGTTTCAGGATTATCTATAGCATCCTGAGTCTCAGTCCCTTCATCTTCAGACTCTGAGGACTCACTCTCAGGGACACTCACAGAACCAGACATATTAGGAACCACCACATCAGGCTTCTCAAGAGCTTGTGACAAAGATGCGGGAGCATCTGTCACAGCATCCTTTGTTGTGGCAGGGGAATCAGCAGGTGTCTCAGAAACGCCTGTATCAACATCATTCTTTTCACCAGAACCAGTAGTAACATCCTTCTCGATAGGAGAATTCGAAGAATCACCAGCTAATTTTTCATCTACCTTAGGATTATCAGAACCTAGGGTTTCGGGCATGGCTACAGTACTCTCAACAGCGACATTTTCAGATTCAGTGACAGAAGGTTCAGCATGTGGTTCAACAACAGTCGATACAAAAGGGTTGTCCTTAAGGTACAGATCATCCATACTAAGTCCTACTCTTGGAGCAGCAGGAGTGGTAGAAGATTTACCTTTTGATTCTGATCTGGTGTTCACAGCGGTGGAGGAGGCAGCTTTGCTAGATTTGGCAGGTGTCTTCCTTCGTGGTGCAGATGCCCTAGTTCGACGCTTCTTTGTAGGAGCTCTAGGGATAGTGGTGAGGGGTTGCGCATCAGTGATGACGGCTTCAGCAGCTTGATCTTGTGTAGTTGGATGAGAAGACGAATCAGCCATGGTGATGATTTTGAATGTGAAGGTATGAGAAGTGGATGATTTTTGAATGAAGATGTGCGCGGTAAGAGAGGCAATGAGAGGTTGAGAGAAGTTAAGACAAAGATAATGATGATAACGTGCAAGAGTTTTGAAAAAGGCAAGTGTGCAATAACCTCCTTGAGTGACGTGCAATAAGCGGTTGACGAGGGAAAAAGTAATAGCTGCACGCCCCTTGCACATTAATTGCTACAATTCTTCAACTAAGCATATCCCCAACTTCCGTCTTAATTTTTCAAATTGATTAGCATCAAGGGCTTTGGTAAAAATATCTGCTAATTGCTCTTCAGTTGAAACATGTTCAAGAGTAACAATTTTGTCTTCAACAAGATCCCTTATAAAATGATGTCTAATGTCAATGTGTTTGGTCCTGCTATGTTGAATAGGATTCTTGGAGATATTAATTGCACTCAGATTGTCACAATATAATGTCATAGCATCTGTCTTGACATTGTATTCACTCAGCATCTGTCTCATCCACAACAATTGAGAACAACTACTACCAGCTGCTATGTACTCAGCTTCAGCTGTAGACAAAGAAATGCAATTTTGCTTCTTACTGAACCAGGATATAAGGTTGTTGCCTAGAAAGAAACATCCACCAGAGGTACTCTTTCTATCATCTGCACTTCCAGCCCAGTCAGCATCACAATATCCAAACAACACAGTGCTTTCCCCATGAGAATACAACATACCATAATCACTAGTACCATTCACATACTTCAGAATTCTCTTTACCTGAGTCAGGTGACTTATTTTTGGTTCAGCTTGGTACCTGGCACACACTCCAACTGCAAATGTAATATCTGGCCTACTTGCTGTAAGATATAGAAGACTTCCTATCATACTCCTATACATGCTTTGGTCAACATCCACACCTTTCTCATCCTTTGATAATTTTACATGTGTGGGAGCAGGAGTTCTTTTATGAGCAGCATTTTCCATCCCAAATTTCTTGACTATATTTTTAGCATACTTACTTTGAGAGATAAATATAGTATCTTCCATTTGTTTCACTTGAAGACCAAGAAAGAACTTTAGCTCACCTACAAGACTCATCTCAAATTCAGATTGCATTTGCTGAACAAAATGCTCTATCATCTGGTCAGACATTCCTCCAAAGACTATGTCATCTACATATATTTGAGCAATCATCAACTGTCCATTTTCATCTTTCACAAACAGGGTCTTGTCATTTCCCCCCTTCCTATAGCCATGGTTGCTTAGAAACTCAGCAAGTCTCTCATACCAAGCTCTAGGAGCTTGCTTCAGGCCATATAGAGCTTTCTTCAATTTGTACACATGGTTTGGAAAACTAGGATCAATGAAGCCTTTAGGCTGTTCCACATAAACCTCTTCATTTAAGTACCCATTGAGAAAGGCACTCTTGACATCCATCTGATACAACTTGAATTTTAGTATGCATGCAATCCCAAGTAACAATCTAATAGATTCCAACCTAGCTACAGGAGCAAAAGTCTCATCAAAGTCTACACCTTCAATTTGAGAATATCCTTGTGCAACCAGTCTAGCTTTGTTTCTAGTGATAGTACCATTTTCATCAGACTTGTTTTTATAGACCCACTTGGTACCTATAACATTCACATTATCTGGTCTAGGAACTAGGTCCCACACATTACTTCTCTTGAACTGAGTTAACTCTTCTTGCATAGCATTTATCCAGAACTCATCAGTTAGAGCTTCCTTAACATTCTTTGGTTCAAGTTTAGATATAAAGCAAGAATTTGATACCTCATCATGGTTCCTTCTAGTTGTGATCCCTTGGTTAGGATCGCCAATGATTTGATCTATGGGATGATTTTTCTGAACTCTGATAGATGGTCCTTTGTTGGGAGCAGTCTTCTCTGGGCCAGTTACTTCAGAATCTTGCTTATCACTTGCTTCATCTGCTTTCTTTGCTTCCTGTAGGTCAGAAGCTGCGTCAAATGTAGCATCATCTGGCATAGCATTATTTCCTTCATCATCTACAACAACATTTATGGATTCCATCACAGTCTTGGTTCTGGAGTTGTATACTCTATAGGCTCTGCTGTTTGTAGAATAGCCTAGAAAGATTCCCTCTTCACTTTTAGCATCCATCTTTCTTCTTGGTTCCCTGTCAGCTAGAATATAACATTTACTACCAAACACATGAAAGTGCTTCACTGTTGGCTTCCTGTCCTTCCATAGCTCGTACAAGGTTGTAGATGTACCTTTTCTCAAAGTCACTCTATTATGAATATAGCAGGCTGTGTTCATGGCTTCAGCCCAAAAGAAAAATGGCAGCTTCTTTGCATGTAGCATAACCCTGGCAGATTCTTGCAAGGTCCTGTTCTTCCTCTCTACTATCCCATTTTGTTGAGGAGTAATGGGTGCAGAGAACTCATGAAATATTCCTTCAGAAATACAGAAATCAGAGAACTTACCATTCTCAAACTCCTTCCCATGGTCACTTCTGATTCTAACAATTCCACAATCCTTTTCTCTCTGAAGTTGTAAGCAAAGATCCTTGAATTTTTCAAAAGTGTCTGATTTCTCCTTAATGAAATTTATCCAAGTATATCTAGAAAAATCATCAACAACAACAAAAGCATACTTCTTACCACCTAAGCTTTCGACTTGCATGGGTCCCATTAAGTCCATGTGCAATAGCTCAAGAACTCTGGATGTGGACAGATGTTGCAGCTTCTGGTGAGGCATCTTGGTCTGTTTTCCTATCTGGCATTCTCCACATATACTTCCTTCCTGAATTTGGAGTTTTGGTAAACCTCTGATGGCTCCTTCAGCAATAGCTTTCTTCATGCTTCTGAGATTCAGATGTCCAAGCTTTTGGTGCCATAGCTTAACTTCATCTTCTTTGGTTATTAGACAATTAAATAACTTTGCTTTATCTTGAGAGACCCACAAGTAGCAATTGTCCTTTGATCTAACACCTTTCATCAGGATGTCCCCTTCACTGTTAGCCACTAAGCATTCACTCTTAGTAAAGTTGACCTTCATTCCTTGATCGCACAGTTGACTAATACTAATTAAGTTTGCAGTTAATCCTTTCACAAGAAGCACCTTATCAAGTTTGGGTAGACCCTCTTCCACAAGATTTCCTACACCCTTTATTTCTCCTTTGGCTCCATCCCCAAAAGTCACAAAGCTTGTAGCATAAGGCTTAACATCAGTCAAGTAATTTTTATCACCAGTCATATGCCTGGAGCATCCACTGTCAAAGTACCAATCATTTCTGGATGACACTCTCAGAGAAGTATGCGCAATTTGAGCAATCTCATCAGCTTCTGGTTCTATTTTTCTAGGATTCATAGTGTTGCTTGTGAAATTATCATTTTTCTGCTTCCACTGCTTCTTGGTGATCTTTACTATGGGATCAGGTCTTGGTGAATAGGTCCTGTCTGGGTAACCATGTAATTTAAAACAGAAAGGTCTGATATGTCCTTTTCTTCCACAGTAATGACATACCCAAGCATAATTCCTTCCTTTTGATCTGGTCCTATATCCTGATGCCTGTTGTCTCACCTGATGCTGGGGCATCTGTCTTGGCATAGTATGATCATGAGTACTAACAGGTGCCACAAACTGTCTCACTGGTAATAGTTTCTGCTGAGGCATAGAACTGTAGTCAAACCCAATACCTTTAGAATCTCCAGGTTTCTGTCCTATTTCCAGAATTTCGTCTAAAGCATCAGTACCTTTGTTCATCATCCGCAGTTGCTTGTTCATATTGCCAATCTTGGAAGTAAGTAAGATAACCTCATCATTGAGGTCTGAGTTTATTTTCAGAGGTTTGTCTTTCTCAGCTTGCAGGAGAGCGATGGTCCCTTTTTGTTTTTCTAGAGTTTTACAAACTTCCTCACTTTTGAGATATAGCTCCTTGTAAGAATCAGCCAGTTCATCATATGTTAGCTCTTCATCACTAGATTCATTGTCAGATGTGCACACTCCAGTCAAGGCATTCACATGTTTTGCAGTTTCAGGTTCTTCTTCTGATTCATCCTCATCAGTCCAAGACACAGTCATCACCTTCTTTTGTTTCTTCAGATACGTTGCACACTCAGTTCTGATGTGACCAAAACCTTCGCATTCATGGCATTGCACCCCTTTGCTTTGATTGATTTTGTCATCAGTTCTAGGTTTCCTCTGATTGTTGACATTTTTATAGATGCTGCGACTGTTGTCCGGAGCATTTGTCCTAGGGCGTCTGTCCATCCTCTTCACAACTTTATTAAATTGTTTGCCCAACAACACAATATCTTCAGAGATGCTCTCATCAGTATCTAAATTACTCTCCACATCATCTTCATCAGTGTTGGAGATGAAAGCAATGTTCTTGTCTTTCTTTTCAGATCTTTCATTAACCTTTAATTCAAAAGTTTGGAGAGATCCAATCAACTCATCAACTTTCATATCTCCAATATCTTGGGCCTCCTCGATAGCACATACTTTCATATCAAATTTCTTAGGCAGGGACCTGAGAATTTTGCTTACCAGTTTTTCATCGGATATCTTTTCCCCCAAGGATTCAAAAGTGTTAGCATATTCTAGCACATTCATGTGAAAGTCATGAACACTCTCTCCTTCTTTCATTCTCAAATTCTCAAACTGTGTTGTTAGCAGTTGTAGCCTTGACTTCTTGACCTTTTGAGTACCTTCATGAGCTGTTCTTAGGATATCCCAAGCTTCCTTGGCAATAGTACATTGTTTAATCAACCTGAACATGTTCTTGTCAACACCATTAAACAAAGCATTCAGGGCTTTAGAGTTTCCAATAGCTGCAGTGTCTTCTTCTGTAGACCACTCCTCTTCTGGTTTCAACTCATCAGTATCAACATTATTCGCATCTTTTATTTTAGGAGGGACCCATGCCTTGATCACAGCCTTCCAAGCTCTGCTGTCTAGAGATTTCAAGAAAGCTGTCATGCGTGATTTCCAAATGTCATAGTTTGACCCATCCAACAAGGGTGGTCTGTTCACCAGTCCTCCTTCTTTATCCATTGAGCCAGAAACTTCTTTCCCTGGAGCTCACCCACACAGAACAGGGTGCCTGCTCTGATGCCAATTGAAATTCCTGCAACCTGACTGAAATATGCTGTGCACAATGTTGGCACAACTGTCCGAGCGCGTGTCTACTCAGAACTACAATTAAAATAGCACAACGTAACAAAGCGCAAATTAAAAGGAACACAGCGGAAATAAAAAGTACACAGAGAGTTTGTTAACCCAGTTCGGAGCAACTCTCCTACTCTGGGGGATACCAATCCAGGAATGATTCCACTATTATAGTTCTAGTGAAAAGACCAACGCAGACACACTACTTGACCTTGCACCTAGACCCTACCAGTGGCAACTCTATCTAGGAACTCCTAGATATGAGACCCCGTCTCAATTCCTACGAACAACACACACAGTATTGTTATCAAACACACAAAACATAAAACACAACCAAGAGAAACACACGCTAATAACACATACTCACTCCGTACTTAAAAGCTTAGGAGTAGCTTACAAATTACAACTCAAAACAAACTCAGTCCTTAGCTTGAATCAGGGAGATACAAGCAAGGCTCACAATTAACAAACAAAACCCTAAAAACCTTAAAACACACGCTTTGCTAACACACACGGTTTTTAGTTACCCAACTAGGGTTTGCCTTCATGAATATATAGTACTCAGATACCACGGGTCTGGGCTTCAAAATAGAGCATGGACATTGACCGGTCCAGCTGAAAAACGATCTTCTAGAAATAATAAAAAGCTTCCAAATATAGAACAATATCTTGTGGAACAAATGGCAAGGCAAATAAAACTTCAAACAAATCTTCAATCAGATACACGCGCCTTGATCAGCAAGCTAGAGGAAAATAAATCTTCAAGCAAATCTTCGGAAGATTGCGTATACAAATATAAAGCGCTAGCTGGCGCGAAAACACAACTCACGTAATGCTGTTCCATATGCTACCACATTTGTTCCAGCATCTGGCTAGTAGGTGTTTTTGCAAAATGTAGCCAATCTACAAAAACCCTACAATTTAAAAATTTCAATAATAATGTTGCATCACAAATGAATGAATACAAGTATACTCGTTTGTACAAATAATCCAATATTATTACAAATACTTATACAATGTCCGATAAGCTCCTGAGCTGATACACAACGAGCAACTGTACTCCATCCAGCATCTCTATGAAAAACTTCATCACGAACCTCCGACATGCCTGTAAACCTGCACCAGAAGGAATGGGATGAGACATAATGTCTCAGTGAGCTCCAGCTCAACCATCTGTTGGCAACCACAGGGAACCTAGGGTCGCCATGCCTACCTTGGCAATCTTGGGGATTTCCTATGATCGCCAAGTCTTTATCTGCCTTTGACTATACGTCTTCCTGTAACTATAGCTTAGAACTGCCTATAACCATTGCCATAAACGGCCTATGACTATAACTATAATTGCCTATATCCATAACTGTGATCTGTCTGTATCTATGACTTAGTGATCGAGGGGAAACCTAGGACCACTTTCTGTTATCTGTCTATAACTATAACCGTAACGTCCTGTAACTATAACTGTAACTGTAACTATGACTGTAACTATAAAACATAAAACAGATAAAGATGTTTTAGGTGTTTTATGTTAGCTGTTAGCGTTGAACAAACAATTAATCTGAGTTCATTTTACGGAGTGCGGCCCGGGTGGAGTAACCCCGAGGTACATCTCCCTATAAACCGGTGAAATTCCTATCATATCAGGCTAACACCGGACTCCCTATGAAACGTGTGGACAACCCTCTCGGAGAAGTCCCATCCGGCAAATCCCGGAGTCTGCTGAACACGCCCTATGACTGTGAAACGTGCAAGCACGCCAATATCTTTGATCTTTAATTCTTTAACTTTAACATATGAACATATAATCTGTTACTGTAATCGTATAACAACTCTATAACGTGTAACCTATAACCTATGATTCTTGGCTTATCGTTCTCATAAGCCTCCTATAATCGTCGGAAAACCAACACTATGATCTTATCTGTAACTTTGATTGCCGAAGCATTCCTGTCATCCTCGTATTCTAAATGGAATACATCTATAATCATGTTTACCTACAATAGGTTCCAAACTTGACTATTATATCATTCTTAGATTCGTGTATACTGAATCGAGTCTATAACATTGCCTGGTAAGGGTTAAACCCTAAACTAGCTCCTTAACATTTCTATGATAGCTTGTGGGTTAAGGTAACCCTCTCTTAATATTGTGTCTATCCTTATCTATAAACTCATCTATACAATCTCAAGGATAGGTCTTTAAATGCTCATAAGCAATGCTTAACCATTACATGTTGTTCCTTGAGTCCGAAGCAGTATTAGATAGCCAAAACGGTGCGAGTAAAGATGATAAACAACATGGTCCTGTCCACCTCAAAATCGTGACACGATTTGGCAATCGTGTCACGATTTCATGCCCAGAAATCGTGTTGGTTCCTGCCTGTAAAATCGTGACACGGTTGTAAAATCGTGACACGATTTTACCTGCAGTTGGACATCATAGGGCAAGTTTAAAACATGTTTTCCACCATTTTTGGTCTATCCAATCATGCCCAAACATCATACAACTTAAAGGGTTAATTTATAATGCTTATCAACAGAAAACAACATGTAATGATCATGGATTACTAGCAATTTAGAATTAGGGCTCAAAAGTTCATAACTTTGATCATAATACTATAAACTCAAGAAACTCAACAAAGTGGGTTCTAAAACCCCCCTAGGGAGCTCACCTTATACTGGATTGGTGCTGGTTTAGCTTGCTTTCCAACTTCCTCAAAACCCTAGCTCTTAATTCTTTCCTTTCTTCTTGCTTTCTTTAATTTTTCTCTTGCTCCAATCTTCCCAAAAGCCATGCTTGCTTGGAACACAAGGTTTAGGGAGGAGTTTAATGCTTTGAGGGGTGATGATTTGATGATGATGAAGATGAAGATGAAGATGAAGGGGGAGGGCGAAAATGAGAGGAAGAGAGGGAAGAAAATTTGTTTTTCTTTTAATGAGAAATTGAGTGATAAATATGAATTTCATTCATATTTATCCAAATAACCATTTTCCTTTAATTTACATCTTTGCCATTCCCTCATATTACCATTTTGCCACTCTTTCATATAATTCCTATAACACTGTTAATTGCCTCGTTTAAGCGGGATATTACACATCAATTGGAGGAACCTCGACTTTCGCATCATTAGGATCATCCAAAACTTGAGGTGCAAGGTTTGTATTCATATCGACATGAGGTTCCACAATTTGAGGTGTGTCAAACTAGACGAGGGGTATCAACCGGAGCATCCATATCCGAAACTGTGCAAACTACGGTCAGAAATCTAAATCTATTTATGTATTACTAATATTCAATTTATTTAATCTGAATTGTATAATTCAAAAATCTGAATTTTATATAATCTAAATGGCGTCGATACAAATTTGGTGACATGGGTCAAACAAATGAATGAGGAAGATTTTATAGTCATATTGCATTTACATTTACGAAAATAGTGTGTTTGAAGTCCATTGATGCTTGAATTGTGCTTTGAAATCACGTTTTTGCCAATCTCAGGGTATTTTAGAAGATGTATGGAGTGAAGGTGACAAAGGTTACAAAGCCTTTCAGGTTCTAAGAAAAACACACACATATAAGGGGTTTAGATTATATAATCTGAAGGTGGTGAACATGCTCCAGATTATATAATTCGATTTTTTTTTTAATTTTAAATAAGGATGAAATGCTAGAGAAGGGGTTCAAAAGAGATAAGTAACAATTTCAGATTTTATAATCATAAACAAAATCCAAATGAGGTGAAATTATTAGATCGGAGGGCGCACGAGAAGTGAATATATACGGTGGGATAAGAAATTCCCCCAAATTCTATGTGCTATTATCAGCCCATTTTACCGCTTAGAAGAAATAAAGAAAAATGCATAAATATATTTTTCCGTCCTTTATTTTTTACCAAAAATTCATTTTGATTCTTTATCTTTTTTCTAAATCGTTTTAGTATCTTTTTAAAAAGGAGATGTTTTAGTCCCTTAGATATACCTATATGAATGAAAACAAGGACTATAATATCACACTTTTAAAAAGATGAAGGGCTAAAACGATTTAGAAGAAAGATTAATGACCAAAAAGAATTTAAGTAAAAGATATATATAAATATATATATATGGAGTAATAATAGTTGTTAAAGGAGTTGATAATCCAAAATCTAACATAGATTGAGGTTTGAGAGTAATAATATAAACAACGGAATTTGTATCAACAGTAAGTTCAGTTTCAGGAGAAAGTAGTTTAAAAACTATATGTTGAGTAAGCTCAGTATTTACTAATAGGAGTGTACATCCCTTGACTAATATCAAAACCCAAAAATCTAATTTTAGATTGAAAGAGATTCATCTTTCTTTCTGATAATACTAACCCATTATTTTTAATCAATTCATAAAATTGATTTAAGTGTTGTATATGTTGATTAATAGAATCTGAAAAGACTTGGACCGTAGATCTGACTATCTAGGACTTGAGACCCTAAAGCCAAGGGTGTGAACCCTTGGAATAAGGCTGGACGTCCTCCAAGAGGGCAGAGGGCCCATTTTACAATCACAAATAGCCCTTTGGGGGCGCCCTCAGCAGCTGACGAGGGCGCCCAAGTCATGGTTTTGGCCCTATTACGATTTAGGCCCAAAACCATGACCGGGTAGGCCCAAGAAAGGCTACAAATAGTAACCTTGGGATCATTCCCGAGGGATGACCTAAACACAGCACAGAAACCCTAGTTTCTAGAAGTATTGTACTCACTGCCAGTACAAGACTAATATGTCATCAAGGTAAACTACAGTAAAATTTGAATAATTGTTGAATATAGAATTCATAATGTTTTGAAATTCTGAAGGTGCATTCTTCAGACCTAAGGGTAGTACATTCCATTCATAATGTCCGAAAGGGACTTCAAAAGCAGTTTTGTATTTATCTTTTTCTTCTAATTGAATTTGATAATACCCTGACTTAAGATCAAATTTAGAATAGACAGCTTTATTATGTAGTCTATTTATTAAATCTTTTTTATTAGGTATCGGGTACCTAATCCATTGTAAAGCTTGATTCAAGGGTTTATAATTACTAACCAATCTAGGACTTCCTCTTTCTAATTCTGCCGCATTAACAACATAAAATGCTGAGCAACTCCAAGGAGATTTGCTCTGCCTAATTAATCATTTTTCTAAATATTCATTTATTTCTTTTTTACAACAATCTAAATGTTGCTTATTCATCTGAATAGGCCTAGCCTTAGTAGGGATGTCTTTTTCATTAAAGGTAGGTTCATAAGGTAAAGATATAACATGAGTCTTCCTTTTCCAGAAAGCATTAGGCTGTTCTGAACAAAGATTATTGGTAAACTTGATTTTTATCTCATTGCTTTGTTTAGTAATATTAGGAGATGATAATTGTTCCTCTATTCTTTTAAAGCGTATTTCTTTATTTAAAAATTGATTTGTTTTTTCTTATTATTAATAAGATTAATGTAAGAAATTCGACTATCCTTTAAATTATTAAGGTCTCGTATTTTAGGAGGATTTATGAAATTAAATTTAATAGTATGATCTAAAGCTTGAGTAGTAATAGATTCTTCATTAACAGTTATAGGGTAAAGTAGTGCTAAAAAAGGAGTTCCTAAAATAATATCTTCATTAATATTTTTAACTAGTAAAAATGAAGTATTATAACATATCTTATCTTTGCAGATTTTAGCAGAAGATAACTTAAAATTAACTTGTAATCTAAGCGCCATTAGCACTTCGTAAAGATTCAGTAGTTTTTTCATAGTACTGAGTAGGGATTAATCATTCTCTAATGCAGTTTAAATCTGCACCAGAATCTATTAAAGCTATCATTTCATAAGTTCTATATGGAAGAACCATATCTATTTTACTAAACCATGAGAAATAATCCTTTCAATGCTATTAAAATAATTTTTATCACTAGTTTCTATATATATATATATAAGCCAAGAAAAAAAAGCCAGGAAGCAGCAACCGTGCACTACGGTGCCATTTTTGGGTTTAACTACGGACAGGGTAGCTGAAACTTTCCATTCATTCAGGTATAGTCTAAGCAGCAAGCAAGATCAAAAGCAATGCAAGCTGTATCATCTGGTATCGGATATGGTCTCAAATATCAGGTCAATTTCACAATTCTCATTATTCCCACTCTCCATTAATTGTTAATTAATCCAATTATTATTCCCTTTAATCATTGTTTTCATTTTATAGGCTAGATGCATATCAGATGTAAAAGCAGATACAGATCACACAAGTTTCCTCGCCGGAACTCTTAGCCTTAAAGAAGAAAATGAGGTATATAAATAAACACGCATGCTCCAATTCAGTTTTCATAGAATTTGATCTTCTTAATTTAGTGAATCGTTCCATCACATTTACAGGTACATCTTATTCGGCTTTCGGCAAATGGAACCGAACTTTTCTGTGAGGGATTGTTTTCGCATCCCAATGAGATCTGGGACCTTGTTTCTTGTCCTTTTGATCAACGCATTTTCTCAACCGTCTATTCGAACGGTATGAAAACATTTTCCGTTAACTTTATTTTTCCATTGATAATTTGTGCTTATCGTGCATCAATTTCTGTTACTGTTTGAGAGAGCTTACTGGATCGAAATGTGACATGTCCATAAGCTGTCTATGATAGCTTATATGAAGACAATTTTACTTGATTTTCTTTTGTCATAGAAATAACTTATACGTAAGCACTTAATTAAACTAGTTAGAAACTAGAAAAACTTCTGATTACCTTTTGTTGATAAAGGTGAAACCTATGGAGCAGCAATATGGCAGATTCCGGAGTTATATGGGGAGTTAAATTCTCCTCAGTTAGAGAGAATTACATCTCTTGAAACTCAATCCGGTAAGATCAAATGGTGAGTATGCAATTCCCTTGTGCAGATTTCTTCGTTTATATTGTTTTGCACTTAAGCTTCTACCATAGACTGTCTCATTGCCTGAGGTTTAGGAAGTTGTCAGAAGACGTTGAGGAAATTTATGCGCAAAAATTAGTTGATTATTTTGATTAAGCTACGCGTGGTTTCTCTATTTCACACTGTTGGACTACTCTTTTTGGCTATGTCTTGAAAATTTTGCTTGAATTATTTTACAACTTTCCTCTTTGGTATATGTTTGTTATTCACATTTTTATGATCTTTTACTCTTTCTTACTGAACATTTACTACCAAGCAGTATTCTTTGGTGGCCAACTGGAAGGCATGATAAATTGATTAGCATCGATGATGAAAACCTATGCTTGTGGAGTTTGGATGTTTCCAAGAAAACTGCACAGGTATGAAGTTTATGGTGTGCTATATGCAGTTTGTGAGATTGATACATATGCACCACAAAAACACATGTATGTTATACTTGCTTACAAATACATATCAGTTCAAAGTCCAAAAAAGAAAATACATATCAGTTCAAAGTCACATGTTATTATTATTCAAGTTACCGTTACGTGTCATAATAAACCAACAAATGAACCCTTATCACGAAGGGTAAGAAAACATGTTGGTTTGGGAGAGTAAACCATGAAAGATTATCTGGTCTTGTGCAAAAAAGAACCAAATAGTTTCTTTCTGGACTCTAGGCATTTAAAATACAAATGTGAAGGGGAAAATATTTTTCATTCCTGAAATTGATATTTATGAACAACTAATTAGTTTGTAACTATTACTGAATCTTAAAATGTTGTTTGAATGAGAGGCATTTTAGAAAATGAAGGGCTGTAGATGAGTGAAGATATTGGCCAATGCCCAATGGATTTCTCCAAACAACTGTTAACCTATGATGCCGCAGTTTATGATATAAGCTACTGAGAATGGATTGCATATTGTCCATAAGGGATCTAATTTTGTTCCGTATAAAAATTTAATTTGCATTGGAGAAGTCAACATTGATATTAATTGCCAATCCAAATGCAAGCCAAACACCACAAAGTTTTATAGGAGGTTTCATTAGGACCTAAGATCTGGGGTTGGAACTTTGATAATCACATGCCTTTATGTTGATAGTCACTGCTTTTTTAAAATCCGGTGGAAGTTTTGGTGATTTTGACCACCCTCCTCTCAACACATACAAACAACAAAAACATAGGTACAATCCCAAGATTCAGCTGGTATGATGCACAAGTTATCTGGAGGAGCATGGGATCCGCATGACGTGAATTCTGTAGCTGCAACTTCTGAATCATCCCTCCAGTTTTGGGATGTGAGAACAATGAAGTATGTTCCTAAATTCATTCTTTTACTGGTTCATTTTGAAATTCATTGTATTTGCTGTCTTCCTTCCACTTAAGTAAATTACTCGTCACATTTCAAGTTCAGGATCTAGTGTGCTGGAAGAGGGATATATATTCCCTGAAACCAAGTAGCTTTTTTTTTTGTTAATCAGTACCTGTTGGAATTTTATGTCTACTAATTGGATTATTTAAATCACAGGAAGACACTTTCAATTGAATGTTCCCATGTCCGCAGTGTTGATTACCATCCTAGAAAGAACAACATACTTGTAAGAGTTGAATTTTGTGAGCCTCGTTCTACTGATACATGTCTTTATACCTTCTATTTGGTTTTATAATATCTGTGTCTGAGATAGTATATATTGCTAAAATTTTCTGAAATTCACCCGATGATATAATATGGATTGGCAGCATTTATTGTTGTCATTCAGTTAGAGATACAAATATGCACATTACAAGATTGCTATTTTTGTGTCCTAGTGTCAACATACATTAATTTTTATTAATGGGTTTGATCACTTTGATTATTGATATTTACAAAGAAACTGTCTTCTAGAGTGTAGAATTCGACCTCTTTTTGTTCATGTTGGAAAAATTGAATTGCTATGTTATTTACAGGTTACAGCAGAGCATGAGTCAGGGATACGCATTTGGGATCAAAGAAAACCAAAAGTTCCAATCCAAGAGCTTCCAGGCCACACACATTGGTACCTATCATGTATAGTTTTAAAGCTTATTTTATTTTTTTATTTAAATCCCCAATCCAAGAAATTTCAAATCAACCCCCAGGTTGAAAAAGGATAAATAAAATAAAAGAGAAAAGTAAGTAGAACAGGAAACAGCTCTGCTACTCGTGCTTCCCATATGTTGTTACGACCAGGCTTTTAATGCACAAATAACCTACCTACTTTTTTTATTTCATTAAAAAATGTCTAATGAAAATAAACTATTTGATGGCAGTTTTTCCTTTTCAGACATCTGATTAGCGATATGTATTACTTGTATTGCCAGGACATGGATTGTCAAGTGTAACCCAGAGTATGACGGAATGATCCTGGTCCTCCTCTCCCTCCCTCTCTTTTTATCTCTTAAATATAAATATATCACACACAAATAAATATGGACAAGGCACCTCTGCAGCAATTATTTTATTTTTTTTAGGGTGAATACACCCTTGCTCAGGATTGAGATAAACTTATTTTTTTAAGAGTTTTTCTACCCACTTTTACATATGCGCAGACATGCACTGATGAAAGCTGGGTTATATTCTAAATTTTCATGTTATGGAATATTTAGTTATTTGTCGTTGAATATGGATATTTCAGAGTGCTGGAACGGATTCAACTGTCAACTTGTGGTCGGCCTCGATAAACCATGATGAGTTAACAACTGAAAGGTCATAATCTTATCTTTAGATATCATTACATATTTTTATGTAATTTTTCTTATTCATCTTTGCTTGCATATTTGGCAGCCAATCAGAGTCCTCTGTCCGTTTGGTTGATCCACTGCTTAATACATACAGTGATTATGAAGACAGTATTTATGGTAAGAGCTTCTGGATTTTAATCCATGATCTTTATAGACTATGTCATCTCAATCTTTTTAATTCATTTTACAGGGCTTACATGGAGTTCTCGTCAACCATGGATCTTTGCATCTTTGTCCTATGACGGAAGGGTAAGAAAACAAGCAAATCTTATTGCTTACATGTTTGGGAAAATATGATTATTTCCCCCAAATAAACTGATCTAAATAAGCACTTTACTTTTCAAAACAGGTGGTTGTAGAATCTGTAAAGCCTTTCATCTCCAAAAAATGATGTTCAACATCATTGCGTTGATGTTACCATTTGTCATCTTGTTGTGTTTGTTAGTAATTTCCTGCCTCTATAGTCTTGAGATAAACAGATGGGTGGAAGACTCGACACAATTGTTGGTGGGTTCGATGTGGATTAACAGGATTAAATGTTACATTGGCATGACAGCTTTGACCAAGAATCATCCATAGATTAGAAATCAACAATTTTTTAGTTGAATTTTTATTTTTCAACTTTGAATTTTATAGTTTGAATTGTGATTTGTAGCATATTATTTGGTTTGACATCCATGTTACGTAATTCATGAAGTCATTATGTAATCTATCGAACTACAAATTATTTCTGTATCTCCCCAATTCGTACTGTAGTTTATTTTTTATTTATTTGACAATACCCCAGTTCGTCTTGTAGTTTATAAATTGTATGTAACTGGGAAACACAAAAAATGCTACATGAAATGGGCATTAGTGCTCCAAGTGTGAATCTCAACATCAAAATGAATCCGGTAAAGAGAGGAAAAACTGTGTCTTTTCAGATGTGTACTTTCGAAGTACTTTTGAAACTTGAAAGTGGGAAAAATTCCGTTCTCTGCTAAATCATTTGCCATCCATGCAATAGGCAAAGGACTGTTGGGATCATGAAATTTGAACCTTTGGTTTTGTCTCTGAAGTTTTAGCATCATGAATTTTGCATTAGTATCTGAGTGAACAATTATTCACTTCACGGGAGCAAGAAATTCGTCTTAACCCTTGATGAATAACTTTATTTTTGGACAAGTTTTGACAATATTATATGTAAATGTGTATAATGAATCGGTTGTTGGAATGCTAATAATTTTTATTTATTTATTAACAAATGTGATATTTCATTTTACTAGAGTCATAAGTAAGAAAAGTAATTGTAACCATCGTTGAGAAATTCATAGAATTCTATTAAATGCAAGAAACTACCTCTAAAGAAATATATTAGGCAGTTCCATAATGGATGTCCATTGAGCTACCTCCAATAATCCAATAATAAAATATAATTTGCATCAACTTGACATCACTCAAAGCCACTAAGCCTATGCTGTGTTTAAGACCAGTTAGTCAAAACATAAAAGGGCTTGCTAAATTGTGGTCCTCACTCATCAAGAGGATGAAGAATAAAGATATGGTGTTGCTGTAATGCCATGCCCTGTTATGCATACGTGGCAATGCTGCTCTCTATTTCCACTTTGAATTTAGGATATAATAATAATTAAGAATAACATAGCATAATTTGGTCTCCTAGTTGAAGAGCAAACCAAGTAATCTCAGTGGCAAGCTGACTTGTTTTTGTTTGCCACGTAAAGAGCTTGATCACCATAAATTTTTTAGTACCACGTAAGCTTGTACTTCTTTTGACTCAGCTTCTTATCCAGTATCCACAATTTATCATTCTCATTGTCAACAGGTGTTTTGACGTGTCCTCGTGGCAATTTTGATGGACACGTGGCGGGATTATGTTTAACAAAGTGTGGAAGGGAAGACTTGGAGCATTTTTTAGTGAATAGACTAGACTAGACGTGTGGATGGGTTGTGGATAAGTTGTGAGGACTTTTTGGTATCCAGCGTGGATTTGATTTAGAGTCTATTTCTTGTATTTCCCTATGTATGGCCACTTTATCTTGGTGGCGAGTATTTGATTTTGTAAATTCTTGTGTTTCAAATGTCTTCTAACACGAGGATATCTTCTTAGGACTGAATTGACATGTTGCTTATTCAGTTTTCTCTAATCAACTGAAATTAAAACACTACTACTATTAAGACTCAAAGTGTCTCGATCTCGATTATAAGAGCAATACGACACATAATTTTCTAGCATCAAGTATATAGTATTTATAATATTTGAAATTATAAATACATATTTTATAATTGAGAATTAATTTAGGATGTTTTTATTGAGAAAAGATGATATGAGCTATTGATGTCAATAAAAATTGAGTATTGAGTATGAAAGTTAACTCACTTGGTAATAAAAAGTTAATTCTTCGGAAAGATCATAAGTTCAACTTTTGATGTCGTTGAGAAGACCTTTTTAATAGATAATATATAAGCGATTTGGTGTCTATTCTAACTCTAGTGAGCCTTCAAAGCTTAACTCATTTAAAACTTTTTATCATAAAAAAGATTATTTAAGTAATTGATCTCTATAAATATTTAGGATGTCGTTTTTTGTCCCTATAAATAAACACACTTTTTAGTCACTCTAACATTTAAAAGCATTTTTTGTCATAGACAGAAAATTTCGCACAAACTAAAAATGCTGATGAAAAATTTACAAAGACCGAAAATGATGATGAAATTTTTACAAGAACTAAAAATTACGATTTTTTTGTGTAGAAACTCAAAATGAAATTATAAATATCATTTACTTAATTAAAATAAGAAAAAGAGTACAATATGTTAAATTTTTATTGGATGACAATATATCTCCATTATCTCTAACTCAGTAAAATTTTCATCATATTTCCTTAAGTTAATAATAATGGATGATCTCTTAGAAGAAAAGAAATTTTGATTGGATGACAATATGGTGTTTGTTTCTCAAGTCTGATCCAACAAAGATACCGAGGAGAGGACGTAAAAGACACGTGGCGGAAGGAAATTGGAATAGTAGGAAGGAGAGAAGTGGTGGTGGGACCGAGATGCTCACGTGTATATGTATAGACAGAGGAAATCTGGGAATTGGTAGCCATGGTCGAATCCCAGCCCGGATCTCATCTCTTCCTCAATTTCGAACACTTTACACTCTCAGATCAAATAATTATCACATTCACTCTTCCAATTCCATTAACCTCATTCTCATTGTTACTATATTATAAGCAAAACAAAACAGTTATAGCTCGTAAAAGAGTATTTGGCAGTTAGTTACACTTACACATTGCATTGTCAATGTTACTAATTTAATTTAATGGCGGCGAGTTCTAGAGGCTTCTTCGATTTCAAGCTAAGAGTAACGCCGCGACTCAATGTAACTAACAATCACTTCCCGGAGTTATGCCGCCGGAGAAAGCGAAGAAAGATGTGTTTCGATGCTCAACGACTTCCACTCGCTTGTAATCTCAAATTTCATTGCTGTTGTTCCGACTCTGTTACTCCCATTCGTAGAACCAGTGGAGACAAAATCGATGAACGGAGATTCGATCCAAACAAAAATTCGCACATTCATAGAGTTAGGACTCAAGCTACTCCTCCTGATGCAATGCCTTTCGCTTCTTCACCGTATGTTTATACTTCTAATTAATTCATTTTACCGTTCCCATAATTACCTCAACTTTGCATCTTTTCTAAAACCTCCTATGTTCCTTCTCCTAACAATGTTTAGTTTTCGTGTGATATTAGATCTCTGCTAATTTCAGCTTATCTACCGGCATAAGTTTGGGAGAACTTATGAAAACAGCTTATAGCTTATATGAAAACAATTTAACTTTATTTTTCCTTTTGCTATACAAATAACTTACACACAAGCACTTATCATGATGAGTGTCTGTGCTATAAGCTGCAAATAAGCTGTTTATCCAAACAGGGCCCAAATATTTTGACAATGTTTTGAACACAATTTCTAGTGTTCCTGCGTTAGTGATAACCTAGTCGGTACCGTACTACTAGTAACTTCTAGTAATTCCTTGTGGAGTGGATTGTATAACTACAATGCAAGTGAAATTACTGAGATAGTTAATCTGGAAGCCTAGCTTTTTTATTGGCATTCTTTTTTATGTTTTCTAACCTTTTTAGAACTAATCAGAGAGATGCTGTGGGTGATGATTATATGACTATCCTCTGGTTTGTAAGAGATGAAATTGGTTTTAGTTTTATACATATAATGTCTCAGTAAATCCCCCAGGGATTGGCGTTGGCCTGGTGGTGTAGGCTTGAGACCTAGGAGTTTGCTCCTCCCCAAGGTGCCAACAATTCTTGTGTTGGGCCAGTCAATACAGAGTTTGGTCTGGCTTCAATTGGGGCCTCCGCTAGTGGACAGTGGTATTGGTCCCTTGGATCACTCGGTCCATGGACCGGATACTGAGTTTCCAAAAGAAATAATGAAAAAAAGGCTCAATATGTAAAAATTATTATGCACAAAATAAAACCTTGTAGGAGACTTGAACAATGAGTCTAGTATTATATTCTAAAACGTTTTACACGTTTTAAATGGAAATTATAAAGGCAATAAAGATATCATGGTGCCGAAATGTTCTGATCTTTCCAGAGCAAGGAAGCACTAAGAATACTTTTCACTTTTTCCTTTTTCTCTGCATATATACTTTATTGTTTATTGACAAAATGAATTATGCTCCTTTGTTTGTGGAAGAAGTTATATCATGAATGTTAATTAGCTTTTGTTTATACATTTTACAACCTACATTAGCTGGAACTATTTCTCAATGATTATGGTGCTTTATGCCATGATGGCCACAGGTCCATTCTGAAGCAGGAAAAATTCTTTCCTCGTTGCACTCCGAGAAATTCCGGTCCTCAGTCACGGGACACCCCACCAAAAAGAGGTGGTTTATCATTTTATAACTTTATCGTTTTTTATTTGCACCAAACATAAACGAAGGCTATTTTTCACTTGTTTATACGCAGACACTGGTATAGCAAATGAGAAGGACTGGGGTATCAGCCTGTTAAATGAAAATGTTAATGAGTCCGGCACTAATGAAGATGGGAGTACCTGGTACAGAGAAAACGGGGAGGAGCTGGGTGAAAATGGGTATAGATGTAGATGGACAAGAATGGGTGGTCAATCCCATGATGGTTCCTCACAATGGAAAGAAACGGTATTTATACTTTTAATATTTGAATGTCCTTTTTGTTGGGGAAAAATCTACAGAAACAGTGTATGTTAAAGTGACTTTCTGAATGAACTCTATCTTATTTCTTTTATCATACTTGGCTTGGTTATCAAATATAACCTTGTTTGATATGTGCAAATGATCTTTGTTTGCTTAAAGGCATCATTGTACTATAAATCTATAACGAAGGAGTGGACTTCTGTAACAAATAAAAAGGAGTGATCTTAATTACCAAATTGTAGATAGTAAAGATCTTAGTGCCGACTTTCTGTTAGGCTTAGATAATGTCTTAGTATGCAGAGTATGCATTAATAAGGAGAGGACCATGGTGTGTTAGCACTTACTTACCTTGAAAGTATTGAGAACTACATTCAAACTGTTAGAGTTTGATTTCAACTCTTGAAGTGGCTCTTGATTAAAATTTCAGGTTTTCATGTAATTTATTTATGTACTTTTAGTTGTTAACTTTTCCTGAGGTTAATAATAAAAAAGTGCTTTTTGGAAACCTTTGATTTGCTTTTCAATTTGTATAATTCATCTAGATAGTTATGGCAATGTCGAGTCTCATGCATTATCACAACTTATTTTTGAGTAAACCAAGGAGCTAATAATTCCATTGACACGACATCAGTTGTTTGTTCATATGTTTTCAGCATATTACTGTAACAATTTTTTGTAGCTGAATTAAATTAGGCATGATTTGAAGCATGTTAGGTTTGTGTTTTTTTTATAACCCCATCAAATGGCTTCCTAGGTGAATTTATTTTTAATATGATAGATTGACAGTATTCAGGACCCTATCAGTATCACACCCCAGGTGGATTCATTTAATTGGCTTTCTTGATCTAATTGACAGTGGTGGGAGAAGAGCGACTGGACTGGATATAAGGAGCTAGGTACGTTACTTCCTTTATATTTGATATAGAAGCATTACTGAAAGTACTTAACAATTCTTAGTGTGTTTCTGGGGCCAGTCAAATTACTTCTGGGCAGAAATACATGATTGTTTTATCCTAAAGATACTTTGAGGGGCTCAAACTTACCTCTGTACCCTTGCTCAAACATGCTGTTTGTACATTTAACATAAATCTGTAGATTTATCGCGACAACTAATTTTTAATAACATTCGGTTGATCTATGATTATGTCTACATAAAAAATAAAAAATAAAACATGTTCCTTCATATTGCCTGCTAATATCTACAATTCTGTAGCATCTACAGGAATTTTTAAAATCTATGTCGAGTGCAATGAATCAATTTCTATGACTGCATGATCATAACACAGACAGAGTCAGAATAATAAATAGATGAAGTGATATAAAAAAATCTTCCCACTAAAGTTATGGGATAGCTGAGCTAAAATTTCATACACTATCGTAATCTATGGCACTGTTGATAAGCAGATAATGCTGCTAGCATGTCATTCAAAGTTTTTCTTCACATTGCCCCCGTTTTATGCTTTATCATCCAAGTTTATCAAATCATTGCCTGATTCAACTACCATTATCATCTAATGGTGTAATTGATTGAAGAAATACTGAGTAGCAGGGTTTTTTTGTCGTGATTTATTGAACTCTTGAATAACCTAACCTGTGAATGCATGTGATTAATTTTGTATGTTCTCGTAGGTGTGGAGAAATCCGGCAGAAATTCTGAAGGGGATTCTTGGTGGGAAACATGGCAAGAAAATCTTCATCAAGATGAATGGAGGTCACTGCTTTATTTCTCTGTTTGCTGTGAATAAGTAAACCCCACGAATTCTTTACACAACTTCTTTCTTTCTCGTTTCAATTTGCAGTAACATAGCAAGAATAGAGAGGAGTGCACAAAAACAAGCAAAATCAGGAACTGAAAATGCTGGGTGGTATGAGAAATGGTAAGTTGATGTATGATGTATCTTACAAAACAAAAGCTGGTATCTCTATGCATTAATAATGGATCAAATGCATTTATATTTTAGAATTTCTGACTGTTCAATTTATGCAGGTGGGAAAAATATGATGCTAAAGGCTGGACTGAAAAGGGGGCACACAAGTATGGTAGACTAAATGAACAATCCTGGTGGGAAAAGTGGGGAGAGAATTATGACGGAAGAGGATCTGTTCTCAAATGGTATGTATTATAGCTTAGTTAATTCATTTGTTTTACCAACAATTGTCCACATGTGTATATGTGAGCCTCATACAGATGAACAACTTTCAGCTCAACCGTGGATTTTGTGAAATTTTATCCAACAAAATCTTATTTGATTTATGTTTATTTCAATGGTACTATGCTTACAGATGTTGAATTATAATATTATTTCCTACACCTTGACCTCGGTTTTGTTTTCTATTTTTATTTTTAGTTTGCCAACCTTGTTCTCTCATTGTTTTTGTCTCCTAAATAATTTTTTTTTTCCTGTTAAATTTTTTTTTGGATACAAGAGGATTGTTTTGCAGTTTATCATAATGTTTAACAAGAAAGAGTTCAATTTGTTCTAGTCCTGAATTTTATCTTCTCGGTGCTTTCTTTTCGTTGCTTGCAGTTTATCATAATGTTTAACAAGAAAGAGTTCAATTTGTTCTAGTCCTGAATTTTATCTTCTCGGTGCTTTCTTTTCGTTGCTTACACTTCCGCAGGACAGATAAATGGGCTGAAACTGAACTTGGAACAAAATGGGGAGACAAGTGGGAGGAGCGGTTCTTTAAAGGCATAGGTTCGCGTCATGGGGAAACTTGGCATGTATCTCCTAGCAGTGAACGTATGTTATATTTACTTATAAAGTCGTCTTTCACATTTATTTCATATTTGGCTGTTCCCATGCAATAACCAAAAGCCATGTCTGTTTGTTTCATTAGTTGTTGTCAGAGTGCACCCAATGATGTAGTCTTGGAGGTTTTATTTCTTTTAAAGCTTGAGTCTTTGTCTTCCCATAAAAATAATAAAATATTAGCATGCATTACTGTAACCTTTCTTTAAGGGGTTAATCATGTATCTCATGACTCTGAGTAGTTGGACTTGCCTTTGTCCCAATTAACAAGGTCCATAAAATGGGCTTCTCTTATTGATTCAGCCCTCCAGCTTTCTGGGTTTTCTCCTACAAGTCTCTATGTTCAAGTAGGGGTGGCTTTGTTGATCTGCCTGCCGTGTCCTCTCTCTACCCCCTTAACATGATTGTTACATGGTTTTCACTCTTCAACATAATCATATGTGGTTTATTTTTTTAAAATCCAATGCTATTTTCATCCTTTTCTCAGGTTGGTCAAGAACTTGGGGAGAAGAGCACTTTGGAAATGGGTATGGAATCAAAGCTTCCATAAACTGATTAGTTTATTTATTTGCGATGAGCTTAAAAGTGATTTGGATTATTGAATAGATCTGTATGACTGTATACAATGTCTCAGTTTTTAATCACTTTCTCACAATGTTTTGTTGAAATGTTACGTCTCTATTACACTTGCTAATTGGCTCAGCCTTTGCCTGCAACAGGAAAGTTCATAAGTATGGAAATAGCACCACCGGTGAGAGCTGGGATATAGTTGTAGATGAAGATACATACTATGAGTAAGGATATTCTTTTCTGCATCCAACAAATCTACTGCATTTTCATGTCTCTCTATTTGCCTATTTTTCTAAGCCATGGGGTATCGCCATGTTTTTTGAGTGCGAGACTGATCTCTACGAGGGTGTGTTGACTTACCTTGATGAGTGAAAAATACTTGGGTGGTCACAACCTCAACTAAAAATTATTTAGGCACCGGCACGCAAAATATACATCATTTAATTCTTTCTTATTCTACATTTTTTTTTCTTTTTTGTGTGCCGAAGTCTTGTGACCACACAAGCTGGTCACAGGACTTTCTCCTGATCACAAGGTGCTTCTAGTCTAGTTATATATATATGGAAAAGAGCCTCTAAAGTGAACATGTAAAGGGCATGTAACGTAATTAAAATCTATATGGTGCATGGCTGTACTTGGTACATATTCAACACCGGTAAATGTTTGGTACACTAGCATGAATCCAATTCTTATTTTGCCTTTAATTCAATTAAGAAAAAAGTTGAGGCTGGTTACATTTCCATCATAGCTATATGCCTATATTAATATTCATATTAACTTTGATTGTTTCTCATGAAGGGCTGAACCTCACTATGGATGGGCGGATGTGGTGGGTGATTCAAGCCAATTACTCTCAATTGAGCATCTGGAGAGGCCACCTGGTGTCTTCCCCAATTTAGATTTTGTTTCACCTCCATCGCCTCAAGCAGATGACTCGCCAGATGATTTGCCCTCGTCACAGTGAAAATTAGACGTACAATCACCATCGTCTATTTTGTTTAATTTTAGAGTAATCATGTCATTAAGGGGAACTCCATTTGTGAAAGATATATATTGTAGATTAATCATTTTATTCATTCTTTCCATCTTAATGATTATTCTCATTAGTTTTTCATTTACTTTAGATTAAACATGGCTTGAAATTTTATGATTTTCATTTGAAGTCTGGCAAATCAATTGCACGACAAGTTATGACACAATCCTATCAAAACCACCAAACAAGCTGCCCCTTCAGATCCGGTATCCCTATTTCCTTACTCAAAGACATGGACCATAGAGAGTCTAGTGAATAACCTCTTCTTCAGTTATAGCTGTTTTCGCCAACTGCTCTAAACAAAGAGCTAGAAAGAGTCAATAGACTCTCGCAGACACCAGTCACTGATTCAATTTGTGAGACAGTAAAATCTACTTGCCATTTTGATCAGCTGTATAAAAAAAGTTATGTGATTTTATAAAAAGACTAACTACACCTACCGGGTCATCAGACCACTACTGCTACGTTGACTTTGGGCACAAAAATTTAACTTGGCATTCAGTTGCTTCTATATAAGTAAATTGACAGCATCAATCTCAAAGATAGATATGAACAAAAGTGTATTGAAATGATTTTCCTCAACGAAAATATACAGATTTTCCTACTTCCTAGCAAACTCGATTTTGTATGAAGCTAGATGTCAAATGGCTGTCCTCCCATTCCACTCATTGCTAACTTCTGATCACCTCTTTCCAGACTTAATTACAAGTCCAAACACCGACAAAATTTAGCAACAAACCAAGGCCATTATGCTCTTAAAAATGCACAAATTGTTTGTATGATTAAAATTTTCAAGATGTCTTCATACTATATCCACTTCAAGTTCAGCTCAGCCAGTGTTGAGAAATGTATGTGCTTTTTCTGTTTCCGGTATCTGTGCTTTATTAGCAACTTTAAAATCGAGCAGAAGCTGCTTAAGGGATTATGACGAATGAGTCAACAGGTAGTCAGCACTAAATACTGCAGCTTCACTAGTCTGATATAATTTCCTCCAACTCTGGATCCTCAAAGTTCAGAGATTCATAGTCTGACATTGTTTCATTGAACATATCCCTATCTGTAAGATCATTCTGATCATCATCGTCATCATTATCATTATCCTCATCATTATCATCAACATCCACCTCATCATTTGCTACAACTTTCTTGGTTGACTTATCCCTTGAAAATTTTCTAGATCCAGAATTTTTGTCCGATTTGGCCACAGAATCTTCACATATGCAGGTAGATGGATTCTCATGAAACCCACCTCTACCAGGTCTAAGCTCCTTTGGCTCCCCCATGAAGCCTTTCTGGAAAGTACGAACACTGGAAGCAAAAACATCCCAAGTCGAATTACTTCTGTTCATGAACAACCTGTAGAGTTTTTTAGCATTTGGACGAATGGTTGGTTTGTGACCAAAGTATCTCCTATAAGAAAGTGCACAAAAAGCTAATTAGCAAGTGTAGATATCAGTGACCAACAGAAAGTGAAAATAAACATTCAAATGAAGTAGAGCATACCTTCGTCCGGCTAATATTTTAGCCATGTTACCATTGTTATTAGTGACAAACACATCGCTTTCATCACAAACAATAAAATCAAGTGCAGCCATGCGAGAAGAAAACGAAGAAAATGGTTCTAATTCCTCCTTGGTAGCAATGGTTTCTTTTGAATGGAAATTAGGAAACAATGCTTTGAGAGGTGCCAATGTTTCATCCCCTCTATATACTTCACCAGATGCAACATAAATATGAACATCAGAACCATACCCCAACGCTCTTAGCATTAGACCGACTTCTTCTGGGGTTAACGGACATCTTCCCTGCCTCCTGGCCCTATCAGGATTGCTTTTCTGCATATCAATATACTTCATATTATTCATATTCTCTTTTTTAAACAGTTTTCTCATGCAAACATAGTCAGGGGAAATATTCTCTATCAAATATTGCCTATTTACTTGGCATCTTGCCACAAGCAGGGTTAAAGACCATTAAAATGTTAAAAGCCATTGCTGATATTCATTTAATGAAAAATGTAGTTAGGTTTATATGCACTGTCATTATAACAGAAATTGATGCCATATGGTTTTGCATAAGTAATCAAGCATAGAAAAATATTGTCTAATAGTGAATAAGTGATTACATTTTTCGATATCTCTTAAAATATTATTGTTGGTAGTAAAAAATAACATGCAAGCCTTACATGTAGTGTCTTCCATCTCCTCCTTATTGCGCCCAGTTCCTTCTGTTCCTTCTCTCCTCCACCATAGTCACATCCAGAAAATGCAAGCATATCAGGTTCAAATCTGTAGCAGAAGAAGTGGATCGAATTAAGAAACTACTCAAATGTTATCTGTTACTCTCCCTAATAGAATCTATACAAGTGTAGAAGCCATTGTTGGCTATCTGAATAAAATCAACAGTACCAACTACCAAGTGCAGTCTGTAATATGGACCTAGTCTAAATACGAAGGTCCCAGACTCTCAAACTTTAGTCTATGACTAAAACCTTAAAATTAGGTGTCCTCTTTGCCATTGTTCTTTTGTCTCAAATTATTTGTCTCTTTTACAATACTAATAAAACATTTATTATTCTTTTCCACTAACATACCCTTATTTATGTCATTCTTTTAAAGAAGCCAAACTAGCCCACCAAAATTGGCACCAGAGAGAATTGAACCTAAGACACTGAGAGGAGCACACTCCAAGGTCCCAAGCAAACACCACCAGGCCAACCCAAGTGGGTTCCCTTATTTAATGCATTTCAGTCGTCTAACTACTCCACTAACCATAATTAATAAGGATGTTTTAGTAAATAAAACCCATTTTACCATTAAAATCAACACTATTAATCATTTCCTTAATTCTCGTGTAAAACTCATAAAGAACACCTAATTTGAGACGGAGGGAGTAAGAGGCAAATGAACAAGTAGAAACAATTTAAAAACATAATAGGTGATGGGTTGTGTACAATCTCCAATCAAGATATATCTAAAGGAAAGAATTCTCCACATTCACGCAATTAAGACATCAGTGATCGTTCAATTAAGATCGGATAGTTTAGATCCAAGTTTAGTATTTTATATTAAAATATTTAAATTAAAATATACATTTTCTAGAATATATCCAACCTTGATCAAATTTCCATTGATATCCCAACCGTGTGAAGGCGGGATCCATCCAAATTCATCCTCAATCCATCTAAAACCCAATTTACATTCCCCCGTTGGGATTTAATTTGACAACAAAAACTGTAAATTGAAAAGGAAAAAAGTGTCCAAATCAGACAAAAAAAGCCAGATATATTCAAGAGTTGTTGGCTAAAGCACAAACTTCTCCAAGCTAAAGCTGCTGTTTCATCTACAATGATCAGTGGCTACAATGTCAATTTCTGTTTCAGCCTCTAGAGAATCATTGGAAAGTAGTACGGAGATTTTTTAGATATTTACAAGGCACTGATAGTCATGGTCTTAATATTAAACCTTCTGTTCCAAGCAAAAATTAGTCCTAACAGCCTACTGTGATGCAGATTGGGAAGCTAACCCAGATGATATAAGGTCCACTTCTGGGTCTTGTGTATTTTAAGGCCATGAGTTGGTTTCTTGGTGGTCTAAGAAACAACCTCAGGTGGCTATATCTCTAGCCAGGCAGCAACAGCGCAGAAATTCTATGGATAAACTCCCTATTAAATGAATTGAAAGTGCCTTTTGACATCCCTCATATCTTATGTGACAGTCTCAGGACTGTGACATTAGCACAATCCTATTTTATATGCTAGAACAAAACATGTGGAGCTTGATATCTTTTTGTAAGATAGAAAGCTCTTAACGAGAATCTTGAGATGTGACATCCCTGCAGAAGACCAGCTGGCTGATATTTTAACCAATGCTCTCTCTACTCAAAGATTTCTCTTCCTCAGAGACACTCGATTTATACTAATCCTTGGCTCACCTACTATCACATTTGAGGGGGAAGGCTACTTTAATTTTTATTTATCCTTTATTGCGCATTACTAGTTTGTTTTCCGTGTGTAATTTGATAGCAGACCAGTTATAAATATAAATATAGCATACATTTGGAGGAATGGAGGAATAAGAAAGGAAATTAGCCGTTATAAGTATGTATGTATGTATCATTGAAATATAAATACATGTCGGTGTATATTAGTGTGTTAAAATAAATTAGTCGCGATTGAGAGTAGTTATTTACAATAACAAGCAATAAATGTCCGCTAGCGTGTTAAGATTAAAAAGGGAAAAAAGAGACAAACTGCAGGAACAGTTTAAGATCTACTACCTCCGTCCCTATATATAAGACCCTTTTGCAAAAATCACGGGAATTAAGAAAGTTGATCTTTATATTAAAGTTGTTTGTACTCACTTTTTTACAATTTTATCCTTTAAGAGAGATAGATAGTTTATGTTTTCAAAATGCTATTTATTGCTGATTGAAGAAAAAAATGTATAATAAATAAGGGTATGTAGGTAGAGAAATAATTAATGTAGTAGGAAAAAACAAAAGGGTCTTATTAAAAGGAACAAAAAAATTTCTCAAAAGGATCTTATAATTAGGGACGGAGGTAGTATGTTAGGAAGATGCCAGGGACTCTAATTTAACTTGGAGTTGTAATTTTTTATTTATTTTTTGAAAGACAAATGTTAGTATGCTAATTGTTATGTTGATATTTTTCTCCTTGCCAAGGCTAGAACCTTGGACCTTTAACTCCCCAACTTCTTTAATCCCTTACTCAATCCAATTGAGTTTTTGAAACTTCAATAGTGCATTGCGTACCATATACTGTAAACTTGTTCTTACTCATTTCCAACCTTTATTACAATTCTGTTTCACTTTATATGATCATTCTGTTTACATTTGCCACTGTAGTAAAGGCTGAAAATAAGCAAGAACAAATTTACAGTATTTGGAACACAATGCACTGCTGAATCTAGAATGAAGATTACAAGTCAATCTCAAGTTATTATTATCGATAAAATTTAGAGCTATTATTACTTTCTCTCCTCCTTTTATTTAAAGGGGCACAACTTCAACGGGTTGATTTAATTTCAGCTGCCTTATAGTTCCCTATCTAGACAAAATAAAATCAGCATAAGGGCATTGGAGCTGTCAAGTATTTCCACTTATCCAATTTGAATAATATTACTTGTAAATGATGTTAAACAAAATTGTAGTCCCCCAAGAAAATGAACATTCATGTGTTTCATATTTGTGCAAATAGAATGAATATCTTAGTGGTATGCTTAACAAGCAACTGTAATGAGGATACCAGCATGAAAGTAAGAATTGAACCCAGTTCTGACAAGCATTTGTACATGAGCAAATTTTTAACAGGGACATTGATCGACATATATGGATACTAATACTACATTATAGTTTTAGAGGTTACCAAATTGATGAATCTGATTGATAAGATTACCTGGGCAAGTGAATTAAACAGGACAGACAAGCGTATAAAAGGGGGCAAAAATCAAACAAACTACCTCAAATGCAGTGCAATGTAATGCTTCTTTCTCATCCTCATCCGTCGGACCAATTTTTCACCCATTTTTAGTATTGGATCGGTAAATCTTAGAGCATGGTAATTAACTCTACATCTCAATTTCTGATACTCAGTATCCAACCTGTTTGCAAGCCTGTAGTCAAACTTGTTGAGTTGAACAGCCTGCCATATAAATGAAGCAACAATATTAAATATATTTCTTCATAATCAAATGTTCAAATAGTTATTGATATACTAGATAAAGTGATCAGAATTTAAAGTATTGATTACTTGTTTATTAAAAGCTAAAAAAGGACAGTTGGTACAGACTACAGCTTTCATTACTTCCAAAATTTTCCTAAAAAACTGTTGCAATATCAAGCATACAAAACGTCCTATTTTGATAACTGGAATCAGCCATTTTATAGAAACTAGGACTTAAAAGTGGGTTAAATTTGGGGACTAGCTTTGAGTATTTAATGATCGTAGGATAGACTTTCTCAGTCATAGGATGGCTAACATGGATCAAAACGATCTGAATTTTTTTTTATTAAGCAAATCATGGGGAAAAAATATGGATCTAGATCTTGGCAAATAGTTCAATTATAAGATAACTTGGCAAATAGAAAAGGTTCAGATATGGTTTTAAATTTTTAGCAAAAGATGAGAGATATCCTACGGTTTTAAATTTTTGGCAAAAGATGAGAGATATCTTAGCTCGACTGAGAAGTTACTTCAGGCACCACACATCGGGGTTAAAATTCATTAGACAACCAAGAGATTGGTAGCCTAATGAAGAAACCTGAAAAACGCATTATGCAAATGCATCATCTAATCCATCTAAAATACATTTACTATAACATCCATCACATAGAGATTTGGACTATAGTCCTTAAATTAAAAGCAGTTAAAACTTCCTACTGGTATTATATATATCTTCCGAGCGATAAAAAACAATCGAACTGAGAAACGAAGGCACCTCCTACTTAAAAGGAAAACATAATAAGTTGTACAGCATATTAGCAGTACTGGTAATATTTTTGCGAAATAAAAAACTTACACGCTTTTTCACGAGTACAGGCAATATACGATTTATATAACATCTTTCACTGCATTTCCTTGGAACACGCAGGCTGTATGCAGATAATGCTTTCCTACCCTTACTAATTGGGAGTTGCTTGATAATTTTGACATCATTTGACAAATATGAGGCAAACCAATCAACATCAAAGATCTCTGAAAAGTTACTGCAAAAGGTAAAGTATGGCATTGTATCACAAAATAACATACATCAATGAGAATTATACACTTCAATATTTTAGCAGCCAAGTCAAATTACAATATGTCGTTTCTGCAAATTACCTAGAATCTTTCCAGTAAGATCGCTGATCCAATTTTGGAACAACCAAAGTAGCATTCAAAATTCGTGCAACAACAACAGCATCTGTAATCTGCCATTTGCAAAAACAAAATGATTAACAGTGATAGCTGAGTACGCATATAGTTTGCAAACAATAAGCACCAACAACAGTCATTATATACAGCAGTATACTATCCTGATTTGAATAGTAACTAAACATAAAAGATTTACTGATTTCGATACTCCAGATTTTGATGCAAAACTATTAACTGAGATTTTCAACAATTAACAGAAAAGCCAAGCGGGTAGGATCTTTTTTTTTTGGTGGTGCAAGCAGGTAGGATCTGAAACATAAGGGATGCATCTCTTTAACAACAACAACAACCAAGCCTTATCCCACTAAGTGGGGTCGGCAGGTTGCATCTCTTTCACAGATGCAAGCAATAAGATTCTCATCAAGATTTATGACATCCATGAGCACTAGACTCGAGAAAAATGTGCCAACTAATGCTCCATGGTTATTTAATTACTTTACGGCTCCAACTCCAACAAGTTTAGTCCATTTTATCATCGAAAGTCACATTACTTACTTCAGCAAGAAATAACAAGTTAATTTTATTTGACAACCTTAATATAAGGCAAATCTGATTGAGGAAGCATATGATTTTTTTAGTTCATTTCACATTTAATAAAATTAAATAAAACTAGATATGAAATCCATGCTTTAACTATAACCGTATTAATGATAATGAAATAGTCCAGAGAAAGTACCCCAGTTCTTTGTTGATTCAAGCCTCCACTAGTTGCAATCAACAAATACCGATTAGGTTTTGTAGCTGCTTCAGCGTCTGTGATTGAAAAGGCATAGTTATCCGTCATTTTCATACATATATTCATATACAAGATCCAATAACAGAATTCACAAGTAGATTACGAACTTGGAAACTTGCTGCTGGCATTGCTGCAACCGTAGAAGTGTTCCGAATTTCTCGAACTCCACACATCGCGACTCAGCTTTCCTCCATCTTTCTGATCAAAACAAAAGCAAACAATCAAGTAATCAAGATCCAATAACAAAATCATGAAATCTATACGAAACACAATCAGAATCCAGAAAAAGCCCTAACCGGAACACGGAACTCAGGTTTTTCAATCACTTCATTCGCTTTATCGTTATACTGAAAAAACACAAAACATTGATGAATTCATGATTAATTATTGGATAAGAGTGAATGTCGAGAGAGAGCGAGAGATTTACCGTGATGTGTTGGCGTCTCCGGTGCATATGATCGGAATCGATAGGAGAAGGTGCTAAGAAAGAAAGCATAGCGAAGAGGAAAAGTAGAGCGGCGGCGACGGCGGAAATCATCGGAATCATAAGACGGAAGCGTTGGTAAAAGTGGTGGCGCCGCCGCTGAACCGCCATTTTTGTTTTGTTTTCTCCCCCTTGTGAGAATGGGAGAGAGGTGGAAGAGACACCAATTTGGTAAAAATGTATGTTCAATTCATCATCATATGATATACTAGTATTATAATAATTATTTATATTTATAATAAAATATTAAATGAAATGAGTAGCAGAATAATGCGTTATGCGTTGTTGAAATTGAAATCTGTAATCTCTTTCGGGAAGTGATTATTGGTGTGATGTGTGAGTGGGTGAATAGAATAGAACAGAAAAGGAAAATACTATAAAAGGGCACAGTGTGAATAATGAACGTTGCTGGGTTCTGGTTTTTTCTTGTTAATGACACTAAGCATCGGTCGCCTTCGTTGCAATAGTTTTGTTGTTTGGAATTGGAATTTCGATTCTTTACTTCCCTTGCACGTGCCTCACGTGGACTCTCGTGATATCTCTCTGTATATTGTTTTTCTTTAACAAACGGGAGTACGCTTTCGGTTCATCGAAATTGGTGGTTTTGTTCTTGTGCTAGCAACTGCCAACTAGTACAATGAGAAATGATTTTTTTTTACATCAAATTTGATGTGAAATGTTTTATTTTTATTATCTTAGTTGCAAGTTATTAAAAATTTGAAAGATAGAGATTAATTAAAGTGTTAAATGTTCAATCCAGTCTCTAATTATAAGTACCGTTTGAAAAAAAGTTTTAATCCATAAATATAAACTTGTTATGAATAATTAATTTAGTGGATGTCTATCATTAGTCTTCCACCTTGCTATAACTCTCATAAGTGAATGGATAGGTTAGTGGTCTTTAATTACTTGCACATTTTTGTGTCCTATAAATAGGACTCATATTTTAGTGTAAAGACACACTTGTGAAGAGAATAAAACAAAAAGTTTTCATCTTCTTCATCATTGATCTTGTGTTTTTACTTTATTTCATAACACGTTATCAACACGAAGCTCTAACATCCTAAGTACTCATTATGTCGAACCTTACAAAACTTTATTTTGAGGCTCTTGATATTTCGGGAAAAAATTATCTGGCTTGGGCTCTAGATGTTAATATTCATTTAAATGCTTAAGGTCATGGAGATACCATTAAAGAAGGAAATAGATCATTTGATCAGCATAAGGCAAAAGCGATGATATTCCTTCGTCGCCATCTTCATGAGGATCTGAAAAATGAATACCTTACCGTAAAAGATCCATAAGTTCTTTGGAACAGTTTAAAAGAACGATATGACCATCAAAAAACTATCATTCTTCCTAAAGCTCGTTATGAATGGATGCATTTGAGTTTACAAGACTTTGAATCTGTAACCGCGTATAACTCGGTTGTATTTAGAATTACTTCTCAATTGAAATTGTGTGGAGAAAAAGTGACCGATGAAGATATGTTAGAAAAAACATTCTCCACTTTTCAAGCGTCTAATATGCTCCTGCAGCAGCAATATCGCAAAAAAGGATTTACAAAATATTCTGACTTGATGTCATGCCTGCTTGTGGCAGAACAAAATAACGAGCTTTTTGATGAAAAATCATGAGGCCCGTCCCACTGGTAGTGCTCCATTCCCAGAAGTGAATGTAGCAATGCACGATCACTATGGGCAAACTCGTGGTCGTGGACATGGTCATGGTCGTGGTCGTGGGCAAGGTCATGGTTGTGGACGTGGTCGTAGTCTTAATCATAATCACAGTGGAAATTACAAAAACGCATTTTCTCACCAGAAGTTGAAAAATGTTGGAAAGAATGAAAAGGGTGGTCAGAGTAGCAAAAATAATGAGAATATTTGCTATCGTTGTGGAGGAAAAGGCCATTGGAGTCGTACCAGTCGTACACCAAGGCATCTTGTTGATCTTTACCAGCAATCACTTAAAAATAAAGATAAAAAGGCTGAGACACATTTTGCATGTGAAGATGGTGATTATGATTATGGTAATATGGATGTTACCCACTTAGACGTTGCTGATTTCTTTGTTGATCCTGATGGAAAGATTGATCATCTCAGATGGAAGTGTCAAGAAATAAAACCTAGCAATAAATAATCATGTTTACGAATGCCTTTGAATTTCCTATGATAATAAAAAAATTATGTTATGTTTTAAGTTTACTATGTTAATGATAATAAAGTCTTATTTCTAAGTGTGTTTTCAACCTCCAATGCTAGTCATGATAAATATTACGTTTATATAATTTTGTTTGTATACTTATCTTCTGTTTGTTAATTTTTTAGATAGAATGAGTATTAACATTAACCTCAATAATGGAGATATGTGTCTCGCTGACAGTGCAACTACTCATACAATTTTCAAGGATAAAAAATATTTCTCTTATTTAGTAAAGCAAGAAACCGATATTAGTACTATATCTGGAAATTCAAAAATAATTGAAGGCTCCGGGAGAGCTAATATAAAATTACCTGGAGGAACAAATTTAAACATTGAGAATGCATTATATTCTCACAAGTCTCATAGAAATTTATTAAGTTTCAAGGATATCCGTCTAAATGGATATCACATTGAAACAAGAAATGAAGGAGATGTTGAATATCTTTATATAACGAGACATAATTTGGATAAAATAAGTGTAGTGGAAAAGTTACCCGCATTTTCCTCTAGTTTGTACTACACTTATATAAGTGCAATTGAAGCACATGTGATCGTAAAACAGAAGTTTACAAATCATAAAAAATTTGTTGTTTGGCATGACCGGTTGGGTCATCCCAGGTCTATAATGATGCGAAAAATAATTGAAAATTCTTGTGGTCATCAATTGAAGAGCCAGAAGATTCTTCAATCTGATAAGTTCTCATGCACCTCTTATTCACAAGGGAAATTGATAATTAGGTCATCACCAACAAAAAATGGAAGTGTATCTCTAAATTTTTTAGAGGGTATACATGGTGATATTTGTGGGCCAATACACCAGTCATGTGGACCATTTAGATGCTTTATGGTTTTAATTGATGCATCCACTAGATGGTCACATGTTTGTTTGTTGTCAAATCGCAATCAGGCATTCGCAAGATTGCTAGCTCAACTAATGAATATTGTATGCATCCACTAGATGATCACATGTTTGTTTGCTTGTTGATAATGTCGCCGAGTTCTCATCTCAAGCATTTAATGAATATTGTATGTCCATTGGACATTGACATTGAACATCCTATAGCACATGTTCATACACAAAATGGACTTGCAGAATCATTTATCAAGCGTATACAGTTAATTGCAAGACCGCTTCTCATGAGATACAAACTCCTAATTTCTACTTGGGGACATGCAATTTTGCATGTTGCATCATTAATTCGCATCAGGCCAACAAGTTATCATAACTCATCCTCTTGAAAATTAGTTTTTGCTCAAGAACCTAATATTTCCCATCTAAGAATCTTTGGATGTGCGGTGTATGTTCCTATTTCTCCACCACAACGCACTAAGATGGGTCCTCAAAGAAGGTTGGGAATATAGGTTGGATATGAATCTCCATCTATTATAAAGTATCTTGAACCAACAACGGGAGATTTATTTACAGCCCGATTCGTTGATTGTCATTTTGATGAATCAAATTTCCCAACATTAGGGGGAGAGAGTAAGCAGTTGGAAAAGGAGATCATTTGGAAAGAATTATCATTGTCTCATTTTGATCCTCGAACTAAACAATGTGAACTTGAAGTTCAAAAGATAATTCATTTGCAGAGCTTAGCAAATCAATTACCAAATGCATTCACTGGTCCAAAATTTGTGACAAAATCATATATACCAGCTGCTAATGCTTTGATAAAAATGGATGTCACAATTGGGCAATCTCATATTGCAAATGAGTCTCAACCACGCCTAAAGTGTGGTAGGCCAATCGGTTCCAAAGATAAAAATCCTTGAATGAGAAAAAGGAGCTAAAAAGAAAGATGGCCCAAGTGAGGATATAGAAACTCTAAAAGAGTCTTCAGACATAATTGATATTTCAGTTCCGGAAGAGACTGATCAGGTAGCTGAAATTTGAAAATAAAGAGATCTCAATAAATTATGTCAGTAATGGAATACAATGGAACCGGCAAAAAGTCAACTGTTGACGATGCATGAACCAAAGTAATGGAGTAAATGTGATAAATGATAGCGAGGATCATGAACCAAAGTCTATCAAAGATTGTAGGCAAAGCTGAGAATTGGCCAAAATGGAAATATGCAATTGAAGCTTAATTAAACTCGCTTTACAAGTGAAAAGTTTTTGGACCTATAGTCTGAATACCTGAAAATGTGAAACCAGTTGGATATAGGTGGGTTTTTGTGAGAAAACGAAATGAGAACGGTGAAATTGTGAGATACAAAGCTCGGCTTGTTGCCCAAGGATTTTCACAAAGACCTGGAATTGACTTTGATGAGACATATTCACATGTAGTGGATGCATGTACTTTTTGGTACTTAATTAGCCTTGTAGCACATGAAGGGATCAAATTGCACATGATGGATGTTGTTACAGCTTATTTATATGGATCACTTGATAGTAACATTTACATGAAACTCCCAGAAGGATTTAATTTTCCTGAGACAGATTGTCCTAGATCTCAAGAAGACTATTCCATCAAATTGAATAAGTATTTATATGGGCTAAAACAATCAGGGCGCATGTGGTATAATCGCCTCAGTGAATATTTGATAAAAGAGAGGTATACAAATGACTCCATTTGTCCATGTATTTTATAAAAAGATCTGGAAAAGAATTTGCTATAATTGCGGTGTATGTTGATGATATAAATATTATTGGAACTCATGAAGAGCTTCCAAAAGCTATAGATTGCTTAAAGAAAGAGTTTGAGGGTAAAGGACTTGAGAAGGACAAAGTTTTGTTTTGGATTACAAATTGAGCATTTGAATAATGGAATAGTTTGTGCATCAAGAAGCTTATGTTGCAAAAGTATTAAAACATTTCTATATGGACAAATCTCATCCATTGTCTACTTCAATGGTTGTTTGATCACTGGATGTGGAGAAAGATCCTTTCAGACCTCGAGAAGAGGGTGAAGAAATACTTGGTCCTGAAGTACCACATCTCAGTGCAATCGGAGCACTAATGTACCTTGCTAATTATACGCGTCCTAATATTTCATTTTCTAGTTAATCTGTTAGCAAGATATAGTTCTTCACCTACATGGAGACATTGGAACGGAGTCAAGCATATATTTCGTTACCTTAGAGGTACAATGGACCTGGGTTTGTTTTATTCAAAAGTACAAAAATTTGAATTAATAGGTTATGCAGATGCAGATTATTTGTCAGATCCTCATAATGGAAGATCACAAACAGGTTACTTGTTTACCTGTGGAGATACAATCATTTCATGGAGATCCGTGAAACAAACCATAACAGCAACATCATTAAATCATGCTGAACTCTTAGCACTACATGAGGCGAGTCGAGAATGTGTTTGGTTAAGGTCTCTAATTCAACACATACAAGAGAGTTGTGGTTTATCTATCGGGAGAATAAGTACAACAACTATTTATGAAGATAATACTGCATGCATTACTCAGTTGAAAGAAGTTACATTAAAGGAGATCGAACAAAACATATTTCTCCTAAATTCTTTTTCACGCATGATCTTCAGAAGAATGGTGATATAAGCATTCAACAAATTCGTTCTTGTGATAATATTGCAAACTTTTTCACAAAGTCACTCTGAAGTAGAGTTTTTGAACAGTTGATACAAAAAATTGGTCTTCGTCGACTCAAAGATGATTGCATTGTTGAGGGGGAGAAATACAGTGTATTATGTAAAGGATTGTGTACTCTTTTTCCTTCACTAGAATTTTTTCCCATTGGGTTTTTTTCTAGTAAGGTTTTAATGAGGCATATCTTGATGGACATCCAAGGGGGAGTGTTATGAATAATTAATTCAATGGATGTTCATCCTTAGTCTTCCACCTTCCTATAACTCTCATAAGTGAATGGATGGTTAGTGATCCTTAATTACTTTGATCATTCACTTGCACATTTTGTGTCCTATAAATAAGACTCATATTTTAGTGTAAAGACACACTTGTGAAGAGAATAATACAAAAAGCTTTCATCTTCTTCATATTAGTAATTGTTTTCTTAAACATACCCTTAATTAATATTACTAATTTGTCTTGAAATATGAAAAGTAAAATTTAATACACATACAAATAAATGACACTTAAGTAGTAATATTCACACACAAAATAGACACATTAATTGCACCAATTTTTTTTCTAAGTAGACACATTGATTGCACTATAAAATTTTCTTAAGAAATACTCCCTCCCGTCCTATATATAAGAAAAATTTCAAAAAAATTTAGGTCATATTTATAAAAAAATATCACAACTTTTTAGGTGTGATTATTGCTTAAAAGACTTTTCAACCCCTTATTTAATGTTTGTTTTTTTAATATTAGTGGATGTATTTAATGTTTCACAATTTTTTATGAGGGTATATTTGTAAAAGTATTAAAAAAGTTACACTAATTAATGACTGCATTGGTTTTATATTTTTTTTTTTCTTCTTATAATAAAGACCGGAGGAAGTATGAAAAAGACAAAGAGCGCTTGTATATATATAGGGACGAAGAGAGTATCTAATTGTTCATTGCACTTTCACAGTTTTTTTATTTGTCTCTACATTTTTTTTATTTAAGTCTCTACACTTTGTAAGAAAATTGTTATTGATCCGTATCCATTAATATAACGTTAAAAAATCAAAATTAACACTGTACCAGTTACTTCACACCACATGTCACACTAAAAGACAAAAATTAAGAGTTAAAAGCAATTTTTTTACAATATCTACAAGTAACTCGAGAGAAATTTGAGGAGAAAGAGGAGGAGAGTCCGAAAGCTTCAAGAAACGATCAACGTTAGCCCTATATTTAGCGAATCAATCAACATATATTAGCTTTTCTTAACATATGAATAAGGACGATGGACCAAGATAGGCACATCAACTTACGAATCATCGGTATGATATATGCATATGGAAGTGATCAGAATCATCCACAATCAAGTCTAAGACCGATTTGCAATTAGATTCAAGAATCACTTGATTGCAACAAAAAAAAAATCATGCTAAAGGCAATTTATGCAAAGTAGTCAATAATCCAGCCACCATATTTGTAGTCGTTCCACAAAGGCAAGATAACATATTAACTATTCTTCAAAGGAGTTTCACAATAAGCCTCCAAAGTCCACTCTCCATGGATTACCAAGCGAGTTGCCATCCACGTCAATTTTATTCACAATAGGGGTAGGAGGATGCCACATGGCACTGCTAATAGCATAAGTAGATGACCAAACACCAAGAGTCTTCACAATGAGTGCACACCAAGGGTTTTCTCAAGCCAAGAAAAAAATATGATTTATTGAGCCAACTAGACGTCTTTACTCGTTGAAAAACCTCATCATTTTTGTTGCGACATATCTCCCAACAAATAACAACAAAGAAAGCCATTAATACTAGAAGAAAATAGTTTGAACCAAGAGGTACAATCAGCCATGAGAAAACCCGGGAAAATTGCGAAACCTAGATGTTAAACAAATTATATAAGATCTGGGACAGTCTCGAAAAGTGTGAATGGTTGATTCCATATCAACATTGCATCTAGGACATGACGAGTCATTAGTGACGTGTTGATGTAGACAAACTAGCAGCTCGTATCGAAGAGGAAGTGACGCGCAAGAAAAGATCACTCGAAATAGCGCAGATTTGACATCCGGTGTCGGAATGACTCAAAATATACCTTTTCGAAAAGCCCCGGACCTCACGAACAAGACGCATCACTTCACCATGACGTAAGGGTGAATTTAGCCATTCGAGGTCGCCTAAAAGCCCAAAACCGGATTTTAATATTTCAGCATATTTTGTTATTTTTCGTTTTATTTCAGTTTGTTATATTTTCGGCCCACAGGAGTTTGTTATTTCCTCTAGTATTTAAACACAACTTTGCAGCCTAGAGAATCACTTTTTTCATTGAATAAAATTATCGAGACTTTTCTCAAATTCTGGTGGATTCCGGAAACCCTTATTTTGATAGGTTTGTCGCTTGCAACCTGTCTGTTTATCTTTTAGGCTTAACGCTTGTTAATCCTTGCTTCCATACTGCGTCAGTTGGCATCAGAGCAGATTTTCCCTGTTCTTTCGTGAACGTGATTCGATCATGGGAGATCAAGCTGTTACGAAAGCAGACTTGGACGTTTTAGCCGCGACGGTCAAGGCGTTATCAGATCAGATGGTGGTTTTAACAACTAGAGTCGATGGCATCACCAACAACAACAACATAAACAATAACAACAACGACAACAGAAACGACAACAACAACCGAAATGATAACAACCGCCGCAACAACCGCTGAAACGATAACGAACCAATTCCGGTTGTTAGGGTTTGTAACAACCGCAACCCTACTTCTGATGACTCGAGTTCCGAGGATGATGAAGTCATGACTGAAGATGGGAGTGAACGTGGGAATCACCATGATTACCGCGTGAAGGCTGATATTCCCTTGTTTCACGGAACAATGGGAGTAGAAGAATTTCTGGATTGGCAGATCGATGTTGACAGATTTTTAGACGTCATGGACGTCCCAGAAAACAAGCAGGTTAAGATAGTTGCGATCAGGCTGAAAAGTACCACAGCTGTTTAGTGGGATAGGCTCGTCGTCCAGAGGCAGAGGCAGAGAAAACGCCCTATACGAACTTGGAGGAAGATGAAGCAACTGATGCTTGAAAGGTTTTTGCCTGAAGATTACGAACAAATTCTGTATAAGATGTATATTGAATGTGTTCAGGGCAAGCGAACAGTGACAGAGTACACGGCTGAATTCTTGTGTTTCTCTGAACGTAATGAATTAGGCGAGTCCGAGAATCAGAAAGTGGCTCATTATATTAGTGGTTTGAAAGGTTCGTTGCAAGAGAAGATGGGATTGCAGACTGTTTGGACTGTTGCTGAAGCGTCCAACCTAGCTTTGAAAGCGGAATTGATAGAGAAATCTCCCAGGAATTTCTCAAATTTCAGAAGGTATTCTCCACAGAGCAATGCTGATGACAAAGAAAAAGTGCAGCAACTCAAGATTCAAACCCAAGTAGCAAAGCAAGCAGTTCTGGCAGCGCACCACAAGGCAAGACCCCCGTCCAAAAACAGAACAATCCATATGCGAAGCCTGCAAGTGATACTTGTTACCGTTGCGGTGGGAAGGGTCACATGTCCAATGTTTGCCCAACAAGGAGAGTTGCTGGAGTAGTAGAGGAAAGAGGTTGTGATGATGAGCAGCCTACCGACGAAGATGAATACGCATGAGCTGAATTTGCTGAAGAAGATTCTGATGAGAGAGTGAATTTTGTGCTTCAACGGTTGTTACTACCATCCAAAGAGGAAGGTCAACGCAAGAATTTGTTTAAAACTCGTTGTTCCGTCAATAACAAGGTATGTGACCTGATAGTAGATAATGGGAGCACATATAACTTGGTGTCGAGAAAATTGGTGGAGCATTTCAAGTTGCCCACAGAGCCTCGTGAGAAAGCATACTCTCTTTGCTGGGTCAGCAAGGGATCTCAGGTGCGAGTGACGTTGTCATGCAAAGTTCCCATATCCATCGGCAAACATTATAGAGAAGAGGTACTTTGTGATGTTCTTGATATGGATGTTTGTCATATTTTACTTGGTAGGCCTTGGCAGTTTGATAATGACATTACTTATCGGAGACGGGATAATGTGATGTTATTTACTTGGGGCACCCATAAGATTGCTATGGCACCTGTTTTACGATTTGATAAGAACCCGAAGGAAAAGAAATCGAGTTTCCTAGTTATGACTCAAAATGAAAAGGAACTTGATGATGCTGTTAAGGAGACTGAGTGTTTTTGTCCAGTGGTGATAAAAGGGCTGATGAGTGTTGTGAAGGAAGAGATTCCGATACTAGGTGAAATCTTAGAAATTCTAAAAGATTTCAATGAGCTGATTGTAGATGAGCTTCTGAATGATTTACCTCCCATGAGAGATATTCAACATCAGATCGACTTGATTCCGGGTTTTAGCCTTCCAAACCTTCCTCATTATCGCATGAGTCCTAAAGAAAACGAGATTTTAAGGGAACAAATTGAAGATTTACTAAGGAAAGGTTTCATCTGTGAGAGCATAAGTCATTGTGCCGTTCCGGTCCTTTTAGTAGCAAAGAAAGGAAATCAGTGGAGTATGTGTGTTGACAGTAGAGCCATCAACAAGATAACTATCAAGTACCGATTTCCAATTTCCCGCCTAGAAGACATGCTTGCTGAATTGGCAGGATCTAAGTTGTTTTCAAAAATGGACTTGCGTAGTGGATATCATCAGATCAGAATTAGACCTGGAGATGAATGGAAGACGGCCTTCAAGAGCAAGGATAGCCTTTATGAGTGGCTAGTGATGCCTTTCAGACTGTCCAATGCCCCTAGCACCTTCATGAGATTAATGAATCAAGTTTTGCGCCCCTTTATGGGATCTTTTGTAGTAGTTTATTTTGATGATATTCTGATTTATAGTAAATCCAAGAAAGAGCACCTGGAGCATGTGAGGCTAGTATTGCAAGTTTTACAAGACAATCAGTTGTACATAATATGAAAAAGTGCACATTCAGTACCAACAAATTACTCTTCTTGGGGTTTATAGTTGGTGAAGAAGGAATCCAAGTCGATGAAGAAAAGGTGATGACTATCAGAGACTGGCCTGCACCTACATCAGTCACTGAAGTGTGCAATTTCCATGGGCTGGCCACTTTTTATGGGAGATTTATCAGAGATTTCAACACTATCACTGCACCAGTCACCGAATGTTTGAAAAGGGGAAAATTTAAGTGGGGTTACGAGCAAGAGCAGAGTTTTGCATTAATAAAAAAGAAGTTGTGCACCGCCCAGTGTTGGCTCTTCCTGATTTTGAAAAAGTTTTCCAAGTTGAATGTGATGCTAGTGGAATTGGAATAGGAGCTGTTTTATCCCAAGAGAAGAAACCAATCACTTTCTTTAGTGAGAAGTTGAGTGAAGCTCGCCAAAAGTGGAGTACTTATGACCAAGAATTTTATGTCGTTTTCAGAGCCCTACGCCAATGGGAGCACTATTTGATTCATAGAGAATTCATTTTGTTCACTGATCATCAAGCTTTGAAATTTCTTCATTGTCAAAAGTAATCAACAAGATGCACGCTCGGTGGGCGAGTTTCCTGCAGAAATTCCCTTTTATTATTCAGCATAAATCTGGAGCTCTTAACAAGGTAACTGATGCTTTAAGTAGGAGAGCCTCTTTACTTGTCACTTTAGCACAAGAGGTTGTGGGTTTTGAATGTCTGAAAGAGTTGTACGAGAATGATACTGAGTTCAGAGAATTATGGGCCAGATGTAACGAACGCCCATGCGCAGATTTCTATATTCGAGAGGGATACCTTTTTAAAGGGGACCAACTGTGCATTCCTTGTTCATCCTTAAGTGAGAAACTAATTAGGGACCTACATAGTGGCGGCCTTAGTGGCCACATGGGGCGAGACAAGACCATTGCTAGCCTGGAAGAAAGGTTTTATTGGCCGCACCTAAGAACAGATGCTGGGACCATAGTCAAAAAATGCTACACTTGTCAAGTGTCTAAAGGTCAGTCGCAGAACACTGGTCTTTACATGCCTTTACCCATTCCCAGCGACATTTGGCAAAATTTATCTACGGATTTTGTGCTAGGATTGCCTCGGACCCAGCGAGGTGTGGATTCTGTGTTTGTGGTGGTGTTGTACCCTAATTTTGTCCTAAGCCTTTTCAAAACAATTTTCAAAAAAAAAAAAAAAAAAAAAGAGAAAAGTCAAAGTCAAAGTCAACAAAAGTCAACATTTCAAAAATGGTGACTTCGCAGTGCGAAGTCCACTTCGCAGTGCGAAGTCTGCGAATTTTGCAGATTTTTGGTTTCTTTGATTTTAATTCCAATTTTTGTTATACATCATTTTTATTATTGTTTTTATCATCATTCATGGCCTTTTGAGCTCTGCAAAGCCAGAATTGGAGCACTTGCCATTAATGCCAAGGAAAGAAGCTTTTTCTTCCAACCTAGCATGTGCCAAGCAAGTTGGCTTGCCCTTGGGCAGCTCTTGTCCCTCCCAAGTGACCTGCTACTGACCCTAAGGTTGCCAGCCACCAGCTTGTGGACTTTTTTCCTGCTTTCTCCTCCAAAACCAGTCAAACCCAGCTGGTTTTCACTTGCAAAAAGCCATGAGTGCTGCCCTGTTTTTCAGCAGCTTTTCTTCCTCCTCACACCAGCCCACATGTTGCCTTTTGTTTCCCCCAACCTCTGCACATCACAGTGCACGTTTTTATTGCCTAACCATCAAGATTGCAAGGATCAATCCCAAGGAACAACCAATTGCAAACCAGCCCTGTTTTCAGATTTTTCATCATCATTACATTCAAGGTTCAGCTGCATTTGTGGTTGAAATCAGTCAAGGTCTTGACCCTTGGCACAAGGCAAGGTCACCTCTTCACCTTTGCATTGAATGCAAAGTGATTTAGCCTGATCCTAGCCCATAAATCAGCTGGATTTTGGGGATTTCTAATGATGAAAATTGATTTGGTTTTGGCCTATAAATAGAGATGCAAGGCAAGAGGCAACAACATCATGATTCTAACTTACAAGCACTTACAAACAACCAGAAAAACCAGCACTAAACACTAGCAAAAAACCAATTCCAATACAAAGCATTTCACAAGTTCATTGCTTTTGTTCAACAACATTTAAACCTTGCAAGAACTCCAACCAATTCAAGTTCCTTTCATTTCCTTGCAGCAGGAGCTTTGCTAGGATCTCTGTAAGTGTTTTAAGTCTTTACCTTTCATTTAGATTTGTGCTTGCATCTTAAATTTTGTTCAAATCCTTTTTGCTCTAAAAAACCCCTTTTGAATTTCAAAAGAAATCCCAAGGTTTGCAAAACATCTAAACTGGTTTGTCCAGCTCTTTTCATTGCCAAATCTCAAAGCTTTTCACTCCCCTAAAGGTTCTGAGATTGTTCAGAAGTTGTTTCTGAACAACAGTTCAGAAACAGCTTCTGAACTCAAAAATTCGCATTGTTCGCAGTGCGAAGCCATGGTCGCAGTGCGACCATGACAGAACTCAAAATCTGAGTTTAGGCTCCCAAACAGCCAATTTTGGAGGTTCTAGCCCAAGAACTCAGAACCTAAGTGGACTGAAACTCATTTTATCCAAACCTTATCAAAGATTTAGCATAATTTTGAAGGATTCGCAAGTTCGAGCAACACTTTGTTGGATAACTTGCAAAACAAGTTACGTTCACAAAATTTCAAAACAGCTTGAGCAAATAAGCTATGTTCATCATTTTCAAAACCAAACTTGAACAAGAGCCTTGTTCATGATTTTCAAATCAAACGTGAACTTAAGCCGAATTTGTTCGCTTTTCAAAACCATTTTCAAAATTGAGCCGAACTTATGCGTTTTTTTCACAATTTTGTTAAAACCTTTCATTTTGGGGTTCCAAACCAAGTGTTTTGATAAACTTTGGGATTTCTAAAAAATTCAACCAAAAACTTGAATGAAAAAGGGATGGTTTGACGTATGTCTCCCCATTGCCCCGATTGAACGAATGCGTGACGTATGTCTCGTCGTTCGGACAATCGTCATTCCATTTTCAACGTATCCGACCATACCAAACCAATTCTTGGCCCTTTGTGGTCAATCCGAACCTTTTGGTCCCCCGTGGCCACTAGATTCAATCCCTCGACTCGTTTGAGTCATTTTGGTCAATGTTCGACTCGTTCGAGTCCATTGTACCCGTTCTTGATCCCGTTGGATCAATCGAACCTTTCGTCGACTCGTTTGAGTCACTCCGGTCAATGTTCGACTCGGTTGAGTCCATTGTACCCGTTCTTGATCCCGTTGGATCAATCGAACCTTTCCCCGACTCATTTGAGTCACTCCGGTCAATGATCGACTCGGTTGAGTCCATTGCACCCCTTTTGGTCCCATAGCGACCAATTCGAACCCTTTTCCCCAACGGACATGTTTTATCAATTCTAAGCGCGATTTCAAACAAACGCTTAAGCCTCCCATACGCGAGCATACAAGCTATACGCTTAAGTCTCCCATGCGCGAGCATACAAGCTACATTTAATCGCAAGAATTCGGTCAAAACATCGTTCATTAAAAATAACCAACATATGTACGTTTTTTCTACCAAAGAACTACGTACGCTTTGAATTCTCCGACTACCGGGAGATACGTAGGAGCAAGATCGCCATCTTGTCAAGCACATTAATAAAAAACTTTCTTTTTCCCCTTTTACCATATTTTCTTTTTCCCTTTGATATAGACAAGCATGCACGCAAAACATTTAAAAACATTTTAAGCTTTAGCCAAATAGGAGGTTCCCGTTGAGTACAACGGACGTGAGGGGTACTAATACCTTCCCCTTGCGTAATCGACTCCCGAACCCGACAATGGTTGCGATGACCAGTCCTTTTTCTCATCGTCAAAGGGTTTTATTATCGTTTCCCTTCAAATAAAAAACTTAAGGATTTATCAACGTTCCCTTTAAACAAAAACTTTGGTGGTGACTTCACAACAGCCTTCCGAGCGTTCGTACACGTCTCGGGGGATTGCACGTTTTTAACGAGGGCGCACAACTGGCGACTCCACTGGGGACCCTTTTCCCACTAGCGAGTCAAGTCTATCCTATTTAGCTTTTAAGCTAAATATTTTTATCTCTTTTTGTGTGCATGCTTTTATTTCTTTTATCTATGTCATTTTCTTGCTTTATGTTTATAACTGCTTTATATTGCTTTATATTCATATCATATATATCAATTGCGGGTGTTACTTGAGCGATGTTACTCCACATTGTTCGGGTTAATGCCGGACGTGTGAGGCTCTCTACCCGAGCTTGAGAAAAAATTAAGTTAGGAAGGGGTTGTGAGCGGAAGCCCGCGTTGACGTATGTCCGTGAGGTAGGATGCCCAGCCCCGCCTAGAGGAGATTTTCACATGGAATGAATTGAAGTCATGCGTGTCGCAATCGACGACCTTAATTCCATGTGAGATCCGTGAATCTAGGGACCTTTTTAGAAAATCTCATCTCTAGAGCCTACACGTGAGGATGGGGGGAAGTTCCGAACCTTCATAAACCATACCCTTGCATATCATTTGCATTCATGAAAATAATTTTCGCATCATTTTGCTTTATAGGAATTTAAAAAGAACAACCAAGTATTAGCAAAAAGAAATATGGATTCCGGGAATAGAAATACGCTCGCTTTCAAGATCAAGGCTCCTAAGGTGGAAAGTTTGTTAGCTTTAAGTAAAAGGCTCTCTTCGGTCAACAAGAGTATTTTCGAAGCAAGCTATGGGCTAATACTCGACCTCCTACCCGTGAAGATAGATTCAACGGCTCTAACTACTTTGGCTCAATTCTTCGACCCACCTCTCCGGTGCTTTACTTTTCAGGATTTCCAACTAGCTCCAACCTTGGAAGAATTTGAGAAGATTTTGGGTTGTAGCATGAAAGGTCATGAGCTTTATCTCGGTCCGAGAAAAGACCCTACATTAGAGGTCATCGCCGAATCCTTATACCTTAATGTCCAAGAAGTAGCATCTAACTTGGAATTTAGAGGAAACATTAAGGGATTCACAAGAAAGTTCTTGGAGACCAAAGCTCGGGAGTTTTTAGCTAGCAAAGAGGGAAAAGCATTCAACGCCATCTTAGCCCTCTTAGTTTACGGGATTGTCTTATTCCCCAACATGGACGATTTCATAAACTTTCCGGCTTTAGAGGTGTTCATAACTAAAAATCCGGTTCCCACAATTTTGGCGGATTTTTATCATTCCCTCTATTCTAGGCATGAACAAGGAAGAGGACGCACAATTTCTTGTTGTACTTCTTTGGTGCAAACTTGGTTGATGTCCCACATGCCGAGAAACCGAGACTTTGTGGAAAACCGGGCCAAACTCAAATGGTCGCAACGGATGACAACTCTCGCCGAGAAGGATATCCATTGGTTTTCTCCAAATTTAGAGGATCCGGAAATCATCCTCAGTTGCGGGGACTTCCCTAATGTACCCCTCATTGGTACTAAGGGATATATCAACTACAATTCGGTCCTCTCTCTCCGACAACTAGGTTTTTCAATGGAAGACAAACCCAATGACCTTTTGTTGGAAGCTTTCTTCTTAAGGGAAGGTGATCAAGACCCGGCATTGCTAGAAAGAATCCGGGGAGCTTGGAACCAAGTGCGTAAAGGAAGGGTTGGCAAGAGGAATTGTGTCGCCAAACCTCTTTATACTCAATGGGTGAAGGAGAGGGTTAAAACAATCAAGCTACCCTTTGTGGTCATATGCCCTCCAAAACCTCCTACACCTAAGCCAAGCACAACCATTCCCAACAAAGAAGCGGAGGAACTCAAAGCTAAAATTCGAGAACTCCAAAACAAAAATGGAGAGTTAGAATTGAAGCACCTCCAAGCTATGAGAGAAATCACTAGGATGAAGAGAGATCGAGATGAAGTGACAAATTCTCTCCTAGTGTGCCAAAAGCGGCTAAAAATCTCCGAAGGGAAGAGAGATTGGATAGGAGGCGGCTTGGTTAGTGCGGATGCCAACCTTGTGGCCAAGGACGAAGAGTTGGAAAGAGTCTTGCATTCCAACCAAGAGCTCAAAAAGTTCGGCGAACTAGCCATCGAAGCTCAACGAAAATGGAGGTTGAAATTTCAAGAGAAAAATCAACAGCTCCAAGAAGTAGTCAAAGACTACAAAGAGCAGCTCCAAGCCGAACACGTCCAACGGCAAAGACATGAGAGCCTTTCTCATCAAGGGAGGCTAAAATGCAATCGTCTCGAAGCGGACATCAAGAAATTCGAAGAATACTTTGACAAGATTGCAAGAGCTCACGGGGACCATATTGCACAACTACACGATGAAATTAGAAGTGCAAGGGTCAAGCTAGATCAACGCAAGGAAGTGATTGAGTTTGTATGGCAAGACGCCACCCGATTAAGTGAGGACTTCACTAAATTGGTTGCATTCTCGAACTTGGTCATCACCCAACTTCCAAAGAAGCTAGCAAAGGCCGAGATGGTCATGCCCTACTTTGTCATCCCTACGGAGATCCAGAAGTTTATGAAGTTCTGCAAGGACACCATAGATTTCTATAGGGAAGAAATGGACAAAGCCGAAAAGTGAGCGGCTATTTGATTTGTATTAACATTAGTTACACTTTGTAAACAAATGTTATCTAATCAAATAATATTTTGAAGCAATATCAATTTCCCGGCCTTTAATATTTCTAATTGCTAATATTAATTGTGCGCCTTTAAATTTCCTCGTAAAGCAAAATAAAAAAAAACACGCATGTTTTTGCATACTCATCGCATACATACATTCACATGCATCTTCATGCATTTTTCAAAAAAAAAAACTCATTCATTTCCCTAAAAACAGTTCAAAGCAATCATAGCCCGAAAACCCAGAAAGCCCTCGGTCCAAGAACCAGATCTCCAACACTCGTACGGAACACGAGCCAACAAGCAAAGGATCATGGACAATTTGGAACAAACTCAAGCGGCTTTGAGAGAGGAGGTTGATGAAATGAAGGGGGAGATGGATCAGATGTTAGAGTTAATGCAAACTCTATCGGCCCGAGAGAGTAACCCTCGTCCAACAACGGATGCAGCCAATGTGCAATGACCTCCTTATGGTTTACCTCTAGGATATACCCCACCACTTGAAAATGAGGGTCATGTGCCACCTCCACCACCGCTCACAATCCCTGTATGGAACGAAGAGCGTCGTCCTCAAGGAAATTCCACTACTCAGCATGAGGTTATTTCTCATAATGTGGAAAATAGTCAGCCAAGACATTCTGCTCCCGACACCACCCACCAAGACAACGATACCACCCAAATGTATCGAGTTTTGGAAGAAAGGTTGAAAGCTGTCGAAGGATTCAGCTCATACGATGCCCACAACGCTTTGGACATGTGCCTAGTGCCCGATGTGGTAATCCCTCCAAAATTCAAAGTACCGGATTTCGAGAAGTACAAGGGAATTCAATGCCCTCGGAACCATCTACGGATGTTCTGTAGGAAGATGGCAGCTTACGCAACGAACGAGAAACTCATGGTGCATGTGTTTCAAGATAGTTTGAGCGGAGCGTCATTAGATTGGTACATGCAACTTGAGCGTACCCACATCCAAACTTGGAAGGACTTAGCCGATGCTTTCCTAAAGCAATACAAATACAATTTGAACATGGCTCCAAATAGGATGCAGTTGCAGAACCTCGTGCAAAGAAGCAACGAGTCCTTCAAGGAGTACGCTCAACGGTGGAGAGAACTAGCTTCTCGCGTACAACCACCATTGTTGGAAAGGGAGCTTGTCGACACCTTTATGGGCACACTACAAGGCTCATATTATGACAAAATGATTGGAAGCACATCTTCTGGCTTTTCCGATCTAGTCATAATTGGTGAAAGAATAGAGGACGGAGTAAAGAGGGGAAAGATCCAAGGCCCTCTAGAAACTCAAAGTGGAGCTAGGAGACCCCCCAGCAACTTTCATAAAAAGAAATAGGGGGAAACAAACGTTGTTCTAGTGGGATCATCTCACCCACCATCCAATCAAATGCCTCGCTACAATTATCCATATGTAGCAGCAGCAGCAGCTCAAGGGCATTACTCACCTCAAGTAATTCCCACAACTCCACCTCGACAACCAGCAGTGTTGCCTCAACAAAATCAACAGCAACAACAAGGCAGGTACCCACCAAGGAACCAAACTGGCCCGAGGAATAGCTATCACAATGTACAGTTTGATCCTGTACCCATGCCATACGGTCAGATCTTGCCGTATTTAATCCAAAAGGGCATGGTTGAGATAAAATCACTACCAGCTTTGGCGCCACCATATCCACCTTGGTATGATGCCAATGCAAGATGTGAATACCACGCGGGGTCCCCCGGGCACAATATTGAAGGTTGCAAAGCACTCAAATACAAGGTCCAGAGTCTCATTGACCAGAAGCTGCTATCCTTCAAGGAGGAGAACCCCAGTGTAAAAAATAACCCATTACCGGGGCATGCGGGTCCCTCTGTAAACGCAGTGGAAGAACAAGAAGACTTTGGCCCAATCAAGGAGGTAGCCAATGTAAAGACTCCCCTGTCAGTCATAAGGGAGTAATTAACCGGTTTGGTTTGTTTGAGGAGATGCACGCCGACTGCGAAGCCTGCAAAATCAACCCGGACAAGTGCAAAGAATTGAAGAAATGTCTTCAAGAGCTAATGGACCAAGGTTGGATCCAAATGGGCTATATAAAGGATAGCACGGACATTGCTACCTTGGAGTTGCATGACCCAAAACCTCTTGAAATCCCATACCAAAAGAGAGAGGTACCAATACCTATACAACCCATAACATTCCACGTACCTGCAACCTTCTCTTTTGAAAGCACGAAGAGGGTACCATGGAACTACCAACCTGTGGCCTATGTGGAAGGAAAACCACTAGCAAAAATTGAATCCAGCATCACTAACATTACCGGTGTTGGGGGAATGACAAGAAGTGGTAGAGTCTTCGCTCCGAAAGAACTCGGGAAGACACCAGCCGTACTACCAAGAGAGCCACTCAAAGAAAAGAGCGTGGAAGAAAATGAGAACCAAGCGGGACCCTTTCAAAAAGCAGCCCCACAAAAGGAGGCCGAAGAGTTCCTAAGAATAATCCAAAAGAGCGAGTATAAAATCATTGACCAGTTGGGTCAAACTCCCTCCAAAATCTCCATGTTATCCCTGCTACTAAGCTCGGAAGCACACCGAGAAGCATTACTACGGATCCTCAGTGAGGCACATGTCACCAAGGACATCCATGTGGACCAATTCGACGGGATAGTTGGAAATATTACCTCGAGTAGGTACTTGGGTTTCAACGGCGATGAGCTACCCGACGAGGGGCATATTCATAACCGCGCTTTGCACATCTCCGTGAAATGCATGGACCACATCCTCTCTCGAGTGTTAGTGGACACGGGGTCATCATTGAACGTCATGCCCAAGACTACCCTTCTAAAGCTATCATGTGAAAGGACAGTAATGAAGCCCAGCGCCTTGGTGGTAAAAGCTTTCGATGGGTCAAGAAGAGCCGTCGTAGGGGAGATCGACTTACCAGTCCAAATCGGGCCTAAGGTTTTCTCCATAACCTTCCAAGTCATGGATATTAATCCAACTTACAGTTGTCTTCTCGGACGACCATGGATTCATGCTGCCGGAGCCATCACCTCTACCCTACACCAGAAACTTAAGTTCATCGTCGATAACCAGATGATTGTAGTTTCCGGGCAAGAGGATATGATGGTAAGCCATCTTTCGTCATTCCGTTATATAGAAACGGACGAAGAAGCTGTGGATGTTCCCTTCCAATCTTTGGAAGTGGCGAATGTCGTGACTTTGAGCTCAAAGCCCAAGAAAGAGGCTAGGACAGCCATGTCATCATGGAGGGCAATAAGAGAAGCTCTAGAAGAGAGCAGACCTACCGGATGGGGCAAATTAGTGGACATACCGGAGAAGAAGAATCGCTTCGGTTTGGGATATCATCCATCAACCGAAACCTCCTCAAAGCCTCTAAAGCAAGGGATCCTACCCATTTTGGAAACATTTGTCAGTGCGGGATTTATCAATGAAGATCAAGTGGCTCTACTTGAAGACATGGATGAAGACGTGCCTGATTTGGTGTACCGTTGTGCTTCGGATGAAGTTTTGAACAATTGGAGGGCTATCACAATTCCCGAGATCATTACCAAGCTCAAGTAATAAACCATGTTTGTTTTTTACTTTTAAAAAAAATCATTTAGCTCTGCCCAAGGCAAATGATTAGTTGTGTGGGGCCCCCATGTTTTAAGTTTTTCAATCATGAATAAAATTGCATCTTTATGTTCAATTGAGTTTCTTTTTCTTTTTGCATTTGTTTTAAAAAAAAATTTGCTACAAAAAGCCTAAAATCAAATCATACTCATGCAGATCTACAAATCCACCCTCCAAAAACAACACTGCCTTAATCCCTTATGACTTCGATTTCCCGATTAATCAAACAGAAGATAATGAAGAGGACGATTATGAACCGCCTGAAGAATTGTCCAGACTTGCAAATCAAGGGGATAGGGTAATACAACCCCACAAGGAGTCAGTTGAAGTGATCAACTTGGGGACCGAAGAGGATAAAAAAGAGGTCAAGATAGGAGCCTCCCTGCAAGAGGATGTGAAAGGAAAGTTGGTTAAGCTTCTACAAGAGTATGTGGACGTATTCGCTTGGTCGTATCAAGACATGCCAGGTTTAGACCCTAACATCGTCGTACATAAACTGCCACTCAAGCCAGAATGCCCGCCAGTAAAGCAGAAATTGAGAAGAACCCGACCCGACATGGCTCTCAAGATTAGAGAGGAGGTCAAAAAACAGTTTGATGCCGGCTTTTTAGCCGTAACCAAGTATCCAACATGGGTTGCCAACATCGTGCCAGTCCCAAAGAAGGATGGCAAAGTTAGAATGTGTGTGGATTATCGGGATTTGAATAGAGCAAGCCCAAAAGATGATTTCCCGTTACCACATATTGACATATTGGTGGACAACACCGCCCAATTCTCAGTCTTCTCCTTCATGGACGGCTTCTCAGGATATAACCAAATCAAGATGGCTCCAGAAGACATGGAGAAAACCACATTCATCACCCCATGGGGAACTTTCTGCTATAAGGTAATGCCTTTTGGATTAACAAATGCCGGGGCAACATACCAAAGAGCAATGGTAACTCTTTTCCATGACATGATCCATAAGGAAATTGAGGTCTACGTCGATGACATGATTGCCAAATCCCAAACGGAGGAGGATCATCTAGTCCATCTACAAAAGCTTTTCGAACGCCTGAGAAAATTCAAGCTGCGCTTAAATCCTAACAAGTGCACATTTGGCGTTAGATCCGGAAAGTTATTGGGTTTCATCGTCAGCCAAAGGGGTATCGAAGTGGATCCTGACAAGGTAAAGGTCATCCAAGATATGCCAGCGCCAAACACCGAAAAGGAGGTCCGGGGTTTCTTAGGAAGATTGAACTACATCGCTAGGTTCATCTCACACATGACAGTTACCTGCGAACCAATCCTCAAACTGCTAAGGAAAAACCAAGCCGTCCATTGGAACGAGAATTGCCAAGAAGCGTTTGACAAGATCAAACAATACCTGCAAGAACCACCAATCTTAATACCTCCGGTTCCGGGTAAACCCTTCATCTTATACCTAACCGTACTTGAAGGATCAATGGGTTGTGTGTTAGGACAACAAGATGAAACGGGAAGGAAAGAGCACGCAATCTACTACCTAAGCAAGAAGTTCACCGACTGTGAATCAAGGTATACTTCGCTTGAAAAGACTTGCTGCGCTTTAGCATGGGCTGCTCGACACTTAAGGCAATACATGTTGACCCATACAACGTGGTTGATATCAAAGATGGATCCCATCAAGTACATCTTTGAAAAGCCTGCCCTCACGGGGAGGATAGCCCGTTGGCAAATGCTGCTGTCTGAGTATGACATCCAATACGTTGCTCAAAAAGCTATCAAAGGGAGTGTTTTATCCGAGCACCTTGCTCACCAACCATTGGAGGATTATCAACCCATACAATTCGACTTCCCTGATGAAGATGTCGTAGCTTTGAATGACGAAAAGGTCACAAGCGATGATGAAGGGCCAGAACCGAGAGCTCGATGGAAGCTCGCCTTCGACGGCGCCTCAAATGCCATGGGGCACGGGATCGGGGCAGTTTTAATCTCCCCAAGAAATGGATATCAACCCTTTACAGCAAGGTTATGCTTTGACTGCACCAATAACATGGCAAAATATGAAGCATGCATCCTAGGCCTCGAAGCAGCAATTGATCTAAGGATCAAAAACCTTGAAGTATACGGTGACTCAGCTTTAGTCATCTATCAAGTCAAAGGAGAATGGGAAACAAACCATCCAAATTTGATTCCCTACCGAGCCCGGGTTGTAGAATTGATTAAGCATTTTGATGAAATCAACTTCCATCACATACCTCGAGAAGAAAATCAGGTGGCAGATGCCTTGGCTACATTATCATCAATGTACCAAGTAAATTTCCACAATGAGGCGCCAATCATAAAGATGGATCGTAGGGATAAACCGATTGTATGTGCATCAGTCGAAAAAGGACTTGACAACAAACCCTGGTTCTACGACATCAAGCGATACCTCGAAGAGCAAGAGTATCCAGAAAATGTCTCACAAACCGACAAGAGAACCCTCAGGAGATTGGCATCCCAGTTCTTCCTCAGCGGAAACACCCTCTACAAAAGAAACTATGACATGGTCTTGCTCAGATGTGTGGATAAACATGAAGCGGACATGCTCATCAAAGAAATCCACGAGGGACCTTTTGGAACCCATGCCAATGGGCATGCAATGGCAAAGAAAATCCTAAGGACGGGCTATTACTGGCTAACCATGGAAGCTGACTGTTTCCGCTATGCCAAGACTTGTCATAAGTGCCAAATTTATGCCGACAAGGTGCATGTACCACCAACTCCCCTGAACGTCATGACCTCACCTTGGCCATTCTCTATGTGGGGCATAGACATGATTGGAATGATCGAGCCCAAAGCATCAAATGGACATCGCTTCATCCTCGTTGCCATCGACTATTTCACCAAATGGGTAGAAGCAGCTTCGTATGCAAATGTAACCAAACAAGTGGTAGCCCGATTCATCAAAAAAGAAATCATTTGCCGTTACGGCGCTCCCCACAAAATCATCACCGATAACGGGGCAAACCTGAACAACAAGACAATGAAGGAGTTGTGCAAAGACTTCAAGATCGAGCACCATAATTCCTCACCTTACCGGCCAAAGATGAACGGTGCGGTAGAAGCAGCCAATAAGAACATCAAGAAAATCATCCAAAAGATGGTGAAAACATATAAGGATTGGCACGAGATGCTTCCCTTTGCGCTACATGGCTACAGAACAGCCATTCGCACTTCAACCGGGGCAACCCATTTCTCCTTAGTATACGGTATGGAGGCTGTACTTCCCATTGAGGTTGAAATCCCTTCGTTAAGGGTCTTGATGGAAACCAAGCTAGAAGAAGCTGAATGGGTCCAAACAAGGTTTGACCAACTGAATCTCATAGAGGAAAAGCGTCTAACGACAATATGTCATGGACAACTCTATCAAAGGAGACTCAAGAGGGCATTCAACAAAAAGGTCCATCCTCGAGAATTCAAAGAAGGAGACCTAGTGCTCAAGAAGATATTACCTATCCACAAAGATCCCCGAGGGAAGTGGACTCCCAGCTATGAAGGACCGTACGTGGTAAAGAAAGCCTTCTCTGGCGGAGCTTTAATCATCACCACTATGGACGGAGAAGAGTTCCCACTATCAATAAACTCTGATGCAGTCAAGAAGTATTATGCCTAAGAGAAAGAAAAAAAAAGAAAGGCTCGCTAAATCGAAAACCTGAAAGGGCGGTTTAGGCAATAGAGAGCGTCCTGGTAAATCGAAAACCTGAAAAGGCGGTCTAGGCAAAAATTAAGGACATCAAAAAAGGAAATACACCCCGGTGGACTGAAAACTCGAAAGAGCAGTCCAGGCAAAAGTTAGGGGGTAACAAAAAAAAGGGGGCAAAAGACTGCAACATTCAAGATCCGGACAAGATTCAAGAGGAGAAGAATCGGTCTCGTCATCATCTTTCAAAGAATTTCGAAGTCATAAGGAAAATAGCATGTGTTGTACCCAAAACGACCCTCAAACAAATTTCTTTTTGTTTTTGCTTTTTTCTTGTCTTTCTCTACCTTTTCCCAGAGGAGTAATCACTTCTCACTTCATGTATTTTTACCCATCCAAGAAATCAAATCTGCATTGAATAAAATTCCTTTTATTACTTTTGTGTTCTCATTAGCGCATAAAATTTTGTTTTATTCATGATAAAAATGCATTGAAACATGGGAAATAACAACAAAAACAAAAAAAACAAATGTGCTTTGTTTGAATCTCGTAAATGTCGAAAGAATTGCGGTGATCCCCAATGTTGCATCAAAGGACCCCAAGCCTGAAACAATTTGGTCAGTCATCTTAAGACTCATGCTCTTCAGCAAAAGCAAGTGAGTAGCTCACGGCACGTGAAGCGCAAAGATCCCAAGGGTTGGAGGAACAAAATTCCCCAGTCAAAACACCCCAAACATCTCTTCCATCAACCAAGGTTGGATATCGATCACGCTTCCAAAATGATCCTTATATCCCCATGAAGCCCAAATCTTATTGACATTCCACACGGAGTCTCAGCCCCAAAAGCCCAATCATCACTGGCATTCCCAAACACAAATCCCCAGCAAAAGCCCAACCATGCTTGGCATCTACTCACATCCAAATACAATTCCATCCAAAGCCCGACTTTGCTCGGCATCCAATCATAATTCCCAGCGTCTAACATGACGTTTGTCATCCCTCATATCATTCATAATACATGCATTATATCAAACTCATTAATACATGCATATCAATGTCATGCATTCTCAACTAGGATTCCCCAGTGAATATCACATATTCACCAACATCCATCAATCATCTCTAGTGTTCCCCAGTGAACCCATTCCAGAGCTTCCCCAGTAAGTTCTCCTAGAATAACCCCAGCGGTTTTCTTCCCAATTTATCACATCCCCAAGTGACCTACTCACGGCCATTAGGATGCCCCAACTGAGTTTTCCCAAACAAAATTCAGATTGAGTCTACCTCATATCATACCATATTGCATAACATATTGCATAAAACAACATGAAGCATGTCATGCATCATACAATCATGTTTCCCTTTTCAACAATCTAAGTACTAGCCATGCCTAGAGACGATTACACTACCCCCCACAGCGGTAGGTCCTATTTCCCCAGTTAAGTCTAAGCACCTATTCAGGCGACAACTTTTTTAGATCCAATCACCTGATTAGGTGACGATCAGGTCAGATTGAAATCACCTGTTTAGGTGACAATCTTTTTACCTTGCGAGCGTTCATACACGTCTTGCAGATTAAGGCCACCTGATTAGGTGACGATCCTTTATCTTTCCAGATTAAGGCCACCTGATTAGGTGAGGATCCTTTATCTTTCCAGATTAAGGCCACCTGATTAGGTGACGATCCTTTATCTTTCCAGATTAAGGCCACCTGATTAGGTGACGATCCTTTATCTTTCCAGATTAAGGCCACCTGATTAGGTGACGATCCTTTATCTTGCCAGATTAAGGCCACCTGTTTAGGTGACGATCCTTTATCTTGCCAGATTAAGGCCACCTATTTAGGTGACGATCCTTTATCTTGCCAGATTAAGGCCACCTGATCAGGTGACGGTCCTTTATCTTTGTCCGGTCAGATCACCTATTTAGGTGGCGATCATTTTACCTTTCGAGCGTTCATACACGTCTCGGAGATCAGATCACCTAATTAGGTGGCGATCTTTCCCTTTGCCGGATCCAATCACCTAACCTTTCGAACGTTCATACACGTCTCGGATGTTTATGTGACGATCTTTTACCCTGCATTTACTTTTTTCTATTTACTACAATCTTTTCGTACCACGAAGGACAAAATTCGGGTCCTTCTTTTACTTAATTGATCTTCGCAAAGAGTTCATGAGATGCCCTTGGCACTCACACACTCTATGCAAAGACACAATTAAGTAGGGGCAGCTGTTGTACCCTAATTTTGTCCTATGCCTTTTCAAAACAATTTTCAAAAAAATCAAAAAAAAAGAGAAAAGTCAAAGTCAACAAAAGTCAACCAAAAAAGTAAACATTTCAAAAATGGTAACTTCGCAGTGCGAAGTCTGCGAACTTTGCAGATTTTTGGTTTCTTTGATTTTAATTCCATTTTTTGTTATACATCATTTTTATTATTGTTTTTATCATCATTCATGGCCTTTTGAGCTCTGCAAAGCCAGAATTGGAGCACTTGCCATTAATGCCAAGGAAAGAAGCTTTTTCTTCCAACCTAGCATGTGCCAAGCAAGTTGGCTTGCCCTTAGGCAGCTCTTGTCCCTCCCAAGTGACCTGCTACTGACCCTAAGGTTGCCAGCCACCAGCTTGTGGACTTTCTTCCTGCTTTTTCCTCCAAAACCAGTCAAACCCAGCTGGTTTTCACTTGCAAAAAGCCATGAGTGCTGCCCTGTTTTTCAGCAGCTTTTCTTCCTCCTCACACCAGCCCACATGTTGCCTTTTGTTTCCCCAAACCTCTGCACATCACAGTGCACGTTTTTATTGCCTAACCATCAAGATTGCAAGGATCAATCCCAAGGAACAACCAATTGCAAACCAGCCCTGTTTTCAGATTTTTCATCATCATTACATTCAAGGTTCAACTGCATTTATGGCTGAAATCAGTCAAGGTCTTGACCCTTGGTACAAGGCAAGGTCACCTCTTCACATTTGCATTGAATGCAAAGTGATTTAGCCTGATCCTAGCCCATAAATCAGCTGGATTTTGGGGATTTCTAATGATGAAAATTGATTTGGTTTTGGCCTATAAATAGAGATGCAAGGCAAGAGGCAGCATCATCATGATTCTAACTTACAAGCACTTACAAACAACCAGAAAAACCAGCACTAAACACTAGCAAAAAACCAATTCCAATACAAAGCATTTCACAAGTTCATTGCTTTTGTTCAACAACATTTAAACCTTGCAAGAACTCCAACCAATTCAAGTTCCTTTCATTTCCTTGCAGCAGGAGCTTTGCTAGGATCTCTGTAAGTGTTCTAAGTCTTTACCTTTCATTTAGATTTGTGCTTGCATCTTAAATTTGTTCAAATCCTTTTTGCTCTAAAAAACCCCTTTTGAATTTCAAAAGAAATCCCAAGGTTTGCAAAACATCTAAACTGGTTTGTCCAGCTCTTTTCATTGCCAAATCTCAAAGCTTTTCACTCCCCTAAAGGTTCTGAGATTGTTCAGAAGTTGTTTCTGAACAACAGTTCAGAAACAGCTTCTGAACTCAAAAATTCGCATTGTTCGCAGTGCGAAGCCATGGTCGCAGTGCGACCATGACAGAACTCAAAATCTGAGTTTAGGCTCCCAAACAGCCAATTTTGGAGGTTCTAGCCCAAGAACTCAGAACCTAAGTGGACTGAAACTCATTTTATCCAAACCTTATCAAAGATTTAGCATAATTTTGAAGGATTCGCAAGTTCGAGCAACACTTTGTTGGATAACTTGCAAAACAAGTTACGTTTACAAACTTTCAAAACAGCTTGAGCAAATAAGCTATGTTCATCATTTTCAAAACCAAACTTGAACAAGAGCCTTATTCATGATTTTCAAATCAAACGTGAACTTAAGCCGAATTTGTTCGCTTTTCAAAACCATTTTCAAAATTGAGCCGAACTTATGCGTTTTTTTCACAATTTTGTTAAAACCTTTCATTTTGGGGTTCCAAACCAAGTGTTTTGATAAACTTTGGGATTTCTAAAAAATTCAACCAAAAACTTGAATGAAAAAGGGATGGTTTGACGTATGTCTCCCCATTGCCCCGATTGAACGAATGCGTGACGTATGTCTCGTCGTTCGGACAATCGTCATTCCATTTTCAACGTATCCGACCATACCAAACCAATTCTTGGCCCTTTGTGGTCAATCCGAACCTTTTGGTCCCCCGTGGCCACTAGATTCAATCCCTCGACTCGTTTGAGTCATTTTGGTCAATGTTCGACTCGTTCGAGTCCATTGTACCCGTTCTTGATCCCGTTGGATCAATCGAACCTTTCGTCGACTCGTTTGAGTCACTCCGGTCAATGTTTGACTCGGTTGAGTCCATTGTACCCGTTCTTGATCCTGTTGGATCAATCGAACCTTTCCCCGACTCATTTGAGTTACTCCGGTCAATGATCGACTCGGTTGAGTCCATTGCACCCCTTTTGGTCCCATAGCGACCAATTCGAACCCTTTTCCCCAACGGACATGTTTTATCAATTCTAAGCGTGATTTCAAACAAACGCTTAAGCCTCCCATACGCGAGCATACAAGCTATACGCTTAAGCCTCCCATGCGCGAGCATACAAGCTACGTTTAGTCGCAAGAATTCGGTCAAAACATCGTTCATTAAAAATAACCAACATATGTACGTTTTTTCTACCAAAGAACTATGTACGCTTTGAATTCTCCGACTACCGGGAGATACGTAGGAGCAAGATCGCCATCTTGTCAAGCACATTAATAAAAAACTTTCTTTTTTCCCTTTTACCATATTTTCTTTTTCCCTTTGATATAGACAAGCATGCACGCAAAACATTTAAAAACATTTTAAGCTTTAGCCAAATAGGAGGTTACCGTTGAGTACAACGGACGTGAGGGGTGCTAATACCTTCCCCTTGTGTAATCGACTCCCGAACCCGACAATGGTTGCGATGACCAGTCCTTTTCCTCATCGTCAAAGGGTTTTATTATCGTTTCCCTTCAAATAAAAAACTTAAGGGTTTATCAACGTTCCCTTTAAACAAAAACTTTGGTGGCGACTTCACAACAGCCTTCCGAGCGTTCGTACACGTCTCGGGGGATTGCGCGTTTTTAACGAGGGCGCACAGGTGGTGGACCGATTCTCCAAGATGTCCCACTTCATTGCATGCAAGAAAACTGCGGATGCATCCAACATAGCCAAACTGTTTTTCAAGGAGGTTGTGCGCCTTCACGGGGTTCCCACATCTATTACCTCCGACAGAGACACCAAATTCCTCAGTCATTTCTGGATCACCCTATGGAAACTATTTGGAACATCACTAAACAGGAGTTCTACCACTCACCCCCAAACTGATGGACAAACTGAGGTCACGAACAGGACTTTGGGAAATATGATTCGCTGTGTTTCTGGTGACAAACTGAAACAGTGGGACTTGGCTTTACCTCAGGTTGAATTTGCTTATAACAGCACTGTGCATTCTGCTACCGGAAAAACATCTTTTGCACTCGTTTACACTACTGCCCCTAGGCATGTGGTTGATTTGATTAAGTTGCCTAAGGCCACTGGAGTTAGTGTAGCAGCTGAAAATATGGCTGAAGAGATTATAGCTGTGAAAAATTCTGTCAAGGCCAAGCTAGAATCTACCGGATTGAAAAATAAAATTGCTGCAGATAAAAGGTGAAGAGTCAAGGTTTTCAACGTAGGTGATGATGTGATGGTGTTCCTGCGTAAAGAAAGATTTCACGTTGGTACTTACAGCATGGTCCATTCAAAGTGACTCGCAAGATCAATGATAATGCGTACGTGGTCGCGCTTCCAGTCGATATGAACATTTCCAACACTTTCAATGTGGCAGACATATATGAATACCATGCAGATGAGGTCCTTTATCAAGATAAGAACTCGAGGTCGAGTTCTTCAGAGGTGGAAGAGACTGATGTAGGCAAACTAGCAGTTCGTATCGAAGAGGAAGTGGTGCGCAAGAAAGGATCACTCGAAATAGCGCATATTTGGCATCCGGTGTCGGACTGACTCGAAATATACATTTTCGGAAAGCCCCGGACCTCACGAACAAGACTCATCGCTTTGCCATGACGTAGGGGTGAATTTAGCCATTCGAGGTCACCTAAAAGCCCAAAACTGGATTTTAATATTTCAGCATATTTTGTTATTTTTCGTTTTATTTCAGTTTGTTATATTTTCGGCCCACGGGGGTTTGTTATTTCCTCTAGTATTTAAACACAACTTTGCAGCCTAGAGAAGCACTTTTTTCATTGAATAAAATTATCGAGACTTTTCTCAAATTCTGGTGGATTCTGGAAACCCTTATTTTGATAGGTTGGTCGCTTGCAACCTGTCTGTTTATCTTTTAGGCTTAACGCTTGTTAATCCTTGCTTCCGTACTGCGTCACGTGTCTTTAAGCCTTAAAGGAATTGGTAGGAAGAAGTGCACAAGAAACTAGCCAACAAAAATTCATAAGGTTATCAAGAATCCGAAAATTCCAAATCCAAGTCAAACTCTCATTGGTACCTTCATAGAGATTGTGAGCACAAACCAATGACTAGTAACCTTGTCTAGACAAATACAAATCGTTGCAAAAGGAGTCGCATATCTTTACATCTTCCAAGTATGGTTCAATGAGAATATTTTTTATTCATATTTGAATTGACAAAGGCAATTGAGATCCATTAACATAAAGATCTTACCGTTGAAATCGAGTATCATTGATGTGCATATAAGGAACCAAATCAGAAAGGTACTCTTCCCCTATCCATTTATTAGGGCTGACCCTCGACACAGGGCTAGGGCGCGACGACTTAGGGTCCAGGTTTGTAGGCCCCCATTTTTTTTAGGGGCATGTATATAGCAAAACTTGTTTTATAGGGAGTTTATACAACATATCACACCAGGGGGTCCAAAGACGAACAAAGTTTCCAGCCCCTGATGATATTTTTGCTATATACCCCCTAGCAAGTGTTTTCATCCCTATATCTCACTATTAAGTGAGTCATACAAAAACTTGAAAATTTTAGAGTATAAAAATGAAAACGAGAAAATTGATGATAATTTAAGTGTTTTTACTGACGTGTCAAATACATCTAATGCATGTCTCATTCATCGTCTATTAAAAAAAGTCGTGATGTATTATGCGAGAAAGGTCATTTTCTCACGTTTTGTCTAAGACCCATAAAATAACATAAACGGAGCTGCCTTTTATCACACCACAACAAAACATGACCGTTGCGGATTTAACAGTCGTTTTCTAGGCACGTGAAGAATTTGGAATATGTTTGACATGCATAATGTGAGAATTTGAAAAATATATATTTTAAGCCACGAGTCGGAACCACAATTTGTGAGGATTGTGCATAATGTTCCATACGTGTTTGCCAAGAGATGAATTTACATTTCACATAGTATAAATGTCAATACAATCATAAGCTTTATATTTAGCAATTGTATGCCAATGACAAGATTTCTTGCCCCAAACAGAGCCTGTGATAGTTGCGCCAATGCTATCACAAATATCCTAAGGAAGTAAAAAAATTTGCATGTAATGAATAAGCATTGATGCAACCACACTCTTAGCAAGAGTAATACGACTAGAGCAGCTAAGACTGCTTTTCCATCCAACCAATGAGAAGTTCTTGCATGGTCTCTCACCTAACATGTCATATTTAGTCTCAACCAATGAAAATAGGGCACATCATTTAAATTTAAAAAACTGTAAAATTAAAAAAATCAAAAAAAAAATGGTCGTCTCTCTCAATCAAGTTCAACCATTTTTTCAGCGGTTCCATTACCACGATATGCAATTGAAAGTGCGTCTTCGTTCAAGTATCTGGTCATAAAAAATCACGACGGGTCTTGATTTATTCAAAACAATTGGTTTAAGTGCAAGTCAGAGGAGATTAGAGAGGATGAGTCGCACGATCTTAGTTTTTAGGGATTGGGTTTGATCTCTTGGGTCTCGTCGCCATCAACGGCACACCTTTATCTTCATTCAAAACCCTCAAGTCACCAACACCATTTATCAGTAAGGAAAAAAAATTTGATGTTGAGTAGAAAGAAAATGAAATGAGACGGCGTGGTGGTGCAATGAATGTTTTGAGTGAGGGCAAAATAATAGCATAGCTTGATCAAGTTGGAATTTTTTATAAAAAAAAAATAAAAAAATCAAAGTTTGAACGTGTAGATTTGTGACTCTGGAAGCAAAAACCATTGGCAAAGAGATAGAGGTCGAAGACAATCAATTTTCGATTTTTATATTTTACATATTTTTATAAATAATAATGATGTGTCATACTTTTAGTGGCTGAGACTAAATATGACGTGTTAGGTGAGAGACCATGCAAAAATTTCTCCCAACGAATATGCCATTAATCTTATCAAGAATGAGTTGGAAAACATAATTCCTTATCCTAACGGTCAGGAAAGGTAAACCAAGATCCTTGTCTAGTTGGTGGGTAAGCTTGAGTATATGGCACAATTGATTCAAATTTCAATAATTTTGATCGAGACACATTAGGAGAGGCCATGAATCTAGATTTTTGAATGTTAATCTTCAAACCAAAAGTTAAACATAATAAGTTAACAATATATTGGACAAGAAACTAATACTTTATCCGATCCCTATTATAAGATAAAGTTCACTTAACAATTTTTTTTTAAGAATTTAAAAAGTTATTATTATTATCATTTTGAAAAAAACGACCAACTTCGCCCAATTTAATCAAATTAAAGGACCAATGTGTACCTTTTTTTTGTTAGAGGACCAATATGAACTCCAACATTAAGATAAGGACAAAAAAAATATTTAAGCCTTTAGTAAATAATGTATCTAGTTTCTAATATGCCAAATTACACTAAAAGTCCTTTAAATTTTAGGTTTGTAACACATTGGTCCTTTTAGTTATTTTAATTTCATATTCATCCTTGAACTCTTCAACCACTTGCAATCTTATCCTTGTTGTTGTTAGTTGATGACATGACAAATACACATCAGCAAAAAGTAATTTTTTATTCAAATCTAGCAAACTCATCCATCTTCATCCTCTTCCTTTAATCTTCTTCGTGATCTTCATCTTGTTCCTTCCATTTTCATCTTCAAACCCAAAAAATTATAATCTTCATATTCAAACAAAAAATCTCTTCTTCATTTTCTTCGATTTCAAAACCTAACAATTCCAAATTAAATTATTGGAGTTTTAAAATCTAACACCCCAACTTAAAATCCTATGTTTACAATCTCAAATGAAAATCTCTAAACAGTTAACTTCTATCCGATTCCTTCATCCTCTGTTCAAATCCATCAAGAACCAATTTTCACTACAAGTTTCTTCTTTTTTAGATGAGTTGGGAATCCTTCCAACAACCCAAATGAACGATAAGCAATATCATAAGCGTCTAAACCATCAGCAATTTCATTGAGCTGTTTCATCAATAAAGAAACTATATGCTCCCAAAACTTATGTAAAGAACTGAATTGGGTTTCTTAGAATTCAACCAATTCAAGAAACTTTGTTCATCAATTCTCGGTTGTTTCCTTTTTAATTCTTATCTTCAACGCTTCTGTTGCAATGGGAAACATGTCCTTTCTTTCCCAATTCATTTATTATGTAATCAACATAAGCTAGTTTCAAATCATAGAAGCTATTCATAATCATAACAGTACCAAAACTTTTTTCCTTTAATTGGTAGGTGGGGTGGGTGTTGAGGAATTTAATTGGAAATTTTAATTTGATACTGTGGACATATAATTTTTATTTGGGATTGTTAGATTTTGAAATTTTGAGAATTTAATTCGGAATTGTTAGATTTTGAAATTGAAGAAAATGAAGAGAGATGTTGAATTATTATTTTTTGTTTGAATATGGAGATGATAATTTTTGGGTTTGAAGATGAAAATTGAAGGAAAAAGATGAAGATTATGAAAAAGATTAAAGGAAAAGTATGAAGATGGATGAGATTGCTGGATTTGCATAAAAAATCACTTTTTATGCTAATGTATACTTGCCATGTCATCAATTAATAACCACGATAAGAGTGCAAGTGGTTCAGGAGTTAAAAGATGAATATGAAACTAAAATAACTAAAAGGATCGGTGTGATATATCATTTATTGAATGAATCTAACCGAAGTAGTGTGATGGAATGAGAAGTAGTTTAGAAATTATTTTTTGTATTTATAGAGTTAAAAAAATCAAATTGAAGAGAGAAAGGTAGTTGAGACTAAATGGATAGTTAATCATGTAATTAATATGTTTAAAATTGGGGGTCTTATAAGACTCAACATCTCACTTAAACCTCATTCTTAAGTGACCCTTATACAACTTTTTATTAAAATAACATGTTATTGTTGGAATGTACTAGTAAATGATACTACCTCCGTTCCTTTTTAATTGTCACATTTTGACATTTTACAAAAACCAAGACAAACTATAAATGTCACTACTTTTGATACAATAATTTATATTTTTACTGTAATAACCTTATTCATTTAATATATAATCTCATATATTTCTCTCTCCGTAATAAATAACTAAGGATAATATTGGTAAAACAATATTTAAAGTTGCATTGAACTTTGAAAGTGACAGTTAAAAAGGAACAAAAAATTTCTTTAAAAGTGACAATTAAAAAGGAACGGATGGAGTAAAGAGTTAGTGATGAGACTCACTTAAACCTTTTGTCAGATGGTTTCAATTAGAATAAATGCTTATTAAATATTGTTATTAAAAAATTATAAAAGAACAATGATACAACTGAGAGCCGAACTCCAAATTAAGAGTTTTTATTGGGGATGAATGTACGTACATAAATTTTGTCCTTGATATTATCAATTTACTAGTGTTACTCCAATTTAATTGGGTCTATTTTTTGTGTGTTCCCCAGCCGGCTCTACGATTCCACACACACACTCTAGTCTGAAAGTGTGAAGGGTGGTTATTTAACCGTAGTACGGCGCAAATCATCCCCGTCTGTCTGAAGTGAGAAAGCCGCACAAGACAAGTTGGAAATTCCAAAGCATATTTATTTATTTGATGATGTATTTGTTGACAGCGAAACCCTCTTTCAGACCTCAATTCATAATATCTTCAACTTCTACTTCGTCATCTTCAATTTCCTTCAGAACTCGTTCACCTTCATCAATTAACTTTCCCAGAAATTCAAACCATAAAGGAACACTTTCTTTCAGAGTTCAATCATCCCAAAATGACACTCCCAACTCTACCGGCGACTCCAAATCACCTAACGGCACTCTGGTACTACTCTTCTTCCTCTTTCAATTTCACCCAAATTCTTTTTTCAAAAATTAAATAATCTGTGACTTGTTAATGGAATTCCCGTGGAATAGAGCAAGTGTGACACTAAATCAATGTACTCAATTATTCAGTTGTTATTAGAACTGCTATTGGTGCATACTATATGAATCATAAGTTTCTTCAACATTAAAGAATGAATGAATTGATCAAATATATTTCTGTCTATCTATCTGATTGTGTTCCTGATTAATGATTAATTATATGTTTGAAATCACCAGTCAAAGAGCAGGAGAGAAATCTTACTGGAGTATGTCAAGACCGTGCAGCCGGAATTTATGGAATTGTTTGTCAAAAGAGCACCTCCGCCGGTAATGTGTTGTCTTGTTATGAACATAACTTGTGACACCGTTAATTGATTGATTGCCATGTAGAAATTTTCCATTCCATACCCTTTTAGTGAATGTGATTTCTTTTGGTGATTAGGTTGTGGATGCAATGCGACAAACAGTGACAAATATGATTGGAACACTGCCCCCTCAGTTTTTTTCTATAACAATTGCCACTGTAAGATTATCAGTTTTTTCCCTCTCTTTTTGACTAGCGTTTACCATCGTTTTATGATTTAATCATAAGCAGTTTCTACATGCTGGTTATGTTTGGGTAGAATAGTGGATAGCTAATCTCTTGGTTGCTTTGGTGAAATTATGCTTATTACCTATTATTATTTCAGTTATTTCCTAACTATCTCTGTGGTTAGTCTCAGTTTTCGAGCCTTTTGTTTGCTCTACCCCTTACAGTATTTGTTTAATTTTGTCAACAAGCATTATTGATATCGTTGAACGAGAGAAAACAGTAAAACTGTACCAAAACGGACGTGGGTAGTGTGTCAGTAGCAAAAATGCTCAGGTTGGCCTGGAAACACTTTCTTACATGTGTAGGCGCATGAGAGTGTGTGAGAGCGTGTTTGGGCTGGGTCTTGGAGTGTGGGTACACCAAGTAATCATGATTTAATTTTTAGGGTTGCCTCAACCAGGCTTTGATACCATGTTGAATGACGAAAATAGATGGATGATATTGTGAAACCACATGTTTCAACTAAACACCAGAGTACAGGCTCAGGGCAGTAAATACGAAATAAATATAGGAGATATTTTTCCTGTTTACATGGTATGATACGATATGATATGCCTATATACAATAATCCTAAATAATAAATACAAATATCATAATATAATTTTAACTGACCGTAATGACTTTTTTGCTGCTGGACGAGTGACAGTTTTAGCACTAGATGGTCCAATTGGTATAGCAACATTATGCCATGTAGCTGGGTTGTGGGTTGAATCGCAGTTCTTCCTTTTTGCTTTATACTTTCTCTCCAATCTACATGCTTCTTATTCTAGTGGGTACCATTTTGTTTTTTTATTCAGGTAGCTGAGAACCTTGCACAGCTTATGTACAGTGTCATGATGACTGGATACATGTTTAGAAATGCACAGTACCGTTTGGAACTGCAAGAAAGTTTGGAACAAGTTGCCCTTCCGGATGTGCAAGATAAAAAGGTACATCATTTCTCCTCCTTGTCTTTTTAGGATTATGTGGTTCAGAAGTTATTGAAGTTATTGTTGTTGTTGTGGTTCAGAAGTTATTGAAGTGATAACTCTAAGGGTGTATAACTTTTCTTTTTTGTGTTGTGGGCTAGCAGAAAATAAATAATATTATTGTTGGATATATTAGATTTAGGTCTAAGAATGAAGGTATTATGTCTTGACTCTTGAGAATATGGTATTAAAAAACTTCATTGCTGCCTAATGGCCGTGACATTTTCTTTTGGAGAATTACTTCATAACACCAAGTAAATGCTTTAGTGTGTACATTCTTTAATATTTAATCTTAAAATGTTGTAGGATATTCCAGACTATGCACCTGGGACACAAAAGAATGTTTCGGGTGAAGTCATTCGGTGGAACAACATTTCTGGGCCTGAGAGAATGGATGCTAAAAAATACATTGAAATACTTGAAGCGGAGATTGAGGAGTTGAATCGTCAAGTTGGAAGACAGTCTAGCAATGCACAAAATGAACTGTTGGAATACCTGAAATCTCTTGAGCCTCAGAATTTGAAGGTTGATTTCTACTTTTCTTTTTTGTTATAAAATACATATTTGCCTTTATCCAGCTAATGTGTACTGTCTGCTTAGCATATACTTCTTTATGCTGATCTGTACTGTAGCTTTTATTGTGATCAATTCTGAAAAATGGGTTAATGCAAAAGTTATCTGATGAGTATTTATTTTTTCAATTGTTGAACTTGAACCAGTACTTTGAATATCTGGAATTGCATTTCTGCTAAGCACTAGATAGGTTTAGTATGGTGCACTGGGTAGGTTTAGTATGGTGTTACTGTACATTCTATGCGATTAGAATTTAGGAACATTGTTTACCGAATCATAACTTGATCAATTCAATTTTTCGTCCCATTCTATGCGATTAGAATTTAGGAACATTGTTTATTGGAACATGCCAATTTTGTGCCATAGTAACCTTTTTTTTCATGTAGGATTTAACTAGTAGTGCCGGAGAGGATGTTGTGCTTGCGATGAATACATTTATAAAGCGCCTACTGGCTGTTGCAGATCCTACTCAAATGAAGGTTTGCCTCAATATCTCTAATTGCCCTCTGTTTTTCTCCCATGTTCCGTTCTTAAAGGAGACTTCATTCCACCCTGCCCTTGTAGTCTGTCAAAGTCGACTTTTTCAAATTATTATTTGCTCTGCTCACCATTATTATTTGGTTTAATATTGAATTTAATGTTGGGATTGTATTATTTTTAGGTTGTGTGTTTTATGTGTTTAACATGGAGGATAGAACTCTTATGTTACCTGATTGGAAGGAAAGTTAATGTAGAACATACATTTGGCATAAATAATGTTAATCATTGCTGATCTACTTATCACTTTAAATAAGAGTTTTATCTTTCCTTTTTTAGTTACGGCTTTGAATAATTGAACTTGTGGCTTGTGCTCTTTAAATGTGTGAAATAAGTTTCAAGGATACAAAAGTAAGACATCCAGTGTCCTGCCTGTTATATTTGTCGGAAGATACTGATAGGAACTGTATCTTTTTACATTGTGGATTGCCAAACTTCGGAAGGTCTGCAGTCTGCACCTTTTAATGCTCGAAGGCCCTTACTATCTCAATTGACGTGATGCCCTGTCTCGAATCCTTTCCTCATTAAATAAAAAAGTATTGTAATGGTCTAACTAACTAAAGGGCTTACCTGCCACTACTAGATTTCTTCAAATTGATTCATGGGCCTATGTGTGATTGTTTGATCGGGGTTAACAGCCTTCTCTTTGCTTGCCATTACTGTCAGTAGTATCATTTGACATGTTTGTTAACTTCTTTCAATTCTGATTTTTGATAGACCAGCGTGACTGAGACTAGTGCATCTGAACTTGGAAAACTGCTTTATTGGTTGATGGTGGTTGGGTACAGCATTCGCAACATTGAAGTTCGTTATGACATGGAAAGAGTACTCGGAACTCCTGCCAAGCTGGCTGAATTGCCGCCAGGTGAAAATGTTTAAGCAGCCAATAAAGTTGGTAATCGAAGCACTGTTGTCCCCAAGTCGGAGCCAAGTGCCCTAATTAGATTTTGCACTTTTTTATTGATTGGCTGAAGGCTTAGGAGTGACATAAAGGAGAAGGCTGCATTTTTAGAGTTCGAGACTAGTGGTCTCCCGATAGTTAATGTGAGGGACCGTTCTTTTTTCTGCTTGGTAAAATGGAACTTTTCTTTCAAGTTATACTGACAAGATATCGAAGTTTATTCCTGAAGATGCATTACCCTTTGATTTATATGTATCTTATTTGACAACCTGAAACTATGGTGAATCATTTAAATAGAGAAAAGGTTGTTGTTCATTTGTAGTAGCTTTGTTACATGGTTGGGAACTTCGTAGTAGGTCGCTCTTGCACACAAAAACACCTATTCCGCCTCCTTTGTTTTGGGAGAGTATGGTGTGAAATATGTTTTCCTCCGACCTTTCTTTTGGGATAAAGAATGTCTCAAACTTCCCAAATGGGTAATGCAATGCAAATGAGTAGAGATTGACGGTGTAAAAGAAAAAGAAAAGGAAAGGAGAGAGAAAGTAATATGATTAAGTAGTAGCTAATGCTTTTAGTAATAATCATAATGAACAAGATCACTTTTATTTGAAAATTGAAAATTGCTCTTCCCATAAACAAAATTGCTCACTCCCAAAGAAAATGACAAAACTACCCATACGTGACTTAAGTCACGCTCGGTAGCATCTGCGTGACTTAAGTCATGCTGCCTTTAGTGTGAGTTAACTTACGCTCAGGTACATACCAGCGTGAGTTAAGTCACGCTGCGTGCTGCTATAGAACAACAAACCCAGAAACAGAAACCATTGTATTTCTCAATTATCAAAGTGTGATTTTCTTCCCTCCAAGTGCGATTTCAACCATTCTAGTGCCAATCAGCATCAACTTCTACCCCAAAATCAAGTAAGTGTTTATATTATCCTATTGCATTGACTTTTTTTGGTTTAATTGTTAGATTTTTTGGAAAAATTTCACATATTTAGGTTTTTAGGATTTGATTTGCACGTTAATTTTTAGGATTTTTAATGATGATTTAAGTTAGGAATTGTAGTTTAGAGTAAGTTTGACTCCAATGTGGTAGTTTAGGGTTTAGAAATTGTTAGATTTTATGTTGATTGAATGTTGCACTCTAGGTGTTTGATAAAATGTCTCAATGAAAATTTATTTGATTTTTGCATTGTTAATGATGAAATTAGTTAGAAATTAGATTATTAATGTTGATTATATTAAGTTTGAGTGCAATGTGGTAGTTTAGGGTTTAGGATTTAGTTAGAAATTGGATTGTTAATGTTGATTAATATTGATTATAGTGAGATTGAATTGTTATTTTGTATTGCTTTTTGCTTTTAAAAATGTTGTGTAGATATATCTCAGAGACCGAACATGCTTAGAGGTGACAAAGAGAGCATGATCAGTAGTGCACCCTCCTACTCGACGGAGACAGGGTGTTAAGAGACAGGAGGATGTGGGGTCGTTGTCCCAGGCGGGTGCGTCCCAGATAGTGGACCCCACTCAGTATCAGCAGCAACCTCAGTACGAGCAGGCGGCTCACCAGCAGGAGGGTGAGGCCCAACATCAAGCTGAGGAGGAGGCCCCGCCGCAGAGTTTTCCTGAGTGCCCTATAGACTTGTCGCTCCTACCAAATTTCGGTAGACACGTGACATGTCAGCTTTGGAGCAATGCACAAGTAAGTATAAATGTTTAATTTTATTTAATTACCCGTCAATTGATAAGTTTATTTTAATTTAATCTTACGATTTGATGTTTATGTTAAAATATGTTAATTACGCGCGTAATTAAAATTGACGTGTAATTAAATTGACGCGCGTAATTAAAATTTTAATTACGCGTAAAATGTTTATTTTAATTATTTTTTTTACGATTAAATAGTTATGTCTTTTTTAGTTATTGAAATGTTTATATTTTTAATGGTTTGTTGTTCGTTTAATTCTTTGTATTTCAGTTGCAGATGACGTGTAAAGTGACCGCTGTCTCGCACGGGAAGAAAGTTAAGAAGATGACACTCCCGACAACCGATCAGGTCTGGTTCTGGAATCGGGTGAATGCATTCGGTCTTTTCCCCCTTCTCAGAGAGATGGCATGAGGAGACCAGCAGCTTCCATCTGCCCGTTGGGGAGATGACTGTCACACTCGATGATGTGGCGTGTCTTCTACACATCCTCATCCATGGGAGGCTCCTGAGTGTTGATGAAGTGGGATACGAAAGAGGTATTGAGCTGCTGCAGGAGGGTCTGGGTTTGACGACAGATGAGACTGATGAAGAGACTTCGGCTCAATGGGGTGGTTATATCAGTATAACTAACCTGAGGACGCATTGCGACACACTCTTGCATAGGTGCAATGAGTTGGAGCATCCTCATACTGATGCTAAAATATTTGTTTGTAGGGATGAATATTGGCGCACTTCAGGAACATGTATACGAGGAAGTTGAATATTGACTATAATGTTGTTGCACCGCTTGTAGTTAGATGGAGACCGCCCAGGGGCCATGCAGATGTTGCACACTATCGTGGTCTCATTGATCTGATGGTCAATGCTGATGTGACCTGGAGACCGTACGAGAACCGGCGGGACATCATGCCTTTCCAGGACATTTGCTGGTACTCCGGTTCGATCATGGCCGACAGTCAGACTATGTGTCTTCATTTGCCAGAGCGGGTTCTCAGGAAGTACAGACACGTGCAGACCATCCCCAGATCTCCTACTGATGTTCAGGCTCTTCAGGTTGCGGTGGCTGTTGTGGCCTTTCAGGACTTTCTGCTCCATGTTCTTCCACAGGCGCTTCGGGGTCAGCCGACACCAGAGGCTAAACTGTGGAAGTATCAGAAGGGGTACGTGAGATGGTTCTGCATGGTATCTCATCTCATCATGACCGACCTTGTTGCCGTTGTTGAGGACGCGCCTCTTGTCCCTCCTTACGAGGAGGTTATTGTTGAGCAACAGTATGTCAGACAGGTTCCCGACCCACTGCAGATCATTGAGAACATCAGACGCAGAGTGGACAGTGCCTTCACTTGTCCTGATGTGTTTCAGAATCCAACTGTCTTCGGTATTTTTTAGGGCATCCAGTCAGAGTATCATATCTTGCAGGAGCAGGGGGTTCCCCGGATGAGGATTAGGAGTCATAGTCCAGCAGAGTAGGGTGTTATGACTGATGTACTTTTGTATATTTTTAGTTTTTTGTTATGACATGGATGTATATATTTACACTCGCGCCTTTGCGCATTTTTATGATATTTTGATACATTTTTTGTTTTATTTTTGAGAATTATAAATTTGATTGAATTTGCGTATTTTAAGTTTGAATGAATGAATGATTGAATGTATGAAAATGGAATAATGAATGCATGAATGAAGGAATGCATGAATGAAAACAGGGAGAATTGGACATTCTGTCTGTTTTGCTTGCTGACACAAACAGAGCGTGACTTAAGTCACACTGGCGTATAACCTGCGTAACTAAACTCATGCAGGGATATAACCTGCGTGACTTAAGTCACGCTCTGTAGATGTCAGCGTGACTTAAGTCACGTTGTGGTCTTTTATAACCCAGACAGAACCTCACTTCTCCATTTTACTTCTCAAATCTCTACAAAATCTCTCAAATCTTCCAACCTCAAATTTCTTCAACTTCAAATCACCCACCACTACAACAACAAGTAAGTTTTTATAATCAAGTACCATTGTCATTTTATGTTTATATGTTACATTTTTCCTCTTAAATTAGAAATTTATTAGTTTTAGCGTTTGTTTAAATTTTGATTTTTTTTTTTTGCAAGAAATGATACAATGTTTACATGTAAATGACTTATGTTGCTTAAATGTTTAGATGCTTGCATGTTTATGTTGTAATTTTTAGTTTTAGGGTTTATGTATAATTTGCACTCCAAGTGTTTGACGAAAGGTTTGAATGAGTTTTTCATTGATTGTTTTTAATTTCTTATGGTGTAGATCTGAAACAATGGCTCAAGTATACGCTCAAGTATCCTTCAACGGCGGAAACCCTCATTTTTTCAAGGTTCGCAACGATGTCACGTTAAAAGAATTGAAGGATCAACTTCATGAAATCAACCAACGATTCAACCATGGAGACACAAGGAGGGTGGAATATGTTTGGTATGAACGTCCATCGTTCGACTCAGAGGGGAATTTGACGTTCATTCGGCCGGAGTTAACGAACGACGACGACGTGAGGACCATGTTCTCGATATTTGCTCAGCACATCATGATCCCCATCGAGATGGATGTTACATTGCTGAGGTCGCCTGAAGATATTCAAGAGTTTGATTCGGCTGGATGGAGATGTTTAGGTAGTATTATTATGTTGTCATTAGTTTGTTGGATGTTAGTTTAATTTTTGTTAGTTTGCTGAAGATGTTGGCATTGAAGTGTCTTATACTTGGCGTAAAGGTTTGCAAGTCTCTTTGGAAACTCAAAAGAATGAAGAGAACACAACATGTATTCTGCTGATTCAACTATATAGGTTATCACATCGAATTCCTTCGTATAAGATGAGTGTGACAAAAGGGAATGTAGTTCTAAGATGTTGTTTTCTGCTTGATCATGCTCCTTTGTCAATTGAAACTTGTCAGTTGGCAGGGCAGTATGATTAAGTTCAAAAGAATATATTGGAATGCATTCCTTTTTGTCATGACTCATCTTATATGAAGGGATTCGATGTGATAACTTATATAGTTGATTCGGTAAAATAGATGTGTTGTGTTCTCTTCATTTTTGAGTTTTCAAAGAGACTTGCAAATTTTTACACTAAGTATAAGACATTTCAATGCCAACATTTTCAGCAAACTTTCATGAATTTAATTTTAATCCAACATCATGATGATACAACATCCTCAGAGATAATGTAATGTAATGTGACGTAACGCTTCGTTTATTTGAACGGAGATGAAATTATAACTAAATAAATTTGTCATATTCTATTAATTTTGGAATTTATTACGCGTACACAAGTATTTTTAGTTATGATTTATTTTGGATCATGAATGAAATGTTGTTATTGTTGTTTCTAAGACATGACATGCTTTTAAAAAATGAATATAACATATTGTATGTTTGGGGTTTTCAAAAAATATTATTTTTGTGAAAAATTGGTGAAATCATAACTTACCTAAAACAAGCGTGACTTAAGTCACGCAAGTTATACACCAGCGTGACTTAAGTCACGTTGGAGGTATTTTCGTCAGTTTGCATGGGAGTGAGCAATTTTCTTGAAAATTTCTCCTCTCCTGCTTACACCTCAGGATTGGTCAATCCGGATATGTAAATGTCCACTCAATTTTTAAGCCTTTTACACATCCAGAGGGACCAGTTCAAAGATGTAAAATGTAATTTTTAGGATTTTTTACATTTTTTTATTGACTAATCTTAAGGTGTAAAATGTTAACTTCAAAATTTAATAAAATTGTAAGTTGAATAACTAAGAACACATGTAGAGAGAAAAGTCTATTTCTTATTTTGAAGTTAGATCATGCAAATACTTTGTAGAAACTCTGCTTAAGCACGGTTGTTACTCATTGCTCAACCCTCTAACTTCGATCCACGTGTAGGAACGGGATTGGCTTACAATTTAACCTCACGGCCTTGACATAGTTTGATTCTTTTTCATCATCTAATGTGTTTTCGCTAATTGAAGTCCATTGGTCATGACCATAGTAACATTTTTGACTGAACAAAACTAAAAAATTTGATCAATGCAAAACTTTATGAAGTTTAAAACAAAACAGGGAAGGATTTTTGTATGTTAAGCATAAAAATAGAGAATTAATTGTTTCATTGCATATGAATGAAAATGTATGTAGTGCTAGTGTGCTACCCGAGGCTCAGGATATCAATCAACAAACTAGTAATTCATTTGATAACCAGAACCATGTCATGAAACATTTTACGCCTTTGGATTGGTCATTCCGAAGGTGTAAAAAAAAATCTTGAAAACTGCGTTTTACACTCTAGTATTTACCAATCTAGGAGGGTAAAAAACTGAGTTAACATTTTATAACTCTGGATTGGCTAATCCGGAGATGTAAAAAAACTGAAAAATTGTATTTTACACATTTGGAGGTGTAAAAAAAAATTGCATTTTTTTTCTTTTCTATCTAATGTAAGATGTTAGGCTTATTATAATAGTCCGGATTAGCCAATCCGAATAAAACCTATCTGGATTGTGTGATCCGGAGACGGACAGGGTAAATTTGGTGAACAAATGGAGAATTTTTTAGAATGTTGAGGGAGGAGAAAGTTTCCTTTGATTTGTGAAAACATTTATTTATTTATTTTCATTGTTGGGTTGGATTGGATTTATCTATATAGATTATATAAAATTTGGATTTTGCAAAAGTTTTCTATCCAATATGTAACTCTAGCACTACTACACAGTGATTCATTTGTAGGATCCTCCTATTACAGTGAGAAGAATTTCCAACATACCCTCTGTGCCTCTTCTGCGCGGTTCAGTTCTTCTCATAATTTTGTATGCAGTGCAAAACATTGAGTGTTGATCAGGTTGAACAATGTATTGATAAACAAAGGTCAAGCTTGGGAAGCTGTGGAAAGACTAATTGCTGCATATTAAGCTCAAGTTGTCGCCACCACTGAAATGATGAATCAACACAAGCAAGGAATACTGGAACATATGGTTGGTAATAACCAAAACCGTGGAAATCAGAATGGAGGATTTACAGAGTTCAGAAAGAACCAGCTTCCATCCTTTAAAGAGAATTTGATCCCATCAAGGTTGAATAATCGACAAAGAGATTGAAAAGATATTTGGAGTAATTCCTTGCACTGAAGAACAAAAGGTTCAATATGCTACATTCATGCTTAAAGAGGATGCAGAAAATTTATGGAGACCACTGAAGTACCGTTTGAGTGGGAGTGGGAAAACTTCAACAAATGCATTCCTGGTGAAGCACTTTCCTCATAGTGTGCTAAGGCAAAAAGAAGTTGAGTTCTTGCAGCTTAAGCAAAGAAGTAATGCAAAAAGTGGTGATGTAATTTAATGAAGGACAAAAATTTCAATTTTTGTCATATTTCTTACCTCCAGTTTGTCTTGTTTATGAAACAGTTCAAGCACTATACAAAACTATACAACTATAGTTGCCTTGTCCTTCATTTTTTGGCAAATTGAACACACCCATAGAACAACTCTCTCTCATACTATCATTACGTTCTTACTCTATTGTTTTGATTTGTGTCAATACTTGCATTTATTTGCATATCTTTGGATGTCCCATAAATTGTCCCAAAATTGGTTGTTCAAAAAACATACCCCCGTCAAAAACTTAAATAAAGCATCTATCTGCTAGAAACTAGAATCCAACCCACGACTAATTTCACACTCCTTCATGCTGCGGTCTTTTGCCAACAGCGAGACTGTTGAGTCGTAGTGTGGGCAAGATACAAAGCTTGAAACGAACAAAATAAATGAACATATACCTGTACCATTTCATAGTTGAATAGGTTGTCAAAGGTTCTTTATAACTTCGATTACGTCCAAACCAATCAACAGCTACAATAAAATAGAATGTTGAACATGCATAAAGTAGCCTTAACTGAAATGAAGTTCATTCCATGATGATACAATATATATATATATATGAATCATAATGTGAACACCTAGTACACAGTATTTCTGTGTGCAAAAAAAAAATTAAATACAAAATTCGGTATCTGTTAATTTATCTTCTCTGACGTTCACAAACCAGCAAGGGATTCTGGCCATTGTTTTTTTAAGTAAATAAACGGCCACTAAACTGCATCCTCCATTCAAGGAAATCAATCTGAACCAAAGCTTCATTCCCAATTGGCTTTCTATTGAATTCCTTGATCAATAATAGAATTCAACTGCCATCCCTCAAAAATCTAATAAAGGAAAATGACGGGTCGGCCACTTCGGGTATGCACGTTTAAATAAATTCAAACATACAGTATCACGCTGTTCAAGAATCCCGTTGAGAAGACACTTCATTGCTCCTGAACAACAATAAACAGAATTCAATCAATATGGATCCCACATTTATTCGAGAATGCTAATGACTACAAGCTGAAACATGAACCAAAGAATAATTGCAAAAAAAGATACACAGGGAATTTACATTTAGCCAACAAAATAATAAACTAATTGATTATCATTAGTTCAGTAAGATTAATTTTTATATTTATCAACCCACAGGCGCAGAATCCAACCAAAGGAAATCATTCATGATTCATCGGCCTTTTCTTTTATCACTCATCTCATCTACCCTTTTCATTAGTCCCATTTGTATATTTATCAACCCCCCAATGTATAATAATTCTAATAAACAATACAGTACTTACAGCAGAACTCTCACAGAAGAGTATAATATAACTTCAAAAAGCTACAGAGCTAAGCATCAAAAAAATCATAAATGGGCACAATTGTGTTTCCAATAGTGAAGATTTCCCTTGGCAAACAATCATTTCAATCAATATCAAATAATGGGGCAGATCTAATAATTGTAATTTATCATACTAGTTCAACATTTCCCACAAGTCTCTATACTACTCGTCTAAGCACGAGAACATGAGGTAGGAAGTAAATTCAAATCAACGGCACAACATTCAAAAATGAGTCATGATGAGATTCATGGAATGCAGTATTAATGAACCAATAAATAATCAGTTTCTCCCTAAAATGAGTATCTGCCTGAAAGTTTATAGTAAGAAGATTAGAAGTAAGGGTTTGCAACATAACATACCGTGTGTACCAACAGGTTCTTTGATTCGGCCTCGAAGACCACGTTTGGTATATAGCTCTACAGGCTGCACACAGCCCACATTAAGAAATCATGTTAGGGTGATAATTGAGGATAATTTTCAGAGAACAAGTTCTTTCATTACTCTACAAATCATCAAAATTAAATCTAATGATTACAGAAACTGGGCAACAATTGTTTCTTACCTTGAACCATTTAACATCCTCTGGATTATAGAACATGTGTCTCACAGAAGCTTTACGTTTTGATACTCTTTGGGGGTAGCTGCACCACAAAATGTTCAAAAACTTTTAATTAGCATGACAGTAATTTTGCAGTGGATTGTCATGAATGTCACACAACCCTGAAATGAAAACAATTACATTTTCCCCCAAATTCGGTATGCAAAGACATCAACCAAAAAGACCGTAGAACCAATAAGTAATACGCAAGCTTTTTGTTGACATTATAGGGTTTCAGAAAAGAACAGAGAAAAAGAATAGATGGGGAAACAGATCATGACTATAGTCTATAACTTATAAATATAGAAATTAATGCCAAAAGATAAACTAAGATACTCTAAGACAATATTAAGATATAAAGAAATAATTTATTATATAAAAGTTTTCAATTGATGGATCTTGGCCTTGGCAAAAATAAACGAACATACCCTGTCAAAATAACACGCTTAAGGATTATCCTATCTGAATCAACAGTTTTCAGTGAGCCAACAGCAGCCACTTCTGGAGCGGCATCATCTCCAACTCTCTTTAGGACTATCGTAGGAAGAGGAGGAAATGAAATTGGTGCATAAATTGAAGCAACTGAAAAGCGTCCAGCATGGAGAAACCTCTCCATCTTGTTTTTGTCTGTGTTTATGAACTCACTAGAGAAAGTTGGTCTGCCAACAAATTGCCGAAACCCAACATGAAATATTAACTCTTCCTTGGACTTGATGGGTGCATCATATGTTTCGTGCTTCTTCACGCTACAAAACTCAAGTGATTTTGTTCATTACACATCTTTCGAATATTCAGAAAGAGCCATTTTTTATGAGTGGGCACTAAAAAGCACAAACAGCAAATATGGTAAAATGATATAGCATATACACACCTGAAATGAAGGACAGATAGTTTTGACTCCTGTTTCAAAAGGCCACATGCTGTAATCGGGGTTGTCTTTGCAATTATAAATAATTTGGACGCAACAGCACTGGGCACTTCCTTGATATGCAGCCTAGCATATGAGCCAACTGGAATACAGTCCTCTCTGTTTTCTTCTTCCAATTCTAAAGCTTTAGCAAGAACATGCTTTTGTAGTCTTTTAAAATTATCAAAATTAAAAATTTTGGCATAATCTTGGGGTAGAGATTCCTGATAATATTAGAAATGTCAGATTATTATTTCTTGTTTAGTAGGCAATGTCTCGCTATAAAGAATCTCCAAAAGACAAACATACTTTAGGATCCCACGAAGAAGTCCTGAAGGACTTGAGTCCCCTATATTTTGCAAACCGCTTCCTAGCCGGAACATCCAATGGTGTATCCACTTCATCAGGATACTCTACAACGACAACAAGCAAATGGCAGGCAACAAATCAATAAGAATATCATCATACCAGAAATACAACTGCAAATCATCCATAAAGGCTCAACCTTGCTCATCTAAGGTAAAATTTCTAACAATGCAAAAAGGTAGGAACCCGAATGTGGAAACCAAAAAAAAAAGGTATCTATGGCAAATTCCCAACAAAGTGCCAAGGGCAGGACATGAAATATAAAGTAGCAACCAAAAAAGCAGACCATAATTTCATGCCTTTCTCGAAAAAAGGCAAGTGTGGCATATCTACAGTGATAAAACTGATAAGAACATAAAAGCAAAAAGTACCCTCATCTGCAGCATGTGCTTCTTTAAGTTCCTTAAGTTCATCTTGGATCTTCTCCCGAGTCATGTTATCTACTTCCTGTAATCCCAAAATAGTAATCATGCATTAAAGGTATAGATCATGATCCACTGACGCCAAGAGAATCAAAATTAATCTGGCAAACAATTAATCCAACATTGTTTAATAAGAGAGCAGACTGTCTTAAAAGTAATGGATAATATACTTATTAAGTAAACAGAAATAACCACCGTGTTTGAAAAAATATTGGGTAATGATAGAGCTTTTTTCATAACTTCTCTCCGTATGCGGCCAACAAAACTTTATTAACCTCAAAATACATGACTAAAGATGCAATTTAAGATCTAAATAGTAATTATTTATACAATGAACATTTGGATTTGTCAAAATCATTTTTTCTATAAGAACTTTTCAATGGTACAAGTTTATAAAGTCTTGCACCAGCACCAATTAATCCCAAACTCACACACACACACACACATGCATTTAAAAGACGAAATATGTTTCAATAATTTAGAAAAGTAATCAGACACCCTGCAATGGGCCAGGATTATCAAAAAACACATGTCTTTAAAATATTTGAAATACTATAAATGCAAAACTTGCAAAAATAATTGAATATCCATAATTCCGCATACGCAGGATTGATTGAAAAAGCAAAACTGTCCAATACTAACAGTGTTCAAATACCAGGAACAAAATAAAGGACAAGAGACTGTCCAACGAGGCCAAAGGTCTAAAGGATAAATATTTTAGTATTGCAAAAGTATTAACAGGCTCACCATCATCACTGAATCATTGTCAGTTTCATCCTCAGAATCTCCCAATCTTAGTGAAGCTCCATCGCCATCGTGATCCAAATACGCATTTCCCTCTTGACCTGGAAACCCATCTACTTCATCCAACACCATACCATCATCATCTTCATTGTCACAGTCCGACTCCTCTTCATCAGAGTCATCAACAATCCAAGCAGCCTGAAAATAAATACCAGATACCTATTATTTCCATACTAGATACTTCATGAGCAGAAATGTCAAAATATATATACAAATAAGTATATTGAAAACAATAAGGGTGACCAAAAAACAATCAGAAGTGAAACAAGAAAACAAGCGCGTACCTGGTACTCTGAAGTGCCAGCAGGAAGCTTCCTCTTTCTTATCTTTTTTTGCTTTTGTTCTTCATCAGCCTTTGCTATTTCAGCCTCCGTTGGCCATGTCTGGCAACAAGTAATAATATCATACCAGAACGTTAAACAAAAGAATCTTGCAAATAAATAAACACATGATATTCAGATAATGCACCCACTAATTTGTTTAAACACTGGGCCAATTATAGGCTTAAAATAGTGAAGTGAAGTCAGATAATAGGCAACAGCTGATTGAATTACAAGCCAATCATCAGAGCTTGTACTGCCATTCTATACTATTAAAAATAAAATTATAAAATACTCTAATGATCAATCAAAATGACGTCCATCAAGAAATTATGAGTACTGAACCTCATAAATCAAATATAACATTTTATAAATGGCAATAGCAGAAATGATAATTTTTTATCTACCTGCTCTCCAGCAAGAGGATTGGGTGTATTCTCGACAACTAAAGATTCTTGATTGTCAGGATCTGGAACTAGAGTACGAATGACCTACAACATTAAAAGGTAGGAAAAATGAGGAAAAAGTAAATGTGTAAATATAAATAAATGGTTTGAGATTAAATGAGTCTAAAAAGATCATAATGTCCAAGTGGTTTGAGATCATAATGTCCAGTGTTGCATGAACAGGCCGACACGGTATATGAGTAAATGAGTAAGAAAAAGATCATAATGTACAAGTGTTGCATGAACAGAAGGTGTGGAGTTTCGGTATATCAAAATTAAGAGGGACCTAAGTTGGTGTTTTCAGATTTACAAAAAACAGTATTTACCGATTGAAATTGTTACTTCAATATTAATTGCCATTATTTTACTTACCTTCTGAATATGTACATATTATACATTTTAACATACAGCTATATATTTACATAATATATGTGCAAAACCAGATTGAACCTCAATCTTAAAAGCCACTTCCTTTAAGAGTTCCTAACCAGTCTAGTTGAAAACTAGATAAAACTCCATACCTCCACATCATGCATTTCATCTGAATCCATCAAGTCCTGATTTTTTCTTGAATTCAAAGGAAAGGGATCCTTAAGAACCTCAATTTTGCACAGTTGGAAATCTCCTGCACCTGATACATGAACCTGAACAAATAAAATGTGAGACAACAAACAACTAAATGCAACTAAAATGCATTCCATGATCTTGCGATTACCAGTTGATTCACGGAGAGGTTACGAGCACGAAGGTAACCACTGAGAACGAGGGTACATTTTTCAGAATTGCCATCATATACCGTGTCGACCTGTAATTTAGGGTGGTAAAACATGATAAGCTCGATATGAGAAACTATATGTAAATTGATAGAGTCGATAAACATCTGGATCAAATTAATGAATTCAAACCTTGCTAGCCATGAGGTAAGATCGTTGAGTTCTCCAATGAGGAGTTTTAAGCCTTTGCTCTTTAAAGAGGGACAGGAACTGGGATTGCAAAGATGAGAGAAGTGTAAGGCTTAGGCAAAAACTGGCATACAATGGGTGATAAATTCAGCAGGTGGAATCGGAATTTTCCGTCATGAATGAATGAAATAATTACCTTGTGAAGATCGTCCTTCGTATCAGCTGGATAAAATTTACAGTCCTCAGGAAATTCAGAGGCAAGACTAGATGTACAGATCTTCTTTAGTTCATTTCTTTGTTTTAGCTCGGTTGGCAGATCCTGAAAGCATTACATGGAAGTAAGCATAAATGATTAAATTTCAATTTCTTCATGAAATGATTGTAAGCTCGTGTAAATTAATCCATAAGTTCTAAAAATAAGAAGGACCATAACTTACACGAATAAAGACAGCAGTGCTTGGTAAACCAAGAGACCTAAATACAGAAAGGCATTGACTTCCAAATGAATCAGTGAAGTAAGAATCAGTATCTTCGCACGAAGACCTTGCAGAGGCCACAAAAACCAGTAGATCAGCAACCTACAACACAAATAGTGTCGAACAGTAAGCACAAACCCAAGTTTTCCACACCCTAAAACTAAAATCCTTGAAAAAAGCTAAAAGCAGTAGATAATACCTTAGCCATTTCCATGCAGGATAGTAGATCACCATGAGGTGCTTTTAGTACCTGTGGCGTATAACATTGGTGTAAAATCCCATACATTAAAACATACATGGGAAATGACTATTCAAAAAACATAATTAAATACTAACTGAACATATGTTTGAAGTACAACCATTGCCTTATTTCTCAATAAACAAGTTCATGTCTATATTATGAATTCAAAATTCATTGCTTGATATCATTACAATTATTATTAAGTATTATACATAAAAAGTTTTTCTTAGCAATTAACTCAATCGATGTTGTATATACAAATGACTCCACAAATTAACTAATTTCGAGAGAATAAGGCAGCAGTAAGATGTACCGTTACTCTGGTCCTATATTCAGAAGAAGCAACTATCCCTGACCGTGCCGCAGAAGATTCTTTAGATAACAATGTCAAAAGATCATCTGCAAGTGGTTCTAAATCCACAGTAGCACAAAGGGCAAAAAGTACCTGGAAGGATCAAAAAAATAATAAGGATGTGAGGGCACAGTAAAAGTGAATTCAAAATGAGTATGCAATGAATAAGGGGCTATTTGGATTGGCTTATATGAGCTTATCTACTAGCATAAACACTTGTGAACCTGATTGAAAGAACTTATAGAAATAGCTTAACACATGCCCATAAGCTGTTTTAAGTTTATTTCCAACAGCTCTCTAGGATAGCTTATGAAATCAGCTTATAGCTTAAAAGAAAATAATTTCATATTTCGTTACAAAAAAGTATATATAAGTGCTTAATTAAGCTGGTTATCCAAACAGTGCACTCATATCGAAATGAGAGGATGAATTTACTCACAATCACGCGAGGAGGACATTTGGATCCAGTCAATTCTCTTTTTTCTTTCAAGACTGCAGCCTTTTTTTGCTCACGTATCTGTAAATTTACAAATCAATGATTCTGAAAGCAGATATAATGAAAAGAAACAATAACAACATTGAAACAGAATCAAATTATACCATTTTATTTCTCTGAAGTCGAGCAGCACGAGCACCTTTGCCGATATTGCGGTCATTCTTAACGATTGCAAGTCTATCTAAACAATTCAATTCAATTAAAAAGCGAAACATTAATAATTAATTTAAAAATTTATAAAAATTGAAAAAAAAAAAATAGCATTCATGAATTGAAAATACGAAGAACGAACCTTTGACGGAGGTTTTGTGAATGTTGCGAGAAGACTTAGAAGAGAAGCGTGACTTGTGAGCCTTATTGATTTGATGCTTCCCTCCTCCCATGGTGATGATTGATTGCACTCAGCAGCAGCAGCAGCTTTCACTGCTATGCTATGTGAGTTGAAATCTGCAAAACCCTATTTAGGAGACCCAGCTAAACTAAACTAAACCCAACCCTTTTATCGCATGCGAATCCTTTCTGGTTTATAACACTTTAAACCGGAGTCTAGACCTCTTTAGGACCCGGTCCGGACCATCTTTCATGTGTAAAATCATATTCATTCGCTGGTTTATATCATTTAAACCGGGGTGTCCGGGCCAACCTTTCCAATGTTGTAAAACTAAACCTTTTTTTTTAGAGAATGTAAAACTAAACCTAATTTACATTTAAAAACATATTATAATTAGAATTTTTTTCATAAGAAATGATGAGAATTTTTACAACATTAATTGAAATTTTTATTTATGATCAAGTGTAATATATGTCAAGTATTTTTAATAATCTAATAGTTACGAGCAAGTGTCGATGAAAAATTTATTTACACTAACGGTCTATATATTAATTAAATTCTTAAAAAATAAAGATAACAAACATCTATGACTTGGTAATATAAAACTTATATATATATATATATATATATATATATATATATATGTTGTAATTTTTCCAAAAATAAATATAGCTGGTTTAATTTATTCTATTTTAAAAGGTTATATTAGGTTAAAAAAAACTTATTCTTTATTTATACATTTGGTAAATTTGTCAATTTTATAATTATTTTAAAAGGTTGTATTAGGTAAAAAAAACTTATCCTTTATTTATACATTTGATCAATTTGTCAATTTTATAATTATTTAACTAAAATTCTATCATTTTAATAAAATAAAATAAAGTAAATAATAATAATTATGAAACAGCTTTAGCTTTATATTTAAAGTACTTTTTAAGATCAAAATAACGATGCCAAACGAAACCTATATACTTATAATTATCACTGACTATGGAGTTGTTTCGAGATTTGGAGGATGTAAGGAAGAAGTTGGTTGATGCTCATAGTGTATGTACAATCTTTAATTCCTAACAAAATCCAGTTATGTGGATTTTTTTTTTTTTTAGCAAAGGCAGGGTTAATGCATTTCATTCATAATCAAAAGGGTACATAGCATGTGGTAACACTATAGGAGATGTGGGGGCTAATATGGGATAGAGATGCTCCAGCTACGTTGTGAGCTACCCTATTTACTTGTCTCCGAATACACGACACTTCAAAGTTGGAATTACTGAGTAAGAGATTCCTTCGCTGCGATACAATGTCGCCAAACTCATTGTGGTGGACATATGAGGATCTTGTTGTCTGTTTCAAACACAATAACATGCAGGCCAATTGAGATTGTCGTAGGGATTGATTCGAGCGATGCAATTGCTTCAGCTTCGAGAACATAGTCAGATCAATGTGGTTGTGTTGACTTCCCCAATAAAAGTTGTCCCATAGAGTTTTCAAAGCACATGCCATAATTTGCCACGATGTTGTTGTTGAAAGTTGTTGCAATAACGTTACACTTTAGAACGCCTACCGCGGGTTTCGTCAAATTATGTGTTGAAATGCAGCGTGGATGCTATCTTTGCTAAAGACAGTAATCAGAACATGATTAAATATGTTCTTGGTCTTTGTAAGTTTGAGTTTTTTTTCGTAGACAAGGTTTTCTAAGTTTGGTCCTTGTTAATTTTTTTTATTGCAATTTTAGCCTCCAACAAATATGCTATTTGGAAGAGTGGTCGTTGTCATTGAGACTATGATGTTAAGTGCAATGTTTAACTCGTTCCAAGACGACCAATCAGCTCAAACAATCCATCACTTGATTGAAATTGATACATCTTCGACTTTTATTGTCGAGACCGACGATAGTAACTTAAAATAACTAGCATATATACTACACCATATAGAGTTCACTTGAAACCAAACCACTCTAAAATTTTCTACTTGTCAAAAATCAAACATAAAAAATATGGTGCAACTTCCACGCTCACTACAATAGAAATAATCGCATTACTTGCGAATCATAAAAAGAATAATAACGACCATGAGTCCCTAGAAATTACCGACAAAAAGGTCCTCGTAGCCCATGGAACCCAAGTTTGTATACATTATTAGCGAAAAAAAAAGCTATTACGAAGATAAAATACCATTTATGGTGATTTCTATGATTAATGGTGGACTGACCGCTGGTAATGGTCAGATGAATGGCGAATTATATGATTAATGGTGGACTGACTGCTGGTAATGGTCAGATGACTGTTGAATGTTACTAAGAACAGTGACCACCACTAATTATTGAAAGGAAAAATACTTTATGTTACTGGATGCCTGGATCGCCTAAATATTATTTATATTATTTAAATATCTTTGATTAATTTTTTTAAAATCTATCATTTTTTGGCGATCTAAGTTGCTGGTAATCTCAAACGAAAAAAAACCAAAACATATTTTCTAGTGGTCTAGTCCGCCAATAATGTTTGTAATGACCTTATAAGGACGTCAACAATGTTACATCAACGGTTGTTTTGTTACGCTACTAGCATAATCTTGTTGCCACTTGAAGTTATGTGTAGTTATAGGTTTGTGTTTTGATAATGTTCATTGGATAGTTTTATTTGGTGATGTTTAAATATTGGTAGTCATTGCTTAGAATCATGTTAAAGCACCTAGCAATCCTTGCCTCATTGTGTCCTATGGTCTCTTGTTGTCTTGAGTGTTGTTTATGTATAGAAAACTTCATTTTGTATGGTCAAACTATTTTTCTAGTTGTTTGATTCGATTCAAAATGTTTTGAATCGTATCATGAAATGTTTATGTCATTTCTTACTTGTCTTGTGCATTGTGAATCGATTCACGAATTGATGAATCGTATCATTCATGAATCGAATCAGATTAGTTTTGATTAGTATCACTGGTTTCTTCTGGTCTTGTTTTTTGCCTTGTTGAATCGATCCATTGTTCTTTGAATTGTATTAACCTCTATCCGGGACTGTAACACTCATACTAATTTTATCTAGAATATTAGCATGCACATTAAACTGATACTGGATACATTAAAGTTTTCAATAATAATAATAATAATAATAATAATAATAATAATAATAATACAACTGAATGAGTACAAATTGGCTCGTTTATACAAATGATCAAATACCATTAAATATACTTATACAATTGTCTGATAAACTCCTGAGCTGGTACATGACGAGCAACTGCACTCCATTCAGTGTCTCCCTGATGAACTTCATCACGAACCTCTTGCTTATATGTATACCTGCATTAGAAGGATTGGGACGAGACATAATGTCTCAGTGAGCTCCACCCAACCTACTGTTGGCAACCTCGGGGAAACCTACGGTCGCCACGCACTAACTGTTGGCAATCTCGGGGAAACCTACGATCGCCAAGCATTAAACTCTTCCCATATAGGGTTTATACCTGCTTGTGCCTGCTATACTGTGTAGTCGTAAAACTGGACTACGTTCTACTAACTTAGTGATCAAGGGGAAACCTAGGATCACTGCTTGATAACTGATACCTGATAATTGATAACCTAGTGATCGAGGGGAAACCTATGATCACTGCCTTAACATAATAAAGTATCTTCCTGATATTATTATGTTAGTATGTTAGCGTGTAACAAACATTATTATCCGAGTTGATTTTACGGAATGCCCCCGAGTGGAGTAACCCCGGAGTACATCCCCCTGATAACCGGTGAAAATTCCTATCTGAGGCTAATCACCGGACTCCTCTTGCCTGTATGTGGTTATCCTCGCGGAAAGTTCCTCCCATTCCAGCTGTATCTAGAACCCCCTGTGCTCTCTAACTGCGAGAACAGAGAAGACACAATTATCTTTAATTAACACTTATGTGTGGTTATCCTCGCGGAAAGTTCCTCTCATTCCAGTTGTATCTGGAACCCCCTGTGCTCTTTAACTGCGAGAACACAAAAGACACAAAGTTTAACCTGATAGTTAATTAGATATTTATTCCTGATATTATACATTATCCTGATATTTTCCTGAACTGATATATGTATCCTCAATGTCACTCTGACGTGAACAACTGAGGCACGTCCTGGTATATAATCTTATCTGAACACACACACACACACACACACACACACACACACACACACACACACACACACACACACACACACACACATATATATATATATATATATATGAGTCGTCATGTAGGTTCCCTAACGGGCTGACCTATCCAGAATAAATTTGAAGTGTACCTGTGCCACGACTTGTCAGCGTATATACATACATATAATCTGTATAATTCCTGATAACACCTGATACTATTCTTGTACCACTACCTAAGGTACATTCTATCATGAACTGTTACGTGTACCCTCAATGTCACTCTGATGTGAACAGCTGTACACTATAATATGTCTGGTTAAGGGTATCCTGAAAAACTAACCCTTAACTAATCTGAAAACCTGTGGATAAATTACCCATCACTCTGTATGATACATATGTTTATCCTATGTTAATCCTTGAAGGCTCATGAGTATCTATGTTCCAAAGCATTTCAAAGATCATTGACATGGTACAAATGTTAATTAATAAAAGACATTCTGGGCCACTTCGCTTTGCGAACTCCTGGTTACTTCGCAAAGCGAATTCTAGGCGATGGCTAGGCGAAGATAGGCAGTAGCAAAACTCTGCTACTTCGCAGAGCAAAGTCTCGGTTGCTTTGCGACCGTGACGGAACTCAGAAATTCTAAAAACGTGGTTTAACTTGAAATCTTGGTACTCAACTGTCCAGTGATCTTTAAAACATATCAGGGACTCATTTTAATCCATAATAACATACTGAAATCAAAGATTAAGCATGAATTAAGCATATGTATCAAAAAGGGAAAAAACTATCATTTTTCCTAAAATCTTAGAAATTGAGTTGTAATTCTCACACAATTAAGTCCCAAAAGGATAAGCTACTCTAAGGAACTCACCTTGAGGCTTCTGAAACAGCTTAAGCTTATCCCACATCAGCTTGTCCAAAAGTAGCTTATTTCCGGAAAATCCTCGTCAAATCCGTAAGGGATTTTCCAGCAGAATCGTCCAACTTCAAACACGTTTTCTGACTTTGTTCCTAATCCGAATAATGCAAAATCTATATCCAAACTGAAGGGAATTGCGTGTAGAATTCAAAAATCCACTTTTCCTTTCTGTTCAGCTTCGCTCAGTGATGATCCAAGCTCGCTCTGCGATTCTTCATAGAAAAACCCAGATTTTGCAGAAACTCAGCTTCTGTCTCCTTATTTCAAATTCGTAACCAGACTTCAATACTTAGTCAAAATTCACGAAACTGGTATAAAAACGTAGGTAATTTTGTTAGCTTTCCATAGCATCAAAAATCACTTAATTCAGAGTTACAGGGAGAGAGTTCTTACTGTTTTAGTGGAGCCTTATCCCCAAAAACGGGTTTTTGCTAACTCCCCCAAATCAACTCCAAATCCTTGCCCACAGCTTCTTCTCCTCCAAGAATCATCTTGTAAGGTGAAATAGAGGCTTAGGCTCAAACAATAGTTGAGAAATACAAGTGGAAAGGGAAGATTTAAGGATGTTGATGGTGAGAGAGTAGAGAGAGAAGTGGAGAGAATTGGTTTTCTAGAGAGAAGGAAGAATGAAGAAATGAGTAAATTTTGGGGTCTTTCCCCTTTTATAAAAATCTTGACACGACAATTACCAAATTGCTCTTCCTTAAATATCTCTGATACATCGTCTCTCCACTGATTAATACTTGAGTCTGAAGCGGAATATTACAGGGACACTATGATTCAATTCAAATATTGTTTAAATCGTATCAATCTTCATAGATCAGTTTGTTTATTTTGAGCTATCTGAATCGATTCACACATTTAGTCATTCGATTCATTATGTTGTTTTTGGCCAAAATTTTGCACTTGCCACTCCTTTTCTGCATATAGTCATATCCTCATAACATCCAAACTACTGAATCATTTGCATCTATTCTCTCTAGAGTCTCCAAACCTCATTTTCCATTTGTTCTTCAGATTAAACCCTTTTTATAAGAACCATTGTGGTCTTTGAGTCATAGATTGCTAGAGTGCTGTAAGGATTGTAAGTTGATTGCTTTCAAGGATATTGATTGGGAATCAAGGATCTAAAGTGAATTGAGTAATTTCATTCCACCTCTGAGGGTATTGGGGGTTCTTTCTAATCTTCTCAAGTTCAAGGGGATCCAACCATCAGACATAACAAATAAGAGTTCAAGGGAAGAGCTTCAAGGATTGCGTGGGTGATTGAGGATTCGAAGACTTGAAGAAACACCAATTTCAAGGGGTACTTGAAGATTGAGGGTCGTGGTTGCGTGTGAATTAAAAGTTAGGGTAATTGAAAGAGTTCTTGTAATCACAACATTGTAATCAAATTTTAGTGGAAGTTTTTGATAAAGACGTTTTCTATAAAGAAAAGTGGAGGTATCCCAAAGCGAGGACGAAAGAGAGAACCACTATAAATCGATGCGTCGTTTCTCTTCCCTTTCCTCTTTTACTTTGTGTTAATTTGAGTATATGAATGTTTGATAATTGTTGCTCATTGATTTGAATGTGATCTAAGTTTTCATTGTTAACCCAGTCTTGATTCATTGAATTAAGTTTTCTCTCTAACTCAATATTGATCACATTTGAGTTCAATCAAGTTTCAATTCGTCAAATTAATATACCTTATGTTAATCAGTAGCTCGATTTATTGCTCTTAGGTTTGGTTTGAGAATTGTCTTGTTTTGTAAATTGTGTTGAGAATTATTGATAGTTGACTGTATTAAGATTTAGCAATTGAATCTCTCAACTCAATAGTAAATCTTATTGTGTTTTTCATTGTCTTAATCTCTTTGTCGTTATTATCGTTTCAAACACAAATCCAATAAGTCAAATTGTTTTCAAACACACTTTCGCAAAAAACTCGATAAATTTTGAAAAACACTATTCACCCCCCTCTAGCGCGTATCCTATCTTGCAATAGACCAACACCACTAATTGTCATATTCTTTTTTGTAGTTGTTGGTGTGATGTTCTTTGGTAATCGACATAACATCACACCACACACTGCATCAACATCAATCAATATATGTGTATCAATCAACACATTGTGCAATCATGACCGTAGTAATACATCCATGATTTTATATTTTTCACAATACAAAATTGAGTCTTCCATCAATTATATCTACATCAGACTTCACAATTTTCACAAGATTTGACATTGCAGGTGTAGGCAAACCTTAAACCGTGCATTAGATAAGTTCCTAGTCCTAGAAAAGAGAAGCGAGTCGCAATGAACACACTTAAGTATGTATTATTTCTTACACCTCCTTTTCTTTTTGACGTGAAAAATGAGACAATGTGTCAACTACATATTATACTAAGAATTCATATCTTGGATCGAACCAAAACTCGGATGCTAGCTGTTGGAATATACAACATAGAAAAATTAAGGAACACCTTCACAACACACGAATTTAATCTGAAAAACTCTAAAAACAGAGAAAAACCACAACAAGAAAATAATATTATGTGAACTATTTTACAACACCCGAACTTCTTTCAAACACCCCACAATTTCCAACATACCCACTTTATCCAAAAACAAATACATTAATTACTTGCACAAAAAAATATATTAGCTACACCTCGCAACTCTCTAAAAAAAGTATAAAAGAAAAGAAGAAAGTCAAATACAATTTTAAAATATTTTCGATTGACGTGCCTTGTAAGTTTGCAACGAAGAACTTTGACTAATATATTGTTTCGTTTACCATAATGACTAACGTATGACTTGCGTCAAGAATGCCCGTAGATTGCCAAAAAAAAAAAATCAACTATTGTATATATCTAATAGTTAATAGCATTTTTGGTAGCAAAATTTTTGCAAGTCAGGTTCTATTATCAATGGATGTCGAGTTGTCGTCTTTTTATTTCTAAACTATAAAGTTTGTGCTATCAATAGTGAAACCAATTTAGTTACTCATACATTTGTTAAAGGTGACAACTTGGGTACCCATCAATAAAAGGTGGGTAACACAACCCATGTTGAGTTGATACCGATCAAAGTTATTTGTTTGTTTTCTATTATTTTTAATGTTATATGAATACCTTGTTTTGATTGGGTCAACTCAACATGGGTAGTATTACCCACCTTTTATTGATGGGTAAACAAGAATTTTCCTTTGTTAAAACCTAGATTTTATCTTATTCTAATTGTATTGTTGATCTTATTTTGCTTAAAATAAAATAAGTAAAATCCTTCAAAAATTCACATTCATATTTCAAAATAAAAAAATACATCATTTAAAGTGAAAACACAACTCAAGAAAATCGTTTAAAAAATGTCCTCCACATAAACATTCGACAGTGCCGAGCAAGAAAGTTCCACTTTATTTATTTTGCTTCGGTGAATTTATTTTTTACATAGATGATACCTTTTTAGTAAAAGAAATTAACACCTCAATTTTTATAATTTCAACGCATAAATATCTAATTAACATTATTAATTTTAGAAATATAAAAATTTATATAAATTACCCCCTCTCTTTTTGATAATTTTATTTATTCCCTCCAAGACAGCTAAATTTCTTTTAAAATTTGTAAAGAATCCTTATTTTATTTAACTTTTTTCTAAAAGTTATAAGTGAAACAACCTTAGCTCCAAAATCTTTGTGAAACAGGCTTGGTGCATGTGTGGTGGTGATAGAGGCTTCATCCACTATGAGCCAGTGATGGAGTGCTCCTTTTTTCTCCCTCAGCTACTTGATTTCTTTTTCTTTATGATAACGTTTTTATGACATGATAACGCTAACACATTAACATGTTGGTTTTACCACCACAACTAACTACTACTTCGTTACCGTTCAATTCAACCCGCGTTAAATATTTCCCCATCCACCGCCACCGCCACCACCATGTCATCTCTCAACCACCACCCTCCGCCACCTCATCCTTCTCATCCGCCAGACCAATAATCATCGACGACGGCCCCAACGACATTCTCTCCCTCCAAAGCCGCCGTTACGACTTCACTCCCCTCCTCAACTTCCTCTCCACCGATTCCACCACCACCACCATAACAACAACAAACTCCCTCTCTCCAACCGAATTCCAACTCGCTGAATCCTACCGCGCCGTACCAGCTCCACTCTGGCACGCGCTTCTAAAATCACTCTGCTCCTCTTCCTCCTCCATCAACCTAGCATACGCCGTCGTTTCATGGCTCCAGAAACACAACCTCTGTTTCTCCTACGAGCTTCTCTACTCAATTCTCATCCACGCGCTTGGACGAAACGAAAAGCTTTACGAAGCTTTTTTACTCTCCCAACGACAGGTTTTGACTCCGTTAACGTATAACGCTTTAATCGGTGCTTGTGCTCGTAACGGTGATTTAGAAAAAGCACTTAACCTAATGTCTAGAATGCGCCGTGACGGTTTTCAACCTGATTTCATTAATTATAGTTCAATTATCAAATCGTTAACTCGTTCTAACAGAATTGATTCTCCGATTCTTCAGAAGCTCTATGCAGAAATTGAATCCGATAAAATTGAAGCTGATGGTCATCTTTTGAATGATATCATACTCGGTTTTTCGAAAGCCGGTGATGCTACACGTGCAATGCATTTTCTTGCTGTTGCTCAGGGTAAAGGCTTGAGTCCTAAATCAGGGACGCTTGCTGCGGTTATATTGACGTTAGGAAATTCTGGTAGAACGGTTGAGGCGGAGGCGTTGTTTGAAGAGATTAAGGAAAATGGTTTGGAACCAAGAACTAGGGCTTATAATGCATTGCTTAAAGGTTATGTGAAAACCGGTTCTCTTAAAGATGCTGAGTTTGTTGTTTCTGAAATGGAGAAATGTGGTGTTTTGCCTGATGAACATACTTATAGTTTGTTAGTTGAAGCATATGCGCATGCTGGAAGATGGGAGAGTGCGAGGATTGTGTTGAAAGAAATGGAGGCGAGTAATTTGCAGCCGAATTCGTTTATTTATAGTCGAATATTGGCGAGTTATAGGGATAAAGGGGAGTGGCAGAAATCGTTTCAGGTTTTGAAGGAGATGAAGATGAGTGGAGTTCAACCAGATAGACATTTTTATAATGTGATGATTGATACCTTTGGGAAGTATAATTGTCTTGATCACGCGATGGCAACATTTGAACGAATGTTGTCTGAGGGGATTAGGCCGGATACGGTTACTTGGAATACCTTGATAGATTGTCATTGTAAGTCTGGGCGACATTCTAGGGCGGAAGAATTGTTTGAGGAAATGCAGCAGAGTGGGTATTCGCCTTGTGTTATGACTTATAACATTATGATTAATTCCATGGGGGCACAGGAAAGATGGGAACGAGTGAATGATTTGTTGAGTAAAATGCAGAGTCAAGGATTGTTGCCCAATGCTGTTACCTATACAACTCTTGTTGATATATATGGAAAATCTGGAAGGTTTAATGATGCTATTGAGTGCCTTGAGGTCTTGAAATCTATGGGATTTAAGCCAACTTCGACCATGTATAATGCCCTAATCAATGCCTATGCACAAAGGGTATGTTATGTTTCATGTTATTATCTGAATTAGTATTAATGTATTATTCTTCTTGAATTGAAAAACACGATTAGGCATTAGCTACAAGACTAGGTAGAAAATGCACCATATTTGATGAGTGGATTGGTTAGTTAGTGATTTTGGTAATATTTTGCATGACTTTGGGCAGGGTCTGTCCGATCAAGCGGTAAATGCGTTTAGGATGATGGCAGCCGAGGGTCTGACACCCAGTCTTTTAGCTCTCAATTCTTTAATCAATGCTTTTGGTGAAGATAGAAGAGATGCTGAAGCCTTTGCTGTATTGCAGTACATGAAAGAAAATGTACATTTTTTTATTGTTTTTTCCCTCTTTTTTCCCCTGCTTTTATGGCCAAAGGTCTTGATTTATATGTTATTTGTTCACGTACTACAGGGTGTCAAACCTGATGTAGTTACTTATACCACGCTCATGAAAGCTTTGATTCGTGTTGACAAGTTCCACAAGGTACGTAATATTCAGGCGATTTGTTGTATATGTTTTCACAATCCTTCAGTCTTGCATACTGTCAAAGGAATTTGTCAGGTTTTTAGCTCAAACGTTCTTGGAATTCCAACTATGTATGATCTTTTTCTGTAGTTGTTGTCTATTTTGGTTTGCAGTGCCTAAGCCATGGTGACTCGATGTAAACTAAATAATTTAGGAAAAATAACTATAACTTGTAAATTGATTTAGGTCCATTACTTTGCCATGTTTTTGTTATGTTAAGCACCGTCTACATTCAACATCTCTAATATAAGATAGATGCTAGTGCGACTATTCACAGAAGAAAAACAATTGAAACTTGGATAAAAGTCATCTTTTTTATTTGTTTCCTAATGTCAATCAGCTTCATTGCACAAACCGTGATTGTTTCAGGTTCCAGCAGTGTATGAAGAAATGGTTATGTCTGGATGCACTCCAGATAGAAAAGCTAGAGCAATGCTGCGTTCTGCTCTTAGATACGTGAAACAGACACTGAGATCATAAACTATCAAGCACATGAATAAAGCTCATACAGAGTAGAATCTGATAAAAAAGAGAAGAGTAGAATTTGGTCAACTGGTATAGGTCGTTCTAATTCTAAAGGTTAGTTCGAACTTGCTACCTCTCTGCTTAGAATTGCATGCCAGGCTTTGGCTTTTGAAAGAATAACATGTTCCCTGCAACTACATCCTGGTTTGCTTTTTGTGCCAAACGGTGAAATGGTCTTTTGTCTTCTTAATTTCCAAATGTACATCCTTGTAAAAGATAATGATATATTTTTCTGTCAAATTATAACCCTAGGAATAGATAAAGATATATTTGTATGTCAAAATATAAATTTGAAACTGCTTATCTGGGTGAAAACATGATAATACCGTTGCTACTGCAAGAGCTTTTCATGTTTGTTTTAACATTTACCGCATTACTTATTATATGGAATATTTAAATTATGATTAACCTTATATTATTCAGCTAATGTAATAATAATACCATGATGACAGTTGTGGATCAGTATAGACGGTGCACATATGTATTTGTGGGGTTTGTCATCCTGGAAATGTATGCTCCAGCTGTTACAGAACACAAGTAATGAAGTTGCGGAAATCACATGGAACCCATCCCCCACCTCACTACACAAAAATCATCCAGACACTACTGGCTTCCCCTAATGTTGTACTATCTATCAATCTTGGGGATGAATGTATTATATCTATAATTTTTTTTTGACAATGTATTGTATTTTTATTGTAAGTAAAGTTTATACGTTACAATGCTTATGTTTCCTGTTCATAAGTGGAATACATTAGAAAAAGGGTGGTACTTAATTTGTTTAAGTGTTTGAAAGAGTTTACAATAGCTTTAAGTGCATGCTTGGTTTCACTTTAAGCAAAGTTGATTTTGGAGGTGTATAATTGATTTTGATATGTTTAAATGCTCTATAGTATAATTAATTTTATCTTCAAAAAACTGATTTTAATATGAAGTTAGGATTTATAGCTTCTGACTCTAAACATGAATTTTACACTTAAATTTATTGTTCAACTTAATTTTACATAAATATATTCAAACATACATTTTCTCATTCAACTCACTTATATCTAAAATCAATTTTACAAAATTAATAAGTTCATAATCATCAATTCTTATCGTTGTAAACCAAACATCCACTTAAATATTCAGAATTCATCTCAATAAGTTTCATTTGATAGCTTAGATAAAAACTATCATAATATACTTAAGCTTATAGAAAAAGTTATGATTTATAGTTTATATAAAAACAATATAAAAAAATTCTGTCAAAAGAAATAAAAACAACATAAAATAGTTTATATATATAAGCACTTAGTTGCAATTTTGTTTTGGACAAGCACTTACATACAATTTAATTAAGTTGTTTATACAATGAACTTTGTGCAATCTACTTGAATGAATATATGTATGATGTATATATTTTATGATATATAAGCACTTACAACTATTTTGGACATCTCTCTCTCACCCACCGTGTTCTTACCCTCTCTTCCTCTTTATCTCTTTGTTGTTTTTTATCACTAAGAAGAGAGAAGAAGAAGATTGTCCCAAAAATTGTAACAAAATGGTTTTACATATATTATTACTCTTTATGAACACAACAAATGAAGACAATTCTTGTCGCCAGGTGAATGCATCATTTGTGCCACTGGCATAGCCACACCATACCCATACCATGAGGATAGGCCGCACAATTTTTCTTTTACAAAACCGACCATTCCCCAAGTTGGGCACAATAAAGAATCAGAATATATAGCCAGTGAAGAAATGTGCGTTACAGAGTAATACAGACAATAATTTAACTTACAACTTTTCTCAAAATTGGATATACAATTACTGATGTGATCTAATTTCAGAGGGACATAGCAGAAACAATTGGTCTACTCTTAGTTTTTGAAATTCTAGAACAGAACATGCACAATAGTAAAACTGAAGATAGTAAAAAGAGCCTATAATATGTTCTTATTTCTTGCATTCCAAGCTCAAGTACCTCCATCTTTTTTCCATATCTATTTCTCCTCTCCATCAAATACCCATCTAGATATTCATCTATTGATACTAACTTATCCAACTTAAAGACAGATGCTTTTGATTGGATCTCACCAAGCTGGTGTGGCCCCAATTTAAAAATTGTAAAGAAAGCTGCAGACCAGTCATTGAGAACCGTCTGAAAAAGATAATGTCAAATGTTAGGATCATCATCGTTCTACTGTCTCTAAATGTCCCTCCCTCTCTTTAATTGAAAGTTAAAACAAAAATTTTTATCAAGAAATCACTTGAAAGGAATGAAGTGATTTTTGCTGAGAAGTTATCAAGTAACATACATTGTAGCTAGCAAGGTCAGTGGGATTAAACATTTTAAAACAGTCTCTTGATGAAGCTGTTCCATCACCATATATCTGTCAGTCAATACAACACCTTAGGACACCACATCAAATTTGCTAGTACAAAATGGGAAGAGGTCCAGCAGATATACATACCTCAAAGGTGAAGGCCAAGGGAACCCTCACAACGTCATACATGAAATCAGTTGCTGTCCCATGCGCAAAATACCTGGATAGGCATGTTCTTATTTGAGGAAGGATTGACATATAAACTATAGACAGAAATATGAAGGCATTTGTCTGCCTCAAGACTAGTAAATATGGAGCACAGAAACAGATCATGTATGCTGTGCTTTTAGAATTTGCAATTTTCATTCTAACACTTTTGGCATCTAAAAAATAGTACAAGCAAACCACTTACAACTTCCAATTTTAAAAAGCAATAGCATATTTGAGCCGTTAAAATGTCAATTCGCTAAACGTGTGTTATTCACATACAGCTTGCAAACAAATAAGCTAAGGTCAGCACAGGTTTACTGTGTTTTGAGAATGAGTATCTCCCCTTCTTACATGCACTTTGGTTAAGTTTCATATCTTGCGGTGCATTCAAAATAAATAAAATGAACACGAAAAACTGCAACAGTCAAATTTATCCTCTTGCCATGAGTGACATTCACTGCAGTGAACATCATTCGTGAGGTAGGAAAACAAGACAGAAGAATATAGCCACAGGCATTTTGACAGTCATTAAAATCAACTAATCCTACAACCACCTCTGAGACCAACTGTTCATTTTTTTAGCACTGAAGATAGAAATATATATATATATATATATAAACCCCAAACATTTGGCCTAGTGAGAAATTTGTATCAGTCCTCTCATCAGATTCAAATAAAAATCAACTAACCCCACGGAACCACCTCCAGACCCAATTACGCAACGCTTTTGGCAATGAAGTTGCTTTACTTCTTCAAGCAACGACTTCATCCGTTGCAATGGCAATCCCTCAGGTGTTGTATTTTTGTGATCATATGGCATAAAAAGAGCCTGCAGAGGGGTTGGAAAAGAGAGTAATATTTGTCATGCAAATTCATATGATGGTTCAAAAGCATCTTTACAAAATTGGATAAAGAAGAATGAAAAAAAGAACAATAATATAAAAAATATATATAATCAACACACAACGTGTCTTAACTAAGTACACATGCACATAAAAGTAAACATACAGTCAAATAATGTAAAAGCAGCAAGAATAACAACTAAAACAATAGAAGTAATACTACACAGTACGAGCCATGAACAGAACCACAAATTTTAGGTAGTGGGGTCGAGAAAATATCACTTAGTTCACATAAGAAAATAAAGCACGATAAAGGGGTTAACGACAAAGCAAGGCTTAAATGACAATCTAACAATTGCAGTATTAATTTTTGTTAAAAATTGAGTAGGGTTATGCTCCGTATTCCCAAATGTCGACTCCATCCCTGGTATGAGTCAAGTACTGTAATGTGAATAATGTATGCATATCCTAATATTTACACCTGATACTTCCTCTGTTCCAGAAAGAGATTATCAAAAATTTCTATCACATCTTTCTTTCAGCTGCATAACAGTGTGACAATCTTGGAGGAGTCTAAAGCATAACTTTGATTTCAAGAAAAAAGTTTGCTAAAGAAGGATAGTACAAGAGTAATAGTAGCGTGGTTTGTTAGCTAGAGGGTTAAATGTGAAGCTTGTGTTACCAGTGAGACATCAAAATTAAAAAATAAAAACACAGAATTAGGACAAATGGATTCCAGTAGCCATTTTTTGAATGAGACTAGTTTTGCGTCCCTACAAGCTACTTTACTATGTTGTCTTAAACAGGTTAGTTGTTGAGAAGAATTCATGGTTCGGAAAAATGCAGTTGTAATATGCAATGGGTTGGCAGAATTCATAATGCCGATTTTTGTGGTATTTTTCAACATGATATTGGGAAACGTGCTGTTTTTTAAGTTTAACAAAAACAAAGTAGAGATTAGGATTAGGATTAGCATCCTGTAAGGAAATATCATTGAAAAAGTTGAAACAGGTAAATAGAATCTACGAGATTATCTATTAATTATGTCAGCAATTCAGTTAAAAATTCTAACTCCTGCTTGGGTTATATAATGTGCACATCTGTAATTATAACACAGAAATAGATAAGAAACATAAGGGGACAATCATTTGATTTTTCAAAAAAGGTGAAAAATTAACTAAGCTTACCTCCATCCCAGAGTGCACATTGACCCATATATGTGGTTCAAAAGATACTGCGAGTTTCCTCATTATTTGACTTTCAGGCTCGCTAAATGGGGAAATTCCTGGATTCTCCTCATATGGATCATAATCCTATTGTTTTGAGCAATAGTAAAAATGAATAAAAAGCTTAAAAAAATATTAAACAATTTGACATTTTGCTGGAAAAGAAAGAGATATCTGCAAAGATTGACAGGCAGATAACAAGAAGAATGATAAATGTAATCTAGCTATCTCAATTCTCAAACTATCTAAAAGGTGCAAGCGGACAACGGATGCAGTAAAAGCACCATTAATAAATAAAATTTACAGTCTCAACAGAGAGATTGAAGACATGTAACAAACCTTTTCCTTTTTGCCCCAATCTACACTCCAATTCCGGTTGAGATCAACTCCTCTGCCTGCCACATAATATAAACTTCAGGCATTTCAAAATTAGTAACTATTGAACTAAATATCATACAGGAGAAATACGATACAGTACCATTTCTTCTCTCACAGAGATCTCCAGCCTCAACAAGTTTGCGACCATTAAGGTTTTCCATTGGAACCACCTATATATAATTAGACAACAACATTATGAAGATACCAATATCTCCTGTTAATTCTATCAATATACCACAAATGCACATAATTCTCATATATATTTTTTCTTACATTTATTAAAAGTACTTCCTAAGCCTAAGTAGTTCCATAATGGATTTCATGATTATCACATACTTAAGGCAGAAATTTCACTTACCTTTATTACAACCTTGTCAAGTATAGTGTTTAAGGAAGCTTCATCCATGCCAGGTAGAAGTTTTTCTTCACTAAGAATAGACAAAATCCTTAAAGCAAGTTCTGAGGTAATCAGCTCCCTTCCGTGCTGTCCAAAACTCTGGAAGACAAGGAATCATCTGTCAAAAAAACCAGAATAACCAATTTGAGAAAACTATCCACTACATACCAAATTACAGCTTCGTAAAAGATCACCATACTGTAACTACAACTTCTACCCTTGTGGAGATTAACATACAGTTATTCGCGACAATAAACAATTTGTGAAACGAAAGCTTGTTAATAATAATAGCAATAAATCTTACAAGAAGGATCCGAAGCTTTGGCTTTTCGGGGCTATCTCTCTTTCCCTTGCAATAAGTAACCACCGCAATCTCAGCACCGTAGCCTTTGTTTCCAGCTTGAACTGTCTCCATCTGTGTTGAAACATGGAAAATAAGAACTTCATATATATACTCAAATAGCAAGACACAAAGAAAAGGCAACTCACGCTGAGTTTATTCGGGTGACGATGTACCAAGGCCTTGATCTCATGCATCAAACTTCCACTGCAGAATTTCACAACAAACAAATAGAATATAAAAACATTGAAGAAAACGTGAGAATTAAGAAATTAAATAAGTTGCACAGACCCAATTTAAATGAATGAATAAATTAAGTAATTCCAACACAAGGCAAAGAAAACTTTGAGATTGGTTGAACAAAATCGTAAGTAGTAACTGATATTTAACGATAACTAAAAACGTGATCTGAACTTGGAAAGGAAAGAAGAAAAATGAAACTTATCGATATGAAGAATTGAATAAGGAAATTAAACAGAAAAAAGGGCGATTCGACTGAAAGGAAAATAGATGAGAGAGTGAAACCTGGAATGATAGAGATCGTAGTTGATTGGAGTAAAAGTGAGATTGTTGTTAGATTCGGCATGAACAAATAGGAAGAGATCTTGTGAAGAAGAGATGAAGAAGTAGAAGAATAGAATGAAAGAAAGAGAAAGAAGATCAGCCATGGCAAGGCAAGGCAAGATCGATCCACTGTATCGTTTCATATTCTTTATTTATGCTAAATTTTAAATGTTGATTAATACTATGCTATTGTTTATTAAATTTCCTCGTCCGTCCACATCGTCTTTCAAATTATTTTCTCATTGATAAATTCGTCAACACTCACACTCATTGCTTGCTTGCTTGCTTGCTTTTTTCCCTTCCACGTTCAACGGTGTCGATGGAACGCGGTTAACAATTGTCATTTGTCGTTCCTCAATATTTTTTTTATCAATGTTTTTACTCTAATTTTAAAAGCATAATTATTTTTTCTCTAAAAAAATATAATTATTTTTATAGTTTTTTTTTTTTGTTTTTGAGGGGAAGCATAACTATTTTTATAGTTATATTTGTTTTTTAACAACAAATATTATTAATTAGTTGTTACAATTTTTTTTCTCCTTTTAAGATGTCTAATTTTTTATCACTTAACTCAAAGGGTCATGTTAACCTGTGCCTCCAGACACTGATTAAAGATGTCTAAAGAGAAAATTTTAAGTCAAAAAATACATTTTTTAAGTTTTTAATGCATTGAATACTCAACTTTCAATGTAAATATTACTATATTTGATTCAATTTTTTTTGAAATTCACAATCAATTATATTTGATTTTTTAAAGTGGTATTTGATTTTTTTTCTTTAATTGTTTATATGACATGGCAAATGATTGATTATCATTGCCAAATAAAACTACACTTACGGTGAATGTTCTTTAAATTTTTTTATTTAAATCTTGTTTGAATGTATAACCCTCTTGGTTTCTCTAGCTAACTAATCTAAAGTCTTTGGGATAGATAGATGTAGTGAAACTCTTTTGATCAAACTTACATCGTTTTTAATGTTGATGATAACTACTTAAGTAACCCCGTCAAAGCGCAGTTTTGAGGCTTACTTCATCATTAGTCTGGATCTTAGGTTTTAAGTTTTTTGGGTTATACCGTGAAGATGAGAAGAACATAAAAAGAGATGTTGAATTATGTTGGTTTTTCTGAAAATCTTTTTAAGTGTTTAAAACAAAGAGAGCAAGAAGATAATAAGAGAGTGATCAAAGTCAAAGAGAGACAACACAAGCAAATTATATTGGTTCACCCCACAAACCGAGGTTGGTCCAGACCTCATGCACTTCCAGGAGATTTCCACTATAATATCACAAGATTACAATTGCTTCAACACACAAGTGAGAGACTTCTTTGCCTCACACAAGATGATTTTTACGATCAGGGTTTACAAAAGAGTTTCCATGTGTTTACACTTTAGAACTCAGAGAGTGGTAAATGAACTTTAAGTTCAAGAAGCTTCTGACACTGAGAAATTCTAAGATACTAAGTTTGTAAGAATTTTCTAAGTGTTTGTGAGCTTTTGAATTTTACAGAGTTTTGACACTTGACACTTGTAAAATGTGTAGTCTCTTGTCATTTCTTCAAAATGTTCAAGTCCTTATATAGGAGAAAAATGAGAGAATCGTTGTTTGAAGAGTGTCAGCGCATCAATTTTGTCACTGAGAAGCTTTGAATAACTTTTGAAAACTTTGTCTAAAAGGATAATGTCCTTGAATAGTACTAGGGAAATCATTTGCTTCTTATGGAACAATATGTTACATCCTCTCTGCCATTTAAGTTGTTTGTTTGTTTTTGCACGTGGTCATAAGAAGACAAATGATTAAAACTTTGAAAGCGACGTTTCTTCAGAAGAAGAAAACTGGTCAGAGCCACCCACCCAGACTACTGACGTGTCCTTCGGAACTTGCTTCCTTCAGAGTATGATTCCATCAGAGCTTGTTCTCTTCAGAGTCTTTAAGGCCCAATGCATCTTCTGATCAGAGTTTTAACTTTTTGTTGACCTTTCTTCATTTCGTCTTCATAAGTTTTCAACGCTTCTCTTGAGTACAAAAATGCTTTCCTTTGCGTTCAGAGCTTGATGAATGAGAACCAAAACTTGACTTTGAAGTCAGAATTTAATTATATGACATTGCACACTTGAATACACATTAGAGTATCCAATTGTGTTTTCATACATTGTTTTCATCAATACTTTAAAGACATTGTTCTAAAACCCACTTTGGTTCAATACACTGCACGCGCATCTAGCTGAGCTTCACGTCCTCACTGAGGGTTGCTTTTGGCTAAGAAGATAAACTTCCAAGAAGTGCAACTACCATATTCTATAAGTATGCTATGTTGATCGAAGACATCAATGATCTTCACAACTTTGATTAGTTAGCTTTTTATTGCTCACACCTTCCGATGAAGAATTAAGTGTGCAGATTTCTTAGATAAGCTTGATGCTTTTTTGGTAGTGAGATAAGCTTGATGCTTCTACTACCTTAAGAAATGATATAGTATATCATTATTTTTACTAAAATGTAGTGTCATTTTTTTCACATACATTTGATCTTTCAGTCTGTCACCATATTCTCAATTTATTGTTGATTTTTTTTATAAATATTTCAACAAATATAGCGGTACATGACCGGATGTCTCAACAAAGATATTTTATTCCAATTTTTAGGTTTCATAAAGTTTGGAAAACTCAAACAAGCCATTGAATGCAAACGATTTGACCTTTTTTTTGGAGTAATATGTAGGAAAAACACTTAAAATATGACGGTAAAAAATTGGTTAAAGATGTTTTTTGTCTTTAAAAATAGGCTAAAATATGTTTTTAGTCTCTGCAAATAGGACTCGTTTTGCTTTTGGTCCTTGGTAAATTTTTTTTTTAAAAACACCCTTGCAAAATTTTCTGTCTTTTAAAAAGGTCCCTGACCCCACTTAAGAGCTGAGATGGCATGGTTTCCGCCACGTGGCAGTTGCTGACCGTGCAACTTTTGCCACGTGGCGATGACGTGACATGCCACATAATATTAAATTTTTTAAAAAAAAACTAAAATTCTGAAAATTAATTTTAAAAATTAAAAAATATGAAAATAAAATTAAAAAAATCAGAAAAAAAGTTAAAAAAAATTTCCGATTATATATACTTTAAAAAATTAATTTTTGAAATATTAAAAAAAATTCAAAAATTATATAATTTTTAAAAATCTAAATATAAATATTTGAAAATTAAAATATGAAAATTAATTTTTGAAAAAATTATATAATCTGAAAATTAATAATTTTCGGAAATTTTTGAATATATAATTTTCAGATTTTTTTTCAAAATTTTTTATTTTAATTTTAGATAATTCATTCAGATTTTTTTTTTCAATTTTTTTTTCAAATTTTTTTTTTGAAATTTCAGATTATATAATTCCAGATATTATATAATCAATTTTTTTTTGGAAATTTATTTTGTGATTTTGAAAATTATTTTCAGATTTTTAATTTCAAAAAATTATTTTAAGGATTTTTAATTGTTTTTTTTTACTTTTTAGGATTTTTTCCAAAATTATCAAATTATATAATTTTAATTTTTGAAAATTAAATAATCTGAATTTTTTTGGAAATTTATTTTCAGTTTTTAAAATTTTTAAATATATTTTTCTGATTTTTTATTTCAAATTTTTAATTTCGAAAAGAATTTTTAAATTGTTTTTTATTTTTAAAATGTTTTTTTTAGTTTTTAATTATGTGGCATGCCACGTCATCGCCACGTGGCAAAAGTTGCACAGTCAGCAACTGCCACATGGCGCAAACCATGCCAAATCATCACTGAAGTGGGGCCAGAGACGTTTTTAAAAGACAGAAAATTTTGCAAGGGTATTTTTAATTTTTTTTTTTACCGAGGACCAAAAGCAAAACAAGCCATATTTACAGGGACTAAAAGCATATTTTAGCCTTAAAAATATAGCGAATTTTGATTTTAGTCTATAAAAAATTAAACTGGACGTTTTTATCCTCTAAAAAAATTTCGTTTCATTTTTTTTTTGTCTCTAATGACTAATTTATGTTCATTTTAATGTCAACATTGTGATCACTTATGTTTAAGGTGTGTCCAAGTTATGTCCATCTATTATGTTCAACTTTTGAATGTCCATATTATTATGTTCAAGAAAAACCAAAAACAAAAGGAAATTTTTTTCGAGGAAAAAAAATTTCATTTATTTTTTAGAGACTAAAAAAATCAAAATTTGTTATATCTTTAAGGACATAAAACTTATTTAACTCATAATAATAAGTAGAATTATTTTGATAAAATAAGTTTGACCATTGATCTTGAGTTCCAATCATATCGTCCTTTATTATTAGACTTTTCCGTAATATGAGAGATCTAAATATTTTGTATTTAATTCATACATATTTTTATCATTCTTTTTATAAAAACTTTGATTTCAACCATAATTTTTTTTCAAGTCACACATATATTTAGTTGTGATTCTTTCTTAGGTAGTTGTGATTTATTGATAGTGCAAAACATGTTATATCAATATCGAAATCAAATTTTAATTTTTATACAGATTTAATTTGTATACATCGAAAATATAAAAATATTTTATATATACATCTCATTAAATCAATCTAAAATACCACTTTTTAAATTAATTTAAAAAATATATCCACAAATATCTCATTGATATAATTTGAGTGTACAAATTTATAAAAAGAAATTACATGCATAGAAATAATCTTACATTATATTTGTGCTTGACTTTATTTTCAAATGGCGAATCTAGCTGGAAAAGATATGAATGGAGACAAAAGGCCAATATGGTAGGGAAATCCGATTATAATAATGAAAAAAAACCATCCACAACATCAGCCGTTGGATCCAAAATATGACCGTTATAGACGCTCTCTTCTATATCTGCCTCTGACTCAAACCCTCGCTACTCTTTGCCACAATCAAATAAAAACCCACACAGCATTATCAGTCATTGCATCGCAGCGATGTACTATTCATCCTCAACCATGAAATCCCACCTCCGACCACCGCGTCCGATCCCTAAGTCTCCGATGCGTCTTCGAACTCGAACCGTTCTCGACTCTCCCTCTCTTCAAACTCCACCAGGTTCTTATATATAATTAATTCTTTGACTTTAATTTCTCAATCTTTATATTTTAATTTCTCTATTGACAATTTTTTGTTTTGTGGATTTTAAAATTGAAACAGGTTCGTTAACCAAGTCTCGGAAACTGGTTCAATCTCCTGAACTACGACCTGAATACCGCACAATTGCTTCTGAATTTAGGGCTTTATCAAGGATGGTTCGTGACGAATTCGGAAAACCAGATCCGGAAGAAATTGCTGGTACCAATTCTTGTAACCCTAAATCTGGTGTTCTGTTTCAGAGAGGAAGATTCTATGATGAGTATTCTGCAAGAAGGAACGAGAGGCTGAAGAGAAAAAAAGGAGTTACGGTGGATGAAGTTAATACTACTAGTATTAAGCAACCTAAGGTGAATCATCATAATGTTCTTGGTGTTACTGTTGAATCTGGAAAAAAGAATACTGCAAGAAAGCTTGGAAGTTTGAGAAAATCTGTTTCTGCGGCTTATTCTGCTGAGGTTAGTGAAACTCCAAGGTACATGCTTAGAAGCATGACTAAGGAGAATAAGAAACCTCCTCTAGCTGGTTCAAGATTTGATAAATCTGTTACTGTTGGCGAGAAGAAAGTTGGAGCGTCGAGAAGAGTAGGAAAAATTTCGTACTATTAGGGTTTGATTTAATAATATTGAGAACTTGATTTAATATGATGTATGGGTTGAATCTTGTTCTCTGTTATTTATTCTGTTACTTTTTACCTAATGGAAATTGATACATTTTTCTTGTGTCCCATTTGATTTATTCATTATATATTGTTTGGGAATTATAGTTTTCAATTTTTTGATTGTGATTTGCTCGGTGTTAAGTTACTCAAAGTTGGATCGAGATCCACTGTCTTTGGGCCAATCACGCACATTTGATCAATCACATGAACCAATTCATGCCTGCACGTTAAATACCAGGATTGAATATTGATATTGTTATGTCAAATTGTAACCGAAACACATATTGTGTTGGTTGTAAAGTAGACATTGCCTCAGGTATTTATCAGATGGAAGCTTGTGGGAAATGCAAGGATATGAAACAATTGAATGAATCTGGAGAATTGGCAAAACTTTTGAAAGGTTTTCCAACTCAAGATGCTTGGTTTTTGAGTGACAAACGACAAACGTGGAGATGCAAGGTTTGTGCCTTGTACTAATTGCAATGGTAACAGACTAACATGAAATTGCTTGAGGAAGAACAAGGAAAACTGAAAAGGTGTTTCCATTGTACTAATGAAAATGGATTGATAAGATGCTTAAGTTGCTATTCACGATTCAGTGATAAAAAATACTGATTGTCATGATAAATTTGGCTGCTACTATGAATGAATATGCATATTTCAATATGCTTTGAATATTAGTCATTTCAGTTGGTATTAATTTTTTTATGTCATGCTTTAATATTATGATTCATCACCAATTAACATCACAAAAATAAAACTGGCACATGCTCATTGGTAATTTCGAGTGTCCGAAATATTGAAGAAATATATCAAGTGTCTGAAATGAATTTTACTAGTGTAGGTGTGTTCAATGTGTTATGCTGCATAATTTTGATCAAATATATTTAACAGTTTAGAATGAATCATATAAGTAAATGGACTTGGAGAATTGTAATGAAACAAAGATACTCATTTCATTATATTAAAAAATGTTTTACAATAAAATAAGACTACTTTACAAATTTTCTATAAGTCTGGAATCCTAAGGATTAAACTCTGTAGAATGGTGTTGATATCTCTTTGTCTTGGTGCTGTCTAATTTATGTCTACGAATTCTTGCAGAGTTTTTTCTGGTTTGTAACGAATTCAATCAAGGAGTTCTTTCTCAAAGCAAAGTGCCAACTATGGAGATGCTGGGTGAGAAATTAGATAATTGAATGCTTACAAACTTTGACTAACAGACGTTGGAATGAGGGGTGAAAGATGATATTTATTGTAAATATAAGGGAGGTCGGTGCTCATTTGATAAATAAAGGTGGTGTTAGTGACATTTGAGCAAAACTCAAGGGAAGTTAGTGTAATTACCCCTATTTTTTGTTAATAAATATTTTTTTAAAAACTAAATTTATAACAAATAAATTGAAAATATATATACAATTTAACTGCTTCAAAAAAATATATAATTTAAGTGTGAATCATCAATTGACTTCACAATGATTATATTTTCAGCAATAGTCTATAAGTAGGTTTAAATTTTCAGTTGATTTTAGAAAGTGAGATGTTTCATATCTCATAAAATCTTCTCGCAATTGACATAGATTTAAAATTTTCAACGCTTCATACAATGCATTGAATTTCCCCCCTTGAATATCACAACCAACGAAAATTATATAAAAAAAATTGGATAACTATACATACAAATGGTCGAAAAACAATAATAAAATACAACAAAAAAAATCGTAGAAAGTAGCATAGAAAAAAATTAAATAATGTAAAATCTTACCCATTAGTAAATGTTAGTAAAACAAAAAAATAACATGAACTTTCAAATCCACGAAAATCATTTCGATCAAACCAATCTGCTCTCGATCATTGAAGTTCAGCATTCTTCACATCTTAATGATCCTAATCTTGAATCTCTACACTTTGTAGCCATAATTTCCAAAAATCCTCCGTCCATTTCATATCTATGCTAATTTTCCAACAAGGTACCAACTGACAACACATATTCAATGAAATCTTGTAACCAAGGAGAATATTTAAGTGAAATAATTCTCCTCATTTACCATGTTCATGTTCCTGTCCTGAGGGTGCCTCCAAAAGACATTGAGCATGCATCACTGAAAATTGACTGAACTAACTTGACTTGGATCAATCACAGCCCCTTGATCTGACCCTGACCGGCGTTGTCTTGCAGTTGGAGACGATGGCAGTTGGACCTTTTGAGGAATAGGAGCTTTCTGCGAGTGGCCAGCGACATGAAGGGCACCGGTGTCATCTTGCTCCCATTATACTTCTACCATAAACCCTGTGGGGTATTCAGCAGACTCTGATCCTGGAATTCCCACAAACATAGCTCCTACAGGCATCTGCACAATTATTTTATTCATCAGCAAAAAATAGCTAGCTGTCAAAGCTACAGCCTGTGTTCAATTGAAAAAGAAAATGGTTTTGTATTTTTTCACCATGTAATGGATCTACTCTATGTAGCACCAACATTTCAGATTAAAGGCGTATCTGATGTCTGTGTTAGTGCTTCATAGAATGTATCATGTAATTGTATTAGTTTATAAAATATACCTAACTTCAACATATTATAACTCAATCTCTTGAGAATTGAGATGCATTTACTGACAGATAATGCGGTTAAACTTACCTGCACAGACTCTCCAGATGTCAAGGTCAAAGTCACTAAGCTCCCTTCAGCTGCAGCACTTTCTAGCTCTGCTTGTTTTGCAATATTCAAGAAAACTTCAAGAGTTGTTAGACCAAGCTGGATGTCAGATATGCCAAATTCTTCTTCTCTATCTTGGAGCTCTGTATAAAAATCCTGGTATGGAAGCAACAACAGTATAAGAGAATATTAACTGATTGAAGTAAGCACAGTTTTGTGTGAGTTTCACATGATTTTTCTCACTAATATATAGGCCACACTGGTACCTATTTCATCCAGTCTTTATGTTACCAAAACGGCTTTCAGCTTAATATTAAATACATGTATCATTCACAAATTTAAATTTAGGAGCTACTCTTCATTATGGACTGTGACATTAAGCAATAGACAGGACTAATTTGAATAGGTCAGAAAGGAGATATTGAACTCGTCTCAAGTCAGATCGTTGTTTTCCAAGTTGAATTATTTAAATATAGGTGTTATCAGGTTATAAACATGAACATGACTATTTTGAAGATTATTAAGCACAAAGTTTGAGACTGAGTAATTAATGATTCAAATGTCACATAAGCAACATAATCATAGCAAGTAGAAATTTTCAATAAAAATCTGCTTCATTGTGAATCAGTTATTTAGAAACAATTAACATTCAAACCATAGTATTAAGCAGATTCAAAAGAAATGGAAACAAAGTCAAGAAAAGAAAGCTTACTGTAAGGAGTGCCTCTCTTTCATGAGGAATCACATAAGTTAAAAATTTATTGTTCTCCTCTTTTGGTACTACATCTAAACGCTGCAAAAATATTTCAGAGGTAAAAAAAAACCAATCTTTTATTTGTCATGAACAGATTTTAAAACATCACAAATATTCATCTTACATTCTTAAATAATTGCTTCACAGCCTCAAGATGTCTTGTAGATATTGCATCACCATTTGCAGGAATGCGTTCATTATTGTTTCTATAGAATTTAATATTGCAATAAAACCAGCACCGAAGCGTGACTTCAATCTGATTGAGGTACCAATGCAGTGGAGCCTTCCCTTTGCCATGACTTCTATGCGGTCACTTAGAATGTCAGCTTCTTCCATAGAATGTTTTGTGAGAACAATGGCACGCCCTCTTTTTGCATTTTGGATGATATCCCACACATGCCTCATTGTTATTGGATCCACACCGGTAGTCTGAAAAATAAGAACGAAAATTTAAATCTTGTAATCTTGTTGAGAAAATATACAGTTTAAAGAATATATCTTTTTTTGCATACCGGTTCATCCAAAATAACTAATTTAGAGTCACCGATAAGGGCAATTGCAACACTGAGACGACGTTTCATTCCTCCACTGTAACTTCCAGATCTTACTTTGGCTGCATCCCATGAGTCTGTCTGAGTAATCTATATTTTTCAAAAAAGAATCAGAACTCCTAATAGTTACTCCCTCCGTCCCAAATTAAGTGAGCCATTGCTCATTAATCATAAATGCAAAGTGGAATATATTGAATTGGAAGTGATGAAAATAGTATTAATTAGAGTTATAATTGGAAAAAAAGTAATTAATATTGCATTGAAAAGTGAAATGAGTCGGTTATTTTAAGACAATATTTTTTTACAAAATGATCACTTATTATAGAACGGAGGGAGTAATAATTTTAAACAGTACAAGTAGATGAAAAAATGAAAGTGGATGACCGTGTGTGCATCGTATAATTCAACGTACATAACAATTTCAAGCCTGGAGCAGACATACTGATTTTATGGATGCTGGGGACAGGCCTTCAATACTAGCAAAGAGTTCGAGGTGTTCTTCACCGGACAGTGCATCCCATATGATATCAAACTGCAGATTATACTAGTATGATTTATTAGTAGAAGGCATTCAATGTATTTATTGTAGCACCATTATAAGTACAAGTTGTGTGATCTGATTTAGTGAAACAGAAAAATTCCAATTCAAAAGCGTCTAGCTACTACCAGGTCATGGGGAGCCACCGAAAGACCCTGGCAGATATAACAACGTATTATTTGCAAACTTAATTCTACGGTGTAAATTATGTATCATACAAGAAAAACATATAGAATGAGAGAGAGACACCTGGGGACACACTCCTATAAGCTTTCAAATGTTTGACATGCCAGTAAGGAAATTTTAAAGTTATATACTCTTTCTTGATACCAACATTTTGATTCAATATAGAAAATAAAGGGAGAGAGAGAGAGAGAGAGAGTATCAGCATCCCCATCAGTTACTGGGGTCTGGAGTCATCCCTGTCAAACAATTAATAACTGCAGTCTTTCCAGCTCCATTCCGTCCTAAAAGACAAAATAACTGATCCTTTGTATAAAGTTCACCCACAAGCCCTGAAAATAATTTGAGAATAAAACATTGCTCATCATCCAAGCATAGCTCACTCCTATCAGGAGGAAATTACAATCATTGCCAAATTTTCATATTAAAATGCAAGGATATGAAAAAATTGAATGAATCTGGAGAATGGGCAAAACTTTTAAAAGGTTTTCCAACTCAAGATTCTTAGTTTGTGAGTGACAAACGACAAACATGAAGATGCAAGGTTTGTGCCTTGTACTAATTGAAATGGTAACAGAATAACAGGAAAGTGCTCGAGGAATAACAAGGAAAATTGAAAAGGTGTCTCCATTGCACTAATGAAAATGGATTGATAAGATGCTCAAGTTGCTATTAATGATTTAGTGAAAAAAAAAAGTACTGATTGTCAAGATAAATTTGGCTGCTAATATGAATGAATATGCATATTTCAATCTGCTTCTTTGGATATTAGTCATTTCATTTGGTATTAATTTTTTTTTATGTCATGCTTTAATATTATGATTCATCACCAAATTAACATCATAAAAATAAAACGGACACATGCTTCATTGCTAATTTCAAGTGTCTGAAATGAATTTTACTAGCGTAGGTGTGTTCAATGTGTTATGCTGCATAATTTTGATCTTATCTATTTAGCAGTTTAGAATGAATTAGTAATGGTTCTACCCAATTGGAATGTAAATGCAAACGATATTCTATTGATTCACCCAAAGAAGCATTACAACTTGGTAATTACAATCTTTGTTGATAGAGAACAATAGGTAAATAAGAAAATGCAGTAACAATACCAACTCATGAATCAGAGAGAGAAAGAGAAGTTACATCACACATATTCCATGAATCCTTCTTTTGCCTTCTTTCGGTTATATATACTAACTCATGTCTTGATGTGCACCTATCTGCATAACACTTGTGTTCACGTGTCCAAATGTAATTACAACTTCTTCACATCCATTTGTTGACTTGTATTCCTCTATTTGCATCATTACAAAATCATCTAAGTAAATGGACCTGGAAAATTGTAATGAAACAGATACTCATTTCATTATATTAAAAAAGAGTTGCAAACTTATTAAAAAAAATACAATAGAATAAGAGGTTAATTATACATATTATATCCTAACACTACGTTACAAATTTTTTGTAAGTCTTGAATCCTAAGCATCAAACTCTGTAGAATGGTGTTGAGGTCTCTTGATATCTCTTTCTTGGAGCTGTCTAATTTATGTCTAAGAAATCTTGCAGAGTTTAGTCGATGCTTCTCAATCACCTCGAGTGTCCATTTCTTATTCTAGCTACTGAGTGCTGTAAGGCTCCTTAAGCAACCAATTGTAAGAGAAAAAAGAGTTCAAGCCTACAACTCATTGCGTCTATTTTAGAATGTCCTAATACTACTTTACAACGTCAAATACATCTAGCACAAAAACACACCCCCAAACAACACAAAACACTGCAGCCAACTACTTAACATAGACCCAACTACAATGCCAAAATACATCTAGCACAAAGCTTCCCTGCAGTAGCAAGCTTCTCTGTTGATCCAAAGCACCTTCATAAGAAGCATGGCTCCAAACCATTCAATAAAAGATGAACCAAACTGCAGGTTATCCATTCATTACACTTGTTTTCTTCTTCACACAATCAGCTCACGTTCCAACAATACAAACCTGTCATACAGTTTCATATGATCCCACAGTACGGGTGAGATTGAGCCAAAGTCATGGTACCTTTCCCGCTCTAAAGGTAGCAAATCCGGATCCCTCAAAGTTCTACTTGATCTTGAGAATCAAAGTTACGGGTAGTTTATAAACACCCGCTCTAATTAGAACAATACTTCAAGAAAACGGTTGGAGCACGCAAAATCTGATGCCATAACTATGTGATGCAAAACTAAACTTGTGTCTAGTGCAAAAAACTCCATTTACACATCCTATTAACAATCGATATTGTTGAGCAGAAATTCAATGATCCCTATGGAGATGAACTCTTTCTTAAAGAAATATTACTATTTGACGACTACTATATTAACTTGCTAGTCTTTTTATTCATCGGGGTCTTACTACTTTATGTGGAACCCATCCAAAAGTGGCGTGACCCACATGTATTTCACTCAATAAGATTGAATGTTAAAAATAATGTGTTAAAATAAGTGTTGCTAGCATTACTCTCAAACATAGCAATATTCTCGATATATCATCTTCGAGTGACTTTTGGAAATTGGAGGGTGTATGCTTGATATTTTAATATATGTCAAAGGAGGTAGATTTAATTTGCCCTAAAAATATGTATAAATGTTGTTTATAATGATATCTACTTATATGTTACATTCCTTCAAAACAAAACAAGTTACCTTTATTTTCTACATTCATAGAATAATAACTACTTTTACATAGTGGCTAACTGTTTCAACAACTATATTTACATTGATAGTTTAAGTGTATGTTTCGTATCACAGTAAATTTATCAAAATTATGGTGAACTATCGTAACTTTTTTAAATTATAAAGTTGCTAACAATCATCTTGCTCATTAATTTGAAGAAACAACCACTTCCTCGTAGTTCAAAGAGTTTTCAATATATTTTCTTCATGTTCTTCCAACTCCTTGACTTCCCTTGATCGACTTTTCAGTTGTAAGCTATCATCTAATCAATTTTTTTGACAATATCACACTATCCTTATTTGTTGACATATCAACTAGTTGCCAATATGAAAAACATTACTCTTATTATAATATTATTTAACATGAGAGTACCAGTCTCAAATATAAAAAAAAAATGATCAAAAAAGTCAAGACTATTACTTTTTCCCATCCTATCACCTTCTCACACACCCTATTTTTTTTTTTTTTACAAAAATGTCCATGAGATTTCGGATTATATAATCCGAATACAGTTTGGATGTGTTTGGATTATATAATCTGAAATATGCTTATACATAAGCAGTAATCAGAATCTCTCACATTTCAGCAGTTGGTAATTTCGCTTTTAAAAACAACAAAAAACAAAGTAAAAAAATGATAAAACATGTCAAATAAAATAAAAAAAATATAAAACTACCACAAAAAAATTCTAAAAATCAAATAAAACTAATGCAAATTTTTTCGGATTTTTATGAGAATATGAAAAATGAGTCTAAAATGATGGAATTTTGGATTTTGAGGGGCGGCGTCCCGCAAGAAGTCCCTTCTATGGGAGTCTTGATTCTTAATTTTTTTTTTTCTGATTTTCTGGAGAAGTTTCGGAGCAATCAGATCAGGTAGCCAAAAAACCGGATTTTTTACTAAGAACAAGCTAACAATGACCTAAAACAGAATGATGAGAGTTAGGAAGATTAATATGGCCCTCAAACTGGTTATCCATGTTACAAATAGACTCATAATTTGTGCTGATAGTTCAGATTATATAATCCGAACTTTTTTCCGCCTAAATAAAGGTGTTTAGGGGGTGTTCGGATTTTATAATCCGAAAAAAAAACAAGGAACACACCTTATTTTTTTAGGTTTTCGGATTATAAAATTCGAATTGGTGAAAAAGTCATTTTTCACCCCATAACAAAGGGAAAACTCAATTCGGATTATAAAATCCGAAAATCACATGGACATTTTCGTAAAAAAAAATAGGGCGCACGAAAAATGGGTAGAGTGAAAAAAGTAATAGTCAAAAGTTAATTTATTTTGGCTAAATTTTAGACCAAACACATCAACTTTGATAAACTCTTACTTAATTATATTTGAGACCATATATAAAAAACAAACATATTGATATCTATTAACACCTCCCTCTCCTCCTCCCTCCCTACCCCCTCCCACCCCCCAGAAAAAAATGTGCATACATCTACCCATTGGAATTCGAGTTTTGATTCGTCGTGAGGGACAAACCTACCTTCGATGATCATATTAACTTAATATAGAATCCTTGCACTCAAGCCTTCAATGTATTGATATCTATTTAACTAGATGACATATTTTAATCTATGTTCTTTATATCCATCAATTTGTGAAGGAATTTATAACAAAATATATAACTTATCCCAATTTTTTTAAAACTTTTTATAAGTACAACTTTTTTAACGTCATTTAACATTGACTAATCTTATTTGAAGAACATGCTAAACACAAAAGATAGATTCTCTCCTCCCAAAGAAATGTAGGTTCTCACCTCCCAATTAAATTTTCTCAATATGCAAGAGTTAGGGATAAAGCCTTTGACCTCTTAAGGGGCATAAATGACGAACCATTTAGACCAATGCAATTACGATAAAGTGATCCAATTATACGACAATTGTGTGTTTGGTGAGAAATAATAAATATCTATGAGAAGAGAACATATAAGTTAGATAAATTGATTTTTTGTTGCTGTAATTCTCTAATAAAAATAAATTGTTTTGCAAGGACGACGGTCCGAAATAATTAAATATTTTAATAAAATATTTATACAGCAAATATGATTAATAAAAAGTTTGTGAATATGGATTAAAAATTGAGTTTAATGGTGGTAGGTTGATAGTCAAAAACAACTTAGCATACACAACCAATCAAAATATTTTAAATTACCACGTAAATTAAAAATATTAATTAATGTGGCGATTCTAAAAATATTATTTTGAACCGTCAACTCACCACCATTAAACTCTTAAAAATGTGTGAATATTGACAGTCGTGTGAATATGATTAATAAAAAGTTGGTGAGTATTGATTTTTCAGAAATAAATTAAAAACTTGTGTGGCAAGTCTATTTGCTCCAAAAAAAAAAACGCAGCTTAGCCAAAAATTTCATTAAACCATAGTCGCTAGCGTAACCAAAAAAACGCTGTCGCTAGCACAAACCCTTTTCGCTCCGCTCCTTTAAATAAAAGAATGGAAGAATTTCAGAAGTTGCCGGAAGGGTGCATTGCCGCCATACTCTCTGGTACGACCCTCGTTGATGCCTGCAGACTCTCCCTCGTTTCTAAGACTTTATGTTCTGCAGCGGAATCCGACACTGTCTGGAACACTTTCTCCCTTTTGATTCCCAGTTCATCTCATTGTCTCCTTCCCTTCTCAACGCTCCTACCAAAAAAGCTCTCTATCTCGCTCTATCTGACAACCCTATCACCATTGACAATGGTAGAAAGGTCATTTATCTCATATTAGAGCTTATTGTCATTGTGATCAATCTTTGAGACTTTGAATTGATTGGCTTGAAATGCAGATTATTCAATTGGATAGAAAGAGTGGGAAAAAATCTTGCATGCTTGCTGCTAGGGCTCTCACCGATGCTTTCCATCCTCATACCGACCAATATCTGAATTGGACTTCAATGCCTGAGTCCGAGTCCAGGTCAGTCGCCGTTCCAGTTTTCTATTTTTTTTCTTTTCAATATTGTATGATACATTGCAATTGTTTTAATACTAGCATTACCTATAACCAGCATATATATATATATATATATATATATATATATATATATATATATATATATATATATATATGAAAAGTTAGGATGGGAGACTGAGGGTGGATCGGAATAAGAGTATCTGAAATAATAGTAGTAGACATAATCATAAAAGGTGCAGGTTTCAGAGTAATAATATAAAGAGCGGAATAAGTGAAAATAGTAAGTTCTTCTAAAGACGAAGTTAATTTAAATATCATATGTTTAGTTCTTTCAGCATTTAAAAACATATAATCAAAATTAGGATCAACAAAAATGTATGTAGTATTAAAAGACATAATAAAATTTCTGAATAAAGACAGTTTATTCTTTATAAAACTTACAATGTTGTTACAAGGGCTTCGAAATGGTTCAAGAGGTTTTGAGGCGGATGTTTCGAATGCCTGACTCTAAATCTAACAATCCCTTTTATAGAAGGGTTACAGACTTAAAAATAAAATACAATACACTTAATTACTATACATAAAAGTGGCCGACAATAATTAATGCCACCGAAAGAAAAAGTAAAGATAAAGTAAATGGCCGACAGTTGGCCTAAAAGTACAATAATTGCGAACCAATAATTCAAATCTGCAATAATTTTGAGCAACAATAATTCAAACATATTGATAATAGTCTACAATAATTTGAGAGTAATAACTTCAACAGTCTTCCAAATCAATACCATAACAGTCATCTTCATTGCCTTCAGCACTGTTTGAAGTACTGCCAGCATTTGATAAGGACGAGGAGGCTTCACATAATTTTTCTAAAAATTTCTTGGGATCAGTAACAGCAGCCAATGAGGCTAATATCTTTGATTTGCTAGATAAAAATTCAGAGTCTGAACTTTTATTAGCATTTTTGCATCTACCTGGATTATAGCTTGCACCCAGGCATTTAATCTTGTTTCGTTGAGTAATTCAGGATTAAATTTTATCCACCACTTAACAGAATATTTTTTAATTAGTTGAGCGGCTGGACAGTCATCCCAAATTAGATCTGAAGCAAACGTCCAGGAGGTAATCCAGTTAATACTAAAAACGGCACAGAAAGCCAAGATTGCCATATGATGAGGACAATCCGAAATTGCCATAAACTTGTTAAAAGTGCTCAAAGCATAATCTGGAAATATGTCTAATGAGGGACCAATTAATTCAAACCACTTAATAAACCATGCAGGAAACTTTAATGTAATATCCTTGGCAAACCATATAAACCATGTGTGATTAAAAGGTTCTATGGCTAAGAAGTAATTCCAAGCGTCCATGTAGTGAAAGTAATTATAATGTTGAGGATCAAATTTCCTGGTAAAGGTTTTCTCCGAAGCCGGAGATAGAGTCCAATCAGCCGGAGACATGACTTTTGTAATCTTAAATTTTGAGAAAGTAATCTTGGGTTTGTCTGCTAGATCATACTGATGAGTCAGCACTATAGATCCAGTGTCTATTAATATAAACTCATAAAATTTTCTGGTTTTTGATAAATTTTTAGGGACAAACATAAATCCTTGGGGAAAGATTTCTCTTGCTACCTGTAAAATTGAGGTATTTTCTGAACAGTAATATGTTTCTAAAGGAATAATAGGCTCAAATAATTTTTTAGTAACAAATGTACTTCTAGCTGAAGGAGGTGGAGTGTAAAAAGCTAGTTTAGAGGATTTGGTAGAGGAAGTTGAGGGAGTAATCTTTTGCGTAATATCTGATGGGGATAATAAAGTAAATTTATTTGTAATGGGCTTTGGAGATGTAATTTTTGTTAAGTAAGATGGTGATCCTAATACTAAGGCCTTTTCTTGGTTCTCTTTTTTAATAGGTAAAGGAGGACCATAGTTGTCTCTAGGATCCATTCTTTCCCTGTAAAAATTCTCTAGTTAAAAAATCTGGTAAATAGTTTTTAATTCCTTCAATATGTTCAATATCAAAATCAAAGCAAGATAATAAAGATTGCCATCTGGCAAAAATATGTTTAGAAACTAAATTTTTAACATCCTTTTGTAAAACACTTTTAGCAGCTTTACAATCTGTTTTTAAAACAAAATGTTTTGAAAACAAATCATCTTGAAACTTTGTAATACATAAAACAATAGCTAAAATTTCTTTTTTAATAGTACTATAATTTAATTGGGTCGAAGACCAAGTTCCAGAATAAAATCTGACTACTTGTTCTTTTTCCGTTCCCGGAAGTAATTGTTTTAAGATACCTCCAAAACCAACATCAGAAGCATCGGTTTCGACAATAAGGTTTGCTTGGGGATCTGGGATTCCTAAGCAGGGTAGTTTCTTAACTAGTTGTTTTAATTGTTTAACACTTTCTGACATAGAGTTATCCCATGGAGGAGGATTCTTTCTAAGTCTTTTAAATAATGGAGCACAAATAATTCTTAAGTTTGGTATGAAGTCTGAGACATAATTGAGGCAACCTAAGAACCTTTGTAACTGGGTTTTATCTCTTAATTCATTTGGGAATTTACTAACAAAATCTAAGGATCTGCTGATAGGAGTATACATACCCTGACTAATGTCAAAACCTAAAAACCTAATTTTAGATTGAAAGAGATTCATCTTTCTTTCTGATAATACTAACCCATTATTTTTAATTAATTCATAAAATTGATTTAAGTGTTGCATATGTTGATTAATAGAATCTGAAAAGACTAATATGTCATCCAGATAAACTATGGTAAAATTTGAATAATTATTAAATATAGAATTCATAATGTTTTGAAATTCTGAAGGTGCATTCTTCAGACCTAAAGGTAAAACATTCCATTCGTAATGTCCAAAAGGGACTACAAAGGCGGTTTTATACTTATTTTTCTCTTCTAATTGTATTTGATAATAGCCTGATTTTAAATCAAATTTAGAGTAAATAGCCTTATTATGAAGTCTATTTATCAAATCTTTTTTGTTAGGTATGGGATACCTAATCCATTGTAATGCTTGATTTAACGGTTTATAATTTATCACTAGTCGAGGACTTCCTCTTTCTAGTTCAGCTGCATTAACAACATAAAAAGCTGAGCAACTCCACGGAGATTTGCTATGTCTAATTAATCCTTTTTCTAGATATTCATTAATTTCTTTTTTACAATAATCTAAATGCCGCTTATTCATTTGAATAGGCCTAGCTTTAGTAGGAATATCTGTTTCTTTAAAAGTAGGTTCATAAGGTAAAGATATAACATAAGTTTTTCTTTTCCAGAACGCATTTGGCTGTTCTGAATAAATATTACTAGCAAATTTAATTTTAATTTCATTAACCTGCTTAATAATATTAGGAGTTTGTAATTGCTCTTCTATTCTTTTAAAGCATATTTCTTTATTTAAAAAATTAATATGTTTTTTCTTATTATTAATAAGATTAATATAAGAAATTTGCTTGTCTTGTAAGTATTAAGATATCGTATTTTTGGAGGATTTAAAAAATTAAATTTAATAGTGTGTCCTAAATCATGAGTAGTAATAGATTCCTCATTAACGGTTATTGGGTATAATAGCGCTAAGAAAGGAGTTCCTAGAATAATATCTTCATTAATATTTTTAACTAATAGAAATGAAGTATTATAACAAATTTTATCTTTGCAAATCTTAGCAGAAGATAACTTAAAATTAACCTGTAATCTAGCACCATTAGCTCCTCTTAATGATTCTGTAGTTTTTTCATAATATTGAGTAGGGATTAGCCCTTCTCTAATACAGTTTAGATCTGCACCTGAATCAATTAATGTTATCATCTCATAAGTCCTGTCTGGAAGGACAAGGTCTATTTTACTAAACCACTTATGAGATATTATCCTTTCAATACTTTTAAAATAATTATGCTCTTTATTTTCTACTTCTTTTTCTTTATTATGCATATTTTTATTACTAAATTAATGATTCAAACGTTGATTTTGGACTATCATATGACCTTCTAATTCTAAAAGTTTTAATTCTAATTCATCTTCCCTGGTTTTTAAACTTTGAATTTCTTTTTTCAAAGTTTTAACTTCTTGCTGTAAATCATTTACTGATACTGGTTTTATTTTATCTTTATTAAAGAGTTCCATAACATCTTTAAATTCTACGGCTTTAACTGGTTTTTTAATAAGATCATCATCTTCTATAATTTTTTGTAGTTGTTCCATGAAAGCATTCTTACTTTCAGAGTCTTTCATATTATCTAAAATAGTAATTAAAGTATCTGCTTGACTATTAGTTAAGACATTAATATGGTGGCTACAATTATTACAATTGCAGAAATCTAAACCTAAACATTCTTCAGAATCATTTGAAGATTCTTCCGAGTTACTAATACGATTAATTTCTTCATATGAAGATTCTTCTGCTGAAGAACTTTCTTCGCTTTCTGAATTTAACATAATATTTTCTAAAGCTAAAATTAAAGTTTCTTTTAATTCTTTAGATAAATCTAGATTCTGTAATTGATTAATCTTTTCTTTAACTCTACATTCCGTAGCATAGTGGCCATTGCGTCCACATTTATAGCATTTAACTTCTTTTTTGTTAATATTTTTCTTATAGGGTTTCTTTTTATTATAAGTTTTTTTTTATAAGGTTGTTTATAAAATTCTTGCTTATCTTTATCTTTATAGGATTTCCTATAATGACGGAAGTTACTTCTTCCCTTGCTAACAACTTTTTTCCTATTCTTAGGGTTGCTAGGAGCCCTTAGAGGGGTAGCCCCATACTGCTCACAGAAAGAACCCATTTCTCTTTTATTGCTTAATTTTTCATTTTTAAGTTTATTTTGTAATTTATAATCAGTACAAATTTGTATTCCTGTTTCTATAATATAGTTAGATAATTCACCTATAGTTAAATTTGAATATGGAATTTCTCCATTAAAGTTATTTCTAATGCTTGTTTTTACCTTTTCGGCAAATAATCTAGGTAATCCACTCAAAAATCTTTCTTTCCAGTAATCAGCTCTTCCATCTTGCCTAAGGCATAACTTAGATAGAAACATATCTCTATACCATCTGTAATCTGACATAGTTGGGCAATAAAGGTTTATTAATTGCTCTCCAGCTCTCTGCTGAAACTTAGTTGGTTCACCAACAAAGAATTTAGTAATAACATATAGTAAAGTGGTAACACAAATACTTTCATTTGTTTCTAGCTTAACGGCTATATCTAAATTCGCTTTATCTTCAAGACTAACGATGTTATCCCACCAGCCTTTTAATTGTCCCGTAAATCCCATGACCAGGATATCTTTAGTCTTTTTATCATCATTACCTTTTAGTTTATATGCAGTAGCAGCCATAGTCATATTTTGAATAGTATCTAATATACGTTGTTCGGAGGCGCCATCATTAAGATTTGATTCAATAACAACTATAATAGATTCTTCAAATTTATTAATTCTATCATCTCTGAGAACTAATAATATAGGTGTGTTAAGACCTAATTTATGTAAAGGTTTAACTGCTACTTGTATTAATCCTAGATGTATATATTTATAACCTTCTCTAGAATGTTCTTCTAGTAAATTTCTATCAAGAATATTAATAGTTTCAATTTTACTACTAATGGATTTAGCCATTTCGGTAGTTTTAATAATCTTTTTACTTTGATAATCGAACTTTCCAACCTGATAAACTTTATTATATCTAATCTCTGGCATAGTCCAGTTTATTAATCTGTTTTCCATTTCTTGTATTTCTAATTCACTATTTTGATAATTATCTTGATCTATAGTAAACTGATCGCTAGAAGGAAGGGTAATTAATGATTGATTTCTCGAACTACTTCCTAATCTGCCTAGAGTTCGGCTAAATAGAGACATTGTATCTTAATCTACGAAACAAATTATAAAGGTATCCAACCTTTATAATCGGAATATATGGGGCATATCAAATGAGTATTTTATGTAAAAATGGTAGGAATGAATAAGAGCCATTAGATTAAAAGTAACACAACTAAGATTATAACATACACCTTAAGTAAGTCATGTGCAAGTCATGTGCCAGATTTCACTCAGCCACCAAGATTTCATCCATCTTCTTCTCCCGTTAACAATTCGTCTTCTTTTCTCCTTCAAAACGTTCCTCTTCTCCTCACCTTCCAACACCAAATTCGGCGACCCAACCTTCCACCACCATATGATCGTCGTCACCCCCTTCAACCACCAAATCCGGCGGCGCATGGAACACAGGGTCACGGCGGAGCCCCCAACCTCCTACGACAGGGTCACACTGACTCTCTTTACGTCTCTCTCATCATCACCATAGGGTCGCCGGCGTGAGCACATCAGACAAGGATCGTCGTTGTCAGCAGACAACAAGGTGTCGTTGATTGAGAATAAAAAATTTTTGTTTTAATTTGATAAGGGTTAGAGTCTCTATTTGAATTGATTGAGAATTAAAAATAGTTATGCCCAAATACATATCTAAAGAACATACAGGCTTCTAATTTATGTTAGTTACATTCTTCTTCCATTGCATTCCAATCTTCTTCAATGGTGTAGTTAAAATTTTAATTTAAATTAAAAATAAAATTGTGTTTTACGGGTTAAAAAAGAACTGATTAAAGGATAACATAGATTTAAATCTGAAAGTGGATTAAATCTGAAAGTGGGTTAAAAATAAAATTGTGCTTCAATGGCATGTGTTTTAAATCTAAAATTGTGCTTCCATTTTAAATCTAAAATTTGATGTGTTTGGTTCAATTTTTAGAAGGGGAGGGGGGGGAGATCTCTTTAAAATTTTATTACATTGCCAAAATTATCCTTAGATTAATTAAAAATCTCAACAAACATCATCGTATATTTAATTAAGTTTAAGGGTAAAACAGTAAATTAATTTTAAAATCCCTCTCCTCCCCATGGAAACACATTTTTAATTAAAATCTCTTCCGTCCCCTCCCCTCCCCTCAACGGACCCTCAACTTCCTCGTAAAAAACAAGTACAATCATGTTCTCTCTCCATCGTAACGACTGCCATGCCTTTTAAGTGTTGTCGGAACCCCAACTCCAGCCTATTGAATTTTTGGCCTTCATAGCTACGGCGGAACTCCGACTTCGTTAAACCACGGTGCATAAGCTCACATCAAATTGATACCCATATTCCATCAGAGGACCGATACCCACATTCTATCAGTTACTCAATACAGATTTTAATTACTTTTCTTTACGGAATAAAAAAATGGAGATTTAGGGAAGAGACATATGATATCCATGACATAAACAAGATGGAGGAGGCATGCGTCAGACGTTCTGGAAAAAGCCAAATTTCTTGGTTTAAGAAATATTACAACAATACCCACATCTTTTGATCGGTTTAAGAAAGAAATTGATGGGTATTTTTGTCCAACTAAAAAAGGTGTACCATGCTAATACACACCTTCTAATTTTTTAGTGGGTGTGTATTAGCATTCTCCATATATATATATATATATATATATATATATATATATATATATATATCGATTAACCTAAATAACTCTTAATTAACAATTACCTACTCCATGAATAATTGAATATTTTTTAGGCAGTGTAAAAATGTGAATCAGTAGATGTACTTGGCATTTTTCAATGTCTCTTTTGTTTCTCACTTACAATTATGTTCATTTTACAGTTTTTCTTTTTACTGATCGAACTCTAGACCTCAGACCAAACTCTCATTCGATTCCCCCCTTAGCTACCAATTGAACTATCTTCTTGGAACCACACTTGCACGCTTTATGATAGTGCATTGGGAGACAGAGCTGGTTTTTTTGCCACCCTAGTGCTTTTTAATCTCCTTTCCCTTGGACCTGTTTCTATTGCTTCTTAATGGAAGTTTCTATTGATATAATCTTAGTGTTGAGAATAGTTTTGGTTACTAAACTTTTTTTTTTGAATAAGCTAAACTAGTCCACTATAATTAAAACATCATATATTTGTTATATGACTTTTCTTGTTTATATATCGATTGATTTCCTCTAATGTTTATTTTTGTTTTGTACAAAACCCTCACATATATTGTTAACTTGGTCATAATGCGAGTTTTGATCCAAGCTAGAGCTTGATGATCATAAAATATAGTGACCCACTTCAATATTTTTTGGGTTGATGGACATAAAGTCCAATTTTAGTTAACGAACCTGAATTGTTTGGTTATCTACACTTGTAGTTGTATGAATACTCCATCCGTGATGTATTGAATCACTCTACTCCATATGTGATGTATTGAATCATTCTTAGGTTTTCTCTTGGTTCCTATATTTGAATCTTTGCAACCTTTGGGTACTACTTTTGGACAGGTTCCTTGAAGTTGCAAAGCTCTTCGATACGTGGTTGCTTGAATTTCATGGGATGACAAACACCCTTGTCTTTCAAAGCACTTCATATCCATGAGAGAAAGAGAAAACTTGAGAAAAATGATTATGAATTAATTGATGAATTTTGTTACATCAGTTGGTATATATACAAGTTATATGTGACAACTCATCACAACTAACTTGTAACTAACTAAATGAAAATCAAATGAAACTAAAATGAAACTGAAATGTAAAATGCAGTTACAAGACTTGTTCACCAAGTAAACTAAAACAACTTATTCTTCCTCATTATTCTCATATGCTATTACCCCCTCACAAGCTGGAGGTTGGTAGATATCTACCATTCCAAGCTTGGTAACACAACCATGGAACTGGCGAGGTCCTGCTGCTTTGGTGAAGATATCAGCTGTTTGGTTTTGAGAGGAAACATGTAACAACCTCATAACCCCTGCTTGCAACTTCTCACGCACAAGATGTTAATCAATATCTAGGTGCTTGGTGCGTTCATGAAAGACTGGATTGGCAGAAATGTGCAGAGCACTCTAATTATCACAGTAAAGAATGGGTAAACGTGAGGGAGCTTGATGCAAATCATGTAGAAGAAAACACATCCACTGTAGCTCACGAGTGGCTGAAGCTAAGGCACGGTATTCTGCTTCTGCAGATGAGCAAGACACAATGGTCTGTTTCTTTGATTTCCAAGACACAAGAGATTGACCAATAAAGAAACAGTATCCTGAGATAGACCGTCTAGTATCTATGCACCCACCCCAATAAGCATCACTAAAACCAAGAATTTGCAGATCAGAGGATTGGGGAAAAAATAAACCACACCCAAGAGATCTCTTGAGATATCTCAAAACCCTAAGAGCAGCTTTGTGGTGAGTCTCAGTAGGTGCAGCCATGAACTGGCTCAGTTGTTGTGTGGCAAATGCTATGTCAGGTCTAGTAGTAGGGAGATAGAGCAATCTTCCTACCAATCTTCTATAGGCAGTGATATCAGGAAAAATTGAACCTCCATCTTGATGCAATCTAGTGGAAGGATCAAGGGGAGTGCTAGCAGGCTTGCAACCAATGAGGCCTGAGTCTTCTAGAAGTTCCAAGCAATATTTCCTTTGACACAAAGAAATGCCTTTGGAGGAGCGTGCTACTTCAAGCCCAAGAAAAAATTTGAGCTGACCAAGATTTTTGATGCGAAATGCTGAATTCAATGCTGATTTGAGCTCATCAAACGCAGTTAATGAGGTCCCAGCTAAAATGATATCATCTACATAGACCAAAATAGCAGTAAATGATGTAGAAATGCTCTTGGTGAATAGGGTGTGATCAGATGAAGCTTGAATGAAACCTTGAGCAAACAAAAAGTGAGTCAACTTTTCAAACCATTGGCGACTAGCCTGTTTAAGTCCATATAAAGACTTGAGAAGCTTGCATACTTGACCTGGTTTGGGAGAAGTAACACCTTGTGGTGTGTGCATATACACTGCTTCATGTAAATCACCATGAAAGAAGGCATTATTTACATCTAATTGATGTAAGTGCCAACCATGGATAGAAGCCAAAGCTAAAAGAACCCTGATTGTGGAAAGCTTAGCCACATGTGAAAAAGTTTCAAAATAGTCCAGCCCCTCTGTTTGGTTGTATCCTTGTGCCACCAACCTAGCTTTAAATCTTTCAATTGTGCCATCTGCATTTCTTTTGATTTTATAAACCCATTTGCTGCCAATAGAGACTGCACCGTGAGGTAAATCCACAAACTCCCAGGTATTATTTGCATTTAAGGCTTCAATTTCACTATGCATAGCTGCCATTCACCTGGAGTCTTGACTAGCAACACGAAAATTAGAAGGTTCAACTTCATGAATAAGGGAAATAGCATATGCCTGATGTTGAGGAGATAGTTTAGAATAAGCAAGATAGTTACTCAGAGGGTAAGCTGAAGAATGACATATGTAGTCTTACAAATGTGCAGGAGGTTTTGAAATTCTCTGAGATTTTCTAGTAGCAGAATCAGAAGAAGTTGTTACAATGTCATTTTCTTCTGAATGGTCAGTAGTATGAAGAGGTTCATGATCTTCTGATGTGTCATTATCAGACACTGGAGAAGGAGATGGTATGACAGTTGTAACACCCCAATTTTATATTTTAAGTAATTCAATAAATTTTAATAGGTGTGGCGTGGTGAATATTATTATTAATGCTGTTTTATTTGATTGTGATGTAAATGTTGAGAGGGTTGAATTATATTGGTGAATTAATTTATGATACCAGAATTTAAATAATATAGAAAGAGAATTGAAAAACAAGTAGAAAAAAGTAGGAGGTGTAGAAAATAGGTTTTTAATAAGTGGGGGAGGGGAAAAGCAAAAGAATAGTGAATAGAAGAGGAAAGTTATATGAAGAGTGGCTAGACCAAATATAAATAAGGGTTTTGGGAAATTAGAACTCAGTTTTGCGGAACGTAGAAACAGAGAGAAGAGCAGCCGTCAGAGAAAGGAAAATCTAGCTACAACGAAGTCAAGCCAAACCAGAGATTTCAGAGGAATCGAGGTAAGGGGGAGAATCTTTGCACTTTAGGGTATCTTAATATATGATGGGGGGTGTTTAATACTTAAGATGATGTTTCTGTTATGATGTGAGATTGTGATGAGAGATTGATGATAGACGAAGGTAAAGACGAGGTTGAATTATTTAAAATTAAGAGAAACTAGTCTACGGTTTACGAATAGAGGATTGACCATGAAGAGAGTGTGTGAATCAGTAGGTTAATGAAAAATTAGTGTTTGAATGATAGGGTAACCTTAGGGTGATGTTTAGGGACGAATTGGGTGAGTTGGGGGGGGGGGGGGGGTCGAAATCGGAGCCGGGGAAGCTCCCATGGTGGAAAATTACAAAATCTGTGTTCTGATGCTGACAAAATCGTGACGCGATTTTGGCACAACTTTTTGACCATTTTCAGTTCCGAATTGAGATTAGGTGTCTTCATAAAAGTTGTATATATGGATGTTAGCTTTCATGTGGCTTTGGAGTGACCTCGTTTAGACATCCACAACTCGATTTATGGTCATATTACTACACAGGGGTCGGCACGGTCGTGCACTCTGCCCAGGTTTAGGAAACGAAACATTTCCACCCCTCTCTGTCCCGAATTGAACTTAGGTCCCTTCATGAAAGTTTTAGATATAAATGTCAGATTTCATTTCCCTTTGTTTTGAATCCATTTAGATCTCTAGAACTTGAGTTATGAATAAAATATTGTACCTGGGTCATGCTGCGATATGAATAGTAAGTCTAAGAAAGTTGTTAGCGTGAAAAGTAAGCGTATACTAGGGTTCCGAACCTATAAACATAAATGAAGGGAGTCTAGTCTGGTGTCTTAAGGGTAGTTCCCCAACCCCTTAACGAATTAATACATGGAAGAACTTTAGGGTGTTAGAGACAAATCCAAGAAGAAATAAAGAGAGAGGAGTAGGACAGTGAATGGTGAGAATGAAAGCGCTTAGATAATGAAGTTGCTAATGACGTTGACTACTGAATATATAAATATGATGAAGTTGGTGAAGCATACTTGTAATGATGATGTTGATTATATAAATGATGTGAGTGACGATGTATATTCATGATGACAACATTTTCTTATGCTGATGATGTGAATAACGACGATATGTTTTGTCCCGGTGTTGTGAAAAATAGGAAGAGTTTGCATCTATGACTGTAAGCTGTTGTTGATGTGTTGACATTTAATACTTGATGAGTCTTGAGCCTAAAAAGGTGAAGTAGTTTAAGCAGTAGAAGGAGAAGTGTGAGGGATGTAGATGAGTAGTTCATGGCGGAGTGATAACGACATGATTAATCCATTGGGGTATTTTTAAAAGGTCTAATATGGTAAGTTGATTAAGAGAGTATAAAATATGAAGAGATAAAGAAGTGAAAAGAGACGATGATAAGAAGGGATATAATGTAGGTGCCTTCCGAGTAAGTGATGAAGTTAAATATAATCTTCTTAAACAAATAATGAGCTTAGGAATATTGTTAAGTTAAAGAGTAAAAGAGTCAAGGTAATTAAAGAACTTAAGATGAATGTTAGGTAGGAACATATAAGGTGTGTATTGAGTAGTGAAAGATAATAGGAATGAGGATAGCGGTGAATAAGACGGGAATTGATTAGAAGAGAGCGAGATGAATAGGAAAGAAGATAAGAGGTAATAGTCATAATGTTTGACGATAATAATAATGACCAGTTTCGAGAGAATAAAACCTTAAATTATAATGAAGTTTTAGTGAGGAAAGTTGCTGACGTAGAAAGTATCGATAAGGTGAGATAATAACTTTGAATTAGAATGAAGTTAAGATTAGGAGAATGGTCGAGGTTATAGATGACGACAAATGTGAGACAGAGATTAAGGTATAAAGTCATAATAATGAGAGGGATAAGTAGGAAAGAGTTATTGACGATGGTGAGGTGAAACCTAGTTGTATAGAGAGGAGACGTTATATGTAATGTTAATGGAGAAGTAAACATCTTAAAACTAAGAAGGAGGAATAGGGTGTGCTATCAGGATAAAATATCTAGAGAGCCTAGAATAGACGAGAGAATAGAGCATGTCCGTAAGATGAATAATAAAATAAAATAGAGGGTTGTTGACGTAGAAACGAGTCGTTCTTAAGGGTTGGATTGATGAGGAGATAATGTAGAGATATAGACGGTAATAGAGAGTAATGATGAGGAATCATATGACTATGACAAAGAGTGATGACGATTGATATTATATACAAGTGTATAAATAAATATGATGAGAAATGATGATACTTGCGTTAATATGATGATGAGAGTGATGATGTTTATATTATAATGATGATGAGAATGATGATGTCTATATTACTATGACGATGAGAATGATGATGTATAGATTATAAGGATGATGAGAATGACGATGTCTATATTATTTTGATGATGAGAATGATGATGTTTATTTATGAAGACGATGAGAATGATGACGATGTGTTTGCATTGATGTTGTGCATATTAGGGAGAGTCTTGCATTTATGAATGTGAATTCATGATGACGTGATGATGTGTAATACCTGATGAGTCTCTCACCATGCATGCATATAGAGTCGTGTCTAGGAATTATGAAGATGAAATGACGATGAAAGTCCAGTAACATATCTCTGGCAATTTATGACGACGAAAGTCCAGTAACATATCTCTGGCAAATTATGACGACGATAGGTGTGGTACCACATTCATATAGGTCTTAGGGTGAGTCCATATGCATTTAAATGATGATACTTATACTTGGTGTTTTTAAGTGTGAATTGAATGAGATGATGATATGTATGATTAGTTGAGAAGAATATAATAAATGTCGATGATCATATGACGACAGAATATTGTTATTGTTGTATTATAATGTTGTGCGTGCTTTTCCCTAATATTATGTTACGGCAGGATTTCTCACCCCTTTGTTGTTGTTGTGTTGTTTTCTTTGTGGTGATTGTACTCCCGGGTACAGACACTTAGGTTGAGGAAGTTTAGCTGTGGGACGACTTAGAAGGTGGAGATGGAATACGTCTTCCGTCTAGTTTTCATTTTATTTAGTAATCTATTAAGCATGTAGTCGCTACGAGCTATGTTTCTTGTAACACCAGGGTTGGGGTTGACGTTGAAATTAATTTGTTTTTAAGTTGAGAACTTGGAAATATTGTTATTTCTATTTATGATGTTGAATAACAAGGATAATTAATATTAATGAAATCAATGAAATGTTTTCTGGTTTTGAAATTATTATTTAAAGAAAGTGTTTATGTTATATGTGATATATTGACAAGTTTTGTAACATCCTCTTTATTAAATATATAATTATTATTTAATAATTATCGTCGGGAAATAGGGTGTTACAACAGGGTCAATAGTATTTAGAGGAAGTAGATCAGTGCTACTATCTATATAAATGTGAGTATTAGGAATTGGAACAAGAGAAGTAGAATGAAAGGGAAATTCTAAGTCAAAGAACTTGACATTTCTGGAAACAATGATCTCATATTTGTGCTCATCAACCAGAACAAAACCTTTCATCCCTGGTCTATAACCCAAGAAAGCACATTTGCTAGCTTTAGGATCAAACTTGTGGCTAGTGGTAGATTGTGTTGATGCATAGCTTAAACAACCAAACACCTTAAGCTGACTCAGGTCTGGAACTGCACCATATAGCAGTTCATAAGAGGACTTGTTCTTCAAAACTTTAGTTGGGATTCTATTGATTAAAAATACTGCATGCAAAACAGCATATGACCAAAACTTCTTTGGCAATTTTGACTGAAACAGCAAGGCCCTGCTGATGTTTAAGATGTGTTGATGTCTCCTCTCTATTCTTCCATTCGGCTGTGGTGTATAAGCACAACTTCTCTGATGCAAAATCCCTCTTGATGCATAGAATTCCTTCAAAATAAATTTTGGTCCATTATCACTTCTGATGCTTTTCACCTTCTTTTCAAATTGTGTTTCCACCATATTGACAAAATCCTTTATCTTGTTTGAAGCTTCTGATTTATGTGTAAGCATGACCACCCAAATGTGTCTACTATAGTCATCTAAATTGGTTAAGAAATACTTAACCATGTATGGAAACAGTAGAAAAAGGACCCCAAATGTCAACATGCACTAAATCAAAAACAGCTTTTGCATTATTTGTACTTAATGGAAAAGGTAACCTTTTCTGCCTACATATTTGACAGATATCACAGGCTGTATGTAAGCTAACATGAATGTAATCATACACTTTATTCATATATTGCATTCTATCATGAGATAGATGCCCAAGTCTAAGATGTCATAAGATTCCAGTTGGAACTTTATTAGATGATATATCTGGAGCAGAAATACTAGAAATTTTTGCTACTCTATTGCTATTCTTCTTAGCCTTCAAGCAATAGAGTCCATTCAACTCTTTAGCCAAACCAATCCTCCTCAAATGCTTCTTTTCCTGTATAACACACTGATCAGTCTCAAATATAACACTGCAATGTTGCTCTTTACAAAACTTGGACACAGAAATAAGATTCACAGCAAATTGTGGTAAATATAACACATCATCAATATGCAAGCTATCAGATATTTCCACTTTTCCAGTGTAATGTGCTTCTACTGTATTACCATTGGGTAGGTTCACACTAATAGGCTTTATCTCAGTGCAAGAAACAAACCAACTTTTATCAAAACATGTGTGATGTGTAGCTCCTGTATCTACTATCCAACTAGTATCATCAAATTGGCAATTTGAAGTTTCAATATAGATTTTAGGCTTAATTACACTTTTGGTCCCTTAAATATTTTTCAGGTTTCATATTGGTCCCCTAATTAATAAAAGTAACGTTTTGGTCCCTTAAATCCTTCTCTGTTAGTCACTTTGGTCCCTTTCGTTAGTTTGTGTTAAAAAACGTTAGGCTTAATTACACTTTTGGCCCCCTAATTAATAAAAGTAACGTTTTTGGTCCCTTAAATCCTTCTATGTTAGTCACTTTGGTCCCTTAAATCCTTCTTTCTGGTTTAGGGTTTGTTCCTTTTTCCTGTTTCTAGTTTTCAAACTAACGGAATGGACCAAAGTGACTATCAGAGAATGATTTAAGGGACCAAAACGTTACTTTTATTAATTGGGGGACCAATATGAAACCTGAAAAATATTTAAGGGACCAAAAGTGTAATTAAGCCTAGATTTTACCTCCAATATTGGTCCCTGAGTTGGTTGCTTTCATTACATTAGCTGAACCTTTTCCATCCATGTTACTTTTCTCCAGAAGTGCAATAAGACTCTGATATTGATCTTTGGTTAAAACCATTCCACCTTCATCATTTCTGCTGGAAGGTACACTACCAGAAGCTCTTGAATCTGTATCATCACACTCAATCATATTTGCAGCATAAGAATTTCCTCCTCTACCAAAATTTGGAGGATATCCATGCTTTTTGTAGCATGTTTCTATAGTATGACCTGTTCTTTCACAGAAACTGCATACTCTTCCATTTCCTCTACCTCTTCCTTGATAAGAATTTCTTCCCATTCCTCTTCCAAATTGCTTATGTCCATCCACAACATTAACTAATCCATTAGTAACATCATCTAATGAAACAGTTGGGGAAGAGATTGTATTATATTGCAGCTTTCTTTCCTGTTGCATAATTAGGGAAAAGACCCTATTTATTTGAGGCAAGGGATCCATCAGTAGAACTTGTGAAGCTACTCCCTGATATTCTTCATTCAATCCTATCAGAAATTGAATTATTCTATCCTCAGATCTAAATGCTTTAGCATTTCGCATTGCCAAACATGTGCAAGGAATGGGACCTGTGCACTAAGGCATAGGCCTATACTGATCCAATTCTTCCCATAATCCTCTTAGATCAGTGAAATAATCTGAAATTTTTCGATTTCCTTGTTTCAGATTAGCAAGTTCTTGCTGTAATTAAGCTACCCTGATACGATCACCTCTCATGAATCTGTCTTTAAGATCGTTCCACATATCCACAACATTTTCTATGAATACAACACTTTGAGCAATAGATGGAGAAATGAAATTGATAATCCATGCATGTACCAGATTATTACACCTTTCCCAAGCAGCGTGATTCAAATCATCTTCATCTGGTACTGATATAGAACCATCTACAAACTTGAATTTGTTTTTCATAGCCAACGCTTTCCGCATCTTCATTGACCACGAGTGATAATTTTCTCCAGTAAGTTGTGGCACCACATTTACTGTTGTTGAATTTTCAGAAGGATGAACATAATGCGGATCCAAACCTTGATCCTGATTTTGTTGATTCTGCACATTGTTGTTGTTTCTCACCATGATTTCCCAATTCTTTGAATGAACTTGAACAAGATAACAAATCAAGAAATGAACAAATCACGAAACGAATGTCTCAGTAACAGAATAGCAAAAAACAGAGAAATTCGAAACGATAACGAATCGAACAAGAACAAAGAAGAAGGAAGAAGATTCAAGAACAACAAGGATCGAATCAATCTTCACGAAGCGGAAGCAGAGCAGAGTGAATCTGCTCTGATACCATCAAAGCACTTCATATCCACGAGAGAAAGAGAAAACTTGAGAAAAATGATTATGAATTAATTGATGAATTCTGTTACATCAGTTGGTATATATACAAGCTATATGTGACAGCTCATCACAACTAACTTGTAACTAACTAAATGAAAATCAAATGAAACTAAAATGAAACTGAAATGTAAAATGCAGTTACAAGACTTGTTCACCAAGTAAACTAAAACAACTTATTCTTCCTCATTATTCTCATATGCTATTAGTCTTGTCCCCAAATAATCGGTATGCGGCTTATCTTGTGTTCAAGGTGATTAACGTATTTGAACTTTGGAACTTTACTATGAAGTTATCTGTTGGTGTCAAAGGTGGTCGTGGCAGTACTAAATTTGCCAGTTTAGATTCAAATATGAAGGCAAGGTTAGTTTGAGAAGCGATGGGTGGTTGGAGATTGAGATGGGGGAGTTCTTCTATTCATACCTACAAGATGAAGAGATCTATATGAGTTTTTGGGGGATGGATTATACTGATTCTTTAAGTTTCTTTCTTGAAGGAATAGAAGTTAGGCCTAAGTAAGAGTGTAAGACAATCAAGCAATATTAGTTGAGATGAATATTGTTTAAAGATTTCAAGTCCTAAAATTTCAACATACTAGGTTACATTTATTCTTGTTCCACTCTGTGTTTTCGCAAAGTATTTGCAAAATTTATATTCATTATCGTGGTTTAGTATATACTCAGATAATTTGTTTCGGATATCAGCTTCCTATGTTTATGTAACTAATTGATATATTTATGTAAAATATTTTTGTCAACATTTGTTTGTTTGTATTCACTAAAAGTTTAAAAGACAACTTTGTTTTAATAATGAATCATAAAGTTGTTAAACATGTTTTTAATCATGTACTTAAATAATATTGAGAGCTTGATTTAATATGATGTATGGGTTGAATCTTGTTCTCTGTTATGTATTCTGTTATTTTTTACCCGATGGAAATTGATACATTTTTCTTGTGTCTGATTTGATTTATTCATCATTGTCTGGGAATTATATTTTTCACTGTTTTAACTGGGAATTGCTCAGTGGTAAGTTACTCAAATTTCTACTTGATTTTGAGAATCAACGTCGGGGTCGCTTATAAACACCTGCTCTCATTAGACCAATACATCAAGAAAACAGTTGGAACACTTGAATGTTAATGACATAATCATCTTCGTTCTTTTAAAGGAGATGAAGTCTGATAGTTCTGTGGTAAAGCTGAAAATCCCTGAAACCATGCTAACTGGTGGTAATTCTATTCACCACACTTGTGAATGAACAAGAAAACCTTGAACTTAAGTTGATTCAATTTACAGTGTAGTGTGTTTCGTTTACAGTTGGTGCACATTTCAAAGCCACCTCCAACATCAATCTAAACACACTATTTAGTGTTTGCTGTTAATTGTTTTTAGCGAGGGAATGTAATTTTTTGAGGTGATTTAAATGACTTCAGTCAAAAAATCTATTGTTTGGTAATAATTAAAGGATTTGTAAAATTTTTGTTATTAAGTAAAGGATTTTTCCCTTCGAAAATTAAGGAGTTTTAAAACAACAACGTTTCTTTTGGATTCTGCAGGATAGGCTACATTGAGTTTAGTTGTAGTGTTGTATGTGTTTGTTATTTTGAAGCTTTTGAAATCAATCGCTTTATTTGTTCAATTTGTTATTATAGTGTTTCGTGTGTTTTGATATCAAGTTTTAATTCTTGGTGAAATGTGTTGATTTCACTTTTGCTTACAAACAAAGGATATTATCAGTTTTTTTGGAGCTGCAATATCTGGTTTTAACAAATTGCAATGCCAACAAGTTCTTAAAGAGGTAGACGTGAGTAAATTTGGATTGATACTTAGAGTGTGTTTGGATGAGGTAATTAAATTTTTTTGAAGAATTTAAAATTTTAGGCAATTTAAATGATTTAATTAAATTGACTTCATTTCTAAATATTGTTGTTTGGATGAAGTAATAAAAAATTTCATTGTCATCATTGTTGGACAACTTTTATAAATTTTATTTTTTTTGGGCCAAATTTGAAAATTGAAATTAGAGGTCAATTTGTAAATTTAAAAAAAAAATTGAGGGGTCAATTTATAATTTTGAATAAGTTGAGGGATAAATTTGTAATTTCCAAAAAAATATTAGGGGTCAATTTGAAAATTTTGGAAAATTTGAGGACCAAAATACAAAATTTGAAAATTAAAAGAATGAAGAAATTTGAAATTATTAGCTTTTAGGTGTCATTTGAAATTCTCTAAATTTAACTTGAACAAAATAATTCATAAATTTCCATTATTTTGAAAATTCTCCATATTATTATCCAAACAATGGAATTCATCTAAAAGTATTTGAATTCCCTCAAAACATTACATTACCTCAAAACATTCACTCATCCAAACACACCGACTTTGTGGATTTTTTTTTGGTATGTATTACTATCAAAATAACGTATAAAAATTTGAACAACGAAACATTAAAATTTTGTGGCATCATATTAGCACAAGCGATAAGATCGAAGCTACGTTACGAAGCGTCAGACCCACGCGCTTTCATCACTATCTAACGGACTCCAAAGATGCAAGTAATCTATTGAAACAATGCCAAAAGTGTAAATAAATTTATATTAGGGTGGCGAGATAAGAGGGATGATAGTGAGATTTGTAACAGAGATATTGTTGTGATTGAAGAAAACACTCATTACAACCAAGACTTAGGGTCCGTTTAGTTCAACGGAGAAGAGGGGAGGGGAGGAGAAGGGAGAGAAGGGGAGGGGACGAAACTTGAGAGATTTTAATTAAAAATGTGTTTGGTTCACATGGGGAGGGAAGGAATTTTAAAATTAATTTACTGTTTTACCCTTAAACTTAATTAAATATACGATGATGTTTGTTTTTACATATAACAAATAAGAGTGATAGATAACATGAAAATAAAAGTTGTTACAACGGTAATATAACTTAATAATAATAAAAGTTGTTACAAGTATAATATAACCTAATAATAATAAAAATTGTTACAAGAATAATATTGAGATTTTAAATTAATCTAAGGATAATTTTAAAATTAATATAACCTAAAAATGTGTTTGGTTCACATGGGGAGGGAAGGAATTTTAAAATTAATTTACTGTTTTACCCTTAAACTTAATTAAATATACGATGATGTTTGTTTTTACATATAACAAATAAGAGTGATAGATAACATGAAAATAAAAGTTGTTACAACGGTAATATAACCTAATAATAATAAAAGTTGTTACAAGTATAATATAACCTAATAATAATAAAAATTGTTACAAGGATAATATTGAGATTTTAAATTAATCTAAGGATAATTTTAGCAATATAATAAAAGTTTAAAGAGATCCCCTCCCCTCCCCTCCCCTGCACTCCATTTCCCTTCTAAAATCAAATACGTCAAATTAAAAATATTCTCTCTCCTCCCCTTCTCCTCCAAAACTCTCAAAGCACACGGACCCGTGAAATATCTTCACTACCATCCCTAAAACTTCAAAATTCAATTAGATTTGTAACAGGGACACTGGATGCCATTAAAACATGTTTCTAGGGTGCTAGGTGTTGTGGTGGGTGAAATTGAGGGTGAGATGAACTTCCACTGGATGTCATTCTTGCTTTGCTTAAGGTATTTTCATTCATTCTTCTTCGTTTTCAATTCTACTTTATAACGCCTCTTGCCATTCAATCTGCTCTATGATTTCTGGAAATATTTAAATCTTCTCCAATTTTTGGCTAAAGTTCAGAGGAAATTTCTGGAGAGGCAAAGGTTGGAGGCTGAGATCAAGGATGTCAGAACCAATGTTTTAAAAACCAAAGATTTGTAACAGGTTCTTTAACCAAATCTCAAAACCAGTTAAATCTCCAGAACTACGACCTGAATACCACACAATTGCTTGTGAAATTAGGGCTTTAACAAGGGTGGTTTGTGACAACCCTAAATTCTTGCAACCCTAAATCAGGTATATTCTATTTGAGAGGAAGGAGTTAAACCTAATTACAAAGCAACCTAAGGTACCTCATCATGCTCACGGGGTCACTGTTGAATCTGGAAATAAGTCTTGGAAAATTTGTTTATGCGGCTTATTTGACAGAGGTTAGTGAAACTCTGAGATACATGCTTAGAAACATTACTATGGAAAATAAGAAATCTCCTCTAGGCTCAATATTTACTTAATCTGGTACTGTCGGTGAGAAGAAGACACCGAGAAGAACAGTAGGAAGAGTTTCATACTAGCAGGGTTAAATTAATATCGTGAACTTGATATAATATGATTTTTGGGTTGAATCGTGTTCTCTGTTAAGTATTTTGTTACTTCAATTGGAAATTGATTACATTTCATGTGTCCGATTTGATACACCGCCAAATGGAAATTGATACATTTTCATGTGTCCGATTTGATTTATTCATGATTGTTTGCAAAATATATTTTTCACTTTTTTTGACTGGGATTTGCTCAGTGTTATGTTACAAGTAGTTTTACTTGATCTTGAGAGTGATGGTTTATAAATACCCGTTTTCCTTAGAACAATACCTCAATAAAACAGCTGCCGGAACACTTAAAATCTGATGCCATAACCATACTACATAAGAAGTCTGATATTGTTGTGTGGCAAAGCAGAAATCGCAGAAATCGTAGAAACCATGCCATGTAGTAATAATTCTACGAAAATGTTTTCTGGACATTCATTTTTCACAAACCCCATGAAAAGTTGTAGTAAACTCAGTTGAGTATATAGTTTTTTGAACAAGCAGTTGAGTATCTAGTTAATGTAGATCACATTGAAAATTGTAAAATAACCACAATTTTGATTGTGAATTGAATTGATTATTTATTTACTCAACTGAATTAATCATTGTTTAACCAGATGTCTTAGGTGTAGAAACATTTGGGCTAAAGTGGTTAATGAACTTCACTTACGGCAAATTCTTGGCCAGACTATACTTACTTCGGTCGAACTCCGTATTAACAGGGTCATTTTTTCCTGAAAACTGGAGAGTTAACATCAAAAACAAAAAATAGATGTCTAAATATCATTACTCATAATTCTTTTTTTTTTTTGGTCAAGTCATTACTCATATTTTTTTTTTTGGTACAAGTCATTATAATTCTATTCACCATGTTTGTGAATTAACCGGAAAAACTCAAATTATTGAAGAGTTGATTCATTTTACGTGTTTTTTTCACCGCACATTTCAAAGCACTTTCAACACCAATCTAAACACACTAGTATAGTGTTTGTTCTTTTTCCTGCTTTGGTTGAAGTTTTATTTTTTTACTTAGCTGTGGATTTATAACTTGAAATTACATGATTTGATGTTGTAATTACTGCAAATTAATTTTACTTTTATACAAAAGAAACTACGTCTAATTAGCTGGCGAGAATAAAAAGATGACAAACCTCATATCAAGAAGCCACTAAAGTATTTCTTTTTTATTGAAATCTTTTTTAGATTGAGTGCATATTTGGTAACACGATGGTTTGGATAAAATAACAGTCACACTCTGATAAGCTCCCAATTGTAGCTTTTGTAAAATTTACGATGGATCATGTGATCATGCCAAACATGCAATGCATTGTTTGGAACTCAAATTCTTTGATTTTTATCTTTGGAAGAATAAAAAGGAGGAAACATAGTTAAAGATGCCCGTTCCCATGATCCCCACTAGTATGGATTCTGAATATAAATAGTGGTAGTAAAATTTATTTTATTCATACATAACTTAGGTGTGTTGGTGATCTTTATACATACATATAATATACACAATAATAAAATGACGATTTGATTGACCAAAGTTTGGGTTTGAATCCTCTTGAGTAAATAGAGAGGTCCATTTAGATAGAGATTTGACTCGTATTCAATGAGTCAATACGAGTCAATCTCTCCAAATAGACCTCTCTGTTTGTCAAAAAGGAGTCCATTCCCAACAGCTTATCCAAAATTTACTCTGGATTACTTTTTCAATGATATCCAAAAACCTGCTTATCTTATCCATTGGTTGGTTGATAAGTGAAAAGTGCCAAGATTCCCAACGAAAAAACATTCTCCGTTGACCGCATCTTCTTTGATTTTGTCTCCAAAAACTTTACTTTCAAAGAATTTTCTGGAACAACTGTATCTTCTTTGTTCTCTGTAGAAACATCAGGAATATCTACAGCATCAGTATCTGCTGCAGCAAAGGACTCTTCTACACCACTCAAAATGGCACTGTTGATTTCTTCTTGGCTTTCGTCCACTCTATAATATACCTTTGGAAATTTTTAAATTCAATTAGCTACTCACATTTTGCAATGAAGTGCAAATGAAATTTTTTAACTCCATAACTCAAACCCAACTTTGACATGACAAATCATCATATATTTTCCAACTTTTCAGCAAAACTAATTCACATTGTTGCAGAGAAAAAGAAATGGTGAGCTAAACTTTTGCAGTGCTAAAAAATAAACTTTTCTCACTTGATATTGTTTTGTTATTTAACCAATGTTCTAAAATTCTATGTTAGCAAAATCGTTTTAGTTTTTACATCTATATTTTAGCTTTTGTTGACGTGTACAACTAACATACAAAATTTAAATGAAAAGGGATCAGATCACATACCACACAGGTACGAGGTGGGGAGAGGACCTTGAAGGAATTGGGCCGATTATTGAAATTTGTTTCAGGAACTCCTGGTATGCCTTCTGGGGATGTGAAGTGGTCTGCATCATGCCCCACCTAGGAGTGGAAAATGGTCAAGTTCATATACACGCAAAAATGACAAGGAACGCATATAGTCAAGAACCATAGAATAATAGTAACTGAGTTGAAGTCTACCACTTACAGGGTAAAGTCAGGACAACTTTATGATTTAATTTGCATGTTGGTCCTCCAAAGTTACACATGTTGCCTCATTATTAGATCTCTAAAAATTTCGGTCACCAAATTAATTCTTCAAAAATCTTAAGTCTAAAGTCTAAACTGTGGTAATCAAATTTTTAGAGGGCTAATGTGGCATTGAAGACGACAACTATAACTTTGAAGGACGGACTTGAGGGACTATCCTTATAATCTAATACCAGAAAGATTAGGGCTCCTTACTCTTCCATGTCCCCCAAATTCCCGAGCATCACTATCCAGTGCAACTCTGTATTTCCCAGGCAAGTCACACCCAATTTTATACCTGTATGTTTAATGCTTCATCAAAATCATGTGTGTTTAATAGTTACTATTACAGAAATGTATATAAAAACTTCACATAAAACCAAACGTACAACCCAGCACAAATAAATTACCCACACACAAATGAAAGTTTAACACATTGCATACCCTTCGTATGTATTCTCTGGATGAAAATTGAACACAAACACCAGATCACCACGTTCAAAGACTATAACCTATAAAAGAAAAAACATAAGCATTTAATTATAGCACAGAGTTATGCTTGAAATCAACTAGGAGTAGACAATGGCTTGTTCATTCAATTTTTAAGAAAAGCCTTCCTCATACCCCAGTGTATATTCTAGGATGTAGTCTATTTTAATCTGTCTTGGTATAAGAAAATCTGAAAATCTCTGAATTGTCTAGTAGTAAAAAAAGTCACATTAGGAATGAGCATAGTACAATCATTTGGGGGCATACTTACCTTGTCTTCATTGTTAGTGCTGCTCACAATCTGTTTTGTTGATGCAAGGAATGAGAATTTATCATCAAGTAAGTTCATTGCTCTGTCAAATGCATTCATGAACTGCACAAGTTCCAAAAGCAGAAATACAACATTTATCTAAAAGACAAACAATAAATTGCAAAAATGCACGAGAATACAAAGAGTTCTGCGGAAGGGGAAACAAGGAACTAAACAAAATAAGGCTACGGAGTTGAATTATGCACCATTCAGAAATAGGCAAAACGAGAATTGCCATTTCACACAGTATTCTATTCTGAGGATAATGGAGATCATAAATAATTAAACTTGCGGAAAAGCCCCAACCAATAAATGAAGCCACAAAAGAGATGTCATTATCTGTAATGAACAAAAATACACGCACGCACACTACCTTGTATCTCAGGTGATCCGTATCCACAAGATTCCACTGACGCCTGCATTTCTCGTAACTCCATCCATTGCCTTCTCTTGGGAAATCAATCCACTCCGGATGGCCAAACTAAAAATGACATTGCGAATATGATTCAACAAATGATAACATGGTCAACAACTACATAGCAATGAGAGTGAGATGCTTCAAAATATCCAAAGTATGTGCTTTGAAAGCAAATAATGTCTAAATATTCTTCTAGCTAGAAGAAGCAACCCATAAACCCAAAGAGGAAACATTCAGTTGTCAGCAACTTGACGTTACATAACACAAAACATGTAAAATGAACCTTGACTACAAGGTAGTAGTTGTAGGTCTTCATACTTCATGGGTATGCAGCCTACCTAGTACCAAGGCCTGTGAAATCATAAGATACTCTCTTTCAACCTCTCCTCCTATTTATCAGCAATATGCTGGAACTATAGCAGCTAACTATCTAATCAATTAAATACCTCCCCCACTAATAGAGTAACAGTCACTACAGACACCAAACTAACAAACACCCAACACATTGTCGTGTAAGCACCACCTCTAATAAGATAAATATCAGGTGCATCATACAGTAACAGGGAGCAACGGTTTTGCGGGTACAAGAGTAAATCAGTATGCATACCTCATTGCCCATGAAATTAAGGTAGCCCTCTCCACCTAATGCCATGGTTAAGAAGTGTATCATCTGAGAAAGATTAAAATAGCAATGACTACAAGGCAATAAAAACTACATGTCTCATTAGCAGCTTCACAATTAAATTTATGATTTTGTACATGTATGTAGTCCAGAATATTTAATGGTCAGATAAAAACCTTGTGAAGAGCAATCCCTCGCTCAATGGCAGGAGAAGCATCAGTCAAACAAGACATGCTAGAATACATTTCTTCATCCATTAGTAAAAATGCAATAGTCTTGTCCCCAACAATGGACTGCCCAAGAGAAAAACTATAAGACGTTGACAGTGCAGGCATTCAAAAACAATTCAATAATAATTTCTTGATTGCATGTCACCTTTAGTTTCCATCATTTTTCTGTTCACAAATTTAACCAAAACTAAATTCTATATTATTTCCAACACAAAGGCATCACAAATACTCAACACATAATGACAAAGATCATACTTGGTCGTGGCTTTCAGCATAAGCGACACATTTCTCGGTGTATCTCCTATTTGTCAAATTTGAAGAAATTTCCTTCATTGACCATTCATAGTCTTTCTTGTTCTTCACGTAGTCAATCCACTTATCAGGGATAGCCATGGCTAGTCGATAGTCAAAACCAATTCCCGCCTCAGAAACTGGTCGGCCGAGGCCCGGCATGCCAGAAACATCTTCAGCAATGACAGTTGCATCTGGCAAAATATTATGGACCAGACAGTTGGCCAGCATCAAATAGACAACAGCATCCACATCAGTTGTTTCACTAAAATATTCATTATAATCCCCAGTAAATGTCATGTTGATTCCATGATGATGATACAGCATTGACGTTACTCCATCAAATCGAAATCCATCAAATTTGAACTCATCAAGCCACCACCTTAAATTAGATAAAAGGAAACGAAGAACTTCCCAGTTGGCATAGTTAAAAAGTCTACTATCCCATAATTTGTGGTAGCCTCTATCCCCGGTGTGGAAGTAAGATTCTTGTGAGCTTTGGCCCACATCAAAGCCATTGAGTCCATCAGTAACATTATTACTAGCATGACTATGGATGACATCCATCAAAACATGCAAACCTAGGCTATGGGCCTTATCTATCAGATATTTGAGATCTTCGGGGGTTCCAGATCTACTACTCACAGCAAAAAAGTTAGTTACATGATATCCAAATGATGCATAATAGGAATGCTCCATCACAGCCATCAGCTGGACTGTATTATAGTTATTTTCCCGAATACGTGGCAAAATATCATCTGCGAATTCCCTGTAAGAGTTTATGCGGGGTTCAGAGCTACTCATTCCCACGTGAGCTTCATATATCCGTGGAGCTTTGGGCTTCGGTGGACGGGGATATTTAAACTCATACCTGCAGAACAAACAAGAGGATGCACAAACATCTGAGATAATTTCATCCAAACTTGATCAAGACTGGAGTGAAAGGAACATTGATACCAAGTAGATTACAAAACGTATGATAATTAGGACATGGTTAACTTATTTGCAACTGCTACATATAACGAAGTTGATATTTTCCTAGAAAATTAAACCCAGAACAACAAGTTTCTTGTTTATGATCAGAGAGAAAAAGGAATAAAATATGACTGTATGTGGTGGAACTCATAATAAAACACATTTGAAATCATTATTTGTTGATTCATCAATCATAATTTGAATAAAAAATTTTAAATAACTATAATTGATTGGATTTTGACATAATTCACTAGCAATCGAATTTAACTCATTTGATAAGAAATCATACTTCACGTCATATTTGCATTTCATGTATGCCTCAAAGATGAAGGTTCATTTATAATTCAACTGAAATAGTCAAGTATATTTTGATCCAAACTTTATAACTAACTAATTCAATGAAATAATTTCTTTTGAAATGAGTTGAATTTATTCCTAAAAACAAATAAATTTTCAAAACTTTCAGAAATTATCTGCGTAATTTAAAAGTCAGCTAATATGTGGCATACATTAGAGTCCTTTTTAGCATTGATATTTCAAATGCAATGTTTTTTTTTACTGAAGAAGACAATTCAACAGATATTCTACACATGTAAATAATGGGACCTTTCTGAAAGTGGTGGATCCCAGTAGACACCGTCGTAGGGTGCGGCAAATCTGGTAGGATCGACAGTGGCATATTTAATCCAAGCGGGGATGCGATCGACCCAAAATCCATCACTATGTTTGAACCTAAACTTCACTCTTGAATTGTGAGGTATAACTGGGTTTCCATCAGCATCAGGGATCTTAATGCTCCATACGCCAAACTGGTCTTTTTCCATGTGATGGTTGGAACCATCCCATCCATTAAAATCCCCAATAATTTGTGCTTCTCTTCATTGAAAAGATTCAAAATCAGAAAGGAAAAGAATAGTTAAACTGTGACAAATAAAGTTGACTAACTTGTATCCTTTGAGATAACTTACTGAGCAGCAGGTGCCCACTCACGGTATAAAATGCCATCTTCTTCTCTGTTAAATCCAAATTTCAAATAACCTAAGATGTGGGAAATAAAATGGTAAGGAAACATTATATTAAAGATGTAACTAAAATTAATCCAACAAATTAGTAAGGCGTTTTAATACAAATCAACCCAGTTGACAGACAAATGACTTTATTTTCAAGAGGCTGATGTGTCCAAACATAATTGATCATGTAATATGATTATCCTAAGTTGACTTGTGCATGCCAGATAATGTAATATGATTATCAAACACAGACACGGACAATTACTAGTTGAGGAATATTTCATCATTATCAGTTTATCATGGACATATAATTTGCAGTTATGACCAAAACCTTGGCAGTTGTATAATTTAGTATGCACAGTTATATATAAGAAATGAAACAATGTCAATTGTCAACAATTATAATCACCTTTTGCAAATTCCTCAAGACCTCCTTCATAATCTTCAATGAGCTTTTTCTGATCTAGAAACTTCTTCAGTCTATGTTTGAAGTGATCTTTGAATGGATTTAGGGATGAATCGACATCCAAGATGCCTATGTTTTCAAAGTCTTCTTCAACTGATGACATTGTTGACTTGTCATCTGTCATAACGGCTACACCCTTGAAACCAGAACTGACCTAGTTGTGGGAAAGCACACTCAAAAGTCAAACAACTTATTCATATACAGCATACTTAAATATGTGGATAATAGATTCACAAACTATCATTTTTCTTTTAAACATGCAGCAAATCAGTCAGACTAGAGTCAAAATGTTTCATGTTATTTTCATTAACTTCCTTGGATCATTTGCTAGAGACGAAATCTGTTAGCAGCAGGGATCAGACCCTGAACCTCCTTCTTAATACTCTTTCGGCGTCCCAATCCATACCACTATGCTCAGGGCCGTTCCTTGGGGGTGCAAACAACTCTATGGAGCTGGGCCTCCAAAATTTGGGGGCCCAAAATATATATTTTTGATATATAATGCAAGTAAAAAAGGAATATATATTAATGATGTGGTAATATTATCAAATATGGATGTGTGGCCCAGAGGTAGTGTATTGTGTTGGCTTTCCCATGAACCTGGGTTTTTAGTTTTTCCTTCTTTAATTAATATATTTTTCATAAAAACACAATATAATATTTTTTCTTCTTGTTTTTGTTAGAGTAGATTTTGTAATTTTTTGCCCATATTTATTGTATAAAATAGCAAAGCTCTAGCAACAAACATTATAATTCTATTATATAATTTATTAAAAAAACAACAAACATTATAATTAAAAAAAAACATTGTAAACTTTTTTTTGCGTCTGTACTAACTAAGGAAAATACAATCTAAAATGTCGATAAAGATATTCGCTTGAAATTGTATTTTTATATTATTGATTAAAATATGAATCTTTTTTGTGTCAGTTACATGACTTTTATTTATGTTTACGGATGTTATTTTTAATTAAATAAAAGAATGTTCTTTGAAAAAAAATTAATTTTATTTTATTAGGGACCTACTTTTACTTTCAGAGCCGGGTCTCTGTTTTCATAGGAACGGCCCTGACTATTACACCTTGGGGTCCAGATACTCGTTGAGTTTGTTAGGTGTTACCTGTATTATGTTCATGTTTAAACTTTCAAGTTTCAACGAAGGGTGCTGACTGAAAACATGAACTTGGGGTTCATATATAAAAGAAAATAAATTCCAACAAACCAATTTTAAATGTTATCTCAAGGGGGGCATGCACAAAGGATATCAATTAGAATATAACACTTGCATCAGATCAAACAACAACAACAACAATAACAATCAAGCATTATCCCACTAAGTGGGGTCGACTACATGGATCAGAAATGAAACATAGTCAAATAAAATATACCTTGTCGTATCTTGATCGAAAACTGAACACCTTGCATCCATTTGGATTCTGATAGCCAAGGGTGAGTTCTGCTGAGTTTTGCTTGAGAAGATGCTGCTTATTTCTCGAACTCTATCAGAAAATTACAGATGAAAGGAATCACGGTCAGAACCTGTTGTGAATATTTATTTATTAATAGAAAAGAAATAAAAATTGAAAAAAGAAGAATTACGCGAGTGGTGGAGGAAATGTTGAAAGAGGAAGAAATGAGAGGATTAAATGCGAAAGAGGAAATCATCTGAGCTTGGATGAAGGAAGATTCAGCTTGAAGCGGTGTCCCTGTCCATGAATGTTGAAGAATGGAATGGAAGGTTTAAGAAGCTATTTGATTTGATCATTGTCGTATGAATTATTAATCGTAAGCGTCTTTTTCAATGGTAGAAGAGTACAGAGAAGGAACATAATAAAGTGAAGTACTAGTAAAGGATATTCTTCCCCACGTGAAGAAGTAAGCAAGCAAGCAACGGCGCACGAATCTCCATCTGTTCCAATTGTACACCCCGTTCCATTTTTTTATTTATTTTAAACTTTTTTTGTCCTAACTCTTGGTTAGAAGAAGGGACTTGCATATACTACCCCACTCCCTGCGTGAAAAACACGGGAAATAAGGAAGTTGATTATCGTATTAATTTTGTTGATAGTTGTTATTGTTTTACAAATTTACATTTTAAGATAGAGGGTTTGTTAATGTTTTCAAGCACTATATCTTTGAATATTTTCACACGACATGCCATTCAAACAAACATTAGAAAGCATGGTTCGTAAAACTCAAATAAACATTAAATGCACGGATCAGATGTTAAATAGACTTTACATGCATTCATGGATCACATTCACATATAATAGAAGATAAATGCAAGATAATAACCAACATTTTTGTAGGTTATCAAAACTCATTCGGTAAATAAGATTCTTAGATGTGTATGTTCTCATGTAACTAGCCATGACATGTTTCAAAAACTTTAAAAATAAAAATAATAAAAAACAATTAAAAATAAAAGGGAATATATATATATATATATATATATATGTATGTATTTAAAATGCAGCGGATTGAAGATTTGTAAAGTATATGAGGAAATAATACTGAATATTATTAAAGGTGGAGAGTATTACAAAGATGATGAAAGAAAAGCGTGCCTAGAAAGAGGCAACCAGCATCCCTTATATAGGGGAAAAGGGCTAACTATTAAAGCCGGTAAAAGAAAAATAAAAACCGACACTAGCCAGTCTACCGACAATATTGAAGCCGGTGCTCAATGGGCCCCATCGACACTATCAATAATGCGAAAGCTGACAAACAACTTTTACAAAAGAAAAGAAAAGATAAAGTCGATAACGACTAAAGCAAAAATAATTGCAGAAAAGAAAAAGTTGAAAATGACATAAAGTAAAATAATTGCTCCTACTAGCAATAATGCTAGAACTATTTTTGGACTAATGTGCTGGCATTATTCATTGTCTTGGATTCTTTTTCCTCTATCATGAGAGGGAACAATGGTCGTAATCAAAGCATCCCAGACATCTTCTGTGGTAACCTCATCAGCTTGAGATTCTCCAGCAAGGACATCCATAATTCCTTGAGATGAGGTAGACATTGAGTCTTCTTTTTTGGAAGGAAAAGTATTAAGAAATTGTTCCTTCATATATTCCAGAGTTCTGGTCATAATTTCCTCTTCGGATTCTTTGGGATATTTCCTCTGAAAGTAGTCTCTCATATCTGTTAATGGAGTAACTCGAGACTTTTGCTGTTTAAGACTATTTGCCTTATCAACTGCAATACTCTGGTCAATCTTTAGGCTAATTACCTTAATGTCCTCAGGTGACATATTAGTCCACCATTTTGTAAAGAAATTTCTTTGTAAAACAGGAATATTATATTTATCTCTGCATACAGAGATTGTCCAGTAATTAAATTTTTAGATATAATCTTTTTTACTAGGAGAGTGTGATCACACCAGTTATTATATCTATTAGATATACTGTCTGGAAGAATTAAAAAAGAAGGGCCAAATTTTAGCCACCAGTTATAAAACCAATTGGAAATAGTTTTATTAACTATTTTTGGATTAATAGAGAAGAACCAAGAATGCTTGTTCTTAGGATTTTGATAGTAAAATGCCAATGAGAAGGCCTGGATATAATCCCAATAATTGAAGTAAATATATTTACCTTCGGCTATTTTAATAGCTTTTTCACCATTTGGATTAAGACCCCATTCTCTGGGTAACAAAATTTTGTTAATGTGACATTTAGAAAAGTTTATAAAACTTTGCGGATTATTATTTTGATAATGGTGCGTAATGGTTACCGATTCGGTAACTGTCAAGAGAATCTCAAGATTAGGCATGGGCTTGCCATGAAGACCAGGGTATCCTCTACTTCAAGATACCTTGTTTTTAAAGACCAACCATCATTGTTGGTTAGCTTAAGATCTTCATCATCAATATACATGATGTCCTCAGAAACAGGGTTTTCGAAATATTCGGAAACCTTTTCAACAGATGGGTCATTGACCGCAATATCCTTATAAGAAGTTGTCTTACTGGATGATGAAGAAGATTCTTCTTTTTTATCTTTCAAAGGAAATTTTCCTTTTCTAGAAATAGTAGTCCAATCCCCTATTAGAGGAATGTTATTTTGAGGTGACAATCTGTCATCCCCACCACGGCCACGGCCTCTGCCACGACCTCCTCCTCTCCCCCTATAGGGGGTTGTCATTACCCTGTAAAAATTCACGAGTTAAATAATCAGCAAGAGAATTATTTTCTCCTTTAATATATTGAATATCAAGCTCAAAGGCAGATAATTGGGCTTGCCATCCTGCAAAAATTTGTTTTGCCACAAGATTTTTAACATCTTTTTCAATAATAGATTTAGGAGAGCTACAATCTATTATAAGAAGAAATTTTTGATTTAATAAATCACTCTGAAATTTAGAGATACATTTAATAATAGAAAGCATTTCTTTCTTAACAGTGGAATATTTGGCTTGAGTAGGGTTCCATTTACCCGAGTTAAACCTGACCAATTCTTCTTTAGAATTATTAGGATTAATTTGTTTTAAAATTCCTCCATAGCCAATATTAGAGGCATCAGTTTCAACAATTTTGAAATACTTAGCATTTGCTAAAGAAAAACAGGGAAGACATTTAACTTTAGTCTTAATTCTTTGAACAGCTTGAGTATGCTCATCTGTCCAAGGTTTAGGTTTAGATTTTAGCCTATTATAAAGAATAGCAGTATCTTTTGCTAGATCTTTATAATAATCAGAAACATAGTTTAAGCTACCCAAAAACCTTTGAAGTTGAGTTTTATCAATAATAACATCAGGAAATTTAGAAGCAAATTCAATACTTCTATTAATGGGAATAATAGTTCCTTGATAAATTTCATGACCTAAGAATCTAACTTTGGTCTGAAAAAGTTTCATTTTGGGTTCAGAAATAACTAAACCATTTCTTTTAACCACATCTTTGAAAATTTTCAAATGTTTAAAGTGCTGATCAATATCATTAGAAAAGACCAGAACATCATCAATATAAACAATAATAAAATCAGAATAAGAATTGAATATATCATTCATAATATTTTGAAATTCAGAAGGAGCGTTCTTTAAACCAAAAGGTAGAACATTCCATTCAAAATGTCCAAAGGGGACAGTAAAAGCAGTTTTATATTTATCTGCTTCAGCAACCTGAATTTGCCAATATCCAGATTTAAGATCAAATTTTGAAAATATAACAGAATTATTAAGTCTGTCAAGAAGATCTTTTTTATTTGGAATAGGATATCTAATCCATTTTAAAACCTGATTTAAAGGTTTATAGTTAATAACTAATCTGGGAACACCAAGTTCCTTTTCAGCAGCTTTGTTAACATAAAAAGCTGTACAACTCCAAGGAGATTTAGAATTTCTAATTAGTCTTTTGTCAAGAAGAGTTTGAATTTCTTTTTTACAAAGATCAAGGTATTCTTGATTCATCTGAGCCGGCCTGGCTTTAGTAGGTATTTGATTTTCATTAAAATCATCCAGATAAGGAAGAGTAACCACATGTCTTTTTCTATCCCAAAAAGCATTTGGCACATCATTACAGATTTCAGCTTGAAATTGTTTTCTAAGGACTTAATTTGTCTCTTAATTTCTTCTTTATTAAGACAATTTTCAACTGTTAATATTTTAACTTCTTCTTTAAGAAAACATAATTGTTTCTTTTTGTTTTTAAGTAATTCTTTAACCTCATTAATCACCCTGGTTTGGGGATCAGTAATAAATTCAAAAGATATTTTTTGATTATTAATATAAGAAGTAATTCCTGATTGATCAATATTAATAATAGGCATGATATTATGCAAAAAAGGAGTCCCAAGTATAATCCTTTGAGATAATCCTTTAATCAAAATAAAGTGTGTAGGAAGGCAAATATTTTGATTGCAAATATAAGTATTAGTTAATTTATAATTAACTTTAAGCTTATCTCCACCAGCTTGGGTGAGAGATTGAGTAGTTTTCTCAAAATATTTGGTAGGAATAATTCCTTCGTGAATGCAATTGAGATCAGCACCGCTATCAACAAGGGCTATCTCATCTTAGAGAATAAAATTTTTATTAATAACTAAAGTAGTTTTTATAAACCACTTTTGAGAAGTTGCTTTTTCAAGAGTAGTTAAATAATCTTCTTCATCATCAGAAGAAGAAGAAGTTATGTTTTCAACAATATTTTTACCCTTTTCTAAATGGGTAATTCTTTGAGATAATATATTATTATCTTTATTTATTTTAGCTATATCAGCTTTTAAAGAGTTTATTTCTCTCTTAAGATCATTGATTGAAACCAGAGTTTCTTTCTTATTGACCTTTTGAAGTCTAGATAAAACTTCACTAATTTTATAAGGTTCATCCAAAATTTTTGGATTGTCCTTGGGAGAACTTCTCTTTATTAAGAATTCTATCATTTCTCTTTTCAGCTTATTATCTGAAATAGATTCTAACGCCTTTAAGGCTTCATCATGATCTTTAGTAAGAACATTTAATCCATTCATATCAACAATGGATTTCCAATAATTGCATTGACAGTCATTGTTGTCATCTGAAGATATATCTTCATTGCTATCAGAGGATGATTCATTAATCATCTCAATATCTTCATCAGAAGAGCTATTATCTTCTTCAGAGTTAATTAAGAGAACTTTCTCTAATTGAGAACGAAGATCATCATCTTCAATATTCTTAAGGGCTTTTTTAGTCCAACATTGATTGGCGTAATGGCCAATTTTACTGCATTTATGACAAGTAATTTCAGACCTATTAGGTTTTTTCTTTTTATCATTTTTATAAATTTTTTCTTTCTCACGAAAGGGTTTTTTAAACTTCTTTCTCCTATAAGGTTTTTTATAACTATTATTAGTTTTTTTAAGAGTTTTATCTCTCTTAGTTTTATCAGGAGAATTTTTCCCTATATTGTAAGCAAATTGATCACAAAATTCACCTAATTGGTGCTTCTCAGTTAGTCTTTGACTTTTTAGCTGATTTTTTAATTTTATGTCATTACATAAATTTAATCCTTCATTAATACAAGTACTAATGATATGACCATAGGTTAATTTATGGTAATAAATATTTATACCATCATTTTGATATCTAAGGGTCTGCCTAACTTTTTCGGCAAAAAGATGAGGAAGGCCATCCACGAATTTGGATTTCCAATGATCAGAATTAGAGTCTTTAAGCATAAAAACTCTAGATAAGAAAGTATCCTTGTACCATCTAAAATGGGTCAAAGAAGGACACCTAATCTAGAGTTTTTATGCTTAAAGACTCTAATTCTGATCATTGGAAATCCAAATTCGTGGATGGCCTTCCTCATCTTTTTGCCGAAAAAGTTAGGCAGACCCTTAGATATCAAAATGATGGTATAAATATTTATTACCATAAATTAACCTATGGTCATATCATTAGTACTTGTATTAATGAAGGATTAAATTTATGTAATGACATAAAATTAAAAAATCAGCTAAAAAGTCAAAGACTAACTGAGAAGCACCAATTAGGTGAATTTTGTGATCAATTTGCTTACAATATAGGGAAAAATTCTCCTGATAAAACTAAGAGAGATAAAACTCTTAAAAAAACTAATAATAGTTATAAAAAACCTTATAGGAGAAAGAAGTTTAAAAAACCCTTTCGTGAGAAAGAAAAAATTTATAAAAATGATAAAAAGAAAAAACCTAATAGGTCTGAAATTACTTGTCATAAATGCAGTAAAATTGGCCATTACGCCAATCAATGTTGGACTAAAAAAGCCCTTAAGAATATTGAAGATGATGATCTTCGTTCTCAATTAGAGAAAGTTCTCTTAATTAACTCTGAAGAAGATAATAGCTCTTCTGATGAAGATATTGAGATGATTAATGAATCATCCTCTGATAGCAATGAAGATATATCTTCAGATGACAACAATGATTGTCAATGCAATTATTGGAAATCCATTGTTGATATGAATGGATTAAATGTTCTTACTAAAGATCATGATGAAGCCTTAAAGGCGTTAGAATCTATTTCAGATAATAAGCTGAAAAGAGAAATGATAGAATTCTTAATAAAGAGAAGTTCTCCCAAGGACAATCCAAAAATTTTGGATGAACCTTATAAAATTAGTGAAGTTTTATCTAGACTTCAAAAGGTCAATAAGAAAGAAACTCTGGTTTCAATCAATGATCTTAAGAGAGAAATAAACTCTTTAAAAGCTGATATAGCTAAAATAAATAAAGATAATAATATATTATCTCAAAGAATTACCCATTTAGAAAAGGGTAAAAATATTGTTGAAAACATAACTTCTTCTTCTTCTGATGATGAAGAAGATTATTTAACTACTCTTGAAAAAGCAACTTCTCAAAAGTGGTTTATAAAAACTACTTTAGTTATTAATAAAAATTTTATTCTCTAAGATGAGATAGCCCTTGTTGATAGCGGTGCTGATCTCAATTGCATTCACGAAGGAATTATTCCTACCAAATATTTTGAGAAAACTACTCAATCTCTCACCCAAGCTGGTGGAGATAAGCTTAAAGTTAATTATAAATTAACTAATACTTATATTTGCAATCAAAATATTTGCCTTCCTACACACTTTATTTTGATTAAAGGATTATCTCAAAGGATTATACTTGGGACTCCTTTTTTGCATAATATCATGCCTATTATTAATATTGATCAATCAGGAATTACTTCTTATATTAATAATCAAAAAATATCTTTTGAATTTATTACTGATCCCCAAACCAGGGTGATTAATGAGGTTAAAGAATTACTTAAAAACAAAAAGAAACAATTATGTTTTCTTAAAGAAGAAGTTAAAATATTAACAGTTGAAAATTGTCTTAATAAAGAAGAAATTAAGAGACAAATTAAGTCCTTAGAAAACAATTTCAAGCTGAAATCTGTAATGATGTGCCAAATGCTTTTTGGGATAGAAAAAGACATGTGGTTACTCTTCCTTATCTGGATGATTTTAATGAAAATCAAATACCTACTAAAGCCAGGCCGACTCAGATGAATCAAGAATACCTTGATCTTTGTAAAAAAGAAATTCAAACTCTTCTTGACAAAAGACTAATTAGAAATTCTAAATCTCCTTGGAGTTGTACAGCTTTTTATGTTAACAAAGCTGCTGAAAAGGAACGTGGTGTTCCCAGATTAGTTATTAACTATAAACCTTTAAATCAGGTTTTAAAATGGATTAGATATCCTATTCCAAATAAAAAAGATCTTCTTGACAGACTTAATAATTCTGTTATATTTTCAAAATTTGATCTTAAATCTGGATATTGGCAAATTCAGGTTGCTGAAGCAGATAAATATAAAACTGCTTTTACTGTCCCCTTTGGACATTTTGAATGGAATGTTCTACCTTTTGGTTTAAAGAACGCTCCTTCTGAATTTCAAAATATTATGAATGATATATTCAATTCTTATTCTGATTTTATTATTGTTTATATTGATGATGTTCTGGTCTTTTCTAATGATATTGATCAGCACTTTAAACATTTGAAAATTTTCAAAGATGTGGTTAAAAGAAATGGTTTAGTTATTTCTGAACCCAAAATGAAACTTTTTCAGACCAAAGTTAGATTCTTAGGTCATGAAATTTATCAAGGAACTATTATTCCCATTAATAGAAGTATTGAATTTGCTTCTAAATTTCCTGATGTTATTATTGATAAAACTCAACTTCAAAGGTTTTTGGGTAGCTTAAACTATGTTTCTGATTATTATAAAGATCTAGCAAAAGATACTGCTATTCTTTATAATAGGCTAAAATCTAAACCTAAACCTTGGACAGATGAGCATACTCAAGCTGTTCAAAGAATTAAGACTAAAGTTAAATGTCTTCCCTGTTTTTCTTTAGCAAATGCTAAGTATTTCAAAATTGTTGAAACTGATGCCTCTAATATTGGCTATGGAGGAATTTTAAAACAAATTAATCCTAATAATTCTAAAGAAGAATTGGTCAGGTTTAACTTGGGTAAATGGAACCCTACTCAAGCCAAATATTCCACTGTTAAGAAAGAAATGCTTTCTATTATTAAATGTATCTCTAAATTTCAGAGTGATTTATTAAATCAAAAATTTCTTCTTATAATAGATTGTAGCTCTCCTAAATCTATTATTGAAAAAGATGTTAAAAATCTTGTGGCAAAACAAATTTTTGCAGGATGGCAAGCCCAATTATCTGCCTTTGAGTTTGATATTCAATATATTAAAGGAGAAAATAATTCTCTTGCTGATTATTTAACTCGTGAATTTTTACAGGGTAATGACAACCCCCTATAGGGGGAGAGGAGGAGGTCGTGGCAGAGGCCGTGGCCGTGGTGGGGATGACAGATTGTCACCTCAAAATAACATTCCTCTAATAGGGGATTGGACTACTATTTCTAGAAAAGGAAAATTTCCTTTGAAAGATAAAAAAGAAGAATCTTCTTCATCATCCAGTAAGACAACTTCTTATAAGGATATTGCGGTCAATGACCCATCTGTTGAAAAGGTTTCCGAATATTTCGAAAACCCTGTTTCTGAGGACATCATGTATATTGATGATGAAGATCTTAAGCTAACCAACAATGATGGTTGGTCTTTAAAAACAAGGTATCTTGAAGTAGAGGATACCCTGGTCTTCATGGCAAGCCCATGCCTAATCTTGAGATTCTCTTGACAGTTACCGAATCGGTAACCATTACGCACCATTATCAAAATAATAATCCGCAAAGTTTTATAAACTTTTCTAAATGTCACATTAACAAAATTTTGTTACCCAGAGAATGGGGTCTTAATCCAAATGGTGAAAAAGCTATTAAAATAGCTGAAGGTAAATATATTTACTTCAATTATTGGGATTATATCCAGGCCTTCTCATTGGCATTTTACTATCAAAATCCTAAGAACAAGCATTCTTGGTTCTTCTCTATTAATCCAAAAATAGTTAATAAAACTATTTCCAATTGGTTTTATAACTGGTGGCTAAAATTTGGCCCTTCTTTTTTAATTCTTCCAGACAGTATATCTAATAGATATAATAACTGGTGTGATCACAGTCTCCTAGTAAACAAGATTATATCTAAAAATTTAATTACTGGACAATGTCCATTTTCGTTCTTTGCTGAGTTCCAGATTCCCTGGATTTGGAGTTGGACAATCTCTGTATGCAGAGATAAATATAATATTCCTGTTTTACAAAGAAATTTCTTTACAAAATGGTGGACTAATATGTCACCTGAGGACATTAAGGTAATTAACCTAAAGATTGACCAGAGTATTGCAGTTGATAAGGCTAATAGTCTTAAACAGCAAAAGTCTCGAGTTACTCCATTAACAGATATGAGAGACTACTTTCAGAGGAAATATCCCAAAGAATCCGAAGAGGAAATTATGACCAGAACTCTGGAATATATGAAGGAACAATTTCTTAATACTTTTCCTTCCAAAAAAGAAGACTCAATGTCTACCTCATCTCAAGGAACTAAGGATGTCCTTGCTGGAGAATCTCAAGCTGATGAGGTTACCACAGAAGATGTCTGGGATGCTTTGATTACGACCATTGTTCCCTCTCATGATAGAGGAAAAAGAATCCAAGACAATGAATAATGCCAGCACATTAGTCCAAAAATAGTTCTAGCATTATTGCTAGTAGGAGCAATTATTTTGCTTTATGTCATTATCAACTTTTTCTTTTCTGCAATTATTTTTGCTTTAGTCGTTATCGACTTTATCTTTTCTTTTCTTTTGTAAAAGTTGTTTGTCAGCTTTCGCATTATTGATAGTGTCGATGGGGCCCATTGAGCACCCGGCTTCAATATTGTCGGTAGACTGGCTAGTGGCGGTTTTTATTTTTCTTTTACCGGCTTTAATAGTTAACCCTTTTCCCCTATATAAGGGATGCTGGTTGTCTCATTCTAGGCACGCTTTTCTTTCATCGTCTTTGTAATACTCTCCATCTTTAATAATATTCAGTAGTATTTCCTCATATACTTTACAAATCTTCAATCCGCTGCATTTATATATATATATATATATATATTAACTCATATATAAACATATCACCATTTTTTAATCATAGATTTGTTATTGGTGTCGACAAAAGTTTCTATCAAACTTCCGTCTCACATCTTATGTTTTCAATTTTAATCATCAATGCTAATCATAATGTCACTTAGATTTTTAATAGATTGTTTTAATCCATCCTTTATCCATTTATTTTCCCACCACTAAACAAAACCCAAACTTGTATGTAGGAGCACACTAACATGGTGAAAGAATTTGGAACATTATGATGTTAAGTCAAATTGATAATCAACAAACATGTTTTACGGGAGTTAGGGTAAGAGAAGATACTACGAGAGTTATAAAAAAAAAAGTTGTAGGTGAATGCTACATTAGTACTTCCGTTTAAAAATGAGTGTCATTTTAACAAAAAAAAAATTGTTTCAAAATAAATGTCATTTTGTTTCCAATGCAATAATAACTTTTTTATTTCAATTGTACCCTCCAATTAATATCATGTACACTACCCCCAAAGACTTACTTTTACTTTAGTACAAAACAAACCTTAAACGACATTCATATTGAAACAGATGGAGTAGTATGTGCCCACGAGACGAAAGAGTACTATAGTCTTCTCTCTTTTGACATTTTTTCTCACGTTTTTCTCACTTCTCAATTCTTTCTCGTAACCAAACACACTTGTAACGAACTACAATGGAAAATTGAAGACATTAACTCGCTTCGAAAAGGAAAAAAAAACATTAGCTCAAACCTCAAGAACGTCCAAACACGTTTATGGGTTAGAATTAAAATCAAAATTGAAGCTAAAGTAGCCCAAACCAAATCCCGTAACAGTCACAACATCATAAAAACACTTCTACAAGCAATCAACTGAGTCAAGACCAACATAACCAATCAGATCCAACTGAATATATACGGGTATACGGTGGGGCGGGCTCATGTGTAAAGTGCATTGGCAAATGACCCATCACTTGACTGTTCTGACATCCTTGATCTCATCCTCCAATCTCTTCCTCTGCCTCTCCTGATATGTCCTCTGAACTCTCGCCAAAATTTCCCTTCCTCTAGCCATCATTGCATCTCTCAATGCCGGCTGCAGGTTTAGAGATTGATATTAAGAATCCATATATGCAGATAGAAACTAAAATTGTTAAACTTGAATCAAAAGTATTGCTAATGACCCCATAAACTTTGATAAGATTTCCAGAAAAACTTGCCTGGTTCTCTTTGTCCCTTCGATCAAATATGTAAAAACGCAAGTTGCGCAGATTATGATACAGACGGAGAACTAGAATGAGTTCCTGCATAAATGCAAGCCGAGGAGGGTTCTCTTTAATCTCAGCCAGGATAGTCAACAATGCCTTTCTCCCGGTCCCGGCCACCTGGTTTAGAAAAGCTTTGTCAACATTTGCATACATACATACTTGCCTTGGTTTCTTGATCACCTAGGCTGTTGCTCGAAGTTGAAGATTTAACAGCCTTGGTTTCTTGATCACCTAGGCTGTTGCTCGAAGTTGAAGATTTAACAGCCCAATAGCCGGAGCAATAATAAGGAAGAGGCTTCCGGGGGGGCCACGGCGAATCATAAGGTCAACTAGATTGAGTTTGAGTACGAATCCAACCAAAGAAGGCTCTTCCTTTGTGCTCTCTACTTTTTGCTTCTTAGAAACTTCTATTTATGTTTTGTTTCGATCAAATAAGAAATAAATATGAGCTTAATTTAATATAGCTGAAAGTTAAAAAAAATAAAAAGCCAAGGAACAACAACCAAATGCACACATCACCACTGAGCCATAAACTAAAGAGAATAAAAGTTCAGCTGAATGAAATCACAAATCACGAAAAGTCAACATCGATATACTAAAGAGATTGCATTTTCATAAAAACAGGGAAGAAAGAAGAATTGCATCTTGACATGATTCTAAAGTCAAAATCACATGACAGATAGATGGAGTGCATGTTAACTCAAATTATTCAACCAACTGCAGAATACATGTTATATATAAAAGTTGACCAAACTTACTTTGAGTTGAGTTACCTATTTGCGGTTGCGAGATGGCGGCGATTGGGGAGAAAATCAGTTGCTGGCGCTGTTCCATTAAAACCCAACTTAACAGGAAAAAAAGACAGAAAATTAGGGTCGAGAGTTTAATTCCATCCATCATCATCACAACACACTCAATTTCTCAAAATCTCAGACAGCCTAAAAAGCCCCAATTTAATAGTTATGAAACCCTAACCCGCAAAACGGCATAAACTAACATTAGAGAAGATTCAAATATTTCGAGACATCAGATAACAGATTCAAAGGCAAGAGACATTATCAACTATGTTCCCTTCTAATGTCTAACAGTCAACACATAGTCACCGTATTGCATTTGCATATAGATACCAAATCACTGAGAGGAATTGAAAGATAGCCAACGAATGATGTTGCAGTTTACAAGAAAAATTATTCATTCTCAGCATTTGAAAACAAAAGAAGATTAAAACCCAAGTTAACAAAAATTAGTGTCTAGGTTTATTTCCATTACAACACACTTCATTTCTCAAAATCAAAATCTCTGACAGCCTAAAAAGCCCCAATTTAAAAGTAATGAAACCCTAGCCCCAAAAAATTGAAGAATATTAAAATATTTCCAGACATCAATCACAGAACAGATTCAAAGGCAAGATACATTATCAACTACAATTTTGAAAAAGAAGAACAAGACGAATGGAATTGCCTTGAGCAAAGCAATAATGGAGGAGAAATTGAGATGCCGCGCGCGTGAAGATGAAGATTCAAGCAAGCAAGGTTAAGAATGAAGGGCGGGGGTGAGAAAACCTGGCAACGCGAGATGGTATGGGGAGGAGGTCGGTGATGCAATATGTGAGTGAAAATCGCAAGACAGTTGAGTCATCCATTTTTTGGTACTGATATTTTAATGGTAATAGTCCCTCCGGTCTCCGATCCTATATACTCCCTCCGTCCCTATGGAGTACTCCCTCCATAACTTTTTATAAACAAATTTGACCAATTCACATTTTTTAAGGAATGTGGTTTGTGTTATTTAATTTAAGTTAAATAACCTATTTTGTCCTCATTAATTGTGGTGTACAGTAGTATATTTTCAAGGTGTTGTTGTTAAACGTGTGTGCATTTAAAAAATTAAAGTAAGGGTATTTCAGGTATATTATCCTTAAATATGACAAAAAAAAGTCAATTTTGCTTATAATTAGTTACAAATGAAATGGTTGAATTTTGCTTATATTTTGTTATGGAGGGAGTAGTTTACAAAAAAGTTTTGTCCCTAAATATAAGATCATATACAAATTCCTAGATGCATTGATTACTCTTTTTCCAAATATACCCTTTATTAATACTATCAATTTGTCTTGGTATATGAAAAGTTAACATTAAATATATATTTAATTAAGGGTAATCTAGTAATAGTCACACCAATTTGAGACAACTTTATTATTCCAACAACTTTTCTTAATACACGTGATTTTTGTAAACTACTCCTATAAATAGGGACGGAGGGAGTATAAGAAAAATTTAAAAAAAAAAAAATTGGTCTTAATTATAAGAAAATATCACAATTTTTAAGGTGTAGTTATTGCTTAAAAGACTTTTCTATCTCTTATTTAATGTTTTTGTTTTTAATATTAGTGGGTGTATTTAATGCTTCACAACTTTTTAAGAGGGTATATTTGTAAAAATATTCAAAAAGTTACACTAATTATTGCATTGGTTTTAATGTTTTTTGGTTTTTCTTCTTATAATAAAGACTGGAGGGAGTACATGATTAGCTCTTCAACGCAAACTTACACAAATTTTTTAAATAAAATTCATCGGTCAACTATAAATGACTTTATCCCCTAATAAAATCATCAATAACTTTATATTTTAGTAATTTATTAGTAGGTGTATTTAATGTTTCACAACTTTTATGATGGTATATTTGTAAAATAGTATTAAAAAAGTTACACTAATTAATGATTGCATTGGTTTTGATGTTTTTTGGTTTTCCTTCTTATAATAAGGACCGGAGGAAGTAATTTTTTAATATTAAAAAATATAGGTCTCACTTAAGATTGGAGTTTTAAGCGAGACTTTGTGTTTTATGAGATCTCAAAACAAATTCTCTTCAATAGAGGTACCTAATGGTACCAAGTCTTCAAAATTTGGTACCAAGTCTAAAGTGTGTTTTACACCAAAATCCAATTAACCCTTGTATTTTGCCACATTAGATTATAATTTTTTGATAATAAATAAATTAAATTATCAAGAAAAAAACTTATAAAACTCAACCACAACTTTGTTCTTCCTTGTGGTAGGGGTGGAAATAGGTCAAAACGGATCAATCTTTGTAAGGTTTAAGTCTCGTCTTTAGCTTGTAATAGATCAATTTTTAAGGATGGGTCTGAATTTTCTACAAATTTGTTATCAATAAGGTAATTAAAACCGGACCGAACAATAAACCAATGTAGGCAGGGGTTTAAGGTTTAAAGGTTCAACCCGGGTTAGACCAGGGTCAAACCGGTTGTAAGCAATTAATATATTTTTATTGTTTTTTAAATTGGTTGAATATATTTTTGTCCCTATAAGTATATTAACTTTTCGTTTTAGTCCTCTAATTTTCCTTCAACTTTTAGTCCCTATAAAATTTTCAATCACTACTTTTGGTCCCTATTTTTAAGTCAATTTTTGTATTTTTTTTTTAAAAAAAATTGTGCATAAATATGTAAAGTATTGTAAAAATCACTCCCAGAAAAATTTGAAATTTTTTAACAAAACCTAAATTAAATATGAATTTTAACCGCAAAAAATATAAAAATTCATATTTAATTCATGTTTTCTTAAAAAAAAATCTAATTTTTTTGAGAGAGATTCTTATAATATTATAAATTTTTCTGCAAAATCTAATGTTTTATTAAAAATATGAATTCTACATATGAGTTTACTTTAAAAGAGGGCCAAAAGTGTTGATGAAAATTTTTAAAAGAACTAAAGCTGTTGAAATTTTTTAGAGGGACTAAAACAAAAAGTTAACATATTTACAGGGACCAAAAACATATTTAACCCTTTTAAATACTATGCCAAAAAAATAGATTAATGATTATTTTTTTTACAAAGATTAATAATTAAATTTAAACCTAAAAAAAGTACTCGTGAAGCATAAACATATATTTTATTTTAAATAAAACAAGTCATATTGTACTGCCCAATGTTACTCATAACATGCATTTTACTCTTCTCATTTACTTTAACCAACTACGATTTTCTCAACCAATTTGTTTTTCCTTCTCGTCTGTTTGTTCCAGGTTCCAGCCGTGTACTCCTCTCCTCCTCTTCTTCTCATTTGTTGATAGGTTTTCATGGATTTGGACTATTTTCATCACGCTCCTATCTATGGTGAGCGGAGGAAGAAGAGCCTCTCCACATCTTATTAGATTATCCTTCACCTTGTTCTTTCTATCATTTTTTTTTCTCTCTAATTTCATCCAAAATCTGTCACGGCGGTTTTCTTAAGTTGTTGTACGAACCCGGTCCGATCAGTTAAATCGACCGAACCGCCGGTTTTGGCCGATTTTCCGGCGGTACAGCGGGAAGGATGGTCTAGACCGTTAGTGGGAGCAGAGGTGAATTATTCCATTAAAATTCTTTCCATTAAAATATGGGATGTTGCAAGCTTAAGCACGAGACAATTAATTATTGGGTTAATATATGTCTACCCCATGTAATAATAGTATCGGTTTCTGGTTTATCTTCTTTAATTTTTTTTTTAATTTCAACTCTATAATTTGAAGACTTTTTTGTTTTGGACTTTCATGACATCAAATTTCAAAATTTAAATTACGTTCGCCCTTTGTAATTTGAGCCAACTTTTGTTTACCTCTGTCATATCATTGATTTTGTATAGTCAAAATTTATAAAGGTCCAAAACCAAAGAATCTTCAAATTATAAAGTTAAATCTATTTATTATTATTTTTACAAGGGGGTAAACCAGAAACCGCTAATATTACAAGGGATAAACATAAATTAACTCTTAATTATATTTTATGATATATGGATGTGATAATATAATACCCATCTATATTAAAATTTAACACGCCGAATCTTTATGAATTTAACTCAATTGATAAGAACATTGTTCAATAATAGATAAATTTCTAACACTAAATTATTTAACAAAAATAATAATGAATTAACACACCGACAATTGAATTCAATAAGCAAAACCACAATATGACGGCAATTCTTTCATTATTTAGACTTAAACATATTTTAGTTGACTTATTCTTATTTATGGAAAATGTTAACATGTATCATATGTTAAGAAATCCAATGTGAAAATTTTGTCTTAAAATTATGCCAATTTATTTTTCAAAAAGTTTAAATTCGTTTTTTTAATAAAGACTTGTTATTTATGAAATCTTTAACATGTGTTTTTATGACATATGTTAGCATCACCATTAATTATATCTAACACAGTTCAATTTTTCAGATCCAATTGGACAAACACGTGTGAAATCTGCACAAGTATATATCTAGACAAATTAAGATCAAAATAAGAAACTTATTTACACGGCAAGAAACTAATATGTCTCACGCTATGCTGCAAAAATGCCACAAATTACCTGTTAGTAAACTTAGTTACATTGATCGTAACATCTAGCCTAGTAGAACTTGGATTAAGATTATCACAACGTTCAACACTGATAACATACACAATATAGACTCATTTTGCTTCCTGCCAAATGAGAACCTGAAAAAGTACTCATCCATTGATAATATATAATAGCCATTCAACCTACCATTAATGTTTGACTTTAGAACAACATTCCACCCTTGAGTCTTCTATATACAACAATTTCCCCTGTCAAAAATTCACCATTTAGTTTCAGGTTCTCACTTAACAATAGGCCAATCTCAAAGTTACAATCAAAATCTCATGTGTTCAGGTCACAACAAATATGGAAGCATGCTAGCCTGTCTAGGTATTCTCGGGATGCATTGTCATCCCATATATGAATTCCATTTTTCTGCAGCACCTGTCAATATAATATGTTTTGAGAATAAAATTTATTGCAGTCATTGGTCATATCTAATCAATAAGACATTTTTTGTGAACCAAGAAGAAACACCTAATGCGATGCTGTGTTTTAATTGAATTTTGGTCCAGAAGCATAGATTTTGCCGGTATCAGCGTAGACAGTAACAAACAGCTGCTTAAAATTTAATTAAAAAAAAAAAAAAAACAGCTGCTTACCAATCCATCATCAAACCATTCTATATTGATAACCCATGCAAAATAACTATGCTGGCTTACCAAATTCATCTATTTAACAATTTTGTATCCCTTTGAATGTGCATATATTATTACTAGTATGATACCCGTGCTTAGCACGGGGATTAACGTTATTATAAAATTAATAAAAATATTATTTTAAATTATATTAAAAATTAGTTTACTTGAAAAAACACATCTCACACAAAATTAATGTATGTTTAAGTTATTTGAAATATAAGTCATCATAAATTTAAAGTAACTTTAGTATAAATTGTAAAGTTTTGGTTACGACGACTCTCGGTGGCCATTGCGCCAATGGGTTTTGGTTTTTTAAGGATAGAATCCGGTTACGGCACTGCTTGCTTAGATGATGGTTCGATCTAAACTATTTCAAGATAGATCTCGTTGTTGTTGTTGTTGTTCGTTTTTGTGTCGGTGATTCCTCAAGATCTAGTTTCTGTTCAATAGACCGTTGTTGGTAGAACAAAAGTAAGTATTTTTTTATATCTTCTCCACAGGGACTAGAGCACTATCTCAAGCCGTTCAACAATCGTTATCATTTTGAGTTCGGGGTTTATAACTTTGTTTGCTATAAACTATTGGAATGTAAAAGCGGAAATAAAGACGACAAGCAATATGACGTAAAAGCGTTGGGATCGTAGTTCGTCAATCTAGCCTCGAATATATTCTAATGATCATGCATATGAATTCTAGTTTTTTAGCGAAATTATCACGTATCACTCGACAACATCATTCGTGTCCAAATGACGTCGTGAGATCGATCGTATCGTTTAATCGACGATTTCCCAATCTATTAAACGATACGAAAGCTTTACGTTCCGACACTTTATGCGATTATCAAAACCCAATTCCATGTCTAGAATTTCTTATTTTGATAGAAGATTATTCTAAACCTAGATTCAAAAGTATTTGTCAATAACAATTAAATCAAGCATAAGAATGAAAAGCAAGAATAACTTCAATTATCACATAAATTACTAGAATCATATATTTGCAAAATCAAAGATTACATCTAAGCTATATTGAGTACCTCCAATCCCAACAAGGAAAGGTTAGTTGGTCACTGTCATGACAACTATACAAAAGTGGAGGGAAGATGAAGATCCAAAGCTAAGTTCTTGATTTCCCAAAGAGTCTTAGTTAATCCACACTTCAATCACTCTTGCTCCATGAAGATCACATCCTTTAGCCCTATTTTATGTCTAAACCTATATCCTAAAACTATTACTAAACTGTAATAATAATACTGATACAATTGAAAATGAGCTGAAAGGCTATAAATAGAATCTGGATTTTTCAAGGCTCGCTACAGCGACGGGTCTGGTCGCTGTAGCGATCGAAGCTTTCTTGGTCATTGGGTTTGCTCCACGTCAGCAAAACGGGGTTCAAACCGCCTTTGGTCGCTATAGCGACCTGATCCATCGTTGTAGCGATGGAAACTTGATTTCTCTCTGCCTAGGCACGCTGTAGCGACCAATCCTCCGCTGTAGCGAGCCAGCCTTTACATTTCTTCATGTTTCGTTGCTCAAATCATGTCTTGGCTTGCATTTTCCTGCACAAATGGATGGGGTAAGAAGTAAAAGTATAATTTGGCATTTGATCAGTGATTATGAGCTTTTCCTATGATAACTTGCGAAACAAGTAACATAAAGTGCTTAAATTAAATATGCATTTTAACTAATTTCTGGCACTTATCACTCTCCCCAACTTAAATCTTTGTTTGTCCTCAAACAAAGGACTCAAAAAAGGAAATGTTTACAAACCTAGGACTCAAGTACAATACAAGCAAAGAAATGAAAAGTTTTCAGATCGCATAATTCAAATGTGGATTGCGTGGGCAAGTATGAAGTTTCTCATTAATCCAGATATATACTGTGAATGTGACATAAGTCCTAAACACAAAATTCATATCATACAATTCAAGTCAATAACATAATTAACAATGAACCACACCTAACACACTTCTTTGAAAGTAAATGAAACAAATTGAAATCATGAAGTGAGGGTTTTGAACACATATCCGGCAAATCTGCTTACATCCTGATTAAGTTATATGTCCATCCAAATATCATCTCAAAAAGCACAAAAGCATAGATCAAAAGGTCTTTGAGGGTTGTAACTTGACTTGGTTTCCAAAAGAAATGTCATATGTGGGAAAAATTGAATTCAAAAGGCCAAGCATAGAGGAACATTCTTTCTATTTACACAACTTCCTCCAAATTCTCATTATCAACCCTTGGTGATATACAAATAGTACTTTGATCTTGACAACTTTTTTGATTTATTGAATTTTTCTCTTTTTTCTTTCTTTTTTCTTGGTTCCTTTTCTTTCTTTTTTCTTTTTCTTTTTCTTTTTCTTTTCTTTTTCTTTTTCTTGTTGTCAAGATCAATTTTCAAAGTTCACCATTACTTGACATACAATACCTCCCTTTTCTCCCCAACTTATTCAAAATAATACTTTAATTGAATGTTCCCTTATCATCAGGCAAGGGACAAATAAACATGATGGTTTAGGGTTCAAAATGAAGGTAAGAATATCAGAATCCAATAGTGATTTAACTATGAACTGGATTTTGAAAAACTTGGGCAAATTCATTAAGCATTGTGCTTATGAATATTGACAGTTCATAGTTAAGGATTCTGATTCATTAGGCTCAAATGGGGTTATCAAATACTCACTTCTCACTGGGTAGGCTTTTTGTGGTCAAGTGTTTCTTCTCAATTTCAAAAAGAATGCCTTGATCATTTCTGTGCTTTCATACAATTAAAACAATTATCAGATTTAACATAAAACAACCGAGTGAAACAATGAATGCCGGTCTCCTGCATATATGTAAAACACTTGAGGATTCCTCACACTTAGGCTAGTTCTAAGTGGTTCACTTAATAAGCATGTTATCGCAGAGAACTGAATGAGATAAATTTTGTGCAAAGTACTCGTTTTAAATTCAAGTACATACCTAGAAAAGCAAGAAACAAGTACCTTAGCTTTGCGCAATCAAACAATTTCTATCATTATCATTATCATGCATCTGTTGGTGATTCACAAATCTATGGCTCGTTCAACATTATTGAACATAAATAATAGTGCATAATTAAACATAAGTTCATCACAAGAAGTTAATGGGAGTTAGTGGCTTTGAAATCTCTAACAGACAGGTTTTTCTGTCATCGCTACAGCGAACCACCCATCGCTATAGCGAGCGCAGAGTCTGAAGCTTCAGACTCTGACCTTCAGACTCTGAGGATCAGACGCTGAAATTTTGACTCGTCGCTACAACGACGGAAGTGATCGCTATAGCGACCATGACAGAATACAGAATTTTTGAAAATTTAAATGTACCACATTCCCTTCATATGTAAACTTTTACGAGGATTATAATAAATCATAAATACTTACAAAATTGGGTTGCCTCCCAACAAGCGCTTGTTTTACGTCGTTAGCTCGACGCCTGTTTCGTTAGGGTGGCCAAAATGAGACGGACAACACATCATCCTTTGTATTCCTTTGCTTTGGGAAGAATTCCATGAACTTGAAGTAGAGGTGATGTGGCGTCCATATCCTCCCTAACTGATGTTTGATGAACAAGGAACAAATGCTATCTTTTACAAAATCAATTTCTGCCTTGCTCACTTTCATCCCCTTCTTTTCATAAGTTTCTTACTTGTTAAGAAACTGTTTCTTTTTCTCTATATCCATCACTTCTTCACGATCAACAGTTTTGGCCTCTTCAGAATCTGACCATTCTTGAGGAAATTCTACTTCGTGTGGTATCTCTATTTCTTCCACTAATTTCCTCATACCACATCCTTCAAACATTATCTCTTCCTCACTTTCATCAACATCTTCTTCAACAATCTCTCCGAATTCAAAAGTGGATTGATTGTTGGTCTGAACATCCATGATTCTTGGTGGAAAATTTAATTGAACTTACAAAATTTCCAATTGACTTGATAAAGCTCTCAATCTTTGGTTGGTATTTTGCATGTTGATCATGGATTGTTGTATGAACATATTCAAAATATTTTTCATTGTTGAAATTTGTTCATCTTCAGAAGGATATTGTTGATAGGATTCATACTCGAATGGAGTATAGAAGTTGAAATAATCATGATCAGCCATGATTTCATTTATGTTGAGAATCTGAAACGAGTGTAACTAACAAGAAAATTTTCTTTGTATAACAAATAGGGTTAATGCAAACAAAATTTAACAATGTACAAAAGAAACGAAAAATATTAACAAGATATATATACAGATGCTCAAAACAATACAAATTGTTGCGATGCTTAAAATATCTTAAACACCAGTCCCCGGCAACGGCGCCATTTTGTTGGTAGAACAAAAGTAAATATTTTTTTATATCGTCTCCACAGGGACTAGTGCGCTATCTCAAGCCGTTCAACAATCGTTATCATTTTTAGTTCGGGGTTTATAACTTTGTTTGCTATAAACTATTGGAATGTAAAAGCGGAAATAAAGACGACAAGCAATAGGACGTAAAAGCGTTGAGATCGTAGTTCGTCAATCTAGCCTCGAATATATTCTAATGATCATGCATATGAATTCTAGCTTTTTAGCGAAATTATCACGTATCACTAGACAACATCATTCGTGTCCAAATGACGTCGTGAGATCGATCGTATCGTTTAATCGACGATTTCCCAATCTATTAAACGATACGAAAGCTTTACGTTCCGACACTTTATGCGATTATCAAAACCCAATTCCATGTCTAGAATTTCTTATTTTGATAGAAGATTATTCTAAACCTAGATTCAAAAGTATTTGTCAATAACAATTAAATCAAGCATAAGAATGAAAAGCAAGAATAACTTCAATTATCACATAAATTACTAGAATCATATATTTGCAAAATCAAAGATTACATCTAAGCTATATTGAGTACCTCCAATCCCAACAAGGAAAGGTTAGTTGGTCACTGTCATGACTATACAAAAGTGGAGGGAAGATGAAGATCCAAAGCTAAGTTCTTGATAATCGCCACCTAATTCCTTAACCCCAATGAGGGCTCTAAGACGTCGTGAGCCGAAAATGAGATCGCCACCTAATTCCTTAACCCCAATGAGGGCTCTAAGACGTCGTGAGCCGAAAATGAGATCGCCACCTAATTCCTTAACCCCAATGAGGGCTCTAAGACGTCGTGAGCCGAAAATGAGATCACCACATAATTCCTTAACCCCAAAGAGGGCTCTAAGACGTCGTGAGCTTAAAATGTGATCGCCAACTATCTCCTTAACCCCAGTGAGGGCTCTGAAACGTCGCGAAAATAGGGCGGTCCACACAACAATAAATGCGCCAAATGGAACAACTCGACAATTTTAACAAAGTTATGAGACAACACAAGTAATAGCCACCGCCCAGGAGGTGCTTTCTAAAGTGAATAAAATCGAAGATAAAAGGAACAGACGAGAAGCTTAAGGAAAACGATGCATCATTACAAATCCAAAGAAGACTACTGAGTTCAAATAAACGAAGCATTTCCTAAAAACATCGCCATTAAAAAAAAAAAGATACAAGCTAAGAAAAATGAACAGCACAAAAGACCAACATATCGCCACAAGTTCAGAGAGAGACGTTAGGTTCGAAACAAAACATAAATTACAACAATAAAGATTATGGTTCGTCCACTAGGACACCATCTACAACAACCTTGAAAGAATCAAGAGACGAGAGGTCGACGCCCGGATGAAGAAAGACAACCTGTTCTTTTGCACGGTCAAAACCACTCTCAAAGGACAGGGCTAGCTCGCCTTTGGCTTCCGAGATCTCAGCCTTCAACGCCATCTCTCTCTCGCCTCCGGAGGAAACCTCACCCATCAACCGAATAATCACCGTGTCCTTCCCAGCTAAGTCGGCATCGTGACCAATCCTTAGATCACTAATACGCTCATCACATTCGGACCTCATGGCCTCTTTAGCCTCTTTGATCTCCTTCTCCTTGCTTTCTTGAATTTCTTGCAACTCCTTCTCCAGCGACCTCACCTTACCCAATAACGTTTCTCCATTATGCACCAACTTTTCATGTTTGCAATCCACGGCCATCAGGAGCATAATATATCGCAAACAGTTCACACCCACATCCCTTGTCATAAAGGGAATGGAGTTCTGTTTCCCAGCTTCCACGTCGTCAGGATTAAAAGCTATCTTTTCCTTCACATAAGCTTCGTAATCGAAATCTTTGCTCCAGAAAGATTGGACCTCCCGGCTGGGACCAGCAAATTCAACAGCATGACGAGAGTGCGCCTTCTTGGATCTCCTCTCTATTATCAATTTCTCCTCCCCGCCTGGCGCCTTCTCCCTCCTCTCCTCTCGACCTTTCTCTTGCGCTACTTCAGCGACGACGTCACACTCAGGTTGAGCATCAAGAGCAACCTCAGCTTTCCTCTTAGACTTGCGAAGAATAAGCCCAGAAGGGTCGCTGGCGACCAACACCCCAGCGGATTTCTTGGCCTTCATCTCATCCAAATACTTCTTCCTCTCCGCAGCAGTCAAAGGCGCCATTGATTCTACAAGAACAAAAGACAAAGACCAACACATAAGTTACTAACAGAAAAGGCGAGGAAGCCAATCAAGTAAGGTTACGAAATCAACTCACACAAATAAGCCTCTAAGCTATTGACATCCACCTCCCTATTCAGCAACTCCCGGATATCCATGGGCAGCATCTTGTCCAAGAAACAAACGACATCTTTTTCATACTCACTCAACTACTCGTAAGCAAACCCGGTAATGGAGGCTGAAGAACTCATCCAGCAGATCGGAAATTTTAACTCGCCTTGTACGCGCGTTGCGGCGTCCTCGTAATCCGCCCCCCCTCGTCCTAAGAAAAGTTTGTCTCCAATTCTTGTAATGGGAGACGTAAGGCGGAAACAGCCGCTTTCCAGGATGGGCGCCAACGGACACCCAGGACAACTTGTATACCCCCTTAGTACCATAAAAACTAAAGAAGGAGCCAGCTGAGGGTTCAAAGCCTAATCCCTCACACACGATTTCAAAAGCCCTGATGAACGCCCAACTGTTGGGCTGAAGCTGCGAGGGCGCCACGTTTAACCACTTTAGAACACTTACCTCAAAGGGCGTGAAGGGATACTTCACGCCCAATGTTGAAGTAGTATTAGTAATTCAACAAACGAGGTAAGTATTTTTGTATCGTCTCCACAGGGATTAGTGCGACACTTCGAACCGTTCAACAATCGCTATCGTTTTGAGCTAAAAGGGTTTTGTACGAATGTTTGTACATAAACTATGGTAATGTAAAAAATGCGGAAAATAAAGACGACAAAAACTAAGGAATAAAAGCGTTGAGATCGGAATTTCCTCAATCGGGCCTCGAATGTAATCTAAAGATCGTGCATATGAGTTTTAGCGTTTTAGCGAAATTACCACGTATCGCTCGACAACATCATTGATTTCCCAAATGACGTCGCGAGATCGATCGTATCGTTTAATCGACGATTTCCCAATCAATAACGATCCGAAAGCTTTAAGTTCCGACACTATATGCGATTATCAAAACCCAAATCCATTTCTAGATTTTCTTATTTTGATAGAAGTTATTCTCGCCAAAGATTTAAAAGTATTCGTCAATATCATTTTAAATCAAAACATGACAATGAATGGCAAGAAAAACTCAAATTCACATCAATTGCTAAAACCATATATATTGCATAATCAAACTATTACATCTAAGCTAGAAAGAGTACATCCAATCCCAACTAGGGGATTTAGCTGTTCATTCTCATGACAGCTTTACAAAAGTGTAGAGAAAAGATGAAAATACAAACCTAAATTCTTGATTTCCCAAAGAGTTTTGGTTGATTCCACAATCCAATCACCTTTGCTCCTTGAAGATCAAAGCTTCTAGCCCTTATTTCTTGTCTAAAAGCTAAGCTAAAATATTCTACAGAGAATTCTAAAACTATATGCTAAGCTATATGCTAAAAATGAGCTAAAAAGGCTTTTATATTCTAAGAAAATGATCGCGCGCTACAAGCGACCAGCCTGTCGCTGTAGCGACGGCCGACTTCTGGCCAATGAGGAAGCTCCACGTCAGCACCTGGCACTAAACCGCCCTTGGTCGCTTGAAGCGACCAATCCATCGCTTGTAGCGATGAACCTCCCAAAAGGATCGCTTGAAGCGATGAATTCTGCGCTTGTAGCGATGGAGTCTCCAAATTCCCTGCCTATCCTCGCTTGTAGCGAGGAAGCGTGCGCTTCTAGCGATGGCACCTGATCAAAACTTCATGTTCTTTGCTCAGTTGATGTCCTGGCTTGTATTTTCCTGCACAATTGGATGGGGAAAGTAGTAAAAGCAATAGTGGGCATTTGATCATTGATTATGATCATTTCCCATGATAACTTGCAAAACAAGCTAGAAAAGTGCTTAAATTAACTATGCTTTTAAACTCAATTTAGGCACTTATCACACTCCCCAACTTAAATCTTTGTTTGTCCTCAAACAAAGGACTCAAACAAATGGAAAAAAAACAAGGAAAACAAGGCTTTGGACATTTTTAGTATACATGCAAAGAAATGAAAAGTTTTCAGATACAAAATTCAAATGCGGATTGTGCGGGCAAGTATTAAGTTTCTCATTAATCTAAATATATTCTATGAATATAACATAAGTCCTAAACACAAAATTCACGTCATACAATTCAAGGCAATAACATAATTATCTATGAACCACACCTAACACACATCTTTAGAAGTAAATAAGCAAATTGAACTCATGATGTGAGGGTTATGAACACTCATCCGGCAAGTTTGTTAACATACCGATCAAGTTATGTGTCAATCTAATTATCATTTCTAAAAGCACAAAAGCAAATGATCACAAGGTCTTTAAGGGTTGTAATTTGGCTTGGTTACAAAAGAATTGTCATATGTAGGATATTGAATTCAAATGGCCAAGCTAGAGGAACATTCATTCTATTTACATAACTTCCTCCTTATTCAAAAACAACCTTTGGTGATTTACTGGTTTTTCTTTCTTTGATTGATCTTGACAACTTTTTTTCTTTTTATTGCAAACCTTTTTCTATTTTTCTCTTTTCTTTTTCTTGGTTTACTTTTCTTTTTTTTTCTTTTTCTTTTTCTTGTTGTCAAGATCAAATACATAATTCACCATTCACTTAACATTCACAACCTCCCTTTCTCCCCAACTTGGTTCAATGATACCCTAATCGAATGTTCCTTTATCATTATGGCAAAGGTCAATAATCACGATGGATAAGGGTTCAAAAGAATGTAAGAATATCAGAATCCATTAGTGAGTTAACTATGAACTGGATTTTGAAATATTTGGGCAAATTCACTAAGCATTGTGCTTATGAATATTGGCAGTTCATAGTTAACGATTCTGATTCATTTAGGCTCAAATGAGGTTATCAAATACTCGCTCTCTCACCGGGTAGGCTTTTTGTGGTCAAGTGTTTATTCTCAAATTCAAAAAATGCCTTGATCATATCAGTGCTTTCATACAAATTAAAACAACAATCAGATTTAACATAAAACAATCGAGTTAAACTAAAATGCCGGTCTCCTGCATATATACAATGATTTGAGGATTCCTCACATTTTTGGCTAGTTCTAAGTGGTTCACATTATAAGCATGTTATCACGTAAAACTGTATGAGATAAATCTTATGCAAAGTACTCGTATTAAATTCAAGTACACACATAGAAAAGCAAGAAACAATTAACTTGGCTTTGTGCAATCATACAATTTCTATCATTATCATGCATCTGATAGCGATTCATAAATTTAAAGCCCATTCAACATTTATTGAACATAAATAAAAAATGCATAATTAAACAAAAGTTTATCACATGAAGTTAATGGGTTTTAGTGGCTTTGAAATCTGTAACTGACATGTTTTACTGTCGTCGCTACAGCGACCAGCTGTTGCTGTAGCGATGGCAAGTCTGAAGCTCGTCGCTACAGCGATGGGATTCATCGCTGTAGCGACCATGACAGGTAACAGATTTTTCTGAAAATTGAAATGCACCACATTCCTTTCATGTGAAAACTATTATGAGAATTAAAATAAAGCATAAATACTTACAAAGTTGGGTTGCCTCCCAACAAGCGCTTGTTTTACGTCGTTAGCTCGACGCCTGATTCGTTAGGGTGGCCAGAACGAGACGGAGCGCACATCAGCTCTAGTATCCCTTTGCTGTGGGAGGAATTCCATGAACTTTAAGCATAGCTGATGTGGAGTCCAATACCTCCCTATCCAGAATATGGTGAGCAAGGTACAAATACTATCTATTACCAAATCAATTTCGGCCTTGCTCACTCTCACCCCCTCCTTTGCACAAGTTTCTTCCTTGTTAAGAAACTGTTCCGGCTTCTCAAAAACTGTCACTTCTTCACTATCAACAGCTTCGGCCTCTTCAAATTCTGACCGTGGTTGAGGAAGTTCTATGGTGTGTGGTATTTCTAATTCTTCCACGAATTCCCTAATACCACATCCTTCAAACATCGGCTCTTCCTCACTCTCATCAACATCGTCTTCAACAATCTCTCCGAATTCCAAAACGGATTGATTGTTGGTCCGAACATCCATGACTCTTGGTAGATGGTTCAATTGAACTTGCAAAACATCCAACTGGCTTGACAAACTCCTCAGTCTTTGGTTGGTGTTATGCATGTTTAATTGAACTTGCAAAATCCCCAACTGTCTTGACAAATTCCTCAGTCTTTGGTTGGTGTTTTGCATGTTTATCATGGATTGTTGCATGAACAAATGCAATGTATTTTCAGTTCTTGCCAATTGTTCATCTTCATACGAATATTGTTGATACTGTTGATATGATTCATACTCGTATGGAGTATAGAAGTTGGAATAATCATGATCAGCCATGATTCCTCTTTGTTGAGAATCTGAAACACGAATAACTAACAAGAAATTTTTCTTTGCTTTGCAAAGAGGGTTAATGCACACAAAATTTATAATGTACAAAAGAGAAGAAAAATATTAACAAGAATATACAAAAACTCAAAACAATAAAAATTATTGCGATGCTCAAAATATCTAAACACCAATCCCCGGCAACGGCGCCATTTTGTTGAAGTAGTATTAGTAATTCAACAAACGAGGTAAGTATTTTTGTATCGTCTCCACAGGGATTAGTGCGACACTTCGAACCGTTCAACAATCGCTATCGTTTTGAGCTAAAAGGGTTTTGTACGAATGTTTGTACATAAACTATGGTAATGTAAAAAATGCGGAAAATAAAGACGACAAAAACTAAGGAATAAAAGCGTTGAGATCGGAATTTCCTCAATCGGGCCTCGAATGTAATCTAAAGATCGTGCATATGAGTTTTAGCGTTTTAGCGAAATTACCACGTATCGCTCGACAACATCATTGATTTCCCAAATGACGTCGCGAGATCGATCGTATCGTTTAATCGACGATTTCCCAATCAATCAAACGATCCGAAAGCTTTAAGTTCCGACACTATATGCGATTATCAAAACCCAAATCCATTTCTAGATTTTCTTATTTTGATAGAAGTTATTCTCGCCAAAGATTTAAAAGTATTCGTCAATATCATTTTAAATCAAAACATGACAATGAATGGCAAGAAAAACTCAAATTCACATCAATTGCTAAAACCATATATATTGCATAATCAAACTATTACATCTAAGCTAGAAAGAGTACATCCAATCCCAACTAGGGGATTTAGCTGTTCATTCTCATGACAGCTTTACAAAAGTGTAGAGAAAAGATGAAAATACAAACCTAAATTCTTGATTTCCCAAAGAGTTTTGGTTGATTCCACAATCCAATCACCTTTGCTCCTTGAAGATCAAAGCTTCTAGCCCTTATTTCTTGTCTAAAAGCTAAGCTAAAATATTCTACAGAGAATTCTAAAACTATATGCTAAGCTATATGCTAAAAATGAGCTAAAAAGGCTTTTATATTCTAAGAAAATGATCGCGCGCTACAAGCGACCAGCCTGTCGCTGTAGCGACGGCCGACTTCTGGCCAATGAGGAAGCTCCACGTCAGCACCTGGCACTAAACCGCCCTTGGTCGCTTGAAGCGACCAATCCATCGCTTGTAGCGATGAACCTCCCAAAAGGATCGCTTGAAGCGATGAATTCTGCGCTTGTAGCGATGGAGTCTCCAAATTCCCTGCCTATCCTCGCTTGTAGCGAGGAAGCGTGCGCTTCTAGCGATGGCACCTGATCAAAACTTCATGTTCTTTGCTCAGTTGATGTCCTGGCTTGTATTTTCCTGCACAATTGGATGGGGAAAGTAGTAAAAGCAATAGTGGGCATTTGATCATTGATTATGATCATTTCCCATGATAACTTGCAAAACAAGCTAGAAAAGTGCTTAAATTAACTATGCTTTTAAACTCAATTTAGGCACTTATCACCCAAGTCTTCAAAGACAGCCGTGTAATATAGAAGAATTCATGAGCAATACCCTTTGGCATCCGTAAATACACTTTCTCACCAGGGCGGCAGGGCTCAAGAATCACGTCTTCTTCGAATCCTGTCGAGGAGACACTAAGTTTGCTTCGAAAGAGCGCCACTCGCTGAGGATCCATATACATGGACTCCGAGCGTAATACTTCGCCAGCAAAATCCCCTTGTCCCGAACTACTAGCAGACGCCATACAATGAGTTTCTCTCATACAGTTGGGACCTGGACGAACAGAAAGAACAACGCAATCAGACGAATTCCCACTATCATCTTTCCCCTCACTACCGCTCGAATCGCTCGAAAATTCTCCTAAAACAGAGTGGCCATAATAGGCATTTTCAAAAGCCACCCAATCGGTGGTTCCGTCCGATCGCGTCGCGAACCTAACCGCCTCACTCAATAACCTATCCCTCTCCTCTGAATTGGTCGGAGATATTACGTTACGCTCCCTATCACACTCTCTAATAACCGCCATGTCTTACCCCTGAAATACAAAAAACGAAAACCCAACGTACAGAGGACGAATTCGAAATAAGATTACCTGTTTCGTACGAAAGCAGCAAGGAGAAAAGGAATGATCTGGGTTCGAAGAGCGCGACGATTCCTGAAGCTATTAACGGTTTTGTGGAAAATATACGCTTTTGGGGAGAGAGGAGAAAGTGAGGGAAACGAAAAGGCAAAGACTGAACAGGAGACAGGGAAAGTAGATCCGGAAAGCAGTTCAAAGTACAAAGCCTGGGAAAACGCGCAGATGACGTCACTTAAGTTGGCACGATTTCCAAGAACCGTTGCGATGCGAACACGTCAGCAAGAGCGAACGGTTACCTCATGTCAACCGTCGGATTCCACTAAGGCGCGTCCTCAACCTTAACCTTCAAAAGGAATCACGCCCACGATGGGCTAGTTCCGGCGCGGCGATCTAATCTACTCAAAGAAACCATTTCAACACATAGTCTAATCACTTCGCCTTGTCCCAAGACTCGTGCTTGTCGGGCTATGATGAATACTCTCATTGGGCTAGCACCCACTAAGGCCCCCAAAACAAAACATGGAGCTAGTACCCATATTGGGCTAGTATCCGTGTTGGGCTAGTACCCACGTTGGGTTAAACACCCATGTTGGGCTAGCGCCCATGATTGGGATAGCATCCATGTTGGGCTAGTACTCATTAAATTTTTTCATATAGCTTCATGATCAGTAAGCCCCACTTGCCGGGCAAAAAGTCATAGGCAAATCCCCCCGTTAACAGTTTAATCACTTCGCCTTGTCCCAAGACTCGTGCTTGTTGGGCTGTGGACCGTAGATCTCACTATTTAGGCCTTGAGATCCTAAAGACAAGGGTTTGAACCCTTGGAGTAAGGCTTGGCGCCCTCCAGGAGGGCGCAGGGCCCACTTAACAATCATAAATAACCCTAGGTGACCTCCCTAAAGGACACCCTCTAGGGGCGCCCTCAGCAGCTTACGAGGGCGCCTTAGTCATGGTTTTGGCCCTTTACGATTTGGGCCCAAAACCATGGTCGGATAGGCCCAAGTCGAGGCTACAAATAGTAACCATGGGATCATTCCCAAGGCATGACCTAAACAGACTCTGAAACCCTAGTTTTCATACATTGTACTCACAGCTAGTACAGTTGGCGCCCACCGTGGGCTACAATAAAACTAACCTAGCCACCATCTCTGAAAGAAAGGCAGTCGATCCACGACCTCTGAAAAATCACCAGAACGTCGTGAATCCACCGTGTTTCTCGAGAGCAACGCTGGAACTTCCGAATCTGCCGCGATTCAACCCTAAATCTGTCCCTAACTCTAATAAAATGTTCAACCTGTTCTTTGTTCAAAAAACTAATCCTCTCCCTGAGATTCGCGATCCTAACCGCTAATCTTCAACCACCAATCTTAATCTTCATAACCGACCCAAACGACCGTCATTGTCGCCATTGATGGCGGACCCGGCGGTCTTGGAAGCTCTACAACAACAAATCCAGCAGCTTCGCGACCACAACGAAGCTCTGCAAGCGACAATGGAGATAATCCAGCAACAACAACACGCTGAGGGGAACGGGTCCCAGCAGGACGAGTCGATAGATCTAGATCCACAACCACTTTCCGCTGAAGTTTGGAACGCGCCGGTCCCGGAAAATTTCAAGTCACCCTCTCTTTTGTCTTTCGACGGAAAGAGTGATCCAGTGGAGCACGTAACAGCTTTCAACACACAGATGGCCATCATCAGTGCTGCTGACTCCCTCAAATGTAAGCTGTTTGCAGGGACCTTCAAAGACGCCGCCCTCAGGTGGTACATGAACTTACCCCGTTTCTCAGTCGTCAGTTACCAAGACATGACGCGCAAAATAACACACCAGTTTTCGGCTAGTCGCCACCGCAAGGTGTCATCTACCAGTCTCTTCAACGTCCGCCAAGGGTCGAATGAGACCCTCCGTGAATATCTTGCAAGATACAATGACACCACAATTAAAGTCGTGAACCCGAACCAGGAGCTGTTCGTGGGAGCTTTCCAAAACGGCCTCCGTGCCGGACAGTTCAACGAATCGCTGGCGCAAAAACCGGCTGATTCCATGGAGGAGATCATGTCCAGGGCGGAATATTACATAAAGGGAGAGGAGAGCAACGGTGAAAAGAAAGCGAGGGATTCCAGGACGCGTGCCCCCAACAACTACGACCATCACCGCAACTATTATCCACCCGCCCACAGAGACAGAGCGCCATACAAGCGTCACGTCCAAGATAGGCACGCACCCCTGCCGGAATCCTTCACGACCCTCAACACTCGCCGTGAGCAGATCTGGAGAGATGTATACCATTCTAGACTCATCCCCGAACACCCACCGCCAAGAGGAAACATCATGGGAAACGACAAGGAAGCCTGGTGTAAGTATCACCACATAAAGGGACATACCACAGATGATTGCATCCACCTGAAGAGAGAGATTGAGAAGCTGATTCAGAATGGTAGGCTAAGAGGATACGTGAAGGAAAGCAGAGAAGGAGACAGGCGTCCCCCCGAAGACCCCCAAAAGGAGAAAGATGTGGCAAAGGATGGTGAGCGCCACACTTTGAACACCATATCCGGCGGCTTTGCAGGAGGGGGAGAATCCAGCACCTCCCGAAAAAGATATGTGAGGCAGGTAATGCTGGTCGATGACCACGCCACGATGGAGCCAGAGCGCTAGACAGATATCACCTTCTCAGGCGAAGACCACAAATGAGTGATCCCCCACGATGACGATCCCATGGTCATTACTGTGCAAATCTTCAATTGGGATGTCAAGAGGGTGTTGATTGATCCTGGAAGCTCCGCAGACATCCTTTATTACTCTGCTTTTGAAAGAATGGGACTGGACGAGGACCAGTTGCAACCCTTCAAGGGAATCCTGGCTGGCTTCACAAGGGAGCAGGTACACGTTCGTGGATACATCACCTTGAAGACAACCTTCGGCACATGTAACAGCGCCAAAACCATCAGGATTAAATATTTAGTGGTAAACTCGCCTTGTTCTTACAACATCATAATAGGCCGCCCGGCCTTCAACGTCATTGACGCTTATCTTTCCACTAAGTTCTTCGTCATGAAATACCTGCTGGACAAGGGACGGGTCGACACCATCAGAGCAGATCAGAAAATTGCATGAGAATGTTATCACAATAGCTTGAAGCTGCAGAGAGAAAGGAAAGGAACCAGCAACCCAAAAGCACACCAGGTGAACATTGTTCGCACAAATCCAGAAGAAGAGTTTCAGCAGGAACGCATAAAAGCAGCGAAAGGTCCAAAGGAAAGTTTGATGGATAAAGAGCTGAGCATAACAAAGCCCCTAAAGAAAAATCTGAATCTTACCGCTCGTCAGCCGACAGATATGCTTAGCGTTCACCGAAGTGTGTTGTCGCCTCGCTCTTTATCCAGTCCAGCAGACAGATGTACTCAAGCCAGTCAGCACGCCTGTCAGGCGTACCGGAAATTTCACAAAGAAAGCTAGCAAGACAGACCTACCAAAGGGAACAAACATGATTATGGGTTTTCACAAACCTAAGCACGTCCGTGATTCAGCTACAAAGCAGGGAGAAGCTCGCCACAACAATTCAAAGGCGAACTAGAGGGTCAACAAAACCATTTTAATTTTTACTTTGTCTTTTATCTTATGTATTGTGATATTTCTGTACAACCTAAAAGAGAAGGCGCAAGGGGCACTCTTTTCCCCCACAGCAGTGGGGGTTTTTAATGAGGCCCCGCTTTCTTATTTAATATATATATATATATATATATATATATATATCACTTGTTTTATATTACTCACATGGCCTGTAACAGATCAACGACGCCAAATCTTAAATGAGATCGCCATCTGATTCGTGAACCCCAGCGACGGTTGCCACTTAATTCCTTAACCCCAATGAGGGCTCTAAGACGTCGTAAGCTTAAAAAGAGATCGCCACTTAATTCCTTAACCCCAATGAGGGCTCTAAGACGTCGTGAGTCGAAAATGAAATCGCCACCTAATTCCTTAACCCCAAAGAGGGCTCTAAGATGTCGTGAGCCGAAAATGAAATCGCCACCTAATTCCTTAACCCCAAAGAGGGCTCTAAGACATCGTGAGCCGAAAATGAAATCGCCACCTGATTCCTTAACCCCAAAGAGGTCTCTAAGACGTCGTGAACCGAAAATGAAATCGCCACCTAATTCCTTAACCCCAAAGAGGACTCTAAGTCTTCGTGAGCCGAAAATGAAATCGCCACCTAATTCCTTAACCCCAGAGAGGGCTCTAAGACGCCGTGAGCTGAAAATGAGATCGCCACCTAATTCCTCAACCCTCTAAAGAGGGCCCTAAGGCGTCGTGCGCCAAATGAAACAACCCGACAATTCTCAAACATCGTTATGAAAATAACACAAGTAATGACCACCGCCTAGGAGGTGCTTTCTAAAATGAATAAATTCGAAGATAAAAGGAACAGACGAGAAGTTTAAGGAAAACGATGCATCATTACAAATTCAAAGAAGAATACTGAGTTCAAAATAAATCAAAATTACAACAAGTGAGATTATGGTTCGTCCACTAGGGCGCCATCTACAATAACCTTAAAGGAATCAAGGGCGGAAAGATCGACGCCAAGGTGCAGAAGGGAGACTTGAGCTTTAGCCCGTTCAAAGCCAGCATTCAAATTCAGAGCTAGCTCACCCTTCGCCTCAGAAACCTCAGCCTTAAGCTGATCCTCCCTTTCCGCTCCAGCCGCGACATCATTTTGCAGCTTAGCGATAACCCCGTCCTTCCCAGCAAGATCCGCTGCATAACCAATTTTCAGATCGGAGATGCGCTTATCACATTCAAGCTTCACCGCCTCTCTGGCTTCCTTCACTTCTCTCTCCCTCGCGTCCTTGGCCTCCTTCACCTCTTTTTCCAATGCCCTCACTGTAGCTTGAAGGGCCTCCTCGTTCTGCACCAATTCTTCATACTTCCGATCCACCGCGTCTAAGAGCATTATAGACCGCAAGCAATGAACTCCCACATCCCTCGTCATAAAGGGAACAGCGCCCTGGTTCCCCGCCTCCGCGTCTTCTGGATTAAAAGCCAACCTCTCTTTGACATAGGCACCGTAGTCAAAGCCTTTATCCCAGAAAGATTGCACCGATCCACTGGTCTTGATAGCCCTAATAGAGGAAGGGGAAGGCGTTTTCTTACCTTTTTTCTCAGTTACTGCCTTCCCTTTATCATCTTTCCTGGGCGACGCCTTATCATGCGGGGCCGCTGTGAGGGACTCAGCCTGAGACTCGGGCGGATGATCAGCCTTCCTCTTCGGCTTGCGTGTGATGAGTCCAGCAGGATCAGTGGCTGCCAACCCCTCAGCAGCCTTCTTGGCCTTCATTTCCTCGAGATATTTTTTCCTCTCCGCCGCAGTCATGGGCGCCATGTCCTCTACAGAAAATGAAAACAGAAAAGTTAAGAGGACAAGAAAATAGAAAAGCACAGAATAGGCATAAATAAATAAATTCGACTCACGTAAGTACGCGTCTAAGCTATTCACATCCCCTTCCCTATTCAACAACTCCCCGATGTTCATGGGCAGCATTTTATCCAAAAAAACAGACGACGCCCTGGTCGTATGCGTCCAGCTTCTCGTAGTCAATTCCCATGATAGACGTCGGAGCACTCGTCCAACATATGGGAAACCTCAGCTTACCATCAGCCCACACAGCAGCTGCCTCACAATCTTTTCGTCCCCGGGTCCTGAGGAACGTCTCTCTCCAATTCTTATAATGAGAGGCGTAGGGCGGGAACAACCTCTTGCCAGGATGCGCACTGATGGACACCCAAGATAGCTTATCTACCCCCTTCGTGCCATAAAACGTGAAGAAGGATCCAAATGAGGGCTGGAAACCCAGCCCCTCGCATAGAATCTCAAAAGCACGTATAAACGCCTAGCTGTTTGGCTGCAGCTGAGAAGGCGCCACATTCAAACAATTGAGTACGTCAACCTCAAAGGGCGTGAAGGGATACTTCACACCCAGATCCTTAAAAACAGCTGTATACATGTGAAACATCTCACTCTTCACTCCCTTCGGCCTTTGTAAGCACAGTTTCTCACCTGGGCGACAATGTTCCAAGACCACGTCCTCTTCAAATCTCGTAGAGGACACGTGCAGCTTACTCCGAAAAAATGCCACTCGCTGGGGGTCCATGTACACAGACTCTGAACGAAGCACCTCGTCGGCGAAACTCTCCTGCTCTGATCCACTGGAGGACGCCATGTAACAAATTTCTCTCCTACAAAATGGACCTGGGCGAATAGAATGAATAACACAGTCAGATGAATTCCCACTACTACTCCCTCCTCCACCCTCGTCTGAATCGCTTGAAAACTTTGTTAAAAGGGAGTGGCCATAGTAGGCCTTATCGAACACCACCCAATCAGTGGTTCCATCTGACCGCTTCGTATGCCTAACACTTTCCCTCCACAACCTACACCTCTCCTCCGAATTCGCTGGGGGTAACTCCCTACCCGCCTCATTGCACTCCCTAATTACCACCATACTACTGATTTAACTTAAAAAGAACAAGATCGAATAGGGTTACCTGGATTTAGACAAGCGAAGGATTGAGAACGAACATATGCTTCGAACGATCCGCAAACGGTAGACACAGCGATCTTCAAAGACTGGAACGGTTTGAGTGAAAAGCAAGAATAACTTCAATTATCACATAAATTACTAGAATTATATATTTGCAAAATCAAAGATTACATCTAAGCTATATTGAGTACCTCCAATCCCAACAAGGAAAGGTTAGTTGGTCACTGTCATGACAACTATACAAAAGTGGAGGGAAGATGAAGATCCAAAGCTAAGTTCTTGATTTACCAAAGAGTCTTAGTTAATCCACACTTCAATCACTCTTGCTCCATGAAGATCACCTCCTTTAGCCCTATTTTATGTCTAAAACTATATCCTAAAACTATTACTAAACTGTAATAATAATACTGATACAATTGAAAATGAGCTGAAAGGCTATAAATAGAATCTGGATTTTTCAAGGCTTGCTACATCGATGGGTCTGGTCGCTGTAGCGATCGAAGCTTTCTTGGCCATTGGGTTTGCTCCACGTCAGCAAAACGGGGTTCAAACCGCCTTTGATCGCTATAGCGACCTGATCCATCGCTGTAGCGATGTAAACTTGATTTCTCCCTGCCTAGGCACGCTGTAGCGACCAATCCTCCGCTGTAGCGAGCCAGCCTTTACATTTCTTCATGTTTCGTTGCTCAAATCATGTCCTGGCTTGCATTTTCCTGCACAAATGGATGGGGTAAGAAGTAAAAGCATAATTTGGCATTTGATCAGTGATTATGAGCTTTTCCTATGATAACTTGCGAAACAAGTAACATAAAGTGCTTAAATTAAATATGCATTTTAACTAATTTCTGGCACTTATCAACCGTCAGCGACCGCCCACCTTGTCATTGCCAGCGGTTCTATTGTAAAACATGTTCTCACGTTCTTTGTTTGTTTTGAAACCTGAAAGGGTTGTTTTTGGTTACTCGTCTCATATCTGATGTGATTGGTTTCGTCTTGCGCGATTCCAATTTGTTTTAAGATCTAATCAGTTTGTCATTTTGGATTAATCCCACAATTTGGGTTCATCACATGTTCTTGAACTTGTCGGACCTTTTGGCTAGAAATAGTTGTGAATTCGTTATTATTGGTCTTAGTAAATAGTGGGTTCGTGGATTTGTTTTTGTGTTGGCGGACGGACCAGTGATCTTGACCTCACAAACCTCTTCTTTTTTGCAATTTGGTTTCGAGCGCATTCGCGAGTTTACTAAAATATACAATTGGTGTGTGGTTGATTGCTCCGGTGTAAGATTTATTGTTATTTTATCCATTAGAGTTATTGTGTATTTACCCACTTGGGTTCTTTGATTAACACTATGTTTCATACAACATTTCCGGTCTGACAATTGTTGGATAGAATTTTTTCTTCAACTTGATTAAAACTTCTTAAGAAGCCACAAAATATATTTTAACAAACCTCTCTTTGAACCACAAGGCATGCCAAAAAGGGATTAAAAGGTGTTAACAATACAAAACCAAGGAAAAACAAAAGCCGAGCAAAAATTACAAAGTGGACAATCCCAATATTTTAGTTCTGATTTAGTTAATATCAATTGATTTTTTATTTAATTTTACCTTACTAAACTTTGGGACCTTGGAGTGTGCTATTTTCAAAGTCTCCGGTATAATTCTTTGCGATGGCAATTTCAGTAGGCTAATTTAGCTTCTTCAAAAACAAAATTGAATTCGAATGAAGAAATATATTTTTTTAAACCAAAGTGGACCAGCAATGCTACTGCCACCAAATATATAATAGGAAACTAAAAGAAAGAAAACAAAGGGGGTAGGCCAAAACCCCCTAAAAAAGGAATCAACCTTAAGTTAGGCATACCTAACTTGTTCTTAACAAAATGTTCAGAGGTAAATCCTGGAATAGAGAGCCAATAAGTAAGTTGATCTAAATTTAATCCTTTGTTGGCAAGACTATCAGCAAATAACTGTTATTCCAGCGGTTTCTTAGATGCCAAGGAATCTGAGAATTGGACTTTAAAGCTTTAACCACCAAATCAGAATCCTGCTCCAACCAAAGATATCTCCAATTATTGTAGGATACAATCTCTATGGCTCTCATGGCTCCAAACAGCTCAGCATGAAAAACATTTCCTATACCAGTGTTTTCAGCAAAGCAGCACATCAAATCAGCTTCATTATTTCTGAAAATGCAACCACATGAAGAAGTATTAAAGTTAGAGCACCCATCAGTGTTGCATTTGATCCACGGAGCTACAGGAGGGTGCCAAATTACTTCTATAATCTTGGGAGCCCTAAAGGCAGATGAAGAGTGACATCAAATTTCTTTAGGAGAGTGAAATCTGACATTGAAAGGGAGACAATCCTAATATTGTTGCCTGCTAAGGATACATTGGCCAAAATACTTGAAATATAGTTTTTCTAATACATCAACAAAATAGAATTGTTTGAAGGTCCACAATGTATGATGTATTTATGCTATGATTCTTTGAGGAATTCCAAAATTAGATGGTAGTTTCTAATAGAAAAAAAAGTATCTATATTAAGACTTCTTAGAAAGTGAAATGGGAAAATATTATAAATAAATTATTATTAAAAGGTACGATAACACGATATTTGTGTGCTCATATTATGATACTGGAAAAATAGGTTGGAGCACGACAAAACATTTACTTTTTACCCATGAGTATTCCCGCCGTGATCTATCACTTTCCATTGCTCTGGAATCTCATGAAAAAAATTCATCAACAAACTAAGGATATAATTCATCAACTTAAAAAAGGTAAAAAAATTCATTCTATAAATTTGATACATTCAAACTTTCGAAATATTATGAACAAAAAATTAACATATATGGTAGAAATTATTCAAAAATAAAACATTTAAATTCTGGTGCTGAGCAAAAATGATGGAATAAGCTTTGTAACTGATATTAAAAAAAGGACAAAACTTAGGTACAATTCTTTAAGTGCTTTTCGTATGGTTCTTAACTAAAAATACAAATTTTTTGGATATAACAAACTTTGAGAAAATTAAGGATTTAAGAAAATCATGGTGAATTTAGTTAAGAACCATACGAAAAACACCTAAGGAATTGTACCTAAGTTTTTCCCTTAAAAAAAACCAACCGATTGTATAATGTTTATCATCATGTTGGTATAATCAGACAAGGTTTATGACGTTTTAACTATCTAACAGAATAACTCAATAGAACATCACACACACATAACGGGAAATATGCTATGAATTGTGAATAATACACTATAACTATTTAAAATGGACAAATTAAGGAGTCCTAAAAAACTAAAAAAAACTATGATACTCACGATTTAAACACGTCAATGTCTTTTATATTGTTTTTGATCGCTTGAGACATTCAACTTAATCGATAATCATTTGAGATATTCAACTTAATAATAAGTATGAATATTAAAAATGTAAAATCATACAAATATAGTTTGAGAAAACAAAAAGTTTAAAAATCCAAATTTTTTAATATATTAGTTCCGTTATGATTTCATGATTTCGATTTTTTCTGATTTTTAGATTAAAAAAATGACGATACCTTTTAATTAATTAGTAAAAAGAGACAATAATAATAATGGTTTAGTGTACCCGTTGTACTTTCTTATTATGTATCATTTTTCTCGTTCAAAATCAAACATTTAAATATCCAATAGTCATTCCTTTTTCTGTTTATAAATATCTATTTTAATTATGATTTAATACACATGATGATTATAGAAATAAATTAAAAAAAATTAAAGATTTCCTTAATAAAAAAATCCATAATAAAAGCAGTAAACATGGAAATTCCTTCAAATAAAAAAAACTATAATAATCATTTATGAGTATAATAAGAATTTCCACAACTAATTAATTAGGTTATCTTTAACTTCCATTTAAAATTTGAGGCTGACCAGATTTTTTTTTTCCGTTTAATTTTAAATTATCAACCGCACTTTGATTGTCCCAAATTTTCTATCGGTTTAAAGTCCATACTTTGATTGATCCTATTGATTACCAAGGACTTGCTTGGTTGATGATCTTTTTTTTAAGGATGGTTTTATGATCTATTGTTTACCAAGAATAGCAGCAATGTGAATTAAAGAATGAGATGAACAAATGTAGCGAATCATTGAAGAAACATGAAACAATGCTACAAACAATGAGATCTAATTGACGCAAATCATTGTTTTTTCTTCAATCCTAAATAAAATAAAAAATATATAAATATAAAAATAGGAAAAAAAAATCTATGATTCTGGATTTTGGGTTGTTCAACAACGTAAAATAAGAATTCTTTTGATCTTTTAAAATGCAAATTGAAATTATATTTTAATATCATAACGATTTTTTTAACTCAATGCAAATAATGCCGTGTAAATCATCAAGACAGATTTTTTGTCATGGTAATTTAATTTCTGTTAAATTATACTTCTCTGAAATACAACTTTCAATTAAATTACAATAAAACAACTTTTAATGGAGGAAAAACATTTTTTAATGGCGGAAAAGCAACTTTTTGGAGTATTATTTGTATTACTTTTGGTATGATAATATAATTTTAATTAATATTAAATTATAATAATATTTTGGCTGACAATGTCACATCTGAGAATTCCTGTTACAAAAATCAACTTTGGTTCTCGCTGCAAATTATTTCATTAAAAGAACTTTGGACCAAAAAAAAAAAACCAATCAATGTAACGATAATAAAATTGTTTTTAATTCTCATTAAAAAAAAACGTACTGATAATAAAAAATGTTTAATTGTCGCGGATGCAGCCACACAGTTTTAGCTCCAACAAACATACCAAACTCATCTCGAAGACAGATTCCAACCCTCACGCTGTTGTGATACTCAGAGAACGCGACATCAACATTACATTTGATATAATATGGAGGAGGACGTTGCCAATGCAACCTGCGTTACATTTTGAAGATTTTCTCTCCAATGTTTCCATTCTATTTTTTTTTTTGGGAAAACCAATGTTTCCATTCTGCTGCAGTACATTCTCTATATAACGTCACAAATCCAAATTTCGCCAAGTCTATATACTCTAATTACACTGCAGTAGAACATGCTCTTCTGTTTCTGGTTCCACATTACACCACGGACAATTAGTCACAATGTGCACTTCTTCATCAGTTAATTTTACACACATTAGTAAACAATTTCAGGCCACTCTCCAGACAAAATTACTCACCTTTGGCAGCACTGCAAGTCTCCAAATACCATCCAATCTCCCTCCACCTGCAGCTACGTATTTTCCATAAGTTCCGTCAAACAGAATTTATATGCTGACTTTACACTATACATTCAACTACTGTCCGGCGTCCAAACCTGCACATCTTGCTCTAGAAAATTAAAGAGAGTTGTATTCCACACATCAGAGATTGATCGGGGACTTAAATAAAGCTGCAACGCATCCAGATTCCTCACCTTCTGCCCATTCTGTAGCAGGTCCTGCTCTCAAAATCAAATATCCTGCATCTGTTCGGACTGCACAGCAGGCTGCGCTGCAGTCTCATTCGTGATCTGCTCTATCTGTTCTGTTTTATTTAAAGTCATACAGAAAAAAAGTCTTGAAGAAAAAGAAAGTTATACATCAAAAGCGATTTGTGCTGGGACTATGTACTTTAGATGGGAACATTGTCTTCCTTTTATCAAAATACATATCAAATCTTTTCACCCACTTCTGTTTTGACACTCTTGTGGCTGGGTACATGACAACTATGAACTTGCAAGTTCTTGATAAGATATGTAACCTCAGCTATGTATTTGTAAGTTCATGTAATTTCATAATAAATCATGATAAGATAATTCTTCCTATAAAAAACGAATAAACATCAATCTAGTCCCAAAACTATCTCATTCCTTCAATTTAGTCCATAAACTACCTAAATACAATAAGTAGTCCCTAAAATGTAAAAACTCATTAGTTTAGTAGTCCCTGAAATTAACCTATTAAGGACTATATTGATGGATTTCATAGAGTTTAGGGACTAATTAATATATCTACATAGTTAGGGACTAAATTGAACATATATTAAATTGAAGGTTTATTATATATAAAAAACAATTCCTTCAAACGGTAGAGAAAGAAAAAAAGAAGGTGGTGTTTTGATATGTTGGAAATAAAAGAGATGAGGGTTGTAGTCATAGAATTTAGAGAAGAAGACAATGAATGAAGAAAGGAAAGGGAAAATGCTAGAGAGTAGTACATCGGTAAGCTGTTTTTTTCTCCTTATGATGGTGACAATGGAGTGGAGTGTTATTGGGTTCCAACTTTCAAGTCTTTTCCTTGTCTTTCCATTAACTAGACAATGGAGTGGAGTGTTTGTAGATGAAGACTATTATCTTTGAACAAATGATCTTTAAATTGTTATTAACATATGAATTCATTCCAAGCTTAGTCGATTGATCTTTAAACCAGGAACAAAACAAATACAATTGAGATTTTGTTTTACCAAAAGGCTAATTAATTGAGGAAAGGTCAATATAAACCAAAAATTGGCAAAAACGTTAACTATCCCTTTTGTCGAAGTTTCATCTCTTAATCTTTCGGTGGTTTATATTAACTCAATTAAAGAAAGACTTTCACTATTCAATCAATTTTTCTTCCTCTTAATAGATATTCATCTATATCGGCTTAGAAAAAGAGCAGTAATCGAAAGGGAAAGAGATAGTACCTTGGAGGAAAAATTGAAACCCAAAGACATAGATAGATGAAAACAATGAGATGCAGATCCTTTTTCAAATCAGTAATCAAAACGGATTAGTGTTTCTGAATAGGAAGGTTTCTGAAATCAAACCCTTTTGGACTCGGCAATGGAGGAGAATCAAAAGGTTTCTCATATTCAAATTAGCGATTAGTCGAAGTTGTTGATGGGGCGGCCAAATGTTTGGAAGAGAAGAGTGAAGTGGTGGAGGTCGGACGGTGAAGTGGTGAGATGGTCAGAAGAGGATATTTGGAGAAGTTGAAAGAATTGAAAATTTTCCTTTGTTCCATTCATATTATTTCTTGAGTTGAGCAACCCATTAATTTGTGATAATATTGAGTGGCTCAAGAATATGGCAGGTTTAAGGATTTGAAAAAACGTGTAGGATTAGTTGGGAGTATTCATTAATGTGATTAGTTGGGAGTACCCGTTGATTTGGGAGGGAAATTGTGTATTAGGGTTACAAATTGTTCCATCAGACTGTCTAGCCTTTATATTAAGTAAGATTGCCTTATACTAAAAAATAGTAATTATCTATTGAAAATTATGACGATTTATTTCTCAAAAAGTTGAAAATCAATTTTGAAACAACTCTCATCTACAAAATCGCAACGTTTTAAAACATGGAGGGAAAAATTGCATTTAAGCCATAGATGTCTCTACAAAAAAAATATCAGCTCAAAATCCTATTTCTAGTTTGAGGTTTCCGTTGTTTTTTTTTTTTTAGTTTTTGGCGCTTTAAAATTTCATAATTAATTTGTTCTTTGTAAAAAAATTATAATTTTATATGGAAAGTCGTATTTTAACGTCCTAAATATGCATATAAAAAATCATAAAAAAAAAAAATCAATCACTTATCACTTTTTGGACTTTTATGCCTACATGAAAAAATAAGAGGGGAAAATAGAAAGAATTTTAAATCACAGAGGTAGAATCAGTTTTTTTACAAAATCATTTTTCAGACTTTGTGTATATTATACATGGTCAATTTGAACAATTAACCATTTAATGTATATCTTGTTTACTTATATATATATATATTAGAAAATTTTAGTAAAAGAATGAATAAAAATATAGTAGAAAACTTAACCATCATGCTAGCCATATTCTTTTTCTGTAATAGAAGCGTAAAATATTACATAAGTTTAACTTATACATACGGCCAGTGTAATTTTTTTTATATGTATCTAATTATATGTTTGCATATATCTTTTAATGAATTAAAAACAAATGCCTTATCATACCTCATTAATTGATGTGACAACCAATCATTGAATGTATATGTAAGCGATTTCTACATATTTTCAGTAATTTTTCATTTGTTTTTGTGATTTCATTGTCTTAGCATAGCATAGCTATCTATTTTTTTCTCGTCTTTGTATGATGTGTTTTTTATTTTTCGTTTTAATGTGGTGTTTATTTCATTCTGGTTAAAAGATTAGATTTGTTCAAGTGTAGATTTAATCGATGATTTTGACGTCGTTAATGTTTCAGATCCGAAGACATGAGTATTCTAGAGACTTGAATATATAGTCATATTTGTAGGCATGTGTACTCTGCTGTTTTATGCTATTAACATGAATGTTGCGAGTTTGTTTGTAGATTTTATCATTTTTATTTTTAGCGACTTAAATTTGTACTGTATCAAAGTACTTTATCAATTTAAATGAATGAGTATCATTTATTGTTGTCAATTTTTTTACACTAATTGTATATATAAATTGAATTCATTATGCATAGACATATATCCTTATACATTTTGTATGCAATCCGGATTTACGGTCAAACATATCATTTAAATTGGTTAGTTGTATGAAATTGGTTAGCTGTATGAAATTTATGCCCTGAATATCTTTAAATTTTGTATGAAATACAAATGTTTACATGTGAAAATTGGTTAGTTGTATGAAATTTATGCCCTGAATATCTTTAAATTTTGTATGTAATCTGGATTTACAGTTAAACATATCAATTAATGAAAACAATTTTTAACTGAACATTAATTATTTTTCGACTGAACTTTAGATTATGAGAGTTTCTTTTCTTTAAAAATGGAAAGTTGACACAAAAAAATGTGATTCTTTTTTGTATTGATTGAAAATGAAATTCTAAATATTTATATGTATCGCTTATTTGATTAGCCCTAGAAAATAACATAAACTACACATGGTGTGAACAAAAAGGTTCCACTATATTCCTCAAAAAAAAAAAAAATGGTTCCACTATTTGTACCAACTTCGGGCGTGTGGCTGTAGCCAACGTCTTGTATGTATTTCTGTTTCTGTTATTTGGAGTCATCACAGATTTTTCGATAAAACTACTTGACGACAAGATGGATTTATGGAGTGAGATAGCAATGTACTACATGGTTCAATCATATCCACTTACACTGTCTTTGGAATCTCTCTCTCATTATAGTGTTCATATGGAAAAAGGTCAAAAAACGGCTTGGACGATAATTTGCAGTTCAATAACAATTCTCCCATGATTAAAATTAGTTTGGAGAAACAAAATTAAAAGAGTTTTTTTTTTCCTTTTTCTTTTTTAAAAAAGAGTATTAATTTATCGTTAATAAAAAATGAATTTCGGTGAGTTTGTTGATTTTTATTTGTTTTTGTATTTACAAGTGATTTAATTTTTATTTCAAACAAAATACTTTAAAGTTATTTCGATTTTTTTTAGAGTTATTTTGAAAATATTATTTCCAAGTGAATTATTTTTCAATTAAACTCTTGTCATAATCTGAAACAAATACGTTGAGGTTGCCAAAATCGTTTTCTGAAAAATTGTAGCGAACATGATCTTTCTTATGTTATGACCCCTAATGAATTTGATTAGACTCTTTGGTTTTATAGAAGAATTTGATTATACTATTTGATAAATGCTAATGGACTGGATAAACTTTAGTTGTGTGGTTAAACTTGTCGGGAGAGAAGAATTAAGGAGTGAGAAATCATCGCGGAGTTAATTTCAACTTTCATTTTTTTTACAAGGTTAAATCAAAAGATAAAAATGAAAAAGAAATGAAAAAGTCTTAAAAAGAAAGTTCGTGCTCCAAGGATATATGTAACACTCATACTAAATTATCTAGAATATTTAGCATGTGTATTAATCTGATATTGGATACATTAAAATTTTCAATAATAATAATAATAAATACAATACAACTGAATGAGTACAATTGGCTCGTCTATACAATTATCCAAAAATCCTAGAATACACTTTTAGATACATATATAATCTGACAACCTCCTGAGCTTGTCCATGACGAGCAACTGCACTCCATCCAGCGTCTTCCTGAAGAATATCTTCATGAACATCTTGTTAACCTGTAAACTGCACCAGAAGGATTGGGATGGGACATAATGTCTCAGTGAGCTCCGGCCCAACCTACTGTTGGCAACCACGGGGGAAACCTAGGGTCGCCGTGCATACTCTTAGCGATCTTGGGGATACCTACGACCGCCGTCATTCTCTACATATTTCGCGATCAAGGGGAAACCTAGGATCACTACTTGTCTCAAATATATCTTATACTTATCATAATCTTATCTTAAACTTAAACTCATACTTAGTGATCTGGGGACATCCTATGATCACTTTCTTTCTCTGCTGACTACTCATCATATTCTCATAATAATTTCATAAGTATTAATATACATCATTCTTAATCATAAAGTTAGTAAGTCAGCGTTGAACAAACAATAATTATCTGAGTTCATTTTACGGAGTGCATCCGGGTGGAGTAACCCCGAAGTACATCTCCCTTCTTACCGGTGAAATTCCTATCATATCAGGCTAACACCGGACTCCTCTTTCTTTTGTGTGGCTGCCCTCGCGAGCGGTTACTTCACCGTCCCAGCTGCCATTTAAGGCGGTACTTCACAGGGACCCCCTGTATTCTAACTAGCGAGACTACAGGAGACACATTAACTTTCTTGACTTGGATGTGTAGCTGCCCTCACGAGCGGTAACTTCACCGTTCCGGCTGCCATTTAAAGCGGTACTTCACAGGAACCCCATGTATTATAACTAACGAGACTACAGGAGACACATCTAGTCATTTAATTACTTAGTTCTTATTCTTTGTATATATATATTTACATATAACTTATAATTTATAACTTATGCATATCTGATGCATTCTTTAAGTAATCATTCTTAAATGCTTAACCTATAAAAGGTTCTTAACTTTGAATATTAAATCTTTCCTTGTGCATACGCACACTTAATTGAGTGCATCTTAATCATGCTATCTTAGGTGCATTCTCATTCTCATCAATTCTTATCTTAAGTACTTGAAAGTATGTCTAATACTTTACTATAAGCTTTTGCATATTTAATGCATTCCTTAAGGGAACCAACTTCCCAATACTTAACATATGAGTATAGGATCATAGGCTTATAGTTATCATAAGCCACTACTTGATTGTTGGAAATGTTCCCATACCCGTCTGAACTTTGCCCTCACCATTCTAAATAATTCTAAGTTATCGTACCATCCTTGTTCCTTATCATTACATCCTTTTGGGAGCTTCTTGGATGAGTTGAAATGGTGCTTAATGGTTCTTAAAAGTTGTTGGAGAAAACGGATGTGAAAAACGTCGCCTACGCGCACCAGAACACCCAAAACAGCTAAGCTGTCATGGGTTGTCCTGATGTGGTCGCTATAGCCACGGCCTGGTCGCTACAGCGACCGTAGGCAGAAGTCAAAAATGTGTCTGGTCGCTATAGCGACGGCTGGTCGCTGTAGCGACCATGACAGTTCAGAAAAACTCAGAAATTGCATTTTTCATCATTTCAAACCATTCCAACTTACCCAAGCTTCCCAAAGGTGTTAAAAAGGATTTTCTTTAGCATTTAAACAATTTAAACATACTAGAACAAGGAATTTGTACATAACAAAGATTAGGGCATATTTTCTAAACTTTGCTCAAAATTATAATTAACATTCAAACTTACTCAAAGCAGGTTCTAAAACCCTGTGGAGCTCACCTTAAGCCTTGATTGGTGCTTTGTCAAGCTTATTCCAAAAACCCTAGCTTGATTCTTGATCTTTCCTTGCTTCTTCTTACTTCCCCTTGTTCCATTCTTTCAAGAATTGAGCTTGCTTATAATCCAAGAAGCTTGGAAGGAAGGAAATTGATGGGTGGTAGTTAAAGGAAGGAGGCGCAAGCTTAGAGAGAGAGAGAAGCAAAATTCTAATTTTGTAGAGAGAGAGAGAGGTGAGGAGAAAAATGAAGAAAAATATCTTATCTCCCCTATATAAAAGTCTTCCCCTCCAAAATTACAACTTTGCCATCGCTTCAATATTAATCCTCAATCACCGATAAAAGTTACGTCTAAGCGGGATATTACAATCTACCCCCCTTAAAGAAATTTCGTCCTCGAAATTTAGATTCCTCTTGAAATCACATATTAAAAGATCATTAATACTTCTTTCCCCATAGTCAAATCTCCACTCACTCGCTTATCAAAATTCCAATTTTATAAGTCGAAAATACTCGACAATCTCCCCCTCAATTGAAAGACCTAATATACATTACATAATTCTTACATAGTAGGGTTTGCGGTTGTCTGAACCAATCTACACGACTCATTGTCTATGCCTCTTGTCCACACACTTCGTGTGAATCCATCTTAAGGTTATTAAACCTCGGATACTTTTACTGGGTAATCTCATCTTCCTCAATGGGTTCATTGCACTGCATCTAATTCCATTGAATTATTATCTTTATCTTTCGTCTCATGCGACGACATCTTACGTATAAACCTATATCATACATTTCCATATAGAATCATCCTTACACTAAAACATCTGATATTGTGTACGCACATGCAAATGCAAGGATTATCCCAACTTCATATAATATTTTAAGTACAAGCAGGAGTTTCATCTCTAGCACATGCTCCTTTCTTCTTGACATCATGACGTGCTACTTATCACAATCATAATCATTACCCTCACTATGAAATTCTCAAGGATTTGCAGAATTCTTACAGATTACTCGTGCTCCGCTTCAGTTAGTCTACGGCGTCAACGCGTATCTTAATAACTTAGGAACCATACTTCATACTGGGAGTTTGCTAATCTCCCATCGTTCTTGTCACTACTTATTCTCGAATTCTTGTCGTAGCATAAATATTTTCTATACCGATAATCCAAAACTCATAGGAGTTTAGCCCAAGTGATGAGTGGTGTAAACCGTCTCACATAACATTATATTACAATTTAAAGCACATAGCTCTCATACATGATCAAGTGCGTGTACACTACTAATGGGTACACTGCACGTCGTGTTATCTTTGTCCGACTAATGGGACATCATTCTTGATCTTAACATATTTGAAACTCTACCACATCATTGGGAATCTTTTCTTACTCTTAACTCATTTTGTAACATCCGGGATTTGCCTTTCAACTGGCTTGCCAGGTTTGCCCCGCCAATGTTACTCGTGTTTATTTCTTGAGTTTACATCAACCCATAACACAAATTATGATTACATTCTATCAGCATCACAAACTTATTTCTCATTCTGGACGTCGAGTTCAAAATCCTTGATTATTCTTAACTAAAACGCGTTCGGTATCAACAAACCTGTTTTGATTAGTACCTTATCTCTTTAAACATTACTAGCTGCGTACCTTAGTTACTTATGCATGTCACATAACTGAAAAGGAAAGGGTTACGCTACTATCTGAGTAACATAAACACCGTCCAATAAGTACACATTACTAAACATAACCCGGTACATGCGACATGTTAACATAGCGTGGTTACAATGTGGAATAAACTTACATGCCACTGCATTATCGTTTCTGATCAAGGCCTCAAATTCAAATATTTCATCTTGCAAGCACAACTTGTACTGTTGTTGGCTCATACTAAATTCTCTTTAGACTAACTTACTATTCAAGTATACTCGATGTTGTTGAGCTAAAATAGCTAAATTACCGTTTTAGCGATAACTTCCATTGATTCAGACTTAAGGTGCTAGAATCACATCTTTCTTATTCCTTACCATATATTCTTAAACTATTCCAATATTCCATTTCTCATGGGTTTCAAGGTTTGAAGCATTCCTCAACTTAACTTCCAAAAATTTCTATTAGAACTTGGAATATGTTCAAGTCGTCTATACTTACTGCTATTCCATATAATAAGAATTAAGCACTTGACATCTTCTCGTTCCCTAAGCTTCATCTTAGCATTATTCATTAATTCATTCTTGGATTACTACTCTGCTGCGCAACTCTGATTCTTAACAACTCGAGTTAGAGTTGGAGCAATACACCACCATTGCCAAATAAAATTTTCCTTGACCAATCCTTTTACTTTGTCACTATGTGGTTACCGTAACAAAACCATCTGACGTTATTGCTCCTCTTGCGGCCTAAACCATATGCTTAACTTACGGATTGGTCATCTCCTGACTTTGTCTTTCCTTTCGGACATAAACCATATACTTACTTTCAGGATAATACACCAAAACCTATAAACGGTTTTTCAGCAACTATTACGAGCCCAACAAGGCTCTTGTCAAATAGCTTATACTCTGGTTCTAACGTTACTCTCCATATCCTGAATTCTGTAACCATCTCTTGGTCAGCTCTTCACGTATAATCATTAAAACATTGCGGAAACCTGATTGAAAGCTTGCTTGAGACAACTTAAATTCACACACAATCACTTGTGGCAACTTCTAAAAAAACGACTTATGGTTTCTGGAGGTTTACATCTTTCATACACTGAATCCACTGGGGTTGAGTCCCATTACTAATCGTTCTATCTTTATCCGTAAGGATTTCATACCCATAATCTTTCCGAGACAACTTCGGTCTCCATAACTCTATCATGTCCCTTAAGTTACCTCTTCGAGTTTCTACGGAACAATCCATCCTAAAAAGATTCAAACTCTTACCAGTTCTCTTGTACGCCCAAACATAGGTTACGTCTCTTCGAGCACCCGATTAATCGATCTTAAACTTCTGCACTTATCATTATCTATTGGATTCCTCCAGTAACTTGTTATTGTATTCTCAATTCAAATCTTGATCTTATTAGCCGAATGATTCTTCATATAGTTTGAACAACCCCAAAGTCTGCACATTCTACCACCTTTGAAAGCATACTAACATAGGGTGATCACTTCCAGCTTTCAAAATAATGGTATAAGGAAATCCATCAATTGAACATAGAACTTCTTACATTAACACAACATAAACTTGCGTACTAGTGTCGATCTTTCTGACAATAAAGCATCAAAATACTTCCCGGCTAAAATTTCCGATTATTCTTCAAAGTACTGATCTCCCTTTATCTTGTGTTATCTTGAACTTGCCTTCTTCATCCAATGAAGGAAATTCAATATTGTTCATCCAATCAAGGGTGTTCAACTTAATTCGTCCATCAGTGCACTAAATTCCAACAACTTATTATTTATTATCCAACCTTCATTAAGTAAAATTCCAGTCAAGCTCAGCTTGTTTCCAATCTTCTTACTAATAGGACACATCTGAACATCTGTTTCACGCTCCGATATGCAACAGATCTCATTATCACCACTTATTCATCCATCTTAGTTCTTAGGTTGCATACCATCTTCTCTTCTTGATTCCCAAATCTAGCATTTGTGGTTTGGGAGGTGCGGCTGATCTGATGAGGTTAATCTTACTTGCGATTCATGCTCAAAGACCACACTTGAGTGGTTAGCTTCATTTGTCCAAATAATTCACTTAATCCATAATTAATTCCCTTAACTGTTGGACATTAAAATCTCTTCCGATTTGAGTTCGATTCTTCAACACTCTATCTTTGCTGAGAGTCAGAGGTTTCAAAAACTGACCGATAATTCCTCATTTCAAGTCTCTAGGTTTGGTACTGCAATTCCTTAACTTTGTGCTCAGAATTGTTACTCAATCCACACCTCACATTAGCTTCTCAAACTGTGGTTCCCGTCAATTAAAAGTCTTCCCCTCCAAAATTACAACTTTGCCATCGCTTCAATATTAATCCTCAATCACCGATAAAAGTTACGTCTAAGCGGGATATTACAATATCTTTAAGTTTCGGAGAAGCGTGAATCAAGAGCTCATGGCCGGAATTAACATCGGGTTTGGCCATGAAAACAACGCTTTGATTGTTTTCACAAAGAGTGTGGACAATGAAGAAGAGGCAATTTGGATTTAATTCTATAAATTTTATACATCAGTGCATGAATGTTGTTTGCCGTGATTTCAACAAACCCACCATGATAGCAAACATGTACCAAGTGTTTTTGTGGTGATAATGTTGTTTGAAGAACAATAAATTCAAATTCAAGTGTCAATCTAAGAAGGAAGTTCTACACATGTTCTATGATCTTCAATGTGACATCTTTTTTTGAGTGGATGAATATAAAGTTACATGACAAACATGAGAATAGGGAGAATATAAAAATATTTGAAGACTATGAAACATATCTTGCCTGTTGTAATTTTAGTTGCGTATTGTTGTAATACTTAAGGTTTAGGTTATAATTAAGCTCGTAATTTTTGGCTTGTAATTTCTCTTTTTTAAGTGGAAGTATATGTGCTACGTTGCGTCATTAATCAAAATGTATTTTACTATTGAGGATAACTGTACATTCTAGTGATTCTAAAAAGAACGCATTCTAAAAAATTAGAGAAGAGAAGAGAAGAGGTATTTAACAACAAATTTTCTAACATTGAGAGACTAATTAGGGGTGAGCAAAAGCATTTGAATTGATCGAACTCATACAAAATGTGATCAAGTTTGGTGCATCAAGGGATTTCATACGGGTTTTCAAGTCTACCAATGAAAAATAACTGATAATAATGGTCCACACTCTTTGGTGCATCAAGCGATTTTATATGGGTTGGTGGTGACCGAACCCAGTCGAAGTTGGAAGAGCATGAGTCTTTTCTGGGTTATGTACCGTTTGATCCGACTTTTTTCTACTTCTCTACAATTTTAAGGAGAAGGTAGGCCAAATACAATATCTATTAAGTACTTACTAAAAAATATTTTAAACATTTTTTTCCCTTCAAAAAATATTTTAACATTTTTTTATTTATTATATATTTGTACAATATTTTGCCAAACAACTTTTAACTTAAAAATAGCTTTAAAACTAAAAAAATAATAAAGTAACAAAACAACTTTAACTTCTTTCTTAAAGTCATTAATTTTAACTTTGTTTTAAAGTAACTTTTGGACTATAAAAAAGTCATGTCAAACGATGCTTTATTTTAAGTACTAATAAAACTTCGTTTTTTTCAAAAAAATATATGCAAACCATTTAAACACAAGACTCAAGATAAACACTAATGTTGCAAAGTCAAACTATGTTTGTGTCATGTTATTGGTGCAATTAGGGGTGACAAAATGGATGGATTGGATGAATGTGGATTTGGATCATAATGGATGGATCAAAAGAAATCCATTAATCCATTATAATCCACTAATTTTTTTGTTGAAAAAAAACCATCTGATCCATCCATTAAGTATATTGACCATCCATTAATAGATTTTAACGGATGGATTGTCCATCTGATCCATCAAATAAAATGTGTTATTTATTTAATTTGTATTTCATAAATATTTAGTTAATTAATTGGTGTCAAAATTAAAAATATCCAACCTATTTATTGATGTCTAAGCCCAAAACAGATTTTATTATCAAGCCCAAACTTGATTTTTGTCTCAGCCCAAACAAAATTAAATATATAATAATAGGTGGTGGTGCACAGCTGTTGACCGCCGTTGACCACCCGTTGACCGGCGTTGCCACTGTTGACCGGCGTTGACCACGGTTGTAACACCCATACTAACTTTAACTAGTATATTAGCATGTGCGTTAAACTGATATTGGATACATTTAAAAATTTCAATAATAATAATACATCACCAATGAATGAATACGAGTTTACTCGTTTGTACAATAATCCAAATACTATTACAATACTTATACAATATCCAATAAGCTCCTGAGCTGGTACACAACGAGCAACTGTACTCCATCCAGTATCTCTGTGAAGAACTTCATCACGAACCTCTGACTTACCTGTAAACCTGCACCAGAAGGAATGTGATGAGACATAATGTCTCAGTGAGCTCCAGCCCAACCAACTGTTGGCAACCACAGGGAACCTAGGGTCGCCATGCCTACCTTGGCAATCTTGGGGATTTCCTAGGATCGCCAAGTCTTTATCTTTAACCACAAAGGGTATAAGTCTGACTATAACTATAAGTCTGCCTATAACTATACTGTAATCTACCTGTGACTATAACTATCAACCGCCTATAACTGTATCTGTAATCTATCTGTAACTATAATTCCTGCCTGTAACTATAACTTAGTGATCGAGGGGAAACCTAGGACCACTTTCTGATAACTGTCTATAACTTTAACCGTGAGTTTCCTGTGACTATAACTGTAATTGTAACTTTGACTATAACTATGAAACATAAAACAAATAAAGATGTTTTAGGTGTTTTATGTTAGCTGTTAGCGTTGAACAAACATTATTATCTGAGTTCATTTTACGGAGTGCATCCGGGTGGAGTAACCCCGAAGTACATCTCCCTATGACCCGGTGAAATTCCTATCAATCAGGCTAACACCGGACTCCCTATGAAACGTGTGGACAACCCTCTCGGAGAAGTCCCATCCGGCGAATCCCGGAGTCTGCTGAACACGCCCTATGACTGTGAAACGTGCAAGCACGCCAATATCTTTGATCTTTGATTCTTTAACTTTGACATATAAACATGTATATCTGTTACTGTAATCATATAACAATCCTATAATACTCAACCTATAACACAAAGTTCCTTGGCTTATCGTTCTCATAAGCCACCTATAATCGTTGGAGAATCAACCCTATAATCTTATTTATAACTTTGATTGCCGAAGCATTCCTATTATCCTTGTATTCTAAATTAAATACCTCTATAATCATGTTTACCTAAAATAGGTTCCAAACTTGACTATTATATCATTCTTGGATTCGTGTATACTGAATCGAGTCCATAACATTGCCTGGTAAGGGTTAAACCCTATACTAGCTCCTTAACATCACTATGATAACTTATGGATTAAGATAATCCTCTCTTAACCAATGTACCTATCCTCATCTATAATTCATCCTTACATTCTCTAAATGATAGGGCTTTCTATGCTTGTTAGCGACGCTTAGTCACTACATGTCGTTATTGAGTCCGAGGTAGCATTGGATAGCCGGAATGGTGCGAGAATTTGATGAAAAACAACATGATCCTGTCTACTGTCCCATCGTGTCACGATTTGGAAATCGTGACACGATTTTCTACCCAGAAAACGTGTTTAGTTCTGCCTGTGAAATCGTGACACGATTTTACCTGCAATTGGACAGCATAAGGCAAGTTCAAAACGTGATTTTTCCCATTTCAGCTTATCCAAACATACCCAGACATCATAACAGCTTAATGGATCAAGTTCTAAGGCATAATGCTAGATTACATCATAAATAACCAAGGAATCACATGGAAGAGTAATTAGAGCACTAAAACCTTAAACTTGCTCATAGTACTATAAACATTAAAACTTGCACATAATGGGTTATAAAACCCTAGGGAGCTCACCTTAACTTGCTTCCAATCTTTGCCAAGCTTAACCTCAAAACCTAGCTCATCTCTTGCCCTTCTCTTGCTTTCCTTCAACTTCTTCTTGATTCCAACTTTCCCCAAAACCATGCTTGCTTGGAGTACAAGAATTTAGGAAGATGTTTGATGGATCAAAGGAAGATGATGATGAGGTGGTGGTGCTGATGGTCATGGGGCGTGAGACAAGGGAGAGGGAGAGGAAGAAAATCAGATTTTCTTGCAAAAGAAAAGTGAGAGATAAACATGCTTGCACAATAAGCTTCTAACACTGTTAACCATTACTTATAAGCGGGATATTACAACGGTGGTGCTCCGGCTGAATCCCGACGGCAGTTGACCGGAGCTCCGACAAGATTATGGAGGCGGGCGGTGGTTCACGGCGGACCTCCCGCGTTGACCGGTGGTTCTCCGGTTTTTTTTCCTTCAATTGTTTAAGTTTTTTTATAATTTTTTTTGTAAATAAGTTATTTTTATTTTTTTAAATTAACTTGTTTTTATTATTTAAAATGATCCAATGGATTTGTTTTTAAAAAAAAGATAATCTAATGGACTTTTAAAATAAGGTGGATGGATTAAATCCATCCATTGTTCTAAATAGTTGGATCCAAAACCAATCTATTAACAAAAATTTTGTTTGGTGGATGGATTGGATGAATTTTATGGTGGATGGATTAGATGAATATGAATTTGGTGGAACAAATTGTCACCCCTAGGTGCAATCTCTCGAGTTGACCACTAACAAATTAGTAGTAACTTAAAGTGTAAATATTTTATTATCATATTTATATAATATTATATATATAGTGTGTAATTCATAAGAAGTTTGAAACAATAAAAAAGATGACTTTAGAGTTTTGCACTCTTGATTTTTTTTGGATGAGTCATTCAGCCCCGAACCTGCCTGATTTATACTCTAACTAATTTGTTGTTCTTTTATGATAGTTGAAAAACAAGTAACATATATCTCAACAAGAAATTTATTCGATGGACTAAATAGTTAGATGATAGAATAATCCATAGATTCTTTTAGTCGATTTTAATTGTTTAGCAACTAAATTCATGAAAAAGTGATAATTTATGGACATAATTGTCTGTTTATTCATTTTCATATCATGGTCTTCAAAAAATTGTAAGATTCTTCAATCTTTTCCTTTCACACAATCACTAGGTAGTTCGTCTTTGTATTTCTTTGTTTGAAAGAGAATACCCCAGTCAAAATTGTTTCTTTGGAATTTGGATGCAATGCGACTAAGTGTCCCAAGTGATGACCGCCATATGGGTCTGCGTTTGAATTATGAAGCAGCTTCGAAATAATCGAAATGAAACTTTCATCCATAAAAAATAAAATATATTTGTACTGTTTTTTTTTTATATATATAAATTATAAAATACTAATGACCGCCATATATTTGTACTAGTACAGTGTAATTGGCTCGTTCCTTTTCTTTTCAACAGCTGAAACGGTTGCAAACCATATGATTTTAGTAGGGCACACGTTTCAAGTGTGTCACGTTAGCAACGGTTCACCACGCCCTCTCTCTGACCATATATTTTTGGGAAGAAAACGCCGAAATCAGGATAAGGAAACATGAGTGAGTGACGTTCTCAGATAAATTTATTATTTTTTCAACTTAATCAAAACTCAAATTCTTTTTTGACATGAATAATCCAAACTCTTATCTACTACATTTTTTTTTCTTTGTTCCGATCAAGGAGTGCCTAGACTCGTTCTATAAATTTGGAGAAATAGAGAATTCGATGTTCGAACATCAACCCTTACATAAAATCTTTTGACAACTGTCAATTGAGCTGTATTTACGAGACACTACAATATTTTCTTTTATTGTCACCCAATTCTTTTTAGATTTTTTTAGGGGAGGACGGAATATTATAAATTTATATATTGATTTATAAATAATTTTAATAATGCTAGTAATACTTGTGTGGGAAAGTTTACATTTCATAAAATATCGCGAGAAGTTGGCAAGACCGTAATCTCACTTTGTTTTGCTTATTTGACGAATGTTGGAGAGAGATGGGGAGGGAGGGACAATGTGTAAGAATGATATATATTTTGTTTATGGAATTTTTGGTATTTTGGTTTGGTCATTAGCAAAATTTTGAGTTTTTTCAATGTCACAATCAATGTAGAAAATTTTGAGTATTTTGGTTTGGCCATTAGCGAACCGGGTTAACCATCGGGTTATCCTTCCCAATTTAATTTGAGGACAAGTTATTTTTTTAATATTATTTTACATACTTTCTGAGATTCGGTCTCTCACACACGACTCTTTTACTTATACGATACTCGCTTTCTATTTCGAACCTTTAACCTATGGTTCACTTCACACACCACGACTCTTCGCCTCCTTTGACCTAGATTCATGTTTCCGCTTTTCCAACTCAGCCTCACACCATCACAAACTGTTGTTTTTGAGTAATGAGTGTACTCTTTAATTTATGCGCCGTTTATTTTTGTCATATAGAATATAGACAATTAATTAATTTGCAACACAATGTTGCTATTACTTTTGACTATGTTGGTATTTTCTATGTTGCTTTTGACTATGTTGTTGTTTTCTATGATTCAAGAAAATTTGTTGATCAATTCTTAAAAAAAAAAGTATGTATTGACGACTTGTCTTGGGGCAAACCCGATTTTGTCTTCGTATTATCACGTCTTTGTTGGACCTGAACCTCATCAGATTTGATTGAATTCATGGACGAGCATGGGTCCAATAAAATATAGTGGTCTTTGGTTCCATTTTTGCAATTTACTTTCTCAAGATCAAAACCAAACTAATGAAGAATGAATTGGTTTGGTTTAGTTGAATCTGATTGATATTTTTTGATAATTTAAGAATTTTGTTTTAAAATATATAATTTTTTTATGGTATTAAAACAAGTACATAATCTAAAATGAAAAAGCAATATATAATGATTGAAATATTCATAAAGAATATATAATGATTAACGATATTGTAAATGATTACAACTTTGTAGAAAAATAAAGCAATATTGTGACTCTAGGGTTATGAGGAATATTTGTTGGGAGCCTTTCACATGATGGATGAGTTATGCTCAATATTGGTGGTTTTGGGTGTGGGTGTTTTATTAGAGGAAGTATTAAGTGTGGTTTGGTGGTTTTGTGAAGTTGTGTTGCTTTGGTGGCAGAAGGGAGTGTGTTTGAAGATTTACGTTGTGTTTAGAAATTGAGGTTTCAATTAGTGGAACTTAAGGTTGATTCGCAAGTAGTGTGGTACCATACTAAGTAAATAGTAGAAATCAAAAGTGGCGACATAAAATTTAGAAGGACAAAAAACATAACAGAAAAAAGATAATTCATTCAAACTCATGACGTGGTCATCCGTAGTAACATAAATAGATTTTCTGTTTTCTCAACTCGACGAATTTAGTCATATATTTAATAAATAGAAAAAAGATATAAAAAAATAGAAATTAATAAAAGACTTTTAAAAAAATAACAAAATTTAATAAATAGAAAATAGATATAAAAAAATAGAAATGAATAAAAGACATTTAAAAGAATTACAAAAAAAAAGAAAAACGAAAAAGAAGGAAAAAGAAGAAGAGAGAAACGATAATTTAAAAAAAGAAAAAAAAAATAGGGGAGTGTGGGTGTTATTTATACGAGGCGATAAGACTCGCGATTATCGCACGAAATTGTTTTGTCAATTTCTTAATCTCTATCCATTTCTTTTTCTTCTTCTTCTTCTCCACCGTCCTCATCCTTTCTCTCTACCATTAGTCCATTACCATGGATCCATACAAGGTATACAACAATACTTGAATTTCACCAATATTTTTTCATTGCTTTCTGCCTCTGATTTTATGATTCATTCATTCAATCTATTTATTTTTTTTCATTCCGTAGTTTTATTTCTTTATTGAAGCGAAAAATCTATCAATTTGTTTTTTTTTTGGCTCGTTCAAGTGTTGATTATGTTAGTTTCGTTACAGCACCGTCCATCCAGCGCTTACAATTCTCCTTTCTGGACTACAAATTCTGGTGCACCTGTTTGGAACAACAACTCCTCCCTAACCGTTGGATCTAGAGGTATATCTAATTAATCAACAACTTATCCAACCATCTTTCATTTAATCACTTTTTTTTTTTATCTTATTTGATGAATTTTTTTTAACTATATCTTTAAATTATTCTTTTAACATAATTTGATTTCTTGCCAGCAAAGTTTAATCACTGTTTAAATTATATGATTTCACGGCTATTTCATTTTCCAGTTTAATGTTATGTCATCCATGCATGTGATTAAGGCGCTTCAAGCACTTATCAAATATGCGCTTATAGTATAAGACCATGTTTGGATAAACAACTTATCAAGTACTTATTATATAAGTTCTTGTGTGTAAGTTATTTTTATAATAATAAAAGATAAAATTAAATCAAATCGCTTTCATATAAGCTATAAATGGGAAAATTATTAAGAAAGATCTAGAGATCAATGAGTTGGTATATGATACAATATTATGGTGTCGTTTGATCCATGTAGCTGACCTCGGTTGTTGTGTAAGTTATAAGTTGTTTTCATAAACTATAATAACGGAGTCTTTATGAAAATAAGCTGAAAACAGCTCATGGACTTGTTATCAATTGTTTTCATAAGTGCTCGTAAAAAGTATAACATGTACGATAATCTCAATTAAGCCTATAGAAACAGGCCTAAGCGTTTTTGCTATAATTGAAGCTATAATGGGAGAAAACTCTTTATATAGACTTTGTATAAGCTATTTTTATGTTATTATGAGCAGCTTATGGAAATAAGCTTAAAAACAGTTATGACATATCATAACTTTTTTATATGCGCTTACAACAACTTAGAATAGTGTTTACATCATAAAAAGTCCAAGTGAATCCTCCAATCGCTTCATATGTGCTAACAGTGCAGTATGGTCCAATTTTTATATAAAATCACACCACATTTAGTTGAATATTGGGGACTTTGATTTCGTAATTAGCTATCACCCTTTGTAATTACAACTTGGCGAATATTCTCCATCTGTCTGTTGTAAAGTTCAGGGTTAATTTGGATAAATAATAAAGTATTATGTAAGCAGAAATTTTATATTATTTTACCCCTTTTGGCAGGTCCAATTCTCTTGGAAGATTATCATCTTGTGGAAAAGCTTGCCCAATTTGATAGGGAACGGATCCCAGAACGTGTTGTCCATGCCAGGGGAGCAAGTGCAAAGGGTTTCTTTGAAGTCACACATGATATTTCGCACCTGACTTGTGCAGATTTCCTACGAGCTCCTGGAGTTCAGACACCCGTCATTGTGCGTTTCTCTACTGTCATTCATGAACGTGGCAGCCCTGAAACCTTGAGAGACCCTCGAGGATTTGCTGTGAAATTTTACACCAGAGAGGTAGAAATTAATGAATATATAGCATCATTTTATATCTCCATATCTTCTAGTGACTAAATACAGTTACTGTAGCAGTTCAAATTTTGTTCACATGTTCTTTTTAAGCAATTCCAGTTTAGTTGGTAAAATGCTGATAATAGTTTCAACACGATCATACAAGCAAAAGATGCATAATGTGATTTAACCCCAAATGTAGCATTTAATTAAACAATTTGGTCTAGGGATTTGGTTATTCGATTACCTGAAAAAATTGAAGACAACATATGCATTGTTGGTTTGAGTCCAGCATTGTCTAAACCCTTTGTACTTTGAAATTTCAAACTAGAGATAAAGATTATGTAGCATATTTAAAAATTATCTTCCAATGACTAAATATAATTACGGTATTAGTTTAAAATTGTCGTCTTATTTATGAAAGTAGTTGCATTTGTAACCAGGATGCAAGTGTATTTGCTTGAATGCTGACAATAATTGTTTTAAAAGAGGTGATATGGAACAGTTGGAGTCTTGTATCATAAATTATTCTTATCTTTACCTTCTGAACACAGGGTAACTTTGACCTTGTTGGAAACAACTTTCCTGTCTTCTTCGTTCATGACGGGATGAATTTTCCAGATATGGTCCATGCTCTTAAACCCAACCCCAAGTCCCACATCCAGGAGAATTGGAGAATCCTTGACTTCTTTTCTCACTTTCCAGAAAGCCTTCACATGTTCTCCTTCCTATTTGATGATGTGGGTGTTCCACAAGATTATAGGCACATGGATGGTTTTGGAGTTAACACATATTCCCTGATCAACAAGGCTGGGAAAGCAGTGTACGTGAAATTTCACTGGAAGCCCACATGTGGTGTGAAGTGTCTGTTGGAGGAAGAGGCCATTAAGGTGGGAGGAGCCAACCACAGCCATGCTACTCAAGACCTGTATGATTCAATTGCTGCTGGTAACTATCCTGAGTGGAAACTGTTTGTTCAAACAATAGATCCTGCTCACGAAGACAAATTTGATTTTGACCCACTTGATGTAACTAAGACTTGGCCTGAGGACATTATACCCCTTCAGCCCGTAGGTCGCCTGGTCTTGAACAAGAACATAGACAATTTCTTTGCTGAGAATGAACAACTTGCATTTTGTCCTGCCATTATTGTGCCTGGTGTATATTACTCGGATGATAAGATGCTTCAAACCAGGATTTTCTCTTATGCTGATTCACAGAGGCACAGACTTGGGCCGAACTATCTGCAACTTCCTGCTAATGCTCCCAAGTGTGCCCACCACAACAATCACCATGAGGGTTTCATGAATTTCATTCACAGGGATGAAGAGGTAATTTAATGTTTCATTTGTCTATTAATATTCTTCTTTTTCATCTTTAGTGCAAGAAGCTGATTGCCATGATAACTCTGAATGTGATGCTGCATCTTATTCTTTAGTTATATACAGTCTTTTTCTCATGACTTGAGCTCTGCCATTTTATAGGTCAATTACTTCCCTTCAAGGCATGATCCTGTTCGTCATGCAGAAAGGGTTCCCATTCCTACTGCTAATTTCTCTGCATGCCGTGAAAAGGTTAGTTTCGATAAATTGCTTAATATGAAAATATGTGACGTGTTGTGAACTTGTGAGTGAATCCATCAGCCGTGATTTTTACGATAGATTGCATTACCTTATTTAAATTTTTGTTTGTCTAAGAAACCACACATTTTAGAAACAGAACTAAAATTTGTGAAATATTCTTACATGAGAACATTAGAAAATCTATGATCTTTCGTTGGATACAGTATGAAATTGTTCTGACAAAGAAGCAGAGAAATAGGCCCACTACCTTGGTTAAATATTAAGTTGGTGCAAATTAATTTGAAGGTTAGGTAGCACTTATTTTTAGCAGTACTTTTGCATTGAATAAATTGATTATTATTGCGCTATAAAATAAATGACAAGAGTGAGGATCAATTAAATAGCGCTAGTGAAGCTGTTGAAACAATACCTGTATTGGGGAAGAATGTATGAACAATTTTACTTCTTAATGCAGTGCAATATTCCGAAGCAGAATAACTTCAAGCAGCCTGGAGAGCGATACCGATCTTGGGCACCCGACAGGTTCCTGTTACAAAATACTGGTATGATCAACATGAATTGTGTTTGGTGATGTCTAATATTTGGTTTTCTTTGCCTTAATCTTTTCAGGCAAGATAGATTTCTCCGCAGATGGGTGGATGCTTTATCCGACCCACGCGTCACCCATGAAATCCGCAGCATCTGGATCTCATACTGGTCTCAGGTGAGATTTAGACATGCTAATTTATCAAACTAGAAACTTTAGAGCAGTCAAGTGTAAATGCATCCGTACTTATTTGCTCATATGCTCTTTGTTGGTTTTGCTATGCAGGCTGATCGTTCTCTTGGACAAAAGATAGCATCTCATCTGAACATGAGGCCTAGCATTTAAGGTTGGTGCCAAACATTGAATTATCGCCAGAGTTTCAGATGTTGAAAGTGTATGATAAAGGATGTTTGTTTGGATAATTTAAAGGACTTTTTATTTTTCTTGCAATATTATATCGTGAATGTATACAATAAACTCCATGTACGTGACTCGTTGAGCTGTTACAATAAATGTCGTTTGTATGTGTTAGTATTTATTTAGCGTCTTGAGCTCATTTCTTGTTGCTGCTGTCATGAGCAAGAGCATTTTGTTCTCTCCTAATACATTTGACAGCAGTGTTTTGAAATAGTTCAATAAACTTGATGGCTCCATAAAGACACTTCACAACAACTTCAACATCACACTCAATAACCAAATCGTCATATGTTAGCCAGTTGCAAACGCTGGTGTCATAGCCAGTTGATCAAGTTTATTTGCTCATTCTTGTTAGCAGTGTGTCCACTATCAAAAGCATCCACATTAATTTTATCATTTCTGCTGTTGGAGGTTCCCATCTAAGTTGATATGTAGCAGAGTTTTTGTTTTTTATACTGGTCATCTTTGCTTGCATGGTTGTATTTTACTATTATTCAATGAACACAGAAGCTGATCCCGCGACCTGAATTGGGTTTAATTTTGTATCGTTGAAGACAACTTTGATACCAAACACCATTCCGGAATCTGCAATCTTTAAATAATGTCGATAGATAATATTGGAATCAATAATGATATGATGATTAAACAACAGAATCCCCAGATTTATTAGTTGATCATACTAAAACTTCAAACGCCTAAACCTAAACCTATTTCCAAACTTCATGTTGAAATCGATACATAAAATAAGTAAAACATTTTATTTTAAATATGATTGCAAAAGGACTAAAACTTTTATTGCAAATATGTCATTTTATGGGCGGTGGCCATGATGGTAGGGAAGATGGACGCACGCCAAGGGCGGCCTAACATATCTAGGCAGTGAAGACACCAAGTACCTGTTTGTTATGGGCGGTGGGATAGATAGACGTGTGTGTGTGGTGAGGTGAAAACAACCGTGGGGCACAAGATTTAGATAATGAATGAACACGGAACCAAACTGTGCCACGGCGATTTTGTCCAATCCATTGTGATATTAAAGATGCACTAAGATTTAGCCGCGCTAGCTTTTTTATGTGTCCTTTATCTATTCTGTTCTATTACAAAATTCAAAAAAATTATATTTCCGTATATGATTTAAAGGCAAGGCGAATATGTTTTCTTTTTTAAATAACCAATATTAGTAGGTAGGTATTAGATTCAGTTATATCAAAACAAGTTAGGATGGACTAGCTATAGATTTTGTATATGATCTTTTGAGAGTTTTGGCCTAATCCCATCCTTTGTTTTCTTTCTTTTTATATATACTCTCTCGGGTGGTTTAGCTCTATGCTACCACTTTTTTGATAAAAAAAATGTAGGTATTAGATTAATATTTTTTCTTTAATTCGAATTTGAATCTAAGATCTCAAATTCATTTAATCTTTAGTTCAAACCAGTTGAACTATTCAACCCCATTGAAGACAATATGTTGTTAACAATCTAAATATCTAAGCAATTTTTTATTTTATTTTATAGTATTAAATAAAAGCCCTGAAATTTGCTTAAATTTTATCGTTTTCCTTTTCTCTTTCTTACCACCTCCCTTATCCACCCCATTCCGTTCGTGTGGTATAGACACGTTCTTGTTGATTCCATGGTCGATGCTCATGCTAATTAAGGATGCTATCTCTTATGAGAGAACAAATAAAAAAAATAAAGAGAATTCATCTCCTATTTTAGATATGTTTAAATGACACACAAACCTCTTCTGTTTTGTATGAGATACCAACCTCTCATAAATTACACTGACCTCCCTGCCATCTATTTTGTAAAGAAGAGGAGTGCGTTTAAAATTTAAACGTCTTATTAGAGGTGAGTCCAATTTCTTAAAAAACAAAGTGACGAGACTCACGAGAGTTTGTTTTAAAAATGAAAAGGAGAATAGCTGCCGTTTAAGCATGATTTCTCTAATTATAAAAATATAAAAATCTGGGAAGTGGGTTACGAAATTTTTAATTTTTAAATCGTGCTCAATGAAACAACTTTTTTATATACCTCCTTAATCTATCGCAAGTGGTTGTTTCCTACTATAGCGATTTACTTTTTATTTTTTCATTGTATTCAAACAAATCTGAGAAGGATGGTCAGATTAGAGAGCAATGTTCCGTTTGTGTTGAAAGTTGATGTGATACGTGCGGACACTTTGGCGCTTTAAGTTAATGGAGAGTAAGAAGTGAAGGTAAGGGATAGTAAGTGTGTACATTTTGTGTTGTTTTGAATGTATATTTATATACAGTGGAGGGAGCCGAGGAGGAATTTGTGTGCAACTGTTACGGACGACGCCCGTCAACGACTCCTTGGAATGAAGAGGTCCTTGAGATGAATAGACTTTGGTCTGAATCATATACAAGTTGGTCTCGACCATGAGTCTTATATCGAAGTGAGCCTTTAGATATAGTTTGGGCCAGAAAAATATATTGATTTAATTGATTTGAGTCTTATTTGTAAGGATTTTACCATTTTATGCTGTTAATTTGGATGCAATAAATTTGTTCGCATTTCCTTTTCGTTAGTGATGTTGAATTTGTGTTTGATTTTGATTTTGATTTACTCTATCAATTTAAACGAGTGAATATAATTTATTTTTTGTCAAAAAAAAATGTATCAAACAAAAAAAACACAACTAATTGTAACATTCGGTTAGTCTTCCGCTGTTACCTAGCCATGCAGCAAAACTATACAAGTTACCCTGAATGCCATATACAATCAAAACCGAACACACGTATATGTACTTAATTAATTACTATTAATTGATTATAAATGTTAGGATTCATTATCAATTGATTCATTTCAACGTCATCTTTCCAGCATAAGGATAGAGACATGGTAGCTTTTTTAAAATTTTCATATTGAGGATTCATGGGTTGCCGTATGAGACCGAATATTGTCCTTATCAGATTTGTGGTGGATTGTGAATCTCCTTCGTCAATGGCTTCATCACTCTCTGCATCTCTTTGGCGTCAAATGGATTATTATTATTAATCAATTAATTAACAACTACTTTGGTTGAGATTGGTTCTTATTCTAACATTTTTAACAAATGGATTGGGAATCTCGGGGTGAGTTTGCTTGCAACTTTTTATTCATAAATAAATAACGGAAACACGACTAATTGAAAATAACCGCTACTACTATTTCAAATTTTTTGTTGTTTTAATTTATTTTTTCTTATTTGCCTTTCAATTCCTTAATTTATTTTTGAGATTCAAGTTAGTTCATTTAACTTAATACTAAAAAGTGTCACTTTTCTCTTTGCGAATTTTACTCCATAACTTTTAATTGACTCATTTGTAAGTTTATTGATATAACTTTTATCGCTACTATGACAACTTTTTTATAGATGATTTATAAGTACCTCAATAACTATTTTGAGTCTTATGACATGCCTTGATCTCCATATGTCTTTGGAGTTCAACTGATTTTTTTTTATATAATTGAACAAAAAAATCTTGGGTGTAATCTCATTTCTCTATATGACGCTATATTATATATAAAAAAATTTATTCATATCCGGAGACATCCTTAGAAATCCCACCTAAATACCTATTTTTATATGGTAAAGAAACTTGATTTTGTTAACATTTAGGGGTCGTTCGAAGTAGTTTAAGTTTATAATTTCTTATTTTTGAAGTTAAATTTAAGGGTTAAATATGTTTTTTGTCCCTATAAATATTTAGAATTTTTGTTTTAATCTCTCTAATTTTTTTTATCAACTTTTAGTCCAACAATTTTTTTCATCATTACTTCTGATTTTTTCTTTTAAGTCAACTTATGTGTAACATTCAGTTTTTTTCGTAGTTAGTTTTATAATATTATAAGAATCTCTTCAAAAATGAATTGAATTTTTCTAATGAAACATGAATTAAATATGATTTTTTTATGTTTTTGGAGTTTAAAAATTCATATCTTGTTAATTTTTTTTTGAAGAGATTCTTATAATGTTATGAACATTCATGTAAAAACTTATACAAAAATATGAAGACTACATATGACCTTATTTAAAAATGTGATGGAGAATTCTCAAACTTGAAAATTTTTAGAGGACTAAAAGTCAAAGTAATTTTTTAAGGGAACTAAAATGAAAAGTTGGAATATTTATAGTCGCCAAAACATATTTATGGTTGATATGATTAAATTCACCTCTTGAAAGTGGTTTTTAGAAAAAACATTTTGGTCACACATGTTTTTTCTATGAGTGGGATCGTGAACCCATTATGTGTTGACACTGATAGCATCTTGTGACAGATTTGTCTAAGGGTTGGTTGATTGAGGGCTCTGTTCATAGTCTTTCTCTTGTTTGGTTGTGATTGGGTGTTCCTGATAGGGTTTAGATGGTTTTCTAGTATTGTTTTCTTTTTTGCTCTTATTTGACTATGAGAGATTGTTTGACTTTGTCATCCCTTGACTTGAGTACTTTTTGTACTGATATATATATATTTGGTTTTTAAAAAAACTAAATTTAAAAACAAAATACATTTGTTTTTTTTTTTGAAGAACAAAATACATTTGGTTAAAATAAGGTTGAATTAGTTTTTTATTTAATATGAAAACAATTTTCATTTAAATCTCAAAATTACAAAAATAAGTTTTATAATTCTTGTTTTGTTTCAACACTAACACGCCACAACCAGTGGCCGGTGACAGCTGCGACCACATATACGTTGATCACTATTTTGACCGTTGCGACCACTTGTCCACCTATCATCACTTCAATCGCCACTAGGAACACTGCCGAACATTACTATAACTACCTCGAACCACCACTTTGACCCCACTCAAATCGACACGTCTTATTGTTGTTATCACCTGGTCGCTTATCACCACTTCAATTGTTTCAGTCAACCTATCTATGGATTACCTTTGACCACCACTCCGACCACCACTCTTACTGTCACCTCTGACTGTCGTGCCACCAGTATGCTAATAACCACTATGATATCCTCATAAATGTAATATTTATATCATTTTTATTATATAAAAAATTGATTTTAATAAAAAACTTGTATATTCTTAATATTGTGTGTTTCAACACTTGTAGGGTGATCCTTTGATCGTAGAAATCATGAGTATGGTCAAAATACTCTTTTCCATATCAACGTTCTAGTTTTCTTCAACCGTTAATTTTGTAGATGTAATGAATTAATTTCACATATAATATTTTAGTGCAAATTATTTTTTGGTACCGCTAAAAAAATAGGACGTTGCGCTGTCGTCGCCTCAACCTTGCTAAGGACCGTCTGTGCAAGCCAACTAAAAGAACATATGCTTATCAACAATTTGAGTTAACCTACTTTTATATAAAAAAAGGGTATCAACAATTTGAGTTAACCTTTTTTTTTTAAAGAACAATTTGAGTTAACATACTTTTGTATAAAAAAAGATAATTAATTAACTTTTAATTAACTTTTGAGTTGTGTTATTTGAATATCCATTTATATGACAACTTTTGAGACAATCAAAATTTTACAAAGACAATGTGATATTAACACAAAATCCAAACTAATAGAGAGAAAATAAAAACATAATATGAGTATTAAAAAAAAAGTTATTATAAAAGTTGTCAAAAAATAGTTGTTCAATTATCATTTCTCTTAACTTTTTTATAAATAAATGCTGGTTTCACTCCGACGCAGCTTTCTGTCAATTATGCATGCACTATTAAAATAAGCAATACGTAATCCTGCATATACTAGTACTTTTTGATAAATATTTATTAGTTTAAAAGAACATAAATTGTATATTGAATATATATGAATTTTTTAAAATAAAATATTGTAAAAAAGCTGAGATCATTGTACATCTGGTCGTTTGAATTGTTTCTCTCAAGTTTGTTTCGACTTCTAGTGCAAGAATGAGTCAATGCGTAAAGGCCAAGCCCCCACCCCCCCTCATGTCATATACATTGACATTATTATGAAAATGTTAGTTATGATTTGAATAATGAGAAAGAGAGGAACTTATGTGAATAAATTTAATTTTTTTATGATGAATTATATTAATCAAATGTCAAATATAAAGTTAGATATTTTGTCATTAAAACTATATTAAAGTTTTTTTTAGATATTGGCTTAATTTGGATGTACACCGCTCTTGAATCTCAGCTTACATTCTCTCCAGCATATTGTAAGGTATAGCTATAAGTTATAACCTTTTATTTTATTTTATCTTAATTGTCTTATCTCCAAGTTAGCACCACCTCATTTTAAGTCATATAATTCATAACCCACCACATACACGCAAATACTATATATTATATTTAATACTGATAATTAAGTAGTTTGGTTCCTCTAAAAAAAATTAAATAGCTTGGTTAGTATTATAATCTAAATGCTACGTAATCATTTCAGGCATCATTATATATTCACATTTACAAGTTGATCGATTTGTATATTTTAGAAATATTTTTAAGTCGTACTGTTATTGGTCAAATAACATAGAATAACTGAAAGTTTTCAACTTACTATATATTATAGCATAAAAAATGAACGTTACAAAATGAATAATAATTAGTTAAAATTAATAGTGGATATCTTAAAAAATATATTATATATGCATCTATATAAATATTTGTACAAACAATCATTTGCATAGTTATGCTATAAATATTCCGTCAAAAAAAATTTATACTATAAATATATAATTAGTAAACATTGTAAATTCTAATTCATAATATATTTTAGGTTGAATTATATTTAAACCTACTTAATTTAAAAATAAAGTTACTCTGAAAGATTCTTATCCAATCGAATACTTAATTAACCTCGTGGAAAAAATCCTAAAAAATAAATCTCTTAAAAGTGAAAAACACATCTAAATTAAAACAAATTTAAATTAACAATGGTTTAAATTAAGAGTTCAATAATATGTAAATTAAAAAATATAGTTAATTTTTTATGGAAAAGAAAAATAATTATGAGTTATTTACAAAACTATCCTTCATTAAAGAGAAACTAAAGAAATGGAAGAGAGAAAATAATATACTATAAATGATAAGATTGGAAAACAAACATTAAAGTTTTTATTGATATTGTAAATAACTAATAATTTAAAACACCCTAAAAAAACTTATAATTTAAGACAATTTTTATCTTGACTTAAATGCAGTTTTACCCTTTCTATTTTGACAAATTTAGAATTTTAAATTTTAGCCCCCCTCTTTTGTATTTTTCAGGATTTTACCCAACCACATTTAGACTCATTTTTGCTTATGTGGATATATAATATTATTTTACTATTCACCTAGTTAATTAACATTATATATTATTTATTATTTAATTTTTAAAATTTAAATATTTTGAATAAAAAAAGTACATGGGAATTCGAGAAAAAAATAAAAAATAATTAAAAAACCAACAAAAATACTAGAACAAAACCATTAAATAAAAAATTGTAAAAAACCAAAAAAAATAAAAAAAATCAGAAAATACTAGAAAAACAAGAAAAAAGCAAAAAAATTCCAATAAAAATAACGAGTTTTCCATGTAATTTTTTTTTTGGTATTTTTCTTGTTTTTCTATTATTTTTCAATTTTATTTTCATTTTTTAGTAGGTTTTATTCATTGGGTTGGTACTTGCTAAGGAATTCTGCTACACGAATTCCCTTCATTGTGTTCAAATCCTCCATTGTGTTACAAAAAATAGTAGTTTTAATCCTTGTATTTACGGCCAGTCAAAATTGAAGAGATCCTTGATGTCTTAAATCAACGTAGTATATTTATGAAAACTGAATAATTTTTTTTTTGAAGGAAATGAATTCAATAAGTTGTAGGGACTAAAATTATGTTTAACCTTAATGATTTGTGATTATTTTAAGAATGAAATTATTGGATAGAGTGAAAGTAGTTTAATTTAATTTAAAACAATTAAATAATTATTGTTGATTTGTAAAGAAAAACTTTTTATATAAAAAAAGAGAGGGATTACATAGATTTTAGTGGGAAAAAGAGAGGAATGGTTATAAAAACAGAGAGGAATCGACAAATTGCATAATAAAGTGTATATCGTGGTAAACGTCCGCAAGTTGGAAGGATTCTGATTCCGGCAAAGCAAATACTTAATTAATTAATAATTAATTTAGTGTCAAAATGAACATAAAAAAATGTTAAAAATAGAAAAGAAAAATGTTAAAAACAATGACATATGCATCGAGACTGTGAGGGTGAAAGCATGATGAATCATATACTATTTTAAGCTTACATAGATACAAAGAAAGAGGTTACATATACATATTGGAGTGTGTCGAGTTAAACTAAACTAAACTCAGCTTAGCTCAGCTTTTAGTTTGACTTTAATAGAGACGAGTTAGCGGGTTTTGTGGGTGATGTATTGTGGGGTCTTTGAATCCTCATTAGTATCTTCTCCTTTTCTCTCTCTCTATTTGGAATCATCTCTTTTCTCTGCTCTTTCCTTCTTGTCTCTCTCTTGGGGGGCTACCATTTCTATAACATACCAAGGTTTGGTCCATCTTTTGCAACTTGCTCAACTTACAATGTTTTTTTGTTTGTTACTACTACATATGAATATGAACTGGAACAAACATTATAAAACAATAGTACAGTACTGTTTTAACCAACGAAATGAAATTAATAAAAATAATATACATGGTTGGGTATCTCCGAGAATCTTTACTTCAAGACTTTTATTCGTTGCTGTTCTTTTCTTATATATGCTATATGCTTCCTTTCATTTTTTCATATACATACATATAATTAAATCATTATTTCATTTACTGGAGAATCTTTAACTCAAGTGCAAGTGTGTGTGTGTATATTTGATGGAAGAGAATCTTTTTATGAGTATGGCTATACTTTTTCTGGTTCAACACTTCAACTTTCTTCTCACTTTTAGGCTTTTGCTTCAGTGGATTTAGACTTTCCTTTTTTGAATAAATTCTCTTTATGTTTAGAGGACTGAAAAGATTTGAGTTACTCTTTACAAAATCATTACAACTTGTCCTATTTTGACTATATAGAATGAATGAGCTAATGTAATCATCATCATTTTGTTATTCCTTTTTTCATATTATTCGTTGTCAAGATTTGTTCTCTTATGATAGATATCATTAGTTATTAGTTATTATATACTGACATCATTAACAACTTTGGACAGAAAAATTCTCACATCTTACGACAAAAGGACAAGGATTTTTCAGATCTGTTTGGTAGCTGAAACATTTATTGATTCTAGTAACAAGCTAGTTTTGTTTTGGTTTGGCTTGTGGAGAAAGAAGTAGAAGAAGCATACCCATCATGGGAGATGGTGCTGCAGTGACATCATCTTCAACCATGATGGAAGCTCCACCACAAGATGAAAATTCAATGGATTTTGATTACATGAGTGAACTTTTGTTAGATGGTTGTTGGTTGGAAGCTTCTGCTGATGGATCTGAGTTCTTGCTGCAAAGTTCTCCTTTTTCCAATCCAATATTTGACCCTTCATTCTCTTGGTCTGCCTTGGAGAACAACGAGCAACCCGGCAATGATGTTCGGCACGAGTCTCAAGATGCTCCTCTTGGTACTGAACAGGAAACCCAGATTATAGTTAATAATGCTGGTAGTAGCACCCTGCAGCAGTGTGAGTTTAAGACTCATTTGGGTGAAGGGGTTAGTAGGTTGTGGATTTCACCGACGCCTAATCCAGGACCTGGTGGATCTTCCATAACAGAGAAGCTGATAAGGGCCCTCAAGTGGATCAAAGATTTCAATAGGAACAAAGATATGCTTATACAAATATGGGTGCCGGTTAATAGAGGGGATGATAGGCCAATTCTGAGAGCTAATGATCTTCCTTTTTCACTTGAATCAAGGTCTTTAAACCTTGCAAAGTACCGAGAAATCTCTGTGAGATATCAGTTTTCTGCAGAGGTGGAGGACTCAAAGGAGTTGGTGGCGGGTTTGCCTGGTCGAGTTTATAGGGATAAGATTCCTGAGTGGACACCTGATGTTCGATTCTTCAGGAGTGATGAGTATCCGCGAGTTGACCATGCTCAAGAGTGTGATGTACACGGAACATTAGCGGTTCCGGTGTTTGAACAAGGGAGCAGGACATGTTTGGGAGTTATTGAAGTGGTGATGACGACACAGCAGAGCAACTATGGCCGTGAACTTGAGACTGTTTGCAAAGCGCTAGAGGTTTTTCTCCTTGCTTGTTTGCATAGAGTTTTTGTTTGTTTGGTGTCATTTTTTACAACACACAAGGATGTATGTAACCCAAAAGAACTTGAAACAAAGAACTTCTGGTTTTAGAACAGTGAATTTAAGGTTGTCAGTCAACTTGCTATTTGTTGTTTCTAAAGAGATAAACTGCACTTTTACATATTGAACTGCTCGTTCTTTCCCTCTTATGATTGAAAATGTTTTAACATGCCATATATGTAAAGCTCATCAAAAGTCGGAACTCATTAATACTAGTTTAATGATCTGGGGAAAGTTGTAACTTGCAGGTTGTTGATCTCAGCAGCTCTGGACATTCAAGTCTTCAGAATGTGAAGGTACATAGAAAATCATCTCTGTGGAAGATTTTAACGAACTCATTAAATTCTCAATTTCCTCAACAAACTGGTGTTATTTTGGCAGGCATGCGACAAGTCCTATGAAACCGCACTACCCGAGATTCAAGAGGTTTTGAGATCTGCATGTGAAATGCACAAATTACCTTTAGCTCAGACGTGGGTCTCTTGCATCCAACAGGGAAAAGATGGCTGCCGGCACTCTGATGATAATTACACACACTGTATATCTCCGGTGGAGTATGCTTGCTATGTTGGTGATTCCTCGGTCAGGTTTTTTCATGAGGCTTGCATGGAGCATCACTTGTTAATAGGTCAAGGTGTTGCCGGGGGTGCTTTTATGACAAATCAACCGTGCTTCTCAACCGACATAACTTCTTTAAGCAAGACAGACTATCCACTGTCTCATCATGCCAGGTTGTTTGGATTGCGTGCTGCAGTTGCCATTCGACTCCGAAGCATCTATAGCATCTCAGACGACTATGTTCTTGAGTTCTTCTTGCCTGTAGATTGCAATGACAGTGAAGAACAGAAAAAGATGCTCACATCATTGTCCATGATTATTCAAAGGGTTTGCCGCAGCTTGAGAGTTATAACAGATAAGGAATTGGAGAAAAATAACTTAACATCTAATGAAGTGATGGCCGTTGCTGATGATATTGGATTTGCTACAGATGCAATTCAGTCGGAAGTCCAACACAAGAGGATGGCTGTCTCATTGGATGGCGAAGAAAAGTTTAATGAAACAATGTCTAGAAAGTTCTCGGAACAAAGGCGGCAACAAGAAAGTTTTACTTTAAGAGGAGATGTTGACTGTGGTAGGGAGTGTTCTCCTTCTGTTGAGGGTAACTTCTTGTCAAGTTTGGGAGTAAATAGAACAGGAGAGAAAAGACGGGCCAAGGCAGAGAAAACTATCACTCTTCAAGTCCTTAGACAATATTTCGCTGGAAGTCTAAAAGATGCTGCGAAGAATATTGGCGGTAAGCCTTACACACAAGCATTCTATCTTAGGTTTTTGTTTGCAAACACCGAGGTACCATTTAGCATGCCAATAGAAAAAACAAAATGAAAGATTTTGTTATATTCTCCTTTGTTCTACTCATCAATTTTTTTTTTTTTTTTACCTTAATGTCTTGTTCCACTATATTATTTTGTTGTACTGAACATATTGGCAAAATACATCATATTGCCCTTTAAGGTGTTCGATTGTACCAACAAATTAAGTTTTTTTGTCATAGATACATAATGTGACTAAAAGAATTATTTGAGACCAAAAAAAAAAAAACTTAAAAGACTAGGTACAGTTAAGCAAATTAAAGGACCGTAGTCCGCAGGATGTGTTTTGCCAAACATATAGCAAAACCTCATGGTCTGGAATGTCCCTTCTAACATGTTTCTCAAATAGGCAAATATGTTCATGTAATAAAACCTCATGGTCTGGAGTATCCCTTCATTTAAAATCCATTTTTGTCACTGCAGAACCAAACAATTGCAAGTGTCTCATCTCTTAGTTTATTTGTAATGTCTAGTCGAAGTCTTTCATTAATACCATCTGTTGAATTGAATTTTCCAGTCTGTACTACAACTCTGAAAAGGATCTGCAGGCAACATGGTATAAAGCGTTGGCCTTCTCGGAAGATAAAAAAGGTTGGTCATTCCTTGCAGAAACTTCAACTCGTCATTGACTCGGTTCAAGGTGCCTCTGGGTCATTTCAAATTGATTCCTTCTATTCAAAATTCTCGGATCTATCGTCTCCAAATTTATCAGGAACCACCCTAATCTCAACTCTGAATCAAGTTGATAATCCAGTCTCATTAAGCATACAGCCAGATCCTGACTCGATGAGCCCAGAGGGTGCATCAAAATCACCCTCCTCTTCATGCAGTCAGAGTTCCTATTCAAGCCATTCCTGTTCCAGCTTGTCAGAGCAACAACACCACACAAACAATGTTGCTTCTGGTAACAAAGATTCATTGGTTGGTGAAGATTCTGTCGATGTTGTGTTGAAGAGAATCAGAAGTGAAGCAGAACTTAAAAGCCTGATTCAAGATAATAAATCAAAACTCATGCCAAGATCACAAAGCCAGGAAACACTTGGTGAACACCCGAAAACCGAGTATCGCAAGTCCTTATTAAAAATCACTCGCAAAGCATCTCAAAAGGAGGATGCTCATAGAGTAAAAGTTACATTTGGAGACGAGAAAATCCGGTTTAGGTTGCCAAAGAATTGGTGTTATGAAGATCTTGTGCAGGAAATTGCTAGGAAATTTAATGTAAGTGAAATGAGCAACTTCGATATCAAATATTTGGATGATGATTATGAATGGGTATTACTAACTTGTGATGCAGATTTAGAGGAGTGCATTGATGTTTCTCAATCTTCTGAGACCAGTACCATCAAACTTTGTCTGCAGCCATCCAGTAATTTTATCAGGAGTTCTTTAGAATTTAGATAGAAACATCCTTTTGTGATTGTAAATTACAAGATCCTTTGTCATGCATGTGAATAATGTTAAGAGTAAGTCTTAGAAGTTTGTAGTTTAAAGCCAAAATTCCATTTTTTTTTGTTTAAAGAAATTGTATTATTTTGTTACAACATTGTAAGGATAAGCATTAAACTTGTGCCTATCCTTATTATATACTAGAAGCAATAAGCAGGTTCAACTTTTGTTTGTTTAGTTTGATGATGAAGATGATGAATGATTAATACGAATTGTATTATTTACACCTTAATCTGAGTTGCTCTAGTTAGAGTTTGACTAATGTTTTATCTTAACTGCTTAATTTGGTGCTTGGAATATAGACTTTTTGCAGTGTGACAGCACGTTCAAAGCATATCATTATTTAATTTGGTTAAGGACTATAATACTTCAGCTTTGGATTTATTTTGAGATAAGCAATCCTAAAGGCAAAAAATATTTTGGCATTTGTTTATTACATAAATGATCATGGTATATTTTAACTGAAACTCTATAAGATTGTTGTTTCCAACGCATGAGTCATGTGATTGTTGTCTAGATAAGATCCATGATGGTCTCACACTCACTAAGAAATTCTACCTAACGAAATAATTAGTTAGTTAGTTGCTTTACAATTAGGACAACAATACTTTATTTATCAAACTCGGAGGTCGTACACTTAGTATGGTTCCCCCCAACAATGCTGATATATATGATATAAAATTCAGATAAGGTATTGACTTGGTTAGAGAATTAGATTATTAGATTATACGTCGAATTAAGTTGTGGAGGTGTTATGACTGCGTGGTAGGAATGAAGCTACCAATTAGAGCTTCATGAACTCCAAAATACAAGAGGGAGGGGCTGTATGTGTGCAAGAGGTAAGGGTTTTAGCTATTGGGGATGAGTTATATGATAAGCTATAATGCCAGGAGGAAATGTCGTTGGTTTCGACGACGGGGCTAAAAGGCAGAGCTCTTACGATAGATAGTAGAAACCAGGGAGAAGTAGTTGAGGGAGAGAGAGCAAAATCTAGTGTGAACATTGCATCTTAGAATCTAGTGAGATTTTAATTCTATGATTCTCAAACATGGTCCAGTATGGAGAAAATACACTGGTGAAACACAAGTTCAAGATTTATAATTCCAGAAAATGTAGTGAGATTTTAATTCTTTGTTACGCATCATACTAGTATTTAAGAAACAATTGCCAAAAAATGATAGTGACCGAGATGACGAAAATAAAAAACAATCACTATGAAAAAGAAAAGTAAATGTTTCAAAGCCAATATATAATTCCAAATCTATATGACATAGAGGACACAGTAAGGTAGAGTTCATGTCTAAAAATATGTATATGCGGGTTGCGGGGCTGGTAGTATAGCACCCTTACCCACGTCCATACCCATTTAAATTTGCGGGTAATTACCCGGACTCATGAAAGCGGGGTTTTATCTTACACATTGCGGGTACCTATCGGGTCTATGTCCAATTGTCATCCCTACTCTCCAATATGTCCTTTTTCGCATTTCTTCTTTTGCTCACGAAAAAAAATCCTTATTGCACCATCTTTTTTATTCGTCTCCCGTGTTGTTAAATAATGAATCCTCTTGATATTAATATGGGTTCTTTACGAAATACCAAATTTAATATACAAAAAAGTTGAGTAAGTTACATTTCTCTATTTCTAGCAAGGTTTCTTCATGAATCCTTTTGTATGTGTGTTGTTTCTTACTTTCTTGCTCTGCATGTTTTAATTTTTGCTATGTTTATTTTTTTAATTGAAACTTTCCGATGTATGTTTCTTGCTTCTTCTACTTTATTTTGCTCTTGATTTGGTGTATTTTTTTAGCATCAAGAAAAAAAAAAATCTCAGTTTATTGCATCAATATGCTTTATATATAATTTGTGTCTTAATTGAGTATTATTTTAATTCAATTTCTTTTGAAAAATTAAGATTTTAGTAAAAAATTTGTTTACAATGGAATGGAAACATTTCACAACAAATCCAATTCCGCTCTGTTTTGTTTCATCAATCCAAAGAGAACCTTAGTTTTTGAATTCCTTTGTGTTTGTAAGTTTCATCTTTTTGTAATTGCACATTTCTCATTGGAATAAACATATTCTGAAATCATAGAATATTTTCAACAAGTTTGATTACATTTTTTATGCAACTTCACTCTTGTAGGTAGGATGTTCCCTTGCAAGTTTCCACATGAAATTTCTGACATTATTAGGGATAGGAGCGCTCCATATCCCCTTCCATAGTCTGTCATCCCTTAAATGTGAAGGCCCTGACAGTACTCACTCCCTTGCATCACAAGAGAGATGTTTGCAGTTTCACCCACACGGTTTGTGCCGAAGGAGATTTGTATCCTTCTTTCATTCACAGGGTCTATCCCAATAATAGTAATACACAGTTTTACATTTGCATTCGATGCCTTGAATGTAGAGAATTGCATCTTAGAAAGAGCTCTATTATTGGGATAGATCCTGTGATACCAGAATATCAACAATTGATGTCTTGCTTTCCCTTTGTTAGAACTATCCATGTAGATGTTTAGAAGGTCATGATTTAGCTACCCTTTCAAGGACTGTTGGATCTAAATTCTGGTTGAAAATGCCCCTACCAGAAATCCTACTCTTGCAACTGCTGTAATCTCTGATCCAATCTGTGATCCAGCTCAATTTCAATGAAATTAGTTGTATGAACCTCAAAATTAAGAAAAGAGTCAAACATATCTCTACGTCGCTAACAATTAATTTTACTCATCATAATGAGAACACATTTGTTTAGTTTATATAGCAAAAGCTCAACTGCATACACAAGCATTATACAAAAAGTCTATCCACTTCCACACTCTCTACTCCAATTATGAGACTCTTTAGCAAATTGCGTCTTTATACTTTTTTACTCTTAATTTGTTCAAAATATTATAGAGTAAAAAAGACTTGCTTAAGTGAGTTGTTGAATTTGTTCACTCCTTTATTTACCTTTTTGGTTTTTTTTCTTTCTTTCAATAACTCACTTAAGCAACTGAATTGGAGTTGTTCTCAGGCCATCTCCAATGAGGAAGCTTAAAGGAGTGTTAGCCAAAATAAACACAAATGGTTATGGTCTTATTAGTGTGTGGAGACTGAATAAATTAATATTTAGTTGATGAAATGTATGGATGTGATGTTACTAGTAGAGTTCATTTAGTAAACTTATAGAATAAGGATAGATAGGAAAGATGTGATGATTAAGTTAAAGAAAGTAAATAATTATAAGTAATGTGTACACATGAAATCCACTTAAGAACCGGACTGGGGGGCACTGAAATACAAGAATGTGGAAATAAGAATCGATATAGGAAATAAGAAAAGATAACTAATCACAAACAACAATACTGGTTAGACTAGATATATGTTATGTATTCAACTATAATAATTACACGGACAAATATTACATAACTACTCTTTCTTTACTGCCTACATTTCTTTGTTCTTAAAGATTTTTATAAACTGCAACCCGGCGTACAATGATTTAGTTTTAGCTACGAAGAAGTTGGTGAACGACCTTCCCCTTGGTAAGTGATTGTACATCATGAAGGTGGACCAAACATGCTTAATACCACCTGCAGCAAAACAAAAGCATCAACATGTGTGCAGTTTCATCAACTAAGTTCAAATTTCAAAGATGGAAACCCAAACTGTATTGGATTAGATCCTTAATATGCCAAAAAAAAAAGAAGAGAGAGACGTTTGATTTTGATTATCAAAGTAGAACCACTCAAAGATCTGGTGATTCTTGACCATTGCCTGCCAATAGAATTTGGTTAAACTAAGAGTATGTTTGGTTCTGCATCCATTATTAAAAGCACTAATGCAAAAAATACTGTGATTTTTAGAATCTATGAAGTGAAGCTTTTATTGCATAGCACGTGACACCGTGGAACTGGCTACTGCCTAAAAACATGCTAAGACAAGGGGGGAATAAAGCTCAATTGCACATATTCTGTTCACATTTTGCACACAGAATATACATGGTTGATTTCTAAGATACATCTATCTTATTTATGAGTAGTTGAGAACCATTTATTGTTATTGACTTATAGTTCATCCTACATGCTTGGATTCCGTGATGTATAAGCAAACAAGTTATTAGTTAAAGATGCTTAACAAAAAGGATTTAGAAATACAATACCTTCATAAGAAAAATCCATAGTTCAGAATCTATAATAATACACATGCACTTTACATAAGAGATGGAGGGTATGTATGAATTTGCTCCCTTGTTTTTTTCATCAGCAGTTACTAAATTATATATATATATATATATATATATATATATATATATATATATAATTTACTAATTTACTTTTTCCAAACTGCTCCTCAGCTTCTGGATTAGATCCTTAAGGAAAACCATATAGAAACCAGAATGATCCCCGATATGTAATTACACAAGGAAATAAACACAGGCCAGCTGGAATAATGGTCTAAGAGATTGCAGGAATGATTATGGTCAGAGACATGGTTAGATCACATTAAGAGAATGTGAGTAATTTTCGTATTATAGTCAAATAGTTGGGATTTTAAAAAACTTGCGAATAATTTCAATGTTGAAAGCAGTAGTGATGAAAAAGTAACTTCATTCATTGCATGAAATTAATTTAGTGTAATGTTACAGTGTAGCTCATTGCAGTTTTTCTGTTAGTTTATCCTTTTAGGTTCAGTAGCAACAACTTGAGCTTTCATTCATTAAGAGAAATATACTTATAGGAAATACATAGAGTGCAAGATAAGTTTCTGCTGTAATTATGACAGCACACTGCTCAAAACAGAAAAGATAATCCTACTTATATAAGCAACCTATCTAATGATGTTCTGCACTTAATCATTACATTACATAAAAAACTTCATAATTGACTTGGTCTACATAACCTAGGGAAAATACTCAACACCATCACTCCTCCTTGAGGTTTTCCTTAGAGACTCCAAGCTTGCTTCTCATCATCTCAAATCTTGACTTTGGAAGAGGCTTAGTCAAAATATCAGCAAGCTGATTTTCTGAACTGCAGTGCATAAGTTTCACTTCTTTCATCTTTTCCGCCTCTCTTATGGCATGAAATTTTACATTAATGTGCTTGGTTCTACCATGCTGAACTGGATTTTTAGCCATTGATATGGCTGACTTGTTATCAATCCAAATTGTAGTAGCTTCAGTTTGCTCTTCACCCAGATCCTTCATGATTTTTTTGAGCCAAATAGCTTGGTTTGCAGCTGCTGCTGCTGAAATATATTCAGCCTCAGCTGTAGATTGAGCTACAATCTCCTGTTTCTTTGACTTCCAAGAGAAAATACCATTGTCAAATGAAAAAACATAACCAGAAGTGCTCTTGGAATCATCAACACTTCCTGCCCAATCACTATCTGCATAGCCTTGAAGCTTCCCATCCATCTTCTTTACATACCATATGCCATAATCAGATGTACCTTTGATGTACCTCAACACTCTTTTGGCTGTTGCATAATGAATTTGACTTGGAGATTGCATAAACCTTGAAAGCAAACTTGTAGAAAACATCAAATCTGGTCTGGTAGTGGTTAAGTACAATAAGCTTCCAATCAAACTTCTGTAAACAGAACCATCCACCTTTGGATCACTCTGAATTTGAGAGAGCTTTTCATTTGCAACAAGTGGTGTGGCTACTGGTTTGCACCTCTCCATGTGAAACTTTTTCAGCATTTCTAAAGCATACTTCCTTTGTGAGACAAAAATTCCATTCTTAGATTGACATACCTCTATTCCAAGAAAGTATTTCATCTCTCCAAGATCGGACAATTCAAATTCTGCCTCCAAGTCCAACTTGAACTGCTTTACAGCATTTAAATTATCACATGTAACAAACAAATCATCAACATAAAGTGAAATAACTGAAGGTGAGAAAAACACACAAGAAGGGGGGGTTGAATTGTGTGAACTCAAAAACTTGGTTTCTTTTCTTCTCAAAACTTAAGACAAGTTCAGAAACTGGTTCTGAACCTTTTTCAAAGAGTATATGCAGCGGATTAAAAACAAAGAGAGAAGGAAAGAGAGGACACACAATGTTTTTATACTAGTTCCTTCCACAAGTTGGAAGTAGTCTAGTCTCCTTGTTACTAACAAGAGATTTTAACTATAATCAGTCTGATTACAATTACTCAGACCACAAAGGAATGAGATTTCCAGTTGCTCAACCACAAAGGAAGAGACTTCTAATGTTCAGACCACAAAGGAATGAACCAACCTTGCTTAGACCACAAAGGAATAAGACTTCCTGCTCATACCACAAAGGAATGAGATTCTAACTTGCTCAGAACACTAAGTAATGAGGCTTATGATGCTTAGCACGCAGACTAAGACTTGAACCAAACTGAATTACAAAGAAAGTAAGTTTGGGTTGAACACTTGATAAAATATCAGAGGTGTTCACTTAATACAACTCAGGGTAAGACTCTTAACCTTAAGAAATTCTAAAATACAAAGATTGAAAGAATTTCTAAGTGTTTGGTGAACTACAATTTTTGGACAGCAAAACAGAGTAAGTTTCAGACAGTTTTTGTTCCAAGAGTCTTAGCAAAATTCTTCTTCAATTCTTCTTCCTTATATAGAGGGAATTAGAGCTGTTGAAGATTTGCAGAAATTAAGCAAAGAGCCGTTGCAAATTGAGAGCTAGGCCAGGCTGAAATGCGAGCTAAACTTTAGCAAAAATCAGAGTGCAGCAGCCATTTTTGAAATTGCTTTCCTTAAAAGCTGGGGGATGTTTGAGTCAGGGAGACAACTGTTCCATTGGGGGCGTTCTGACACTGCAGGCATTAAATGCTGAAGGAAACTTTCCAGGTCAGACTTCAGAAGCTTCTGCGTGAACAGTACTTCAGAAGCTTTTCTTCAGACTCAGACTTCAGAAGCACTGTTCATCAGACGCTGGTCTTCAGACGTTGACTTTTGTTGACCTTCAGACGCACTGTTCATCAGACGCTCCCTTCAGACGTTGACTTTCGTTGACTCCTTCAGACGCACTCCTCAGACTTAGCCTTCTGACGCCCCTTCAGACTCAGACTTCAGACACACTCTTCAGACCCAGTTTTGCAACATAGCTTCTAAGCTTTCCTTTCTTGCTCTAAGCTTGTTCTTCCATAACCATTATCAAATACCAATCATTTAAAGACGTGGTTCTGCACACTAGAACAAAGCATTAGCAATAACCAATTTTCTTTTTAACACTTTGTTATCATCAAAACTTTAAGGAGGGATGTTCGTACAAATTGTTCCAACAATCTCCCCCTTTATTCAGAAGAGAGTTGTTTCACACATTTTGTTCCAACAATCTCCCCCTTTTTGATGATGACAAACATAAGTATTAATCAGAAAATTGTTGTTAACTTAATTAACAAGTTAACTGCAGGGTGTGAGGTTTGTAAGCTCCCCCTGAGTCTGATCCATGTTAATTAAGTTTAGTTTAAATCACAAATGTGAAAATTTCAGAATTGTTGTTAAGTTTAATTAACAAACTGACTTCAGGAGAGGTTTGTAAGCTCACCCTAGGTCTGACAATCCACAAGGTGAGGTTTGTAAGCTCCCCTTGATTCTTATCCAAGTTAATTAAACTCAACTTAAAACAATCAAGTGAAATTATCACTCAGAATTATAAATAACTTGCTGACTTCAGGTTCTGAGGTTTGAAAGCTCTCCCCCTAAGTCTGATAATCCACAGGATGAGTTTTGTAAGCTCCCTGAGTCTTATCCAAGTTATTTTAAATTCATTTTAACTCACTAAGAGTAATGTATCTCACAGAAATTCAATTCAGAGGCTAAGAGTTAAAACCAGTTCTCATAAGTTAATTCAATCAGAACTTTAACTTATGTTCAGAGCCTCAGGCATTAATACCTTTTACTCCCCTTTCATAAGTTAATTACTGACATATTTTATGTTTTGAGCTCAGGAGCCTTAATACTTGTTTCCTTTTTCTCCCCCTTTTGTCATCAACAAAAAGAATTTTAGAAAACAGTTTCAGAGAAAATTCTCCCCTTTTTAAGAGAGTTTGAAAACATTTCTCCCCCTTTCATAAAAAATTTCAGAATTTTGAGAGAGTTTGAAAACATTTCTCCCCATTTCATAAAAAAATTTCAGAATTTTGAGAGAGTTTGAAAAACATGTGAGATAATCATGCAATCATATAAGTAATCAAGCAGCAAAGATGAGCATTAGAGCATACTTGATTTTTCATGAGTATATGACATTGCATTAAAAGTAGAATGATGTTCAGAAGCAGAAAAAGATAGTTCAGAGCTTCTGATCAGAGCATTCTTTGTTCAGACATAGATGTTCAGTATATCTTATTCAGTATCACTGAACTATTTTGAGACAAAATGGTTCAGATCATATACCTACTTGAAGGTTTTAGCACTCTTGAACTTATATCAGAACCTGATACCAAACTGGTTCAATGCTGATACCAAGATATAACATTTGGTTCAGTGTTGCTGAAATTCTTTCAGACAAAGAGACTGATACCAATTTAAAATTAGTTTTGAAAGACTGAACATGTCTGAACACTTTGAGCATTTGAAAAACTGTGTCTGTGTTTAAAACATTTTGAGCATTTGATACTAAAAACAGAAAACACACATTTTTCATATTGATGACTTTGGGAGGGACAAAGTATAATTTTCAAAGCTTAAATCATCATTGCCAAGGGTTATACTTATCAGATTCTGACCAAACATTAGATTTCTATCAGATTCATAAGTCAGAAAATCCAGGTTCTGAACCTTCAGACTCTGAAGTTTTTCAGGCTTAACTTTCTTCAGATTCTCAGAAAATGAGTGTCTGATAAGTCTTAGCTTATGATAAACTCAGGGTCTCAGTTTTCATTCAGATTCAAGCATATTTTCAAGAGATGAAATGCATGTTCAGATTCTTTTTGATAAAATTGAATCTTTCTTCTGTTAGGGGTTTAGTGAATATGTCAGCCCATTGATGATCATTATCAATGAACTGAATATCTAAAACTCCCTTCTGAACATAATCTCTTATAAAGTGATGTTTTATTTCTATATGCTTGGCTCTAGAATGCAGAATTGGATTTTTAGACAGACATATTGTAGCAGTATTATCACAATAAATTGGAATGTTATCTGCATGAATCTGATAATCCTCTAATTGATGTTTCATCCAGAGCAGTTGTGTGCTACAACTTGCAGCTGAGATGTATTCTGCTTCAGCTGTTGACAAAGCAATTGTTGCTTGTCTCTTGCTGGCCCAGGATATCAGATTTTCACCAAGAAATTGACAGTTTCCACTGGTGGACTTTCTTTCAATCCTGTCCCCAGCATAATCAGCATCACAGAATCCAACTAGCCTATAATCCAAGGATTTCTTATACAGAAGTCCCAGATTAGTTGTTCCTTTCAGATACCTAAAGATTCTCTTGACAGCAGTCATATGAGATTCTCTAGGGTATGACTGGAATCTAGCACACAGACAGACACTAAACAAAATATCTGGCCTAGAAGCAGTTAAGTATAAAAGAGAACCTATCATACCTCTATACAGCTTCTGATCTACTTTTGAGCCATTGTCCTCTTTGCTTAAGGTGCAGGTAGGATGCATTGGTGTTGTCATCAGCTTGCAATCATCAAGCTGGAACTTCTTCAGAAGCTCCTTTGTGTATTTGGACTGATGAACATAAACACCATCTTTGCATTGGTTGATTTGAATTCCAAAGAAGAATTTCAACTCTCCCATCATGCTCATTTCAAATTCATCCTGCATTAACTTAGAAAACTCTTTGCAAAGATAGGCATTAGTAGAACCAAATATGATATCATCAACATAAATTTGTACAATTAAGATGTCTTTCTTAACAGTTTTTCTAAAGAGTGTATTGTCAACTTGACCTCTTACAAAATCATATTTAATCAAGAAATTGCTTAGTCTTTCATACCAAGCTCTAGGAGCTTGTTTCAGGCCATATAGAGATTTCTTAAGTTTAAAAACAAAATCTGGATTTTTAACATCTTCAAAACCAGGAGGTTGTTTAACATACACTTCTTCAGAAATAACACCATTTAAGAAAGCACTTTTAACATCCATTTGGTACAAGATGATATCATGATTAACAGCATAGGAAAGAAGTAACCTGATTGCTTCCAGTCTTGCAACTGGAGCAAAAGTCTCAGTATAATCAATTCCTTCCTGCTGGCTGTAGCCTTGAGCTACCAATCTAGATTTGTTTCTGATCACTTCTCCTTGTTCATTGAGCTTGTTCCTGAACACCCATTTTGTTCCAATGATGTTCTTATGATCAGGTTTTGCAACAAGATCCCATACATCATTCCTTTGAAACTGGTTCAGTTCTTCCTGCATTGCTACAATCCAGCCATCATCTGCAAGTGCTTCATCAGCAGTTGTGGGCTCAATCATGGATAGCAGGCCAAGCATAGACTCATTCTGACTGAATGCTGATCTTGTCTTCCTTGGACTGTTCTTGTTCCCAATGATCAGCTCCTCATGATGTGAAGACTTGTACTTGAATGAGGTTCTGGGTGGATTAGCTTCTGAAGATCCATCAGGGATTTGTTCAGAACCATGCTGGTCTTGATTTGCTTCAGGAGTAGTGTCATTATCAGAGAGTTTCTCAGATTCTTCAATGTTTTCAGCTTCTGAACTTTCTTCAGACTCTGAACTAGGTTCAGCTTCTGAAGGTTCTTCTGAGGGTCTGAAATCTGCAAAACTCTCAACCAGCTCTGGTATTTCATTACCAGGCTTCTTATCATCAAATCTAATATGTATAGCTTCTTCAACAACATGTGTTTCAGAATTATACACCCTGTATGCTTTAGATTTCTGAGTATCCTAAAAAGGTACCCTTTTGAGCCTTAGCATCAAATTTCTTTAGGTAGATCTTATTGTTCAGTATGTAACAAGTACAACCAAACTGATGAAAATAAGAAATACTTGGTTTTCTTCCTTTAAACAGTTCATATGCTGTTTTATTCAGAATAGGTCTGATATAGATCCTGTTCTGAATATAACATGCTGTGTTTACAGCTTCTGCCCAAAAGTACTTAGCAATTTTGGATTCATGGATCATGGTTCTGGCCATTTCTTGCAAAGATCTGTTCTTTCTCTCTACAACTCCATTTTGTTGTGGAGTTCTAGGAGATGAGAACTCATGGAGAATTCCATGATCTTCACAAAAATTTTCAAAAGGTTCATTTTCAAATTTCCCACCATGATCACTTCTGACTTTTAAAATTTTTAAGTCAGTTTCATTTTGTACTTGTTTGCAGAATTTGTAAAACACATCATATGTTTCATTTTTAGTTCTAAGGAACTTAACCCAAGTCGACCTACTATAATCATCAACAATTACAAGTCCATACTTCTTCCCATTGATTGAAGCTGTTCCAACAGGACCAAACAAATCAATGTGAAGCAGTTCTAAAGGTTTAGAGGTGGAAACAATGTTTTTAGATTTAAAAGAAGTTTTTGAAAACTTTCCAATTTGGCATGCACTGCACAGTGCATCTGAGTGATAATCAATTTTAGGTAGGCCTCTAACCAGCTGTAACTTGCTAAGCTTAGAGATGAGTCTCCAGTTAGCATGTCCCAGCCTTTTGTGCCATACCCATTTCTCATCACTCACAGACAGAAGGCAAACTACCTTCTGCTGAACCAATTCAGAAAAATTGATTTTATAAACATTGTTTTTCATGTTTCCTTTGAACACTACAGACTTATCTTTGTTGTTAATTACAGTACATGTGTTCTTATTACAAGACTTCATAATTACTATCACATAATTGACTTATGCTAAGTAAATTATGTCTAAGTCCATCTACCAGCCAAACATTATCAATGTACAGGGAAGAATTACCTATCTTACCAGTACCAATGATCTTTCCTTTCTGACTTCCTCCAAACCCCACAGTTCCTCCCTATTTCAGAGTCAGGGTTTGGAACATAGACTTGTCTCCTGTCATATGATGCGAGCATCCACTGTCCAGGTACCAGGACCTTTCCTTTTCTCTGGATGACAAGCATATCTGCAATAGAAATGATCTCAGACTTAGGTACCCAGATTTTCATGGGTCCTTTGGGGTTAGTGCTGAAAGGTTTTGGCTTTTTCATCTTGTGTCTAAAGTTATAATATTCAGACTTATTCTGATACTTTGGATATGAATCCTTATATCTTGAATAAGTCTGAGTTTTAGAACCTGAGTTTTTCAAAACCTGAGTTCTCAAAGGTCTGGACTCAGATTTCTTCAGAACCTGAGACTTGAAAGTCTTTGGTTCTGATTTGTTTAGAGTCTGAACCATTGAGTACTTTGGTTCTGATTTCTTCAGAACTCTAATTTTGTTTGCTTCAGACACAAGGCACGCTTCAGTTTTACCTTTCTTAAAACAATCAGAAGCAGATAATAGATTGGCTTGCTTTTACTTGCTTTGCTTGTTTTGTCTAACATTCTGAGATTGAAAATGTTTTGTATTGACTGGTTTAGTAGATTTTGAAGTTTTCATAACCCCAGTCTTAGAAAAATTTGAGTTTGAATTCTTCAGACTCTGAGACTTACTAGTTTCAGGTTCTGAACTCTTCAGACTCTGAACATTTTCAGGTTTAGAGTCTGATTTTCTCTTACTCTTAGGCTTAGAACCTTTTGGTTTAGATTTAGGCAAGATTTTAACATCTGCCTTCATCTTACCCTTAGGTTCAGAAGCTTTAGAGTCTGAGCAGTTCAGAACTTCAGACTCAGTCTCAGTTTCTGCTAATTTCTGTTTCTCAGAATTATCAGAAGCAGGCACAAAGCATATTTCATTGTCATTCATAATATTTCCAGAACAAGAAGGTGTGTTTGATTCATTTGAAAGTTTGAATGAATTATTGTTAAATCCAATACCTTCACCTTTGTTTCTGTAAATACTATAAATCATAGAAGCAACTTTACTTCTATTGATTCCAGTTAAAATGAAGTCCTGAAGAGCAATTTCATGTTCACTAGGAATTGCTTCAGGTTTCTTATGAGTCTCATCTCTGAGTTCTCTAACTTCTTCATCAAACTCAATTATTTGATTCTGAAGTTTGAGATTTTCTTCAGACAGCAAGTTAGTTTTATTTTTCAAAGATTTTATTTCTCCTAACTTGCTTTTGAGGTGACTCATAAGATCTTTAACTGTTTCAATTAATTCAGATCTAGTGAGTTCAGAATATACCTCATCTTCATCATCTGAGTCTGAACAGGATTCTGCATCAGAAAATGCAGTTGCCATCAAAGCCAGGTTTGCTTCCTCTTCATCAGATTCAGACTCATTGTCCAGATCATCCCATGTTGCCATGAGACTCTTTTTAAGCTTGTTTCTGAAATTACTAGACTTTGAGCTGGACTTCTTTGCTTTCTCTTTAGACTTTTCCTTCTGAAGATCAGGACAGTCAGCAATAAAATGCCCAGGCTTCTTGCAGTTGTAGCAGCTCTTCTGATCTTCCCTCTTTGAACTAGATCCTCTAAAGTTACTGCTTCTGTTAGAGAATTTTTTCTTTCTATTCATTAGATACTGAATTCTTTTAGAAAGCATTGCAAGCTCATCAGCATCTGAATCTTCTTCAGAATTTCCCTCTGAAAATTCTTCTTCAGATTCAATAGCTTTCAAAGCTTTAGCAGGCTTTCTTTTAGATTTCAGAGCTATTGATTTTGGTTCTCTAACAGACTCATCCTCATTAAGTCCCAGTTCATGCACCTTGAGGGAGCTTATAAGATCCTCAATACTTAAAGTATTCAGATCCTTAGCTTCCTCAATAGCTGTTACTTTGGGTCTCCATTTAGATGGCAGACTTCTTAAGATTTTATTCACATGATCAGCTGTGGTATAACTCTTCTTCAGAATCTGAAGTCCAGAAACCAGAGTCTGAAATCTTGAGAACATTGTCTCAATATTTTCATCCTCTTTCATTCTGAACAATTCATATTGCTGAACAAGAATGTTTGCCTTAGCTTCTCTAACCTTTTTGTTACCTTCATAGTTAGAGTAGAGGGATGTGAATATGGCTTTGGCTGTTGACTTGTCACTCAGCTTCTGATACTCAGTGTGAGGTAATGAATCCACAATGATGCCTCTGACATTGTGGTGCTTTCTTTATATCTTCCTCTCAGCATCACTCAAAGCTCTTCTGTTGACAACAACACCTTCTTCATCAACTGGAATTGTGATTCCATCTTCTATGATGTCCCATAGAGAATCATCAATACCAATTATATGACTGTATATTTTACTCTTCCACCAAGAGAACTTCTCAGGATCACCAGTAAACATTGGGGGTTTATTGTGTGACCTGGATTTTCTATCATCAGTACCATAGTCATATGAAACAGAAGTATGTCTACCACCAGGAGGATGAGGTGGAGGTGGAGGGGAACCACCAGATGACATGTTTTTCTCAGGATCTTACTGACACACTGTCAAGTGTTAATATCAGAACCGGAGCTCTGATACCAACTGAAGGTGAGAAAAACACACAAGAAGGGGGGGGGGGGTTGAATTGTGTGGACTCAAAAACTTGGTTTCTTTTCTTCTCAAAACTTAAGACAAGTTCAGAAACTGGTTCTGAACCTTTTTCAAAGAGTATATGCAGCGGATTAAAAACAAAGAGAGAAGGAAAGAGAGGACACACAATGTTTTTATACTAGTTCCTTCCACAAGTTGGAAGTAGTCTAGTCCCCTTGTTACTAACAAGAGATTTTAACTATAATCAGCCTGATTACAATTACTCAGACCACAAAGGAATGAGATTTCCAGTTGCTCAACCACAAAGGAAGAGACTTCTAATGTTCAGACCACAAAGGAATGAACCAACCTTGCTTAGACCACAAAGGAATAAGACTTCCTACTCAGACCACAAAGGAATGAGACTCTAACTTGCTCAGAACACTAAGTAATGAGGCTTATGATGCTTAGCACGCAGACTAAGACTTGAACCAAACTGAATTACAAAGAAAGTAAGTTTGGGTTGAACACTTAATAAAATATCAGAGGTGTTCACTTAATACAACTCAGGGTAAGACTCTTAACCTTAAGAAATTCTAAAATACAAAGATTGAAAGAATTTCTAAGTGTTTGGTGAACTACAATTTTTGGACAGCAAAACAGAGTAAATTTCAGACAGTTTTTGTTCCAAGAGTTTTAGCAAAATTCTTCTTCAATTCTTCTTCCTTATATAGAGGGAATTAGAGCTGTTGAAGATTTGCAGAAATTAAGCAAAGAGCCGTTGCAAATTGAGAGCTAGGCCAGGCTGAAATGCGAGCTAAACTTTAGCAAAAATCAGAGTGCAGCAGCCATTTTTGAAATTGCTTTCCTTAAAAGCTGGGGGGATGTTTGAGTCAGGGAGACAACTGTTCCATTGGGGGCGTTCTGACACTGCAGGCATTAAATGCTGAAGGAAACTTTCCAGGTCAGACTTCAGAAGCTTCTACGTGAACAATACTTCAGAAGCTCTTCTTCAGACTCAGACTTCAGAAGCACTGTTCATCAGACGCTGGTCTTCAGACGTTGACTTTTGTTGACCTTCAGACGCACTGTTCATCAGACGCTCCCTTCAGACGTTGACTTTCATTGACTCCTTCAGACGCTGCCTTCAAACGCACTCCTCAGACTTAGCCTTCAGACGCCCCTTCAGACACACTCTTCAGACCCAGTTTTGCAACATAGCTTCTAAGCTTTCCTTTCTTGCTCTAAGCTTGTTCTTCCATAACCATTATCAAATACCAATCATTTAAAGACGTGGTTCTGCACACTAGAACAAAGCATTAGCAATAACCAATTTTCTTTTTAACACTTTGTTATCATCAAAACCTTAAGGAGGGATGTTCATACAAATTGTTCCAACAATCTCCCCCTTTATTCAGAAGAGAGTTGTTTCACACATTTTGTTCCAACAATAACAATATGAACTTCTTGTTGCAAGCACTTTATGTATAAAGTAGCTTCACTTTCACTTCTCATGAAGCCTCGGTTCAATAAGTAAGCATCAATTCTGCTGTACCAAGCCCTTGGCGCCTGTTTTAAGCCATACAAGGCTTTCTTCAACTTGTAAACTTTATCTTCATGGCCTGCCACACGAAAACCCTCAGGTTGCTCAACAAAAATATCTTCTTATAGCACCCCACTGAGGAAAGCTGACTTCACATCCAAATGGAAAATTTTCCATCCCATTTTTGCTGCAAATGCTATTAAAAGCCTTATAGTATCATGTCTTGCAACTGGTGCAAATGTTTCTGAATAATCAATACTAAATTGTTGTGCATATCCTTTCGCAACCAGCCTTGCTTTAGTTTGGTTCTATAAACCCACTTGACACCAAGAACATTGTTGTTGTTTGGTCTATTAACCAGCTGCCAAGTTTCATTTTCTTTATCATTTTAATCTCCTCCTCCATGGCAACCTTCCAATCATTTGATTTTACAACATCTTCATAGTTTGCAGGCTCTAACATTGCAATGTTGCATCTTTCATATATATCTTCTATTGTTCTTGTCCCTCTTACTGGACTTTCATCATCTTCTTCAACTTCATCATGGATAAATTCTCCCAAGATTGGACTATTTTTAGGGACTTCAATCTCTTTTTTCTCCCAATCCCATTTTGAAAATTCATCAAACTTCACATTTCTGCTCACCAGAATTTTTTGAGTCTTCAAATTGTAAATTCTGTAAGCTTTTGAATTTGCACTATAGCCAAGAAATATCCCAGATACAGCCTTTGCATCAAGCTTATCTCTCTTCACATCAGGCACAAGAGAATAGCAAATACAGCCAAACACTTTCATGTGCTCAACAGATGGCTTAACTCCATACCAAGCTTCAAATGATGTCTTGTCTTCTAAAGCTTTTGAAGGGAGTCGATTCTGAACATATACTGAGGTATTGACTGCCTCAGCCCAAAATTTCTTTGGAAGGCTTTTCTCAAATAATAAACACCTTGCCATCTCCATCACCGTTCTGTTTTTCCTTTCACTCACTCCATTTTGCTGAGGAGTGTAAGGAGCTGTCAATTGATGTTGAATGCCACAATCTTCACAGAATTTGTTGAATTCTTTGGACGTGTACTCTGTGCCATTGTCTGATCTTAGCTTCTTAATGTGCTTTCCTGTTTGATTCTCCACCATCGACTTAAACTTCATAAACGCAGCAAAGACTTCAGACTTTTGCTTTAAAAAGAACACCCATGTCATCCTGGAAAAATCATCAATAAATAGTAGGAAGTATATGTTGCCATTTAGAGATGGTATGCTCATAGGGCCACACACATCAGTGTGTATGAGCTGCAATTTTTCATGAGCCCTCCAAGTCTGTCCAGCAGGAAATGACATTCTACTTTGTTTTCCATATTGACATGCTTCACAAACAACATCACAGTCTAAAATAGAGGGCATATTTTGAACTAATTGCTTTGAACTCATGGATTTCAAAAAAAAAATAGTTAACATGGCCAAATCTTTTATGCCATAACGATGTAGCGTCATTTGCAGTCATATATGCAACCATTTCAGGCTTTTTTAAACAAACAGGGAAGCTTTTGTTCTCCATTTTAACATTCATGAAGTCACACCCATTTGGATCTAATATAGTGCATGCCATGTCTTGAAAAACCAAAGAATATTGCTTCTCGAGCATTTGGCCAACACTGAGAAGATTCTGATTTATTTCAAGTACAAGTAACACATCAGAAATTAACTTAGTACCTGCTGGTGTGTTTACAACTACAATACCTTTGCCTTTGACATCTACATAATCTCCATTTCCAATCATCACCTTTGATGTGTAGCTTTCATCCAACTCAACAAACATCGCAGCATTGTGAGCCATGTGATTTGTGCATCTACTGTCAATCAGCCATGAATCCATGCTACTATTCGCTGCATAGCAAGTAGCAACAAATAGATGCTGCTCATTGTTTTGTTGCGTGACCGCAACTTGTGCTTTCTGCCCCTGTTGCTCTCTTTTCACCTTGCACACTATTTCTTTGTGACCAAGTTCATTGCAGAACCTGCATTGTATTCCAGGCTTAAACCAGCAGAATTTTTCTGCATGATTTGTCTTTTTGCAATTTGGACAAGGTGGAAACTGCTTCCATTTCTTCTCAGCATCTTTGCATCCTCCATGCTCATTTTTCTGCTTGTTCTTCTTCTCACCAGCTGCTTTAGTTCCTGAAAAGCTGGTTTTACCTTTATTTTTAACTACAAAGGCTGCTTCTGCATTATCTTCAATTCTCAACAATCTTCTCTGCTGAGTAGCTTGCAAAACATTCACAAGCTCTGCAAGTGTTACTCAGAAAAATCTTTATTTTCTTCAAGAGAGGATATTTTTGACTCAAACCTCTCTGGAAGACAAACCAAGACTTTCTCCACCACACGTTGATCGGTTAGCTCTTCTCCTAGCAATCTGATTTGTGTGACAATCTTTGAAAGCCTTACTGAAAACTCCTTCACAATTTCAGATTCTTTCATTTTGCATGCATCAAATTCTCTTCTCAAGTTCAAAACTCTCATCCTTCTTGTTCTTTCACTGCCTTGGAACTCTTCTTTTAGCTTGTCCCAAGACTCTTTTGCTGTCTCAAGATTCAAAATCTTGATAAAAACTTCATCATGTACTGTTGCATGTATGATGGCAAGTGCTCTACCTACCTTAGTCACTTCTTCATTGTGAAACCTTATTTGATTCACCGTTGGGTTCTCCGGTTGAGGAGCTGGATTGCTCCCATTTTCTACCACTTCCCACAAACTTTGTGCCCTCAAATAGGTTTTCATCTTTGCAGCCCATAAATCATAGTTTTCTCCTGCAAATACAGGAGGTGGAGGCAAAGAGGAGCTGCTTGATGCCATTCTGGTTTTCTGTTTTTTGGGGTTGTGGTTTTCTCACTTTTTTTTTTTTTACTCTCCGTCCCCTTAAGATCAAAGGAGCTCTTGATACCAATTTGTTGGGTTCAGTAGCAACAACTTGAGCTTTCATTCATTAAGAGAAATATACTTATAGGAAATACATAAAGTGCAAGATAAGTTTCTGCTGTAATTATGACAGCACACTGCTCAAAACAGAAAAGATAATCCTACTTATATAAGCAACATATCTAATGATGTTCTACACTTAATCATTACATTACATAAAAAACTTCATAATTGACTTAGTCTACATAACCTAGGGAAAATACTCAACACCATCAGTTTTAATGAAAAACTAATTAAAAAGATAATAACACTGACCGGCAAGAAAACAGTTGGGTTCAGTAGCAACAACTTGAGCTTTCATTCATTAAGAGAAATATACTTATAGGAAATACATAGAGTGCAAGATAAGTTTCTGCTGTAATTATGACAGCACACTGCTCAAAACAGAAAAGATAATCCTACTTATATAAGCAACCTAGGGAAAATACTCAACACCATCAGTTTTAATGAAAAACTAATTAAAAAGATAGGTTGCTTATATAAGTAGGATTATCTTTTCTGTTTTGAGCAGTGTGCTGTCATAATTACAGCAGAAACTTATCTTGCACTCTATGTATTTCCTATAAGTATATTTCTCTTAATGAATGAAAGCTAAAGTTGTTGCTACTGAACCCAACAAAAACAAGTCCTTGCAAAAACCAAAAAGAACAAATGACAAGTACATCTATCTTATTTGTACTTGTGATGAAAGAAATCAGAAGGGAATAATTCTCCATGATTTTTGTAAAAATACTATCAGGGCATCAAGTCCTTTTAAGCATTAAGTATGTAATTTCAAAACTGTGGACTGGTACACGACTGAGTATCCAGTGTGTAACAGTGATAGGAATGTGATTAATGAGGTGGGCCTTGATAGTGGGCCTAAGCCAAGAGTTTGGAAAGTGTACACCAGGAAAAGGACAAAAGGAAGAAAGAATGAGGACGTGGTGAAGAATGCATGAGGTGCATGTGCATGTGAAGCTATATAAGCAATAGAGAAAGAATGGGAGAATCATCTTAGAATTCTGTTATTTTGTGTGGGGTCACTGTCTGGGTGATTGGGAGCACTGAGTGCTAGGGGCTGATAGTGTCACTATCAGTTTGTTATATTATTCTGTTATTTCCATTTTCTGTAGAATCCCAGATATTTGTATTCAACAGATTTTCAATTAATACTATTCCATTATCATTCCTCTATTATTTGATAATTGAACCCATCAAACAGTGTTGGATATAAGTTGTTTCTATCACGTTCTGCGGCTTAAAATTGTCATTTTCCACCCCCTTTCACGTCGCCTTCTGCACTACCACTGTCTAGTTACTGCAATTCTGCAGTACTGAACTTCCTCTTCCCCCAACTCCTCCTCCCCATCATCAGCCTGTGACCCCCACATGAGGCAGCTCCCTAGCTAGTTCATCCATGGCCCCCAGCCCCATCCCTCCCTCCCTCATGCTGAAAAGAGTAAAGGTTAGACGCAGAGAGCTTAGACATGACACAAGAAAGAATGAGCAACGATTTCATGAAGGTCGTGATTTTGGGGCAGTGGGATTGAGTTGAGAAAGACCCTATGATTTGATTTAATTACCTCCTCCATTCTAGATTTACTTGAATATTCTAGAAGCTGCACACTATAGCGAATGAAAAGAAACAGGGGAAGGGGAGACTTGCAGGTAATTTGAGACTATTCATTAATTGAGGGGCTGGCCACATGAGATTATGGTTAAAGAGCCTCAAGGAGGAGTGAGCGTGACGCAACCATGGAATCACACTAAGGAGGCATGGTAGGGCAGCCACTTATCCCATCTTCGGTTTTGGGACTATGTCAACGCTACAAATCGGCTTGTAAGATATGGAGTGTCCAAGCTTTTTATAAGCTTTTATTAGGAACCATTTCTAGTCAATGTCAGAATTGGATTTTCACAAGTATAAACAAAAGCTAAATACCTTCACTAACTGAGTAGAGGTCTTCTCCCAAGCAAACTGCCTATGCAGTTTCATTGCCTTCTTCATCAATAGCATTATTTACTAGATAAGTTACAATAATTGCAAAAACCTGTTTTGAATGAATGTTATTACAGTTATCATATACTCTACACAATCCAATTCATTGACAACAAAGAACAATATAGAAAGTACCAGAAATATTCATTCCCAAAAAAACCTCTTAATACAGTGCTTGGACTATGAGGACCTTTATATGCACTCATACATTGATCTGCTGAGGAATAATGCTAAATGAAAGAACACACCAATAAAAATTATTAGGTCATTTTGAAATTATATTATAAACATATCGTTGTCAATGTTTGTCACAGAAAAAATTTCACGTTGAATACTCAAACAAGTAAGAACAAGAAAAGAACGAAGGACTTTGCCCACAGTTGAGTTTAAAATCTCTTCAAATAGGTTAGACGTAATGTGGATTATTCAACTCCAAGTTAGAAACTCCAATCATGGCCATCCATTACCTTTGCCCAACTCCCCCTTGATATGGAAAATCCCATTAACATTCAAGAGTCTCGATGAAATTATATCCTCTCCAATGCATTTATCGAACATTCACATCAACCATTGAGCAAGTATGCTTTCAACAGCAAAGTTTTATTATATCATAATAAAATAAAGAACAAATGCATCGACGACGGTATTTCAAGTAGTGGGCCAGGTACCGAATTTCAACATGCTCCATGCAAGACATCAAAAACTTGCAGTAAATGACAGCAGAGTTAAGAGCATCCACTACTACAATACAACCAACTTCATGATATTTAAAGTTAACATTTGCAACCTCAAAAGTAATTGAGATGCTCAACTCCGAGGGCCAATTTGAAGTACTGTGAAAAAGGAAGAGACAACTGCTAATCAAAAGAAGATAAAATTAAGCAAATTTACTACAAGAATAAAAAGGAATTAAGGTTCCCTGCCATAAAATCAATAACAATATTAATACCTGTAGGAAACTTAGAGCGGGACAAGCTATGTCTAATGGCTTCATATGTCTTCGAGAGATACAACTCTCATTATCTCATACTTGATTGTATGATTGTATGATACAATCAAGTATGAGATAATGAGAGGCAATAGTGCCTAGAGGAATTATATATATCCTAGCTCTCATCAATCTAATAGAATTTTATATACCCGAGAAAATGAGATATTGAGAGGCTACCTAGAGGAAAGGTTGCCACTTGTGACATCAAAGCTGAAGGCAGAGCCCTTATCTATCGATGTTTGATAGATAGAAACTAGGGAGAAGCAGGTGAGAGGGAGAAAGAGAAATTTAGTGTTGACATTGCATTATAGAATCTAGTGAGACTTCTTATTTCAATGGTTCTCAAACAGCCAAAGACCGAAAACAATGTTTTCTAGTATATATAATTACATGTTTAATCTTTTGGCAAGTCGTGCACATGACATACCCTTTTGCGTGGGCAAGAGGAAATACATCAGTGACAGACTTAAGAAACACAAATTCTGAATTTATACACTTTGTTCCATGTAGTTGCACATAATATCAGTATTTAATTTAATAAACAGTTGCCATAATATGATAGTGATCAAGATAACTAAAAAAACAGTAAGAGGAGGAAAAGTAAAAGTAAAGAGTACATAGAATGGATTTGAATTAGGCGGAAAAAAATATAAAAACTAGACAAGGAGGAATTATAAATATCCAATCCCTCATCCCTCATCAATCAAATATCAGTTTACAGCTCCTAGGGCACTCAGCTAATTTCTTTAACATTTGGTGCTTTGCGGTTAAATCTATGGAACACGCACTGTGAATTGTCATGGCACCTAATACTTTTGAATTTTTCATAACATACTCTGCAAATTGAAGCTCACTCTTCCTGCCTTTACAGTCTTTAAACAAACAAGTTCTTAGCTGAGATGAAATACATGTCGGAAAATTTTGTGGGTCCTGCCAATTGTCCTCATAAATTCCACCCTCGATCTCCTATAATAAGACGGAGGGGGTATTAAGACATGTAGAGGTATATTTACCAAATTAAATTAAATCATCAAGTTATCCTAATCATACTTGATGAATGGTAAGATGTTGAAGTTTGGGACTATGTTGAAGCACGTCTAGCATCCACCTCCACTTCTCGCCCCAAATTTTACCCTTATAGATGCAGAAGAATAGCTCTATTTGGGTTAGATTGTGAAAAGGTGGGACTGGGAAATAGATGGGCCATATCTACATGAATTTATAGACAATCCATTAGAAACCAATCATACCTACCAACTTTTAACATTTAATTCATAAACAATATCATACAATGTCAGGGATACAGAACAAACATTAAAAACAAAAAGATCATACCAGTTTAAGGCTCAGAATCTGCACGGCCGACAGCAAGAAGAAATGGATATATAGGTTTCCAGAAATAGTTGCTCTCGCCAACTTGGACAAGTGTTTGATTCTACCTCCAGGAGGAATCATTTTCATTGTTATATGAGGATTTACCTTTATGTGTACGACTACAACATTTGTTTGCAACTCCTCGAGAACGGGACAGCCTAAAAGAAACTTGCTAATTTCTTCATAACACATGAAAATCACACAATCTAAATGGAGAGTTTGGAGTAGCGGAATATCTATTTGAGAAGGAAGGTTATTTAGATTTACACTCTTCAACTTGAGAAGTGTAAGAGTCTTGCAACTGAAAATGCTAGGACTTAACTTATTTTTTAAATGATCTCTAGGCCAAAACTTCATTGTAAGTTCTAGGTTTTCGATTCTTCGTTCTAGTGCTACATTAAGAAATCGGTTAATGTCGTATTGACGACTGTAGCACTTAAACGGAATGATCGTATTGGTATTGTGACTTCCCGCATTAACATGACTGAGTATACAACATGACAAAAGGTTTCGAAGTCTTTGAAACTTTTGCTTTTGAAGTCGAGATCAAGAACTGAGAGCCATAATGGCTTCCACCTCTTTGAGAGGATGGTTGTGGCAGCGGAGTCTTTGGTTGGAAGAAAAGAGAGTATGTTAGAGATAATTGAGTCATGAAGAGAACTGATCCTATCTTTGGTTGAAATTGACCGATGGGAGAGAGAAGAGGACGACATCGCAGATCAAACCTAATTAACCAATATTGCTAGGAAACTAGGTTACAATATCGTTACTATAGGTCTTTTGTATAAGGACAAACATAATTACCAAATATAAGGACAAAAAGCGATGGTAGGCAGCAAGCAGTGGCAGCTAGGGAACACTCCCTCTCACACTGCCTTCCTTCTCTCTCTGTCACCGGCCACCGGATTAGGTCACTGTTACCTTCGTTCACCATATGCGTTGAAAAAGTCAAAATTGGCAAAAAAGGATGATTATCTTTGAAATTTCAAAGATAGAAAACCTGAACTGTTTTCTAGCAAGCATATAAATAAAGTCAAACAAGTATTAACAAAAGATAAATTCCTTCACTAACTGAGTAGAGGTCTTTTCTCAAGCAAACTGCCTTCGCAGTTTCACTGCCTTCTTCATCAATATCATTATTTACTAGGTAAGTTAAAATAAATGCAGAAACTTGTTTTGAATGAGTGTCATTATAGTTATCATATACTCCACAAAATCCGATTCATTGACAAAGAAGAAGAATAGATCAGCCTGTCACGATTGGATTATGAGGACCTTTAAATACACTCATACAATGATCCGCTGAGGAATAATGCTAAATGAATGAACACAACATTATAATTTATTAGGTCATTTTTAAATTATTATATAAACATATTGTTGTCAATGTTAGTCATAGAAAGAGTTTCACGTGGATTACTCAAACAATTAAGAACAAAGGACTTTGCCCACAGTTGCGAGTTTAAAATCTCTTCACATAGACTTAATGTAATTTGGAAAATTCAACTCCAAGTTAGAAACTCCAATCATGGTCATCCATTACCTCTGCCCAACTCCCCCTTGATATGGAAAATCCCATTAACATTCAAGAGGGGGAGTTTTGATCAAAATTATATCCTCTCCAATCCCATTTATCTAAGATTCACATCAAGCAATGGGCAAGTATGCTTTCGACAGCAAAGTTTTATTATATCATATTAAAATTAAAATAAAGAAAAAATGCATCCACGATGGTAATTCAAGTAGTGGGCCGGATACCAAATTTCAACATGCTCCATGCAAGACATCAAAAACTTGCAGTAAAAGACAGCAGAATTAAGAGTATCCACTACTACAATACAATCAACTTCATCATGATATAAAGTAAACATTTGCAACCTCAATAGTAATTGAGATGCTCAACTCCGGGGTCCATTTTGAAGTACTGTAAAAAAGGAAGAGGCAACAGCTAATCAAAAGAAGATAAAATCAAGCAATTTTGCTACAATAATAAAAAGGAATTAAGGTTCCCTGCCATATAACCAATAACAATACCTGCAAGACACTTAGAGTGGCACAAGCTATGTCTAATGGTTTCATACATCTTGGAGAGATACAATCAAGTATGAGATAATGAGAGGCATAGTGCCAAAGAGGAATTATATATATCCTTACCCTAAATCAATCCAACAGAATTTTATATACCAGAGAAGATGAGATATTGAGAGGCTGCCTAGAGGAAAGATCGCCGCTTGCAACATCAGAGCTGAAGGCAGAGCTCTTATCTATAGATGTTTGATAGAAAGAAACTAGGGAGAAGCGGGTGAGAGAGAAAGAGAAATTTAGTGTTGACATTGCATTATATAATATAGTAAAACTTCTTATTTCTATGGTTCTCAAACAGCCAAAGACCGAAAACAATGTTTTCTAGTAGAGTAGTGCTATCAAGCACGACAGAAAAACTGACGACAAACACACGACTCGTTAATCAGCGCATGGTACACAATACATGGAGGAGAGAGAATAAAAGTAGTGTTGTGCAATTTGCATCTAAGGGTTGTAATTGAGTCGTGTCTTTTTCGTGCTTGATTGTCGTGCCAACAAGCAATATTTTTTCTAGTATATATGATTACATGTTTAATCTTTTGGCAAGTCATGCACATGGCATACCCTTTTGCGTGGGTGAGAGGAAATACACCAGTTACAAATTTAAGAAACACAAATTCTGAATTTATACACTTTGTTCCATGTAGTTACACATGATACCAGCATTTAATTTAATAAACAATTGTCATAAAATGATATGACGAGGAAAAGTAAAAGACAGTTCATGCTATCAATTAATAAAATAAATAAAACATGTTGGTAATCCCACCTTAATTGCGATATGCCCCTAGTTGCCTTATGTTGGCTTGTCTTTGAGGGGGTGGATTTAGTCCCACATCGGTTAGATAGGAAGCTTGATCAGAGTTTATAAAGAGGATGCACTCCTCACCTTACAAGCCGGTTTTGTAAGGTTGAGTTAGGCCTCATATTTCAACATGGTATCAGAGTCATTGGGCCACCTGCTATCAGGTTTCCGCTATCGGGTGGTGGCAATCCTCACCTCACACCTTAATTGCAATCTACCCCTAGTTGCCTTATGTTAACAAACAGAATGCAACGCTTGCAACATCAGAGCTGAAGGCAGATCCCTTGTCTATAGATGTTTGATAGAAAGAAACTAGGGTTCTCAAACAGCCAAAGACCGAACACAATGTTTTGTAGTATATATGATTACATGTTTAATCTTTTGGCAAGTCATGCACATGGCATACTCTTTTGCGTGCGCGAGAGGAAATACACCAGTTACAAACTTAAAAACACAAATTCTGAATTTATACACTTTGTTCCATGTAGTTACACATAATACCAGCATTTAATTTAATAAACAATTGTCATAAAATGATATGACGAGGAAAAGTAAAAGACAGTTCATGCTATCAATTAATAAAATAAATAAAAACAGAATGCAAGGTTTATATATATCCTAGTCCTCATCAATCAAATATAAGTTCTGTAATATTTGGGACAATTGTTCATGTCTTCCGTACACCATAAACTCTTGCTATTGTATATGTAGAATCTAACTGAAAAGCTAGACATCAAAGAATTATATATTTCCAATCCCTCATCAATCAAATATCAGTTTACAACTCCCAGGGCACTCGGCTAATTTCTTTAACATTCTGTGCTTTGCAGTTAAATCTACGGAACACACACTGTGGATTGTCATGGTACGTAATACTTTCGAATTTTGCATGACATACTCTGCAAATTGAAGCTCACTATTCATGCCTTTACAATCTTTAAACAAACAAGTTCTTAGCTGAGATGAAATGCATGTCGGAATATTTGTGGATCCTGCCAATTGTCCTCATAATTCCATTCTCCATTTCCTGTAATAATACGGAGGGAGTATTAAGATATGTAGAGGTAGATTTACCAAATTAAATTAAACCGTCAAATTATCCAATACCTGATGAATGGTAAGATGTTGAAGTTTGGGACTATGTTGAAGCACGCTAGCGTCCACTTCCACTTCCCGCCCCAACTTTTATCGTTATGGTTGCAGAAGAATAGCTCCATTTGAGTTAGATTGTAAAAAATTGGGACTTGAAGATGGACGTGCCATATCTATATGTATTATAAAGATATTACATTAGAAACCCAATCACACCTAACAACTTTTAAGATTTAATTCATATATACAATATCATACCGATGTCAGTGGAACAGAACAAAGATTACAAAAATAATATATAACATAGCACTTTATAACTCAGAATCTGTACTGCAGACAGCAAGAAGAAATGGATATATAGGTTTCCTCTAGAAATAGTTGCTCTTGCCAAATTGTACAAGGGTTGAATTCTCCCAGGAATCTTCGTTATCTGAGGAACTGCATATACATTACTTGTTTGCAACTCCTCTAGAATGGGACAGCCTGAGAAAAACCTGCTAAATTCTTCATAAGACATGAAACGCACACGGTCCAAATGGAGTGTTTTGAGTAGGGCAAGGTCTACTTGAGAAGGAAGATTATTCAGAACTACGCTATTCAACTTGAGAAGAGTAAGGGTTTTGCAACTGAAAATGCTAGGACTTAATTTCGTCTGGGAAACATTGGCTGTCGAAATCAAGATCGAGAACTGAGAGCCATAATGGCTTCCACCTCTTAGAGAGGATGGTTGTGGCGGCGGAGTCTTTGGTTGGGTTGGAAGAAAAGAGAGTATGTGAGAGATAATTGAATCTTCAGTTAGAATTTGATTGATGGGAGAGAGAAGACGACGACATCGCACGATCAAACCTAACTAACCAATATTTCTAGGAAAAACTAATCAGCACACAAAGTGAAACTGTGAATAATGCAGTTATATAAAAAGATTCAAAACACATAAAGAGCAACGAGCCAACGGCGCGATGAGGAACACTCTCTATGTGAACCCTCTCTTTGTAACCTGATATCTAGTTTCTAGTTTGGCTTTAAACAAGCTTTTATAACAAGAGATACTTCGGTTAATATGATACTAGTATAAGTGAACACACCCTCCTTTCCAAATTATTTGGGTTTTTCTTAAAACTAGACTCTAACCCGTGATACATGGTTTTGTAGAGCTTAATATACTATCAAATCGACTATATTGTTACTTTTATAGTTACATTCAGTATTATGTTATCAAAAAACAACAAAAACAAAATATGGACTGCAATAAAAATGACAAATCGAAAGAAAAAATATATACAAAAGTCTGCACCAAGAAATTGGTCATAACCGCAAAAGCTGTTAAATCTATAAAAATGAAAAGGAAAAGAAATTGTTATGTGGTAATCGAAAGAAAAAAGATAATAAAAATGAATTGTTATGTGGTAATCGAAAGAAAAAAAATAATAAAAAGAAATCGTTATAGGGTAATTGAAAGGAAAAATAATAATGAAAAGGAACCGCTAATAACGAAAAGGAACTGCTATCAAAAAATAATTGCAATGGTGTTAGTGACTTTTAAAAAGAAAAGATATTTTCATGTGTTACTTGATTCAATTCCTTGCAGACCTTTTTTTTCATAAAAATTAATTAGGTTCGTCAAAAAGGGCGGGATTATGGTTATTAGGTTCAATTGCATGATGGTGAGAGAGATAAAAGTGAGTGAGAAATGATTTAAGGATTGTGAGATTGAAATAAAAAGGACCCGATATTTGTGTTGAACACATGACATTGAAGCAATCGTATGTCATAAAAAACATTAGTACTTTGATGGAAAAAGTTGTCAATTGGAAGCATGTTCGAAAGATGTAAAAACAATTATAATTGGTTACGAAAAAATTATAAGGAGAGAAAATTGATTGCAATTTGCATTTAATTTCATAGAAATAAGCAAAAGTTTTTTTTTTTAAAAAAATGATTTTCCTAAAACAATATCATTAAATAGGGTAGTCGGTTCTCGGATCGAATACCGAATTTAAAAAAAAAATCATTTAATAGGGTCAAAGTTTGTCTTTTTTACTTATACACTTTTTTTGTTACAAAATATAAATTTTTTGTTTATAATTTGGAACGAAGTAAATGAATTTTTTTTGTTTATAATTTAGGAAGGAGGAAGTATGTACTTTTTTTTTAAAGAAGGGAGCATGTACTTTGGTTGTGTATGTATTCATCCTTTAATCATTCAATTCAATGACTTTCATTTTAATTTATTTTAAAATAAATTTAAATGCTAAACAAATTTTGTTTAGAGGATACCAGAATCTAACCAAACTCTAAGGTATCTAAAAAATTTACCAAAAATACTTTTATGACTTTTGTTTTTTTTATCACCAGAAACACTTAAATGTTGTATTTCCAATCAACCCTGATTAACTCGTTTTTATCCCCAAAATAAAAGAGTAAACTCAACCTGATTTGTATGCTTTTCATTGGTTTAGATAATGAATTTAGTGAAAATTGAACCAAACTCGGTCGTGGACAACCCTAATTTTAAGAGTGAATAGACAATTTGGATCATGAATTTGTAATTCTCATTCAATTTAGTCTTTGAATTTGTTGTGTTAGTAAATTTCATCTTTTCGTCTATTTCAACCATGATAATAAGTACGTGGATTTCAAATTAGCTTCACGTATACATGTGCTTAAATTGTAACTATGTCTATCATCTTTCCTCTTAAACACCTACTATACCAAATCACAACAATTGGGTAAAGATTTCAAACATATATATACACATAGTTTCAATCAAATACTTCAATATTTACAATTCTTTTCTTAAAGATTCAACATAAATGTGATTTGAAACTCTTGTTAAACGTCACATCATCATTTAACATGACACGTCTTTATAGGTATTGTTTGAAGTTGACGGAGGAATGAAAATAACTGACGCACAACTAATGAAGAAACTATTGTTCTCTTTTGAAAATTTTAAGGAATAAATTGAACAATGTTTTAAATTTCAAGGACTAAGTTGCACAATATAGCAAGTCAAGAGAAAGAGAAAGAAAGAAAAAAGAAGTCAAAGATACAAAGAATTACGAATTGATATAGTGTTCCACGAAATTGTATATTTATAACTTTTTTTAATAATTGTATATTTATAACTTAATAATATTCTTTCAAAAAAAAAAAATTTTGTTCACAAGTTTTAGCTCAACTGACAAAAAAAATACCGAAATTGTTAGGCCGAATGCCAATGTATGAGTTTATAATAACTCTGTCCTTTTTTCTATTTAAAAAAAAATAATATTTTTGACTTCATCTCTTTAAGTTTATCAAGTCACCTTCATATTTTATTTTTTACTTGGATTTCGTATACTAGAGTAAAATTAAATAATTATTGCCTATATTTTTTTATAAAAAAAATTGTTACCTATATTTTTTATTAATTATTCACTAAAAAATAGGTTAAAATTTATTTCTTCAGTTCAAAATTTAAATTTTATTAGAATCAGTCAAAAAAAAATTTTGAGAGGAGAATCAATCAAAGTTAAATAAAACTAAATACTTAAAAAAAATTTGTTAAATGGATTTCTGCACTAGCACACTCATTTTATTATGCACAACCATAACCATGTACTCTCTATGTTCTACGATGAGTGACTTAGTTTGATTATGTACACTATTCACATAATATACATTGGTAGTATTTTTCTACTAATATATATAAAGACAAATGATAACATACAAGATGTCGGATTTGTCTCGATAAATATTTTTTAAATATCAATTTTTTATAATTTTTGTTAATGGATAATTAAAGATATTGTCCTCGTGAGCTTGACTCACTTGATAATGGACATTTAGGTCAACAAAACTAACGTATTCGGTTCAAAATTTAGACCTCATATATCAACTTTGGTTAATTCAAATGTCTCTCATAAATAGAATAAGGGGTATAAAATAAATGGCATTCGTAAATAGTACTGTTCTGCTAATGTATTCAATGGTAACGGTGACTAAGAGAAGAGTCAAACATATCTTCATCGCTTGCAAATCAATGTTTTAGTTTCCATAGATTTCAACCGAACCTTAGCCCGTCATGTTGTGGTACATACTGAGTATTCGGTCGTGTAGCACTCCACAGTTTTTACAAGTTAAATTTACTCAACGTAATAATGAGAACAGATTTGCAACAGTACTAGCAAAAGCTCAACTACAAGCACAATTATACAAGAAAGGTTATATGTCAATCACAGTTGAACAACCCATCCACTTTCATTCTGTACTCTAATGATGCAACAATTTAGCAACCTGCTTCTTATACTTTTTTATTTACACTTATTTATTAAAAATATTAATTCATTTAATGACGATTTGCTCTTTATCTATTGTTTTTTTTTTTGCTTTCAAAAACTCAGTTAAGCAATGAATTTGAGCTTAAGTGCTGGCTAACCCTATAAGCGCACCCATTTAAATTGAGGGCTTATATAGCTAAAATAAACACATATTTATTGAGTTATTAGTGGAATTCATTTTATAAACTTTTTGAATGTGATGTATTAGTGGAATTCATTTTATAAACTTTTTGAATTTGATGAATTGGAAGGATGTGATACGAAAATAAGCAATGTGTACACATAAGATCCGCTTAAAAACTGCACTGAAAGTGCAGCAAACACTAGAATCTTGGAAGAATAACCTATCAGATATATAGGAAATAAGAAAAGATAATTAATTACAAATAACAATATCGGTTAAACTAGATATACGTTCAGTATTCAACTGTAATAACTAGTGACAAAGTATTACAGAACTTTCCTTTCTATATTGCCTATGTTTTTTTTGTACTTTACAGATTTTGTGAACTACTTGCGGACAACCCATCATCCAATGCTTTGGTTTATAGCTACGAAGAAGTTGATGAACGATCTTCCCCTTGGTCAGTAATTGTACATCTTGAAGGTGGACCAAACATGCTTAATACCACCTGCAGCAAAAAGAAAAGCATAAACATATCTTAGAGTTTCAAAACCAAGTTCAAGTTTCAAGTTTCAACGATGGAAACCCAAAGTGAATCTGTGGCAGATGTACGACAAAAATGAATATTCTTAATATGACAAAAAAAAGTCGCATTATATTCTAATAATCATTATTAAAAGCACTAATGGGAAGCAAAGTAGAACCATTGGCCGACAATAAAATTTGGTTTAACGAAAAGTCTGTTTGATTCGGCGTCCATTATTAAAAAAGAAATGATATTTGAACGATCATTTTTCGACAACTTTTGTGACAACTTTCTCTCTCAAACTCACATTGTATTTTTACTTTCTCTTTCTATTGCTTTGGTTTTTGTGTCAATACTCATATTTCTTTGTATATTTAGGTTGTTCCACAAGTTGTCAACAAAATTGGTTGTTCAAATAACACTTCTCTTGTTAAAAGCACCAATGCAAAAATGTTGTGATTTTTAGAAGCCATGAAATGAAGCTTTTTCTGATTATAAGTGTCCTGTAACAGTGAGTTACACTGTAAAGTAATTCTATGAATAGAGTTATAATCTTAAAGTATCTTATATTATCTCTTAGGATTAATTTTATGTGACAACTTGGGTATCCATCAATAAAAAGTGGGTAACACAATTCATGCTGAGTTGACATCAATCAAAGTTATTTGTTTGTTTTCTATTATTTTTAATGTTATAAAATACATTGTTTTGATTGGGCCAACTCAACATGGGTAGTATTACCCACCTTTTATTGATGGGTAAACAAGAATTTCCCTTAAATTTAAGTTACTCATTCTGATTATTATGATTTTTATTGATTTAGGATCAAGCCTATGTATCCCTATAAATAGGGATTAGTATTTAGTCTTTTGCTTGAATGTTGCGACCAGTAGTTGATGAAAAGTAACTCTATTCATTGCAAAAAGTAATTAGTGTCCTGTAACAGTGTAACTCACTGCAGTCTGCAGTTTTTCTTCTATTTTATCATTTTACTTGATGCATTAAAGAAAAACTAATTAAGAAGATAATATCACTGACCGGCAAGAAAACAAGTCCGTGCAAAAAACCAAGAAGTACTAATGACAAGTACATTTGAAAGTAATAAACCTGCAAAAGCAAAAATTAGTTATTGCACACATATATAATATACCACAGTCCGACCAAAAAGCAGAAGATGAACTCAAATACCACAAAAACTTCTGTTCTTGAGAAGCAAAGAACGATGACTCCAACCAACTTCGTTAGTGTGATACCACTGCAATAGCATAAAGCGAATATTGTTTAGAAAAGAAACCTTACTTAAATTTAAGGCAACGGTATATGGATGCAAATGCAGATGTGACACAATTTCTATAAAACTCTGTTAGAAACAACACAAGTCTATCATGTAAATGAGTTGAAACCAATCTGAACGATGACTCCTATTGTTCATTTTTTCCTTTAGAGAATTGATAACTAAACCAAAGAGAAACATGGAGATTTCTCACTTGCTGCATGCATGCATGTTTACAAGTCAAGAAATAGACAATATGTTTATGCAAGCACAAAATCACCTGAAGACAGAAGCCCCCATTGTACCTAGAGCCTCCTTAACACGCTGATCTTTATCCCCACTTGCAACCTGCAGTAAGATTTAGCTATGTGAAACTGACAGAAACTAGTTCATATATAACAATGACAATGAAATGCAGTTCAAGTATTACATAATTCAATGATTTTGCTAATACTAGTACTTCAAAAAAATGCACAAAAACATTAGTAGTCCTTTTAAGCATGGTACATAAGTTCAAAACTGTGGCCCAGTACACAACTGAGTATCCACTGACCACTGTTGCATATAACTAGTAGTTCACCAATGGTCCAGATCTTATCAAGGCATGTGGCTTAAAAAATTTATTTCCCCATCCCCTTTTAGGCCTCCTTCTGCACCACCACTGTCCAGTTGCAGCAGCTCCACAACGCTGCTCTTCCTCATCCCCGCCCGCTCCTCCCAATCTTCTGCCTGCAGCTGCCGCATAAAGCGGCTCCCTAGTTCCTCCCCAAGAAAGAATGGGCACTGATATCGTGAGCGACATGTATTTAGGCCAGTAGACTTGAGTTGAGAGAAACCCAAAGATTTAATTCGGTTACCTCCTCCATTCCTAGACTTGAATATTCTAGAAGTTGCATACTACAACGGATGAAAAGAAACAGGGACAAGAGACTTATGGGTAATTTGTGACTATTCATCAATGGAGGGGGGAAAGGGCCTGAAGGAGGTGTGACGGCTAGGCAGAATTGTGGAATCATGCTACGGAGGCATGGTACGGCAACTGCTGTTGGCTGTTGCGATTGTGCACGACAGCCGACAGGAAGACTCTTCGATGTGCTTATAAAGTAGTGTCTTCACCTAACTCTTATTTCTCTCTACACTCCTTTCTGCCACCACCACCAATATCTCTGACAACTTCAGCATGTCCGACAACCTCACTGGTGACATCACCGGATAAGTCATTGCAGTAGCAACAAAATCACTCCTCCCTGCCTGACTGCCTCTGCCACCGCAAACTACCAGCCACACTGGCAAAGCTACCATGGCACCGCCCGACCTTGCAAACCTCACCCTACTGTGCACCCAAACCCTCTAAGCCCATTCATGCACCAGTCCCATGAGCCAATCCTAAACACCGCACACTCCCCTCAAACCGCCACATGCATACGCCAACACAGTGGAAACCTCAACCAGTCCTACCCACAAACCAACATTAACACAAGCCACAGATAAGATTGCCCCAGCCCGCCGCAACCTACGACCGGATCTGCTGCATCTGGCTGCTAATTTCAATTGGGGTGCCATATACGCTACCAAAAGATAAATGAAAACAGAGAATGACAAGTTTCAAATTCTCTAGCGGCACTGAAATAGATAATGGATGAACTGATTAATTTAAATTTTTGAATGAGTAACATAGGTACATCATACACCTGTACATTGTATAAGGTAAACTAGAAAGCAGAGTGGTACTAACAGTGAAAGAATGAGTCAAATGCACGGAGAACTCAACAGCAATGCCCACTGACATAACGAGGTTGACAACTGAGATGGCATTCAATTGGATATTCAGAATGGCCATCATACCCTACAAAGCATAATATTGTAAGTAAACAAATTAACATGGTGATTTGAAATTCTAAATATCAAGCACCAATAAAAATATGAAACAGTATATAAAAAGAACTACATAATACACATTTCAATCCGCAATTAAAAAAATCTAGTGCTAGTTGAAACGAAGAAAAATACCATAAGATCAACAACAATCATTGTCAACACCAACAAAATGATTGCTGAACTCCATAAACTGCATAAATGTTGAAATCGAAGGATCAAACCAAGAATCGTTAGATTCATCAGACAATAAATCACTGATACCTCTATCTAATTAAGGAAGAAGGTGAAAACGATTAAACCATTTACTAAAATAAGCTAATCCTCACCTGCCTGTGATAACCAAGCACACAATAAATACTGCACCTGTTACATCATCATTTGATAGTGTTAATGGTTCACAGCTCAACGCCAACATGTATAAAATGCACAGCAATATGTACAGAATTTTAGGTCTCAGTACTAACCAATAGCTATTGCAAGGTTGACCAGTGCAGTCTTCCATATATTAAGGTATTGCTCAAAAAACATATAAAACACTGAATATGGGAAGATCTCAATCTGCACAAGAAAAGGAATCTTAATTCAATCACAGTGAACATCGCAAAAGGCAAAATCTGCTACTTCGTTCTTTTTTACTATAACAATTGCAAGAGACTCATATTCTCAATTGCTGAAGAACGGAGCATGTCAAACCATTCCCTCATTATAATTAGTAATTACCATATGTTTCTATACTATATATGTAATTTAATGACCAAAAAAGGTTGATTCGGCGTGCAGAAAAATTAGATACATTACCTTCAAAGAATCAGAAACCCTTGAACTGAACTCTCGAGCAGCCCTCATGGAATTAACAAAGTCGACCTAAAACAGTTTTACAGTTAAACTTGGACCTTTTTGATACAACTTTAACCATAGAAAAGATTATATAGAAAGAAATACAACCTGCTTGTTGAGTGGGGTATGATATGTACGGAATGATGATGCTTGAATAATGCCACTGTCATAGCCTAACAACCAAAATACAATTCCAAAGTCAGATATTATGCACTCTGGATTATATATAGCTTCAAAGTTCAAGGGAGTTCCCTGTCTAAAGCTGACCTAAAGGAGAGAATTTTTTTAAAAAAATTTATAAACAAAAAAAGTGAATTTGAACAAAATAAAGGAGCGTCTTTAAATCATCGGACCTTTCAGTTCAACACTGCTGGTGTACGCCCCATGACCACCTTTTGCACAATCAGCAGATGGGAGAGCACTAAGAAACCACGGCAGTTTCTCCCTAAATTGTGTTGTGGAAGGACGATCATTGTGAAGATCTGAGTGACGGAAACACTGTACAATTTATCAAAGTGTTAGATTAAGGTATTAAAACAGAAACAAGAAAGTATTGTGACAGTGATTGCACTGATAAAACATGTCTATTACCGTTGTGCAATCGTTACATACTCCAACTGAAACACAAGAATCGTCTTCAGGAGCACAGCAAGGAGGCTGGGAAGAAAAATTAATTGTCAGCTACTAAAAAATTATTTTACACTTGGATACTTAAGAAAAATATTAACCTCCTTAGCCTTTTCTCTCAATTTTTTTATTAAAAAAACGAAAAATGAAATTTGTAAGTTAGAGACTTTTATTCATAAATATCATTTACCAATAAAGCAAAATCATATTCTCTTGTTAATCATCCTATTTTTTCTATTAATTACTAGCGTTCAGACGAGCACGGTCTATCTGCTCTTCTATTGCGCTAATGCGTATAAATTACAAACAGTAGTTTTTATGAAATTTTGATTAAAATTATTTTCATTTTGATAAATTATAGGTATAAATATTTTGCACTTTCATATTGTAACAAACTGTTGAAATTTGGGGCCTAACTCATCCTTACAAAACCGGCTTGGGGCCTAACTCATCCTTACAAAACCGGCTTGTAAGGTGAGAAGTGTCTCCTCTTTATAAACTCTGATCAAGCTTCCTATCTAACCGATGTGGGACTAAATCCACCCCCTCAAAGACAAGCCAACATAAGGCAACTAGGGGCAGATCGCAATTAAGGTGGGATTACCAACACACCCCCTCATGCTCGGGGCGGGATTTCCAACACAAACTATACTTATTTTTTCAATGACACCAACAATATAACAAATATAATATAAATTCTTATCTTTTTAAATGACACCAACAATATAGGTAGGCAAAGTTGTTTAAGGGTATAACTGGAAGTGAAAAAGTCACCCCAAAACCATGTATTTCCTTTATACATAGTATATAGAATCTTTTAAAACTATCCTAGATTATACAATTAACTGACAAGTGACAGGGATTTGGGAATTATGGGGGACCTAAGTCCAAGTTCATGTATGCAATGTTTGATGTTTAAGTGGTATGGTTCCTCCTCCTTGACAGGTAGCTTTTAAGGGGTGGATGGTTATCCAGGTACTTGGGTTCTTATCAAATTGTATCAGATCTGGTTATAGGCATCTGACAAAGGGCTACCTACAAAGGGGGCATCGGCTCTCAATGGGTGTGCATTGGTAGGGATTTGGGTATTATGAAGCGCCTAAGTCCCGCATTGGATATATGGGATGCTCAATTGAATACTTAAGTGGTTTGGTTCTCGATAGGAGTGTTGTGATAGGGACTTGGGTATTATCGAGTGTCTAAGTCCCACATCAATTAATATGTGACGCCTAATAGACTACTTAATCTTAGGTTAAATTAAATCATAATCCTAGCCATGATCATGACAATTTTTCTATTAAGTCGCTGTAAAAAATTAAGTCACCATAAACAGATGTGGTGTAAGAATCCTAACATAAAACATGAATAAGCGCGTATTACATAATCCAGATTTGACATATAAATCAGTGTTATAATGAGTGCACCAGACCTGATCATCAGGAGGGCAATAACTCCCATTAGTGAACTTCCTGCAGCAACCAAATGCTTCTGGAGATACCCACACAAGAAAATCATCGAGCCAAGAAGCAGCTGGCTTGGCAATATAACTTGTGTCTGGTACTAGGGCCGCTTTAGCGATCTACAAGGTAAAAATATAACATCCATAACAAGAAGTATCAAGTTAACATTGATATGTAGGGAAAAGAAATTACAAACTAGTTAGTGCAAACAAGTAGGTCAATGGCATGAACTACCACCAGCTTAATACAACTGGAATAAACTACAAAGCAAACTGATGTCTCATTAAGAATGATATATTTGTAAGGCAAATATTCCGCAAATAACCAAAATGTGTGGTTAGTGGTTACAACTTACAATCATATATAGATCAGAATCAAATAAGCCAAATGCTAGTGCTTTACCTCAGTTAAAAGAGAGTCTGAATTGCATTGGCTTATGGAGCAAAGCTGATTTGTATGTGTTGATTCTGAGCTGAGGTGAGGAAATAACATTAGATCAAACCATTCCCAACACAAAAGTACCAAGATTAGGTTAAGCATTTCCCTTCCAGAGATATTTGCACTACTTATATTTAATTTATGTTTTTGAAACTCATATAGATCTTTTGTAAGAGAAAAACGCATAACTAAATAAAACTTTGATCGGGTGAAACAATTTAAGATCAATCCTGCCTCGCGATCAAGGAGGATGTACTTGGTAAATCACAAATTAGTATGATCCATGCAGATATCATTAGTACAAAAACATGACAGTAACTGATAATATAATTAGAATATGACAAATAGTATGACTAAATGTGGAAGTTCAATCAATAACATTATATTATCATGGTTTAAGAAATTTATCTATTAGTAGGTCTGTTCTATGACCGGCATCGACGCTAATAATAAAAAAAAGGAAATAACATAAATTAAGATAAAAACATTTTGTAAAAAGATATCCATTATTAGTAGTAAAACATCTAAATAGAGTATCCGTTGGTGAAAATTATATACATGCATAAAAAGGGCAGCCCGGTGCACTAAAGCTCCTGCATACGCACGGTCCGGGAAGGGGTCCCACCATTTTGGTGTATTGTATGCAGCCTTACCCTGTTTTTTACACAAGATGCTGTTTCTACGACTTGAACCCGCGACCTTTCAGTCACATGACAACAACTTTACTGTTGCGCCAAGGCTCCCCCTCAAATTATATACATGCATAACTGGGTAAATTGGAATGTACTAGACTACAAGATCCACAGCCATTCCTACCACTAGTACTCAGTAACGAACTCACTGCACTCATGCATTCCTGGGAATTAACGAACTTGGTAAAAATTAATTCTTAAACATAAAGGTGGATGCAGAAAGGAAAAAAAAATGATACGATAAAAATACCTGTAGTTATAGTTCTTCACAACAAAATACAAAGGTGGCCCAATTCTGAGATATTCTGTAACATTATTGAAATACCCCTGCATGAAGACATATATTTAGTTTGAACACATACACATGGATAAAAGAAAACACGAACACATGACGCAGGCCAAAATGTCAAACCTGAAGATATGAGTCTCGGGGAAGAACAATCTCCTGCTCCAATCCAGGTTCAATTCTAGTGCTCAAAGCCTGTGTGATTTAGATGAAGACAAAATAGAAAGGGGAGAAGAGAAGAAAAAAGAAAATAATGTGTTAGAATCCAAACAGGTGTGGTTTGAAAATTTTGATGGCTATAGAAACAAATCCAAAGACTTACAATGCTAGCCAATGCAAATGCCACAAAAATTGCAATGACAACAATTTTTACTCCCCAAATACTTAGAATTGGAGCATGAACCTCCTGAAAGGGAAAATACAGCATTATCATCAGAAATCAAGTAACACTGAGAAAATAATTAAGTCAGCAACAACAAGAAAAAGTTGGATAAAAATGTCATTAAATTCAAAAGGCATGCGAGACAAAATCCAAATTAACACATAGGAAAACTTAAAATTTAAGGTTAAATAAACTGTTTGCTGACAGCTTGAAAAAGAAGCCTTCAACACTAGATTACCAAAAAAAAAGGACCTTTGCAGCAATGAATATTCAAATCCCAACTATGGTAGAAGATTAACATACCATTGACTCCTTTTTATAATTTCCAATTATGGCTAGATTAAAATTTATACAACATGCTTCACGAAATTGTAAATCACTCGTTCTGTTTTATTTCTCTATTCAGTACCAGAAAACAATTATTGTTAGAAAAGATAATGCTGGTTACCTTCATATATCGAGCCAACAAACCAGGTTTCCTTTGTTCAATGCCTGACAGTTTTGAAAAGATAAACTTCAATAGAATCCACCTAAGCTTTTAAATATTTTTCAATAGTAAATGACCGTTTTGGTCTTCCAAAGATATAGATTTTAAAGATGACAGGGGGAAAACTTACAATCAAATTTTTTTTTTAAAAAAAAAGGAAGTGATAGAATATGAAAGTTTCATCACAGATTAAAATTAGTTATAATACCTTTATCAGATTCTGCATGCAAAGAATGCACTTTTATGCATGGGAAACAATCAACCCTCTTATCCTCTGCTCTCAAAGAGTCAAGAGCTATCAGAGCTACAAATGCAGTAACTTGCAGGAGAAAGTCCAAAAGAACAGCCAATGCTGTGAATGAAAGCATGAAGGGAAGGTGGGGATTAGCATCTGAGATTTGACTCAAGAAACAACTGAGAATATTGCAGACGTATGAAATTATTGAAGTCTAAAAACTTACCTGCAAACATGGAGAAGACACGACACGCAGGCATGGAAATGAAGCTTCCAGCTGCAAATGCTAAAACCTCTGATAAACTAGCCAATGTTATTGATGGTCCAACTTCCTCAAGTGCATTGCTTATCCGTATTTCTAAAGGTAACTCCAGCTGTTGCCTTTTCACAGCATGAACCAGTATACACATATTATCCACCCCAACCTAATGGTGGGAGATTCAGGAAGACAGAACAGGATCAAAAGAATGGTAGACATAAAAAACTTAATGAGTTGTTGAAATGGAAAATTGAGATATAATATTTGAATATGAAAGTGTCGGCTTCATGCTAATATACTGTTCTGCTAGTGCATAATTGTAGATTTATTATTGCCCATTTTTGTAGAAAGTGTAATAGAACAACAACAACTACCAAGCCTTATCCCACTAAGTGGGGTCGGCTACATGGATCAAATTACGCCATAATGTTCTATCATAAACCATATTATGGTCCACCTCATTAATCTCCAAGTCTTTCTTAATAGTTTCTCTTATAGTTTTTTTCTAGGTCTTCCTTTGCCTCTAGTGAACTGACTATCCACCACTTGATCTACTTTCCTTAATTCAGAATCTACAGATCTTCTCTCTACATACCCAACCACCTAAGCCTATTTTCTACCATTTTTTATACTACAGGTGCTACCCCAACTCTCTCTCTAATATTGTCATTTCTAATTCTATCTCATCTAGTCTTACACATCCAACGCAACATCCTCATCTCCGCTGCACTTATTTTATTCTCATGTTGGTTCTTCACCGCCCAACACTCGGTTCCATACTACATCGCTGGTCTTACAGCTGTCTGATAAAGTTTCCCCTTCAACTTGAGCGGTAGTCTCTTATCACGTAAAACACTTGAGGCTCGTATCCATTTCAACCACCCAGATTGAATTTGATGATTTACATCTCCTTCTATTTCTCCGTCATTTTGTGCTACGGACCCTAGATATTTAAACTGAGTAACTTGTGGTATGATATGGTCTCCAACTTTCAACTCTAAGGTAGGAAGTGTAATGATGACACAAATTGTATTACAAATTTACAAGTCAATTATGTTGCCAAAGGTAATTAAACGATAATTCCCAGTAATGCTCCATATGCTTGTTTTGTTTCAAGCTCCAAAAGTGACAGTATATTGTTTACATATTTGTTAAGCAAAGTAATAAAAAATACAATTCATAAATGTAATTAAACAAATCAAAATTCAATAATTTAGCATACCTACAAGCTTTTGTTTTATCTCAACTTCAATTAAATTTTTTTTTTCCCGTTTTTATCTTTCTGATTTCCACAACTCGAAAATATTCATAAAAAGCATGGAATACTTACTACTTTGTATTAAACCAAGTAACAAAAATTATTTTACTTCATGTGAATATATAAAAATGATTTTCAGCCATTTTATGAAGTTATGAATTTATGAGCATCAACGAATGGGTATGCTCTACGGGAACATAAAGTCATTGGTGTTGGGCATGACTGAAGAAAAATAGATAATCAGGTGTGTTCGTAGTCAATACACATGCCTACTTGGTTTGGATAGGAAAGCTTCAACCTTGAATCTGAACCTGACCTATTTACCCCCCTATGATCATAGATCAAGATCATTACAGACATTTTATCATGTTGATATTTAATTTTTGTGGATGAGTTTTGGGTTGACTCTCACTCTACTATTGACAGAAAACTTTGGGGTAATTTCCCATCTCCACATCAAGGCACGGGTTATTGAAAATAACTTTTCCTTTATCTTCACCGTCTGTTGAGAACATATTCTCTCTCCATTCCTTATCATTCTCCTATTTCTGCTCTAATTTCTTCCTTTTAATCGCTTGAATAAATTTAGAATAATTTTTTTCAATTAATTTATTTTCATGTGCGTATTTCTATGAAGCATCTAGAACACCATCACCAACACAAACGTTTCACTGAGCTATCATCCAGCAACTTTATAAGCAAAAGAAAACTTACAGCTAGAACAAGAAATGGGATAACTTCCATGATGATCAGAGTAGATTTTACACCAAGAGCACTAAAAATTCCAACAGATCCAAGGACAGACAGCATGACAAGAATTACTCCGGAAAGACCAAGCAATACCTATAATCCAGAATCAGACAATTAGATATTTATAAGCATTATAAAAAACTATCATAATGATATAAAATGCTTAAAAGTTTAATTCCAAAGTAGTAATGAAGTGTTAGGGAGGGGGAAGAATAAAGAAAAAAGAGAATGGAAAAGGAAGATGTTTTTATACTGAGGTTCCCTGGAACTGCACCTTAGATGAAATATAGAAAGAAGAAAGCTGGGGCGTATCCCCTAAAGTAAGAGAGATATAAGCAAACATCACAAGATAGCTGACCTGCAATAAATTCAAGTACAATTTAAGGATTAAACAATACACTTCCACAAACAGAAATGATTGATTTTTTTTTTGAAACACGACAGAGAACTCATTCACATAATTTCATGATCATGCCTCAGAAAGAAAGAAAAGTTAGTTTTTCATGGTATTATTGAAGAATTAGGACACATAAATATCAACATTAAAAGGAAGAGGGATATTACCAATATAGTAATAACATCCGCAGTACTTTCTCTTTTCAATTCTTCCTCAATAGAGCTTTCAGATGAAAAAGCAAGTGTCAAATTTTTCGATTGTGCCATTGGTAACAACTCATCCTATAACAAAGGACATAGTCAATACAGGAAATCAGAATAACTAGGAGAATGATAGGGAGTGTAATAGGCCAGTACCACAATACACAACCATGTCACGTCAATAAAGGATAAGCAAGCAATGCACCAAGACATTGTATGCATCTTATAACAACTCATCCTATAACAAAGGACATAGTCAATACAGGAAATCAGAATAACTAGGAGAATGATAGGGAGTGTAATAGGCCAGTACCACAATACACAACCATGTCACGTCAATAAAGGATAAGCAAGCAATGCACCAAGACATTGTATGCATCTTTTTATTGCTTTTTCTACGAGGGAGAACCTAGTTGTGGGATTGGTAAACTAAGTTATGTGTGACTGTGAGTACTAAGACTCACCAGGAATCAACTTAGTATCAAGTACTTCCTATTCCTAGGTATGCATGAAATTGCAGCAACCTTGACTCAGATTCATTTCTGTGGAAGCAAATTGGCCAATACAAAGTTAAAATATAGGGTGGCTGACAATGCAGTTTTAGGTTTTGGGACTAACTCCACAACACAAAACCAAAGTGAGGAGTGTCGAAGCTTTATAGGCTCTATCTCAATCACGTCAATGTGGTACTTGGGTTTTTCCATATGCACTCTCACGCCAGGCACTACTGGGTTTGGTGTGTGTGTGGATAATATGGTGGATGACTCAACAATGAATCTAGGATAGGAACTTATCGCATCTTAGGTTTTGGAAATAACTCAACCCAACAAAATCAGCTTGGATTTTTTAAAATACAGGGCAAGTATCTAATTGAAGTAAAAAAGTATAAACAAATGAAGCATACCTTCACTAACTGAATAAAGGTCTTCTCCCAAGCAACTGCCTTTGCATTTTCATTGCCTTCTTCATCAATAGCATTATTTACTGGGTAAGTTACAATAAATGCAGAAGCCTGTCTTGAATAAATGAGATTATAGTTATTATATGCTCCATGAATCCCAATTCATTGACAATGCAAAAGAATAGAGAATGTACCCCAGAATAGTCATTCCCAGAAAAACCTCCTAATACAGTGCTTGGATCAAGAGGACCTTTAAATGCACTCATACATTGATCTGCCGAGGAATAATGCTGAATGAATACAATATTAGAAAATAATTAGATCATTCTCATATTTTATTACATAGATATCATTGTCAATGTTTGTCATGGAAAAAATTCATATTGGTTCGGGTCCAAACCAATCAAAACCGATCTCTATTGGTTCGGATATCGGTTTCACATAATTCAAAACCGATCACCCGAAACCCAAACCAAACCATTATATTTTATTATTTATTTTATTTCATACTATATTAGTAGTGTTATCTTAAAAATATATTGTATTCATGCATTTTTCATCGATTATATATTCTTTTTCTCATTTTAGCTTATGTGCTTGTTCTAATAGCATAGAAAATCTACAGAATTTTAAATAAAAGTTCTTTTTTTTAGATTTTTTAAAATAAATTTCTTCAATTTTTTAAAATATCAAACCGATGAACCAAATCAAACTGACTATTTTTTATTGGTTCGAATTTTTTCTCCCAAAAACCAAGCCAAACCAACCCGTTACACCCCTACTTGTAGTGCCAGTAAAAGACAACATTGACTACTGGATACGATTGTTCAGTATGGGAGGAGATCTTAGTAATTTTTTTCATGTGAACATGCAAAACAACAGCAGAATTAAGAACATCCACTAATACATTCAACTTCATGATGTAAAGTTAACATTTCTACCTCAAAACAGTAAGTGAGATGCTCGACTCCACCATAATTGTCGAAATTGTTGGGATCCATTTTGAAGTACTGTCAATTAGAAAGAGACAAGTGTTAATCAAAAGAAGACAAAATCATGCAAATTTATTATAATAGTAATAATAACGAATTGAAGTTCTCAGCCAAAAATTCGATAACTATACCTGCAGAATGCTTTGAGTGGCACATTCTTTGTCTAGTGGCTTCAAACAGATGTCTTGCAGAGATACCATCAAGCCAGAATGATTAGCACGAATTGCATCAACCTGACCGCAACGGATTCAACTTAACACATTCATCAAAATATTTCAATACTACTACTAGAGGGAATGGAACACTAACCTTCTTTTGTACTTCAAACAGAAACTTAATGTTGTCCTCTGACACAATTCTTGGTGATGTGCTATTCACATGATCTGGAACTGTTCCCAGTATGAGCTGCAAGTAAAACAACTCTGTCATTTAACAAGATAAATGAACAATAAATTGCAATTAAAAAAAAGTGAACGATAAATCTTGCTTGAAGATTATTACATATTGCCTCGTGTTACATAATACTAAGTGGTTTTGACTTGTTAGGATGATCGAATTATTATAAACACTAAGATATAAAAGAAAACGTGACAAGACTGTTTAGTGTGGACTACAATTGCACAGGGCTTCATCACTTAATGCTTTTTGGAAAAGAATGCACTCAGGCAGAGCGTTAATAAAGAAAAAATCAGTTCTTTCTGCAACAAGTCCGTCAATAGGTAAATTTTATCCACTGAAAAACCATGCAATTATGCAAAGAAATAAGAAAGATGCATCCTTTTTTACACAAGACGAGGAAAGAAATTACTGAATAAAATAAAATGAGAAATGCATAAGGCAAGGCTGTTTATTATGAACATGAAAAGTTGGATTATTATGGGGATTGGGGAGAACGCGAGAAATAGGACAATGTAAGAACCTGTTCAATTCTGTAAAACGGTGCAAGATGGCTGTCAAAAAACTGCTTCTCTTCAGCTGCTTTACTCCCGGGTCCCACCCAGAGCTGAAAAGTGTAGGAAGTTTTTTACAAACAACTAATGTAAAATATATAACAAGAAGGTAAAGGTGAAATGTTCAGAAATCGTGTAGCCTTCCTGGATACTTAAACACTAAGACATAATAACAGAACATCAAAGCTTCTTCTTCATTGTCCATGAATTTTTGTATTCCATTTGAATTTAAAATCACATGGCTCATTGTGTACTTATTGATGCTCTCACCAGAAGATTTTTAAGCCAACAATTTTCGCCCATTAAAAACAATTCTCAAACAGTGTCATCCACCTTATTACATCCATAAAATAATAAGTACAAAGCAAGATGGGGTGTTCAAAACAGATTCAAAATTCACTAAAATTATGTCCGAAGTAGAAGCAGCCAATCTCTTTAACAAAATTAATCCATCTCTGGAAACCATAAATACCAATGAAGTGGGAACTCAGGTGAATGTAGATATAAAGAGTGAAAAGATCAGCCAAAAGGCATGCTACAAATACCAGGAGCATTTGAAGTCAATGAACAAAAAAACAGGCACTATTTCAAACCAGATAGCTATTTGCTTATAAGTTTCAGATTCAAGTGAGATGAAAAATTCATTCGTCATACATGGAAATCATATGCATGCTCATAATGTGTGGGAATAAAGATCTAACTTACAGGTGGGTAGAAGCTTGTTCAGAAAGGCGTTAAACAAAGCATTTAAACAATAGAGTAGAAGCTATGTGATACCTTCTCAGGCCGTGTCTCAACCTTGAATCTGATTAGACCTAGACAAAGTAGAATAACTATAGCCAAAGATGAAGCCAAGACCATAATTGGGTTTCTAGCTACGTATAATCCGTACTTCCTGATCGCGATTGTAAATATAAAGTCAGAGATATTGTTCTATGTGAGTTGATATGAAAGTTGATGGCATAGGCAGTGACCTGTAAAAATTTGACATGTATCCTTGCACAGCTGAGAGTCGTACTTCGTTTCTGTTTTGTGAAACATCTTCAATAATCTTATAATCAAAACCACCAGTCAAAACAAAGTCAGAATAGGACAAACAAGCATGCATAAGGAAGGAAGGAAGGAAAGGAAGCAAAAAATATTAAGAAAAGCAAAGATACTCCCAAACATGTGTTCGTAATAAAGAAATAGCATTCAGTTATGAACCTGGTGCATAGGGAGGTTCTCGTCCTTCTCCTGGTTACGAGAATGCAGCTGCCCACCACTAATAACATTAGACACTGATTTCGTTCTATATGCCGGCTTTCTTTCCCTTGTTCGATAATACAATCCCCAGCCTAAGAACACACTTAGCAGTATGATGTATAAGACTGTTAAAGTCAAGTCAACACACTTCACCTACAGGAGTCATAAGGAAAAATCATGTCAGTTAAAGAACACATAATAGGCCTAAATCGCATTTTTTTCTTCATGTAGAGAAAAAATACAACTGGTAAATATCAAAACCATATCATATTTTCCGTTACCATTAAAGTCCCAACTTTCAAGGAGCATGAATCCCTCTTTTGGGTGGTAGTTGAAGAGGAACTAGAGCATACTGAAGATGAAGGACAGTCACCACAAGAACAACCAAGAGAAATATCACCGCATGAATAGGCTGAAACATTCATAGGCTCCATCCCAGATGACTTGGTTGCATTTGGCGGGAACATAATTGCATATGGTGAACCAAAACCGCCAGGGGCTGCTTTTTTACCAATAAAAGCAAACCACTCTGCCAAAAACAATTACAGCATAAGTTTTAGGCAATACTCTAAGGAATAATTTTATACAAGCAAGCCCTATCAAAAAGAACATTTAAATTTGCATTGTTTCCACTGTATCAAATGTTCGTTAAATTTTACATTGAAATAAATCATAACAAATATATGTTTTACAGAACCAAATCTATTCTGCTCAAAATAAAAATTTAAAGTTTGTTTCTATCATTGCATGTATTCTTATTTTTTAACGCTGGAGCAAACAAACAGACAAATCATAAACCAAGAATTCCAATGTGTCCATCTACTTCTAACTCTTAAAACTTGCCGGTATGCATAAAATAGTCAGGAATATATCAAGGAGATGTCCTTCAAATATATTAGCAGAAACATGAGAAGGAGGAATGGTATTTGGTTAAGGATTTGATTTAAAAGTGCAACTTACCTTTAACATTCTGAGCACCGCCGCCAATAAATTGCATAACTAGAGAATTCGCTGTGCCAAACTTTACATCCTTGCAGGAGTTATATAACCCTTCACCAAATGCGTCACTTACAAAATAATTGATGCCACCCACTGTCAAATTACCACCAACCTAAGAATTGTAATAACTAGAGTAAATAATTGCAATGTAAAGTTAATGCAGACATCCAAAAATACTGATGACAATAATATAAAAGAACAAGACACAAAATGGGTACTTGTTTAGTCATTAAGATTCGCTAGTATTAAACCCAAAAAGAACCACCTGACATGATGCCTATTTGATTGAGTTTTTCTTTTTATTTTGATGAAACAAAAAAAATATATAATAGAAGATGAATAGTAAAGTGGAAGAGCAGCAGACATGCGTCTAAAAATGGGAGAAAGAAAAATGAGAAAAAAAACACCTTACTCGGAAGCGGAATCATTCAACATAAATTTCTTGTTGTTTTAAAGTGATAAATAATAAAATTGCATGTAGAATAGGCAAGACAATTCATTAAAAATAGAAAGCGATGTGCTAGATCTTACCTTGTCCACTGTAGTCACATTGATAAATAAACTCTGATTTGGAGAGCACGTAAGCTCGCAGAATAGATTCAGAAAGTTTCTTAAGCATGCTGGACAACCTACAAGAAAAGGAATTGCCTGCCAGAATAAAACGTTCAATGTATTAACGCATATCAGCTTAATTTATAAAAGCCAGTAATACTGAAAGAAGATAAATATGATTAGTCCATGGTGAACTCAATTATATGCCCATGGCGTGAATATATGCATCAATTATACAAAATTCAATATTTATACCTGTTGCACTTGCGTCCTTAATGTGTCAAACTGAGCTCCTGTACAGCAAACGTTTCCCGTAATTGTTGGACATAAACTTTGGATCTTTGATGAAAGCAAATCATCTGGCTGGGAAAAACAAGAGTTCCTAAAGTCATGACACAACTCGATGAAGCTTAAAAAGTTAAAAGTAGATTTCATACATCAATTATGCTTTTAAGAATTCAGCAGTTCAAATGGAAATTAAAAGATTCATATCAAAATCAAAAACTTATATAAAAAAAAAAAAAAAAATCATCGCGACACTGAACAAGCAAATGAAAATTCCCTCAAATATACCTTCACAGCAGGTGAACCAAATGGACAATTCAGTACTTTACCATCACTTCGCTTTCCACAAATGTCATACATTGCACAATAATCCTCAGAATGTTTTTCCCTGTACAATACAAAAGAAAATTGAACTCGCCTTTTTTCTTTTTTCCAGATCAAAAACAAAAAATTCTCAGTGTTCTTTCGAAAAATATTTAGTTAGTTACTTACCCTGGTGTTCTATCATTAGATGCCGAAACTTTTGCTTCTGTTAGAGATAAAATTAAGCAAACCTGAAACACATAAACCGCATAAATCTTCAATAAAATTGAATAATAATTATCAACTAAAATAAAATGATCAAGCAATAATAATAAAATAATTCAGTAAATGTTGTGTTGTTTTCCCTGTGTAACTAACTAACTTTGAACAAATAGTTTAAATTAAATTAAAAATAATGATTGATCTTCAAGCATTTTGATACTCTTCGTCTTCGTTCTACTCTGTTTCACAACTGTATCTCACGCGCTAATTCAGTTTCCATAATTGAGCTGGAACTCTCTCTCACGCGTTTTCCAAAAAAGGAAGAAAGAAAAAACACAAAGACGAAACGAAATTCATCTTCTAAATGTGAAGATTAGAATCATAAAGTGTAGAATACGAAGTGGAATTGGAAATGGAGTTGAAGAAAAGGAGTTCGAGAGTTCGAGAGAGAGAGAGAGAGAGAGTGATTTGCCCGTACTAGAAGAGTGAGAAGCCATAGGCGAGGAGGAAGGTCCATTGCGTTGCGTTGGGAGAGGTTAGTAATTTTGGGGGGAGAGTGTGCCTCAATCCAAAGGCGTTGACGAAAACAGAGAGAAGAGGCAAACAAAATGAGTATTGTATGTGTTTGTAGCACACCCAAAAACCGCATTTATAGGAAGAAAAAAAAGATTACTTACAGCCAACTCTTTCATTACTGCTACTCTTTTTGATATGAGATAAACCACATTGCTCTCGTGACTTTGACACCATTACCAATTTTTTATTTTGTTAACGGTATAATTACTTACGTTAACGTCACAACATTCGTAAATACTATGCATTTTTTTATTTTCAATTTGTCTTTTGCATTAAATTAAAGGTGGTTGTTCCCTAAAAAAAAAAAATACTAAAGGAAGTTGCATTCGTAAATTGTCTTTTTTTTTTTTATTATGGACAAGCGTCAACAAATAAAAAAATAAACAAATATTATCCACCAGGGTTTGGCCCGATGTTTTATTTTATAAAAAAAATAAAAAATTAATCTGATGGTAATAACTAATAATGGACGAATCCAAAAAAATTGAGAAGTGGAACTAAGGGGCAATATTGTATATTATATATTTATAATATACGATCTTCGGGCGAAGTTAAACATAAATACATTTAAAAGTACTCTTTGTGTTTTAGATATTTTTTGTCTCGAATTCAGTCACTATTTTCTATGTTAAATTTTTATCATAAGATAAAGATTATTTTTACCAATGAATCAATTGAGAATGTAGATTTTATTTTATTTTATTTTTTCAATGATAACTATCAATATGTTAATTTTTATGTTAGTATTTTCTCTTTTATCGGAATTCAGCAAAGTGGGTTATCCATAAAATTTATTAGGTCTAAGTGTACTTTTGGTCTCCTATGTTTTATAATGTTGTGATTTTGGCCCCTATAAAAAAATGAAAAATCTGGCCCCTAAGAATTAACTTCTTTGCAATAATCATCATTTTTGTCAATTTTGACTTTTTCAACGCATATGTGGCACTTCATTAAACGAGTTGGCACGCCACATGTGTAATTTTTTAATTAAAAAAAATCAAATTGCCACATAATCATTCGTGGAATTGAATAAATAAAAAAGAAAAAAAAAACAAAAAATTCTTCAATCTTCATCTTCTACAACAACAGTATCTTCAACAACAACAACAATCTTAAAAAAAAAAACTCAGAAAATTATCTTCAACAACAAGTCATCTGAACATTCATGAATGATTGTTGTTGAAGATAATTGTGTGAGTTTTTCTGAAGATTGTTGTCGTTGTTGAAGATATTGTTGTTGTAGAAGATGAAGATTTAAGAATTTTAGGTTTTTTTCTTTTTTATTTTCCTTTTTTATTTATTTATTTATTCCATCAATGATTATGTGGCGATTTGATTTTTTTTAATTAAAAAATTACACATGTGGCGTGTCACATATGCGTTCAAAAATTTAAAATTGGCAAAAGGGATGTGATTGTTGCAAATGGCTAATTCTTAGGGGGCTAAATTTTTCATTTTCTTTTATAGGGGGCCAAAATCGAAATATTGTAAAACATATGGGGTCAAAAGTACACTTAAGCCAATTTATTAATTTATTGATGTGTGTGGTACAATATTATTTTATTTGTGTGTACTAGTGTACTGTACAATTAATTAGAGTAAAAGCATTTATTTATTTCAACAACAACAAAAATGGGATATAAAAAATAAAAGTTAAATAAATTTTCATCCCTATAAAATTACTAAATTTCGTTTTTAGTTCTCAAAAAAAAAATAGCAAATTATATTCGTCACTCTTTAGGTTTCTCTAAACAACACATAAATCCCTCTAGTTTTTAAAAAACATTCACATCTCCTCTAAACTAACTTTGTTAGTCTAGAATGTTTATAGTTTCTTTCTTAAAAACTTTGATTGATTCCATCGCAGCATAACTCCACTAGGATGTAATCTTTGCCCACTATGTAATTAGCCATTCCATTGCTACTATACATACATCCCACCACTAGAAGATGTGTGTAGTCGTGGTCAACTCTAAATCAATTTCATTGTCGCCCTTTTGGACGAGTTGAATCCCTCGGAGTTGGAATTTGTCAGCAAGTAGTCGTAATATCGGTGGTGTTATTGATGCTAGTGAAGGAAGTGACTTTATTGATTCAATTGAACTTGAAGTTGAAAATGAATAGAAATTAGGGTCGATGGAGTTTTATTCGGTGTCAATGGTGTACACCATTCGGTCACTATTATAAGCAAAAATTCACATTTTAGATTCATTCAATAAATGATGTATATGGTCTATAATAGTGATCACATACATCATTTATTGAATGAATCTAAAATGTGAATTTTTGCTTATAATAATAACTGAAGGGTGTATTTGGGATTGGTGAATCAATTTCCAACACACACAAAAAAAACATAGTTTAATTTTGTTTTTGATCTTACCTGATCAGAAATGGACTATAGGTGCAGTTGTATCTGGGATGAATATGAATGTTCGCTGTTGACTGGAACGGCGGGGGGTGTGTACATGCAGACACTCCGACGCTCAAGTTAGTATTGAGTTTGAAGAGGGGGATTAGAGAATGAGAATAGTCTAACCTTGGGGACTGCTGAGAGTCCCCATTTTATAGAGGTGGGTGGTGTAGGAGCCGTTGTGTGGCACACGTGCGGCTCGGCGGTTACGAATTTGTGGGAAGTGTAACCGCCGGGGAGAGATTTGCGGGAGCGTGTGAGAGACGTTACTGACTGTTTGAATCAGTCTCTGTTTGCTCCAAGCACCCCCCTCACGGGGACGAGGTGTGTTGCGAGTAATTTACCAGATGCTGGATCTAGGTCAGTTTGTATTAGGCCTAAGTAAATGAGTCTAATGTTATTTGCTCGCTCCAGAACAGTTTTACATGTTCCATTTATAATTCATTTACTTTGTTTTACATTAATCAATATGTCATGAGCAGTAATGAGATAAATGTCTAGGACCCTTGAGATATAATGACACAACGTATATACTCCAAAACCTTAAGGAAAATGGAAGATGGGTTGTCTCTCTTTTATATGTAATATTATTTCTATTTGTAGCCGATGTAGGAATAATTAGCTACTCACACTTGAATTCCAACGAGCACGATCAGAGAGAGATGCATGGATGATGTCTAATATGGAGTAGTAGTGCAAAACGTGAGGTGTCACGTACACAATTCAAAGATGGCATATCACACACATACATGTGAGTTTAGCTGAATAACAACGGCCCTGTCATATGGTATCTAAAGGCCACATTCATGGCTAATAGGATTTTAAGCTCTTAATGTTTGTCTATAAATACCACATGTGAAGTTATTTGAGGACACACGCAATCAACCAAGCAATTTGTTTTACTCGCAGTTTACTTATATTTTTTTTCTGCTTCTAGATATACTTATGTTTTTTTATAGTACTTTGGTTCTCAAAAATCATTTGTCATAGTTAACCCTTTTGAAGGATTTAAAAGAATTTACAATTGATGGATAAGTTACTTCATTTGCGTAATCGTTTAAAAAAATGAAATAAATGTTGAGAGTTATTAGCTTAATATCGACAAACTTTCAAGTTTGACAACAACTGTTGTCTCGATTAGGGGTGTTTAAAACTGAATCAACTCAATAGAAAAACCACAAACCGAATCGACCCAGACAAAAACCGCAAAAAATCGCAATTGGTTCAGATGTATTCTGATCATTTTCTTACTCAACTGCAAAGTTAAGTTGTTATCATTTTCATGGTTAAAGGCAAAACTTATTGCTTTTGTTTTTTATTATCACGAGTGGTGGCTTAACTCTTTACCTTGTATGGGAGTCACTTTATAATTGTTTCTTTTTCTTCCTTTCGAGGTCGTTTTGGTGTTTTGGGTTTGATAATTTTGACCTTGTAATTAACCATGTGTGTTCTATTTCAGCATATCTTGTACACGATATGCCACTTTTGTCATGTTAATATAATTCATTCTGGTTCGTTAAAAAAATGGGAAAATTGCCCAACGAAAAAGAAAAATCAATAATGGATATGAAATATCGGTTCACTTGTCCCTAGAATGTGACGTTAGGGTCAACTTAAATGTTATTCATGATTCATGTTAGAACTCAAAACAACAAATGTTGGGAAGAGGCGGCAGAAGTATTTAAAGACATGGGGAGGCAAGTTTCGACTTCTCATACACAAAACCATCTTTTAACAAAAAGGACTTGCTAACAAGTCTCCTAAAGATATTGTTTAATTATAAGGAATTCATAAAAAAAATTTGTCAAATTATATTTATGAAAGCAATAAAAATAATACTTTTATTAAATTATATTTATCAAATATTGATAAATACTTATCATTATCATAACTACAAAGTAAAAATTTATCAAATATTGATGTATTTACCATTATCATATCTACAAAGTAAAAAACTCCCCTTTAAGAGTGATGCAAGTTGTATTAGAAGATCCATAAAAAAAACTATCAATATTCTCATTTTGATATAATACTCTTGATTTTCTAGCTAATTTTATATTTTTTTATTCCTTAAACGATGTTCTAAAGACACTTTAATATTATTTTGGTGCAAACTAGTTATCTTTCACACGAAAAATATAGAAATTAAACATTTGATGTGGAATATAAATGAACAACAAACAATAAAACCCGTCTGAATACTTTAAAAATGGAGACATATCCATATAAAAATGTATCAAATACATATACTCTGTTGATATTCTCGGATACATATGCAAGAAGTATCAAAATTAATTTTTTTTTTTTTAAAAGTTATTTTTTCAGACACTTAATAATACTACACCAATACACTAAGATATTTTTAAGATACTTCGCAGATATGTATCCTAGAAAAAATGAAGGTAAGAAAAAGGTGAAACAAAGTTGTGATTTGTGAGAATTCAATAAAGATGTATATAATTCAATTCAATATGTGTATCAATAGAAGAATCAAACTTAAAATGTATGTATTTCGTGTGCAATAATAATGAGAGAGAAGAGACTTAGTTAGTCAACATTAAACAAAAAAATTGTTTTGAGTTCTTTTGATGACAATTTTGTTGATATCCTAACATAGGGATGAAAATAGATAATTATTATGATTTACACAAAAACTCTACATTGTATGTTTTGATTGCAAATATTATTTTTTGTAAATTGTGATCATTATAATGATATATTAATGAAAAATAATGAATTCATATTTTCTTCAATGTGAGTTTGTTCATAGACTCGTCCTTTTTATTTTTAACAATTCTAAATTTTTACTATACAAATGTAACTAGCAATTTGAATTAATCAATATCATTCGTTTTTTGTCAAAAAAAAGTATTTTACATACATATATGTTTTATTATAATTTTTCAACAAATTTTAACCGTATCGTATTTAGAGTTTAAAAAATTCCGCATAGTATCCGGACTTCATAGAAGACAAACTAACGCGGCTGAGGAGTAACTAATATCGTCCTCATTTGTTGGACAAATTCGATTTGTAATCAACTATCGATCAATCTCCTTCCCTTTTTGAAGTCAAGCATTCAAGTAATTTGCAAAAGGTGGAATAACGGTAACTTCAATGTCCAATCCCTAAATTACTAGAGGACATCATTAATTGCTTTGATATAGAATTAGGATCTAAGGCTGTAATGCCTTATTAGATTTTGGGACGACAATGCTTTGATATAATTAGGCACCAAGAAAGTAATTAGGGAGGTCATACCTCATGATATCACAAGAATATTTGCATTATTTATTTAAATGCTTTGATATATTTTACATGAGCTAATCAACATGCCAACATTGAGGAAAGATGTTCTTCATTTGTTTAAAATAAATTAAAAATATCATTTGATGAGAGATAGATACAAAAAATAGATAAAAAATTCTACCACTAAGTAAGTTTCACCACTATTAATTTTTTTCAAATTTTATTGTGTCTTTATCCCTTTTAATAAAAGAAATGAAAAAGAAACTAAAAGAAGAGGATCCTAACTCGTCAACACTTCTTTCAGCTCAGCAATATATAGCGGCTTTTATTATGTGCATAATTAGTATTTCATGCATCCAAAAGCGTACTTGTCAAGCAAATTAATTAATTATTACCAGCTAGCAGGGCATGTCTTGTTGTAACATGCGTAGTTCTGTAGATTTAAAGCCAGCCTTTTTTAGTATTAAAATGTCATGCAATCATGTCGTATATAAAGTTTTCGGTTCTACTATCTTTTTATAAATCAAATAAACATCAATAAAGATGGATTTTGTCAAAAAATAATAATAAATCAATAAAGATGGACAGAGACCCGCTCTTTTAATGTGTTTTATTTTTATCTTTCCATAAACTCTGTATTTGAGGTAATTTTGTTCTAGACAAACACTAAATTAAAACCTCACTCGGTAAGAATTCGAATTTTAGTTGGCAACGTTGTAAAAATCTAATCTCTTAAACCAAATCTCCGTTGGTCGGAGTCTCGCTGATTTAATGTCTACTATAAAGAGGGAAGGAGTATACGAAGAAGGGAATTAATCAAAGGTGGTCAAAGCAAAATGACTACATATGCCATCATGATGAGCTATTATGATGTACCCTTGAAGTATAAATATTCATTCATATATATATTTATCTAAAAGGTGGACAGATTAGTAAAAGAAAAAGAAGAAAAGGCTAGAGAAGACATTCCAATCATTAAGTAGCGTAGTAATAGTAAACAGTGGAGAGGGAGTAGTGGGACTAATGATGTTGAATGTGAAAGTGGAGCCAGGTTGAGTCATAGAAGCATGAGATTCTAGACGCGTGTGGGGACTTAATTTAAACCCAACAAACAAAATCCAATCGGTAGGATTAGTGGACACACATTTTTTTCTTAGTTTTGGGTAAGTAAGCAAGATATGAAGTGGGAACCGGTGACTTGTGTGTGGGTAAGTACACAAACGTTTTACTTTACATATTGGACCATCTGATTTGGTTTGGGGTTGTTTGTTTATATGAGAATGATGAAAATGGAGGACCCGTTAAGTGTCATGATTGACTTTCATTTGAAGTTATTATCGCTCTCAAAGCCACACGCCACGATCATGCAAATATTCACATGCTGTTGGGGCGGCGCATACGACACAACCACGCTCTTTCAAAAGCATAAGATTCTTGAGTTCAAGATTTCATCTTAGGTCAAAAAATTTAGAGGGATCCAAATTCCAGACGAACATATATGTTTGAAGTCCTAAAACGAACATATAATTTTTTTTTATGGGAAATGATAACTAGTGTCCTAGAGACATTAGTTAATAACCTCAAATAGTAAATTTTATAAAAGTTTGTGTAATCAGTGCATTAGAAATTAAAAAGTTTGACATTTTTAAAGAATAATAATCACTTAATTTAAAATGTTTAAAAAATGTCTCGAAGACACTCGTCAGCAAGACCTATTTTTTATTATATTTACACCTATTTTTTAATATGCAATAAATAGTTTTTTTTACAATAATGCAATAAATAGTTAAAGAAAACTAATTTTGATAAAATAACGATTAATACTACTTTGAACATTAAAAACAACAAATTAAAATGAACATATAAATTTGAAGTACTAAAACGAACATATAAATTTTTTATTATCTTTACACCTATATTAGAGTCTATCAATTAGACTATCTATCATGTATATCTACACATCAAGTCTAATATGTTAAACGATGAAAAAATGTATTAGAAAAACAGTCTGATCATGAGTTATATGTTGGAAATTTAGGTCTTAATAAAACAGAATTCATAAAACATCTTCAATCATTATAAATCAATAGCGGAAGTAATCAAAACATTGAACATGATTATGATCGGATCTACAACATGTTTGATTTACCAAGGATATTAAGAATTAGAGTATTAGGAATACCTGAAAGAAGCTTTCATGGCAACCTCCCAACAACAACGGTCAGAAACAGAGAGGAGGTGATCTGATATGAAAACATAACAAAGGGTTAGCGGCGGCTGATTTGGTTCTTCCTCAACCGGTACCTTTATGCCTCAAGTTCTCTTCAGATGGGGAGAAGAGAGAGTTTGCTGTGTACGGTGTATTGGGGACCATAACCTCTTTTATATTGGATAACCATTAGGGTTTCCCATTATTCCGTTAATGGGTCATCCGGACATCCACCCATATTGAGTCCATATCAATTAATTAATTAATTAATTAATTATCTAAATAGAAATCTAATTAGCCTTATTACTTAAATTGATCACTAATCAATTAAGGCTCTAAATTGATAAATAGCTCATATAATTATTATTACGATATTTGCCCACATAATGATATCGGAATATAATTAAATAATAAAATATTCCAACAATCTCCCACTTGGGCTACATATCTTAATAATTATACCATAATTCTTTAGGCGCGCGTCTGAATGCTATTTATCTTTAGATTTCAACTTTACAATCTGGTCCACCTCATACATTAATGATGGGACCACCGTGGCTGTCGTCACTGACGTTTAATGTGACGGAACCCCGACGACCACCATATCAATGCACTTGATGACATAGATCGATATGGATGAGTGGCATGGAAATTTCATGTGATGTGATCTCTAAATCATGTCTATTTCCAACTGGTCCAACTGAAAACTTTAGTGAGATCAAACTGAAGTTTGCAAATTTAATATTTGCACAAAATGATACAAAATTGGTTATAATAAACATAACCTCATGAACTTTATTTATGCAGAAAATCATAACTTAAAGTATGTATCGATATCAAAACAGAAGTATAGAACATAGAATAAAAGAGACTCTCATTAATCTAAGACATCCTTAATGACAACAACCATAAGAAAGACCTTAGGTGTCATGTCTTTGATTAGTGGGTCACCTAGCATAAAGTTTGTCTCTAATGTTCTATTCAATTCAACAATAATCTATAAGGTAATGAACTCTATAAAATTTGTTGTTGAATAACTTTACGACTGAATTATGTCACTATATATAACTTAAGTGGTCTTTCAATACCTTTAACAATATGCAACCAAGTGACATAAATACTTACAGTCATATTTCCTGAGTTAGGATGTGTATTACATGCACACATCCAAAAGTCAGAGTCTAACACACTAATGATCTCCAAATTGTCAGATCCCTGATGAGTATAAGCTCTTTTGTTCTCTTTAAAAAATCTGTATGGTTGCCTATTCAACAATTCAAGCATTGAATTGCTCAAATATCTGCCAAACAATCTGGTTATATACACTATTTCCAAATGCGTATAAATAAGATCATACATAAGAATCCTATAGACAAAACATAGGAAAATACTCAATTTTCTGAATATAAATTTTCTATTGGGCAATATTTGAGACTGAAAAGTCTCTCTCGGTGATTGAGGTCATCCATAATTTATTATCTATAATGTCAATTTATTTTCAACTTTACTGATATAACTCTTTTGTGATATCCGAATAATACCTTGAGAAGAATCTCTAAGTATTGAAATGCCTAATACAAAAGAGGTGTCCCCAGGATCTTTCATCGCTAACTTTTGTTAAAGATTTCCTTGGTTTCACATTACTAACATATATCATAGTTGACTAAGTAAAATAAAATTGACACATTAAAATAGGAATATAAATTTACTCCCTGATAAGTGCTAGAAAGTAGTTAAAAAGCATATTTAATTTAAGCACTTAAATAGCTTGTTTTGCAAGTTATCATGGGAAAAGATCATAATCACTGATCAAATGCCCAATATTGCTTTTACTTCTTTCCCCATCCATTTATGCAGGAAAAAGCAAGCCAGGACCTGAAATTAGCAAGAATCCATCAAGAGTGCATGAAGTCTTTCGCCCAGCGATGGCTTGGCGACTGCTTGGCGAAGTCAGGCAGGGATTTTTTGGAGTTTTCAAAGTACACTTTCGCCCAGCGGTCCCTTGGCGAGAGGTTAGCGAAGTCAGGCAGGGATTTTCCAGAACAGGGGAAGTTAAATTTCGCTCAGCGAGATAAATTTCGCTCAGCGAACCAAGGCGGTTTAAGGAGATTTGAAGACGTGGCTGAAAACCACTGGTGAACTTTTAGTATCTCGCTCAGCGAGAAAAATCTCGCTCAGCGAGATACTAAATTTCAGCTTTTGTATTTAAGCTATTTTCAGCTTTTAGGATAGATATTCTACTATTATTAAGCTTTCTTTAGGAGCGAATTTTAGAGGTTTATTACCAGTTAATAGGGCTAGAAGCTATGATCTTCAAGGAGCAAAAGTGATTGGATTGTGGAATCAACCAAAGGCTTTGGGAAATCAAGACTTAGGTTATGACCTTCATTTTTTCTCTACTCTTTTGTATAGTTGTCATGAAAATGAACAACTAACTTCCCTTTGTTGGGATTGGAGGTATTCTCTCTAGCTTTGATGTAACTTTTGATTATGCAAATATATGATTTTAGCAATTTATGTGTTATTGAAGTTATTCTTGATTTTCATTCTCATGCTTGATTCAATTGATATTGACAAATACTTTTGAATCTATGTTTAGAATAATCTTCTATCAAAATAAGAAAATCTAGAAATGGATTTGGGTTTTGATAATCGCATAAAGTGTCGGAACGTAATGCTTTCGGATCGTTTGATTGATTGAGAAATCGTCGATTAAACGATACGATCGATCTCACGATGTCATTTGGGAAATCAATGACGTTGTCGAGCGATACGTGATATTTTCACTAAAACGCTAAAATTCATATGCATGATTTTTAGATTATAGTCGATGCAAGATTGATGAACTCCTTTTCCAACGCTTTTATTCCCTATAACTTTTCGTTTTATTTCCGCATTTAGTTCAATTAGTTTATATGCAACCAATTTACGAAACCCTTAACTCAAAACAATATCGATTGTTGAACGGTTCGAAGTAGCGCACTAATCCCTGTGGAGACGATACAAAAATACTTACCTCGTTTGTTGCTGCAATACTACAGCTAACACTCCCACTGAGCTTACTAAATCCACAACTCTACTTAATATTATCTCAAAACCAAATGAGACAATTACTTTATGAGAATTTGTGGTAACACTAAAGAGACAAATTTCTTAACTTATAAGTGGATTTCACGACTTTGCAAACCATCTACTTTGTATCAATTGACACAAAAGCTTTATTATGTTGCACCATATTATATCATTAATGTCACCATTTAGAAATACTATATTGAAATCCATCTTATGCAGCTCCAAAATTATAATAAACAAACTAGTATCATGACTGTCTTAATAGAGTCTTTCAAATAAAATAAATAGAATTTCTCTTTTCAGTCAATTCTTTATGATACTAGAAGCCCTAGTTCTTGAGGGTGTTGAGTTTGATCTATATGAATTAACTTCTTAACTTGATGGAGAGGAAGAACAATACTGTCCTCATGAGGATCCAAATATAATATAATAATAGTAACAATATGAATTAGTTTAGAACTAAGTCTTCCTCATTCAATTTTGTTCTATTACCGTATCTCTCCCCCAAACTCAATATCCTCAAGAAAACATAACAATTTATGTCTCAAAATTTCCTTAATTTTTTTTTTTTGGGATGTAAAACCTATAGCTTTCAAACCCTTAAACAATTATAGAATGTCATAAGTCATAACTGAATTGACTCTAATAACTAAACTTAGAAGACACATTGAATCATCATTTGAAAATAAAATTTAAAATATCTTGATTTAGTCAAAGAGAAATTAAAACAAAAAATTAATTCAAATAATGATTCACCAAATTGTCTTTTAAATACAAAAAATAAGCCAGTAACGACAATCTAAAATTAGTTTAAAAATTAATAAAACAATCTTTATCGACTTTGTCCATTCTAAATTGATATATCTTTCAACATCATTGGACATAAGTCAGGCAAGATTACCTTTCTTTATTTGCCCTTATCTTTTGAGGTATTTTCCGAATGAGCACTATTTTATTTTCTCTTGCTTCAGCTTTTCTTTATTTGCACACTTTTTGAATTGATCCTTTAAAGGATCATTTCTAACTTTAACAGTTATAAACTTAATTGTGCAAAGAGAATACTAAATGCTGAATTTTCGAACAAGTCATATGATAGTCGAAATTACTGAATTTTCGAACAAGTCATCTGATAGTCGATATTATAATGTCTCAGCAAGATTAAATATTTACATAATATGCTCAATATTTTCTTTGCCTAATAATCTTAATGAAATATCACTCTCCAATGAGAGATTGTCTTTCTCTATATTGCTTTAAAAACACCTTAGTTTAAGCAAAGAAAATATGACAAAAAATTGTCAACTTAAATAACACTGATAGGATTTCTGATCTTTTAACTTTATGATCACATAAGACCTATAAGATTTGGTGTATACTGTTGAGGCAAAATCCCTAATTAATTTTAAAGATAACAAACCCTAAATGATTAAAGGATTAATGGACTTTGATTAGTTTCTTGGTATTTAACTTGTGTTCTTGAGTGTTTAATTAAGACAGGAACAAGATATGAACCATACCAAGATACAAGGAATCAAAGATCATTAAGAAGAAAGAACTTTGTCATAGTTCAGAAAATTGGACATAGTTCAGTAGCTGAACAAAAGTTCAGAAGGTTGGACTCAGTTCAGAAGCTGAACATAGTTCAGAAGGTTGGACTCAGTTCAGAAGCTAAACATTGTTCAGAAGCTAAAATGCAGTTCAGAAGCTGAAAACACAGTTCAGAAGCTGGAACCCTGTTCAGAGGCAGCAATGTTGTTCAGAAGCTGAACAAAGTTCAGAAGCTGAAATGCAGTTCAAAAGCTTGGTCACAGTTCTGAAGCCCTGTCATAAGACTGCTCCTACATAAGCCCAGGAATTCAAGAACATGCATACTACACGTGGCATAAATAAATGTCCAGGAAAATATACTTGCATGAATCAATCAAGCAATAAAGGCATTTACAAGATGAATGTCAAAAAGGACATTCAATGTTCATTTAAGACTATGAACATTGAATTAACAGGAATATTCCAAAAGGGAATATCATCCTAGATATTCAAATTACCTCACTTCATTTATGTTTCACTATTAGGATTTGATTACATCAAATGGAAGTCTTACAAGTCATCCTAAGTGAAACAAAAAGGATATTCTGAAGTTCAGAATGTTCAATACAGCACATGCTTTAATTCTGACAGCAACAGTAAAGCAGTTGGAAAAGTAAAGCAAAAGCCAAATTACAATCTCAAAGTCAGAATCCATGAGATCTTGACACCTAAGGGGTTGGTACTGTTACAGATCAGCAAAATCCCCTAAAGCATGGGCATGAAGTGATGGTTCCACTTTTCTCTCTCCTGCACATAATCCAAGACAGATTTGCAAAGCTCTTGGCACAGAAACATTCTGATGTACTGCACGCATAAACAAAAGTCCATCAGCAATCCAGAAATTTATATGTTCATTCTTACATGATGAACCCAGATGAATATCATCAAGAATGCAACAACATTCTGAAGTATTCTCAAGAACACAACAACATTCTGAAAGTCAGAATGTTCACCCAGATTTTCAAGTAAAAGTCAGTGGGGCCCAGGACACATGGCACAAGACCATTGGTCACCCTCCAACGGTTACAAGAGACCAATAACTCTATAAATAGAAGTGAAAGGCTCAGCATTACACACACAATTGCAAAGCATACAAGAAAACATTTGAAAAGTGTTTGAAGCTTTAGCATCTCAAATTGATCATCACTCAAAGTGTAAATCAATTCTCTTTATCTTGTCAAAGATAAACTCTCCCCCTTCTCTTCTGAAAGTCTTCATCTCAATCTCATTTCTTCAATTCTCCAATCAATTGTAAAGGGCAAATCTCATCTAGTTTTAAGGGTATTAAAGTCTAGGTTAAGTAACATAGTACAAAGTCTGGTGTGACTTAGTACAGAAAGTTGAGAGCCTGCTGAGGCTTAGAGAATACAGGTTGTAACCGTTCCAAGTGGACAAGATTGTAAGGTGCAGGATTTGAGAGGGTATCTCAAGCATCATAGTGGAAAACTCTCACAAGATTGTGAGGAGTGGACTAGCCCACATTGGGTGAACCACTATAAAATTCTGTGTGTCTTTCTTCTCTCCCTATACTCTTTATACTACTGCATACACATCACACACACAACACTGAACTTAAATATCTTATTCTGCAACTGACACTTCAGAACGTTCTGAAGTCTGTTTAACTTTGTTCTTCCAAGAATCAACTTGAGAAGTAATTTTTAAGTACAAGATTAGATTTTAAAAAGGGTCACAATTCAAACCCCCCTTTCTTGTGACTATATTATCTACTTCAATTGGCATCAGAGCAAGGCTCTAAGGGTTTGAACACTTACACAAGTGTTAGAGAAAAGATTCAGGAAGAAGTATGTCAAAGGCTAAGTACATTACAGAAGGAGGATCAGCAAACAGACCTCCATTGTTTGATGGCTCAAACTACTACTTCTGGAAAGGTAAGATGGAACTTTTTCTTAGATCTCAAGATACGGACATGTGGGCTGTAATCTCTGAAGGAGATCATGTTCCAATGAACAAAGATGGAGGCATAAAAGAAAAAAGCGCATGGACACCAGATGATAAAGCCAAGGTATTACTAAACTCTAAAGCTAGATTATTTTTATCATGCGCACTAACCATGGAAGAAAGTGAAAGAGTTGATGAATGCCAAAATGCTAAAGAAGTATGGGACACTTTAAAAATACACCATGAAGGTACATCTCATGTCAAAGAAACTAGAATTGACAATGGAGTCAGAAAGTTTGAAATTTTTGAAATGAGTGAAATGAAACTATTGATGAAATGTACCTCGTTTTTTTCCTCGGGAAAAAGACGCGCAAATCCTCCGAGGTCGTCCTCGAACGCTCGGAGGGCCTTTGTGAAGCCGCCACCAAAGTTTTTGTGTAAAGGGAACGTTGATAAACCCTTAAGTTTTTTTTTGTGTTGTAAAGGGAAACGATAATAAAACCCTTTTGACGATGAGGATAAGGATTAGGTCATCGCAACCATTGTCGGGTTCGGGAGTCGGTTACGCGAGGGGAAGGTATTAGCACCCCTCACGTCCGTTGTACTCAACGGGAACCTTCTATTTGGTCAAAGCTTGAATTGTTTTTTAATACTTTGCGCGCATGTTTATTTATGTTAAAAATATAATAAAGGGGGGAAAAGAGATAAAAACAAACGAAGAAAAAAAAAGTTTTTTTATTATTGCGCTTGACAAGATGTCGATCTTGCTCCTACGTATCTCCCGGTAGTCGGAGAATTCAAAGCGTACGTAGTTCTTTGTAGAAAAACGTACATGTGTTGGTTGATTTTAATTGGACAATGTTTTAACCGAATTCTTGCGATTAAAACGTAGCTTGTATGCTCGCACTTGGAGACTTATTAAGCGTTTGTTCGTGAATCACATTAGAATTGTTAAAAGGTACGTCCGTTAGGGTAAAGGGTTGAATTGGTCGCTATGGGACCAAAAGAGGTGCAATGGACTCATACAAGTCAATCATTGACCGAGTGGACTCCGAAGAGTCGGGCGATTGTTCGATTGATCCACTGAGATCAAGAACGGGTACAATGGACTCGGACGAGTCGAACATTGACCGAGTGGACTCAAACGAGTCGAGGGGTTGAGTCTAATGGCCAACGGGGGACCAAAAGGCTTGGATTGACCACAAGGGGGCCAAGATTTGGTTTGGTTAGGGTTGTACATATTGAAAAAAAGGGAATGACGATTGTCCGAGCGACGAGACATACGTCACGCATTCGTACAATCGGGGCAATGGAGAGACATACGTCACACCATCCCTTTTTCATTCATGTTTTTGGGTTGAATCCTTTAGAAATCCCAAGGTAAGTCAAAACATTTGGTTTGAAAACCCAAAATGGGAAGGTTTAGCAAATTTGCTAAAAAACGCGCAAGTTCGTCTCATTTTGCGAAAATGCGAACGTAAACGGTGTATGTTCATCTTTGAGTTTTGAACATCATGAACAATATTTATTGTTCAAGTTTAGATTGAAAAGATGAACATAGCTTGTTTGTTCATGTGGTTTTGAAAGTTTGGGAACATAACTTGCTTTGCAAGTTATCCACAAAATGGTCATACGAACTTGTGATTTTGCCAAAAATATGCAAAAACCTTGTTATGGTTTGAAGAACATGGATTTAAAAACTCTTAGGCTCTGAGCTCTAGGGCTAGAACCTCAAAAATTGGCTGTTTTGACACAAAAACTCAGGTTCTGAGTTCTGTCATGGTCGCACTGCGACCATGACTTCGCACTGCGAAGCATGCGAAATTTTGGGTTCAGAAGTTGTTTCTGAACTTTTGTTCAGAAACAACTTCTGAACACACTCAGGACCTTATAGGTGGGTGAAAAACTTTGAGTTTTTGGGATGAAAAAGGCTGGACAAACCAGTTTTGATGTTTTGAAAACCTTGGGATTTCTTTGAATTCAAAAGGGGTTTTTTAGAATCAAATGGTTTTGAACCAAAATAGCTATGCAAACACAATTGTAAATGCAAGATAAATGCTTTAAAACTTACAGAACTCCTTAGCAAAGCTCCAGCTGCACTTGATTTGATTTGATTGAAAGCTTTCACAAGAGGTTTGAATATTGGTGATGGTTTTGGAACTTTTGAAAGCTTTGTGTGGATTGATTGTTTCTGGTTATTTGTGGAGGTTTGTAGGCTAAAATGAGTAGAGTTTCTGCTCTTGAAAATGCTGTGTTAACTCTTTTTGAATCCTTGGGCATTGCCTTGTATTTATAGGCCAAAACCAAATCTTTGTCATCATTACAAAATCCTAAAATTCAGCTGATTTGTGGCTAAGATCAAGCTGAATCCCTTTGCATTAAATGCTAATGGATAGAGGCAACCTTGCCTTGTACCAAGGGGCAAGATCCAGCCTGATTTCAGCCACAAATTCAACTAATTCTAGAAGGTAATGATGAAGAACAAAGCTGATTTGCAATTGGCTAATGCTTGGGGATCAATCCTTGCAATCTCAATGGTTGGTCAATAAAAACGTGCACTGTGATGTGCAGAGATTGAGGGATGAAAAAGGCTATAATTGGCTGGTGTGAGAGGGTGAAAAGCTGCTGCAAAACAGAGTAGGCAATCATGGCTTTTTCAAGTGAAAAATCCAGCTGGTTTGACTGGTTTTTGGGGGAGCAAGCAGGAGGAAAGTCCTCAAGCAGGTGGCTGGCAACCTTGTGGTGGTTAGCAGGTCACATGGGAGAGGCTAGAGCTGCCCAAGGGCAAGCCCACTTGCTTGTCACATGCTAGGTTGGAAGAAAAAGCTTCCAACCTTGGCATTAATGGCAAGTCCTTCAACTCTGGCTTTGCTTGGCCCAATTAGCCATGAATGCTACTTAAAATAATTATGGAAATGATATGCAACAAATTCTGGAATTAAATCAAAGAAACCAAAAATCTGCAGAAAAATCGCAGACTTCGCAGTGCGAAGTCATCATTTTTAAAATGTTGACTTTTCTGTTGACTTTTGTTGACTTTTGACTTTTTTTCCCCTCTTTGATTTTTTTTGATTTTTGTTTTAAAATGCTTAGGACAAAATTAGGGTACTACAGCTGCCCCTACTTAATTGTGTCTTCGCATAGAGTGCGTGAGTGCCGAGGGCATCTCATGAACTCTTTGCGGAGATCAATTAAGTAAAAAGAAGGACCCGAATTTTGTCCTTCGCGAAATGCAAATGCAATGGTTGGTAAAGGTCGATCGTATCCAGCCGCTAACACTGGAGGTAGATCCACTGGGGAGTGAAGGTAATCTTATCTAGGCACTGCTTCTAGAGGTCGATTCCTGGGGATGGTGATCTTCTCTAGGCACTGCTTCTAGAGGTGGAACGTTGAGGTAGGTGTTCTACTCTAGGATGTCACTAGAGGTCGATACCTAAGACGGAAGTTTACTCTAGGTACTGCTTCTAGAGGTGGAACATTGAGGTAGGTGTTTTACTCTAGGTACTGCTTCTAGAGGTCGAACATGGATGTAGGTGATCTACTCTAGGTATTGCTTCTAGAGGGGGAACATGGATGGAGGTGATCTACTCTAGGTACTGCTTCTAGAGGTCGATACCTAAGCTAGGTAATCTTATTCAGGCACTGCTTCTGAATGTCGATTCCTAACGAGCTGTGATCTTATTCAGCCGCTAACACTGAAGGTCAATACACTGGGGGAGGTGATCTACTCTAGGTACTGCTTCTAGAAGTCGATACCTAAGATGGAGGTGATCTTATTCAGGCACTGCTTCTGAATGTTGATTCCTAACGAGCTGCGGTCTTACCCTAAATAGGTGCCCCTGGCTGAATGTTGATGGATGCTGGTGAATATGTGATACTCACTGGAGAACCCTTGTTGAGGATGCATGATTTATGAAATGAAATGCATGTGTATGAATAATTTGTATATGCATGCATGAATTATGCTATGCATGATGTGTGGGATGTTGATGGGGTGCCGAGCAAAGTCGGTCTTGTTTGTGGTTGTGGTTGTGATTGGGCTCTCTTTTTTGTTGGTTTTTTTTGGTTGGTCGGTTTGGAAGGACAAGGTCCTTTGCCTACATACCCAAATGGGATCAAAACCGGTGTAGTTCGAGCCTAAGCCCGAAAATTTGTGTGGGTTTGCCAATAATGATTGGACTTTTGTTTGGGGTTGAGACTCCCTGGGGAGTATCAATGAGGTTTGGCTTATGGGGATATAAGGATCATTTTGGAAGCATGATCGATATCCAGCCTTGTTTGGTGTTTGGATGTTTAGGGTGTTTACTGGGGATTTTTGTTCCGCTTGACCCTTGGTTTTTTTTTTTGCGCTCCGTGTGCCGCGAGCTACACACTTGCCTTTGCTAAGGAGCATAAGTCCTTTGGTGCAATATTTTGGTAGGAATTACCGCAATTCTTTCAGAATTCACGAAAATTCAAAATAAAGCAATGTTTGTTTGTCTTTTCTTTTTTTGAAGAAAATTCTTTTGTTTATTTCCCATGTTTTAAAGCATTTTCATCATGAATAAAACAAAATTTTATGCGCTACTGAGAACATAAAATAAAAAAAGGAAATTTATTCAATGCAGATTTGACCTCTTGAATGGGTAAAAATACACAAAGTAAGAAGTGAGATAGAGAAAGACAAGAAGAAAAAGCAAAAGAAAATGTTGGTTTTGGCACAACACATGTTATTTCCTTATGACTTCGAGATTTTGTTTGTTGGAAGATGCTGACGAGACCGATTCTTCTCCTCTTGAATCTTGTCCGGAGCTTGGATGCTGCAGTCATTGCCTTTCTTTTTTTGTTAACCCCTAACTTTTGCCTGGACCGCTCTTTCGAGTTTTCAATCCACCAGGGTGTATTTCCTTTTTTGATGTCCTTAATTTTTGCCTAGACCGCCTTTTCAGGTTTTCAATCTAGCAGGACGCTCTCTATTGCCTAAACCGCCCTTTCAGGTTTTCGATTTAGCGAGCTTTTTCTTTTTTCTTTTAGGCATAATACCTCTTGACTGCATCAGAGTTTATTGAGAGTGGGAACTCTTCTCCGTCCATAGTGGTGATGATCAGGGCTCCGCCTGAGAAAGCTTTCTTTACCACGTACGGCCCATCATAGCTGGGAGTCCACTTCCCTCGGGGATCTTTGTGGATAGGTAATATCTTCTTGAGCACTAGGTCTCCTTCTTTGAATTCTCGAGGACGGACCTTCTTGTCGAATGCTCTCTTAAGCCTCCTTTGATAGAGTTGTCCGTGACATATTGCCGTCAGACGCTTCTCCTCTATGAGATTCAGTTGGTCGAACCTTGTTTGGACCCATTCAGCTTCTTCTAGCTTGGTTTCCATCAAGACCCTTAACGAAGGAATTTCCACCTCTACGGGGAGAACAGCTTCCATACCGTATACTAAGGAAAAGGGGGTTGCCCCAGTTGAAGTGCGAATGGCTGTTCTGTAGCCATGTAGCGCAAAGGGAAGCATCTCATGCCAATCCTTATATGTTGTCACCATCTTCTGGATGATCTTCTTTATGTTCTTATTGGCTGCTTCTACCGCACCATTCATCTTTGGTCGGTAAGGGGAGGAATTATGGTGTTCAATCTTGAAATCTTTGCACAACTCCTTCATTGTCTTGTTGTTCAGGTTTGCCCCATTATCGGTGATGATTTTGTGGGGAGTACCATAACGGCAAATGATTTCCTTCTTGATGAATCGGGCTACCACTTGTTTGGTTACGTTTGCATACGAAGCTGCTTCTACCCATTTGGTGAAGTAGTCGATGGCAACGAGGATGAAGCGATGTCCATTTGACGCTTTGGGCTCGATCATTCCAATCATGTCTATGCCCCACATAGAGAAAGGCCAAGGTGAAGTCATGACGTTCAGTGGTGTTGGTGGTACATGCACCTTGTCGGCGTAAATCTGGCACTTGTGACAAGTCTTGGCATAGTGGAAACAATCGGCTTCCATGGTTAACCAATAGTAGCCCGCCCTTAAGATTTTCTTTGCCATTGCATGCCCATTGGCATGGGTTCCAAAAGATCCCTCGTGGATTTCTTTGATGAGCATGTCCGCTTCGTGTTTATACACACATCTGAGCAGGACCATGTCATAATTTCTTTTGTAGAGGGTATTTCCACTGAGGAAGAACTGGGATGCCAATCTTCTGAGGGTCCTCTTGTCGGTGTGCGAGACATTTTCTGGATACTCTTGCTCTTCGAGGTATCGCTTGATGTCGTAGAACCAAGGTTTGTTGTCAAGTCCTTCTTCGACTGATGCGCATACAACTGGTTTGTCTCTACGATCCATCCTTATGATTGGTGCTTCGTTGTAGAAATTTACTTGGTACATTGATGATAATGTAGCCAAAGCATCTGCTACCTGATTTTCTTCTCGAGGTATGTGGTGGAAGTTGATTTTATCAAAATGCTTGATCAATTCTACAACCCAGGCTCGGTAGGGAATTAAATTGGGATGTTTTGTTTCCCATTCTCCTTTGACTTGATAGATGACTAAGGCTGAGTCACCGTATACTTCAAGGTTTTTGATCCTTAGATCAATTGCTGCTTCGAGGCCTAGGATACATGCTTCGTATTCTGCCATGTTATTGGTGCAGTCAAAGCATAACCTTGCTGTGAAGGGCTGATATCCATTTCTTGGGGAGATTAAAACTGCTCCGATACCGTGTCCCATGGCATTTGAGGCGCCGTCGAAAGCGAGCTTCCATTGAGCTCCTGGTTCTGGCCCTTCATCATCGCTTGTGACCTCTTCGTCATTCAAAGCTACGACATCTTCGTCCGGGAAGTCGAATTGTATGGGCTGATAATCCTCCAATGGTTGGTGAGCAAGATGCTCGGATAAAACACTCCCTTTGATGGCTTTTTGAGCAACATATTGGATGTCGTACTCAGACAGCAGCATTTGCCAACGGGCTATCTTCCCTGTGAGGGCAGGCTTTTCGAAGATGTACTTGATGGGATCCATCTTCGATATCAACCAAGTTGTATGGGTCAACATGTATTGCCTTAGACGTCGAGCAGCCCATGCTAAAGCGCAGCAAGTCTTTTCAAGTGAAGTATACCTTGTTTCACAATCAGTAAACTTCTTGCTTAGGTAGTAGATTGCGTGCTCTTTTCTTCCCGTTTCATCTTGTTGTCCTAACACACAACCCATTGATCCTTCAAGTACGGTTAGGTATAAGATGAGGGGCTTACCCGGAACCGGAGGTATTAAAATCGGTGGTTCTTGCAGGTATTGTTTGATCTTGTCAAACGCCTCTTGGCAATCCTCGTTCCAATGAACGGCTTGGTTTTTCCTTAGCAGCTTGAAGATTGGTTCGCAGGTAGCTGTCATGTGTGAGATGAACCTGGCGATGTAGTTCAATCTTCCTAAGAAACCCCGGACTTCTTTCTCGGTATTTGGCGCTGGCATTTCTTGGATGGCCTTCACCTTATCGGGATCTACTTCAATACCTCTTTGGCTGACAATGAAGCCCAATAACTTCCCGGATCTAACGCCAAATGTGCACTTGTTAGGATTTAAGCGCAGCTTGAACTTTCTTAGGCGTTCGAAAAGCTTTTGTAGGTGGACTAAATGATCCTCCTCCGTTTGGGATTTGGCAATCATATCGTCGACGTAGACCTCAATTTCCTTATGGATCATGTCGTGGAAAAGAGTCACCATTGCTCTTTGGTATGTTGCCCCGGCATTTGTTAATCCGAAAGGCATTACCT